>VDFB02271358.1:827005992-827079860 GCA_007258455.2 Sequoia sempervirens | reverse complement strand
AAGGTAAGATAACATATTAACAAGATGAATATGCAGTATAAGGCTAAGGCAGATTAGAAGAGGAGGTATAAGGAGTTTCAGATTGGTGATGAAGTGATGGTCCACTTGAGGAAAGAAAGGTTTCTAGTGGGAACATATAACAAATTGAAGATGAAGAAGTTCGGTCCCTGTAAAATTTTGAAGAGGCATGATTCAGGGTATGCATATGAGGTAGAGTTGCCGGATGGATTCAACATTTCCCCTGTGTTCAACATTTCAGATTTGACAGAGTATCATGAAGGTGGCGCAAAGGAAGTACCAATGATGGAACAGTGTGGAATTCCAACACCTACTTCAAAAAAGGAGGAGATTGAAGAAATCCTAAATAGTCGTGTGGGAAGGAGTACCAGGAATAGGCAGTATGAAGAATATCTAGTGAAATGGAAAGGAAGGCCTGTTAAAGATTCATCTTGGTTGCCTAAGGTAGAGGTTGACCATTTGGGTTTTCCCTCCACCATCTAAGCCGTGACGGGGTCACTTCTCAAATTACCTTGGGTGTCTGATGCAGGAGCATCCAGTGGTGTAAGGGCAATCTTGCATCACCCAAAAAAAGTTAAATTTCAAGTTTCTCAATTTTTAGATGTTTTTACATTTTTGGATACCCTTTTCATCATAATGAAATTCCCAATTTATGGTTTTTATTTTCTGTTCCTGGGTTGAAAGATATTGCAGTTTTAGTTTCCCAGATTTGCACTTGAAAATCTTCCGAGTTGGATTTGAGGCACTTAGATTTCCTAGAACGGCCCCAAAACTTGCCGAAATTGGCATGGAAAATTTTGAGCGCGTTGTTGACTTCGAGACCTTTCCAACGGTTCAAACGGTTCGCGAATTGGAGTCCCGGATCAAAAGTTATGGCCCTGGGAAGTTGGCGCACTTTCTAGAGATACAATTGCAAATGTTCTTTTGAAATTTGAACTTCAAGTTGTAATTTTTCGGCACCAAACCGCCTAAACTCAAATTTGAATGTTGTTTTGGCTCCAAATTAAAGAGGAGCTCTATTTATGGGCGAATTTCTAATTTTTGGGTAACTTTTTGGGGACATGCTCACATATTGCGAAAGGGTTATTCTGTAGTTGTCTGTAACTTGCATGTGTTGTAGAACTTGGGGATTTGAGATCCTCTGCATGTAAGAAGCTCCATTTTCTGAATAATAAAATTATTCTCTTTTTTGTGGGTTATTTTCTAAGTCTCGGGCTGCGCCCTCATCAGTGCTTACTTAGGTCCAATAACTTAAAGGGGAGAAAAATATAGTGTGAAATTGTCAAGGGTGACAATTTATGACATTATATTTAGCCCCCACTTTAGTGAGAGTATGGAATCACACTCAAACTCACACTAAAGTAGAGAAATATGTCAAGTGGGGTCCAATTGTACAAATATTGAAGAGATAGGATGATTAAGGATCTAGGGAGGTGATCAAGACCCCAGGATCCAAGATCCCATGGCAAAACAACATAGGCACAAAGAAACACACATGCATGATATGCAACAAGACAACATACATAAACATACATGTTGAAAAACATGAAGCATACACGATGAGAACACACAATATAACATAACATATAGATGACCAAAAAAAACACAAACACGGTGCAAACACAATGCAAACACGAAGAAGGCACACAAAAGACACACAACAAAACAAATGGTTATTACTAAAATATTCGAGTCGGTAAGGTAAAGAGACCTCAATCTTAAATTGTCTCAAATACCAAACCTATGAATCCATTGAATAAATTTTAGCTAAAGGAATGCTCTCATGAGGACTAGAAAGATGCATTGTGCTAGGTGTCCATGCAATATGATGGGTTCCACAAGGCTAGTAAGGTGTGTTATGCTAAAAACTCATGAAACACATGGCTCCACTAGCAATCAAGTTGTGTTATGCTAGGTTTCCATGTTAAGGGTGTTCATGACTCACACCATAGAAAAGTATGATATTTGCTAGGTGAATCATAAACAAGAAGGAAACACAGGTGAGCGAGGATTTATTTGCTCTAGATGAGCCCCCAATAAAAGGTAAAATGAGAAACACATTAGGTCTAGTGAAGTTTGCAATTCACTAGGTGTGTAGCCATGAACAAGGTGGAAAAAGTGAGAAACATACTAGGTCTAGTGAGGACAAATTTTCACTAGGTGTGTACCCATGTTAACCATACCAAGAATTATACTCCTTTATAACCCTGATAAGGTTCCTTAAAATGATCAAAATTTTATCCAATGCTACACTAAGTCCAACACCTGTGAACAAAGTGAAGCAAAAATGCCAAACTCACCTAAGGAGGTGCACAAACCCGCCAAAGGAGGTGCATAAATAATGACAAGATAAGGCCAAATCCTTAAGGGGTTTTGTAACAACAACACCACAAAAGGTGATTAAAGAAAACAAAGGGGATTTTCTCAATACATGAAAGGTCACACCTTAGGGAATATCACACATGATACTAGTAAGAAAGTCAAGGAATAAAAAGATCACACCTTAAGGAACACTAGCCATAGTATCACCATCAAGGGGAATGTCATATGCTAAGAGAGGTCACACTCTTAAGGGATATCAAGCCTAATATCACCACCAAAGAGACATTCACATAAATCAAGAAGGCCACACTTTGATTAATAAGGTCACACTTCCTAGGAGATGTATACTATCATCACTAAGAAGGGACTGCTTCTTATGTGAATAATGAGCGAGGGACTATATGCCCCCCCTTCAAATTTTGGTGTACTTGCTTGTACACTAAAATTTTAAGGAGAAACAAAGGGATCCCTTGCTTGAAGGGATGCACCTAACACAAGGCTACCTAATTTCTTGCCCCTTGAGTATAGGGACAAAGATGAGCCCAAGATGGATGATGATATGCTGCTCCTTACAAATGAAATATGATTGCATAAAACTTGATTTATACCCACATGCATGGTAATGAGTATGTTATGATACTATAACTACCGCATGGCAAGTAGCAAAAAATAATGCTATTGATTAAGTGAAGGTTTTTTTGATGTTTTTGTTATTTTGAAGGACAATAGCCAAGACCTCTTGTTGTTTCTTGCATATTAGGCTCTATGGGAACATGAATTCCTTGTTCTTTAACACCACATCCTTTTCCATTATATCCAAGTTGTTTTAGTAGTTCATAGCCTCTTCCATTAATGACTTTTCATAATCACTTTCATCATGTGTTGATGTGTAATTTGTGTTTTCCTCTTTGCTCAAAATTGTGGATGTTTTTGATGATTTAATGATAATTGTGTTGATATCATTAGGATTTATTTTTCTTTTTTTGATTTTTTTGTAATTCTATATTTCCCCATGGATGTAGGTGTGAAATATAATGAACCCCAAACATCATCCAACAACTTTGTCATCGATGAAAGACACTCATCTTTATTTTTGCTTTGCAAAGGTTTTAGTTTTGTAGTTGGTGTCAATGTTCTCTAAGGATTCTCTATTCCTATTTTAGTTTGTAAATAATATTTAGATTTAGGATTAGTTTTTATCATGTAAACCTTATTGTTATATAGGTATTTCATTGAACAAGGAAGCATTGAAGGCACTCATTTCATCTCATGAATCCATGGTCTACCGAAAAGAAGATTGTATGAAAGGTCACGTGGCATAACATGGATAGGAGTTTGTAATGTAACCTTACCAAATTTGATAGGTAATGTTATCACACCAAGCGGTTGTTTTCCCACATTGTCAAAACTAGGAATAGACAAATCAGCTAGTTGAATTTTAGTCTTATTCACCCCAATTCTATCTAAAAGGTTTACACTACAAACATTAAGCCCCGAACCATTGTCAACAAGGGTATGCCGAATCCCAACCTTGTTAATAACAACCGGTATCATCATGAGGATCATTTTATTTTTACATTTCTAAAGGAGGTAATTCACTTTGATGAAAGAAAATGTCCATACTAGGTGAATTCATATTCTTAATCAAATCTGCCACCTCATTTGGTTGTGCACTAGGAGGGACTGTAACATGCCCAATATTTACTCAACAATTTTCTCCTAAGTTTTAACTCAGAAAGTGAATAACTCAAGTTTCCAAAAAAACATAGAAATAAATTTTTTCCTTTCAATAAGATATTTGTATATTGCATAATAATTTCACATAACATTTCATAAATGAATTAAAATTATGTATTTCCAAGTAATTGAAACTCATCTTTTCAAATTAAAATTACAATAGATTCATGATCATATTTTCAATTTATAACTTATAAGAGTTTAAGGTCAAGGTGTTCTCATCTGGATCACACTTCTTTTATTTCACAAGCCTTGGCTACCATCTACAAGAGGGAGACCATCACCCAAGAGCTTTTCTCCAACCATGGACTTAGTGGTCTCCCACACACCTTCCTAACTGGAAGTGGCCCTACCCTTCGATGAAGAGTTTGGTATGGAAACGTCTAATATTTCACATCTGAGTATCTAGTGTTGTGTCCTACATAACTACTATGACCATACAACTATGGATACCCTCCAACTATGCATGACACTACTGGCTAGCTATGCAAACCCAGAGAACAATGAACCAACAAGGTGTATGCAATGAATTCTACACTTACTTTGATCAAAGTTTTGATATATACAATTAATCCACCTTCTAAGAAGCGGTGTTGTATGTTCACCCACACTTACTTGACTTGGAAACTCTACCTACCTGTGAAAAACTCTTCTCTTGGTTTGACCCAAAGGTTAACTAAGAAAAAAAGACCTCATATCAAAAATAATGATTTACTAATATGGATTTAATATACCAAATAGGTTCAACACAATCTCTTGAATACCCTGTTACACATTTGGGGCCCGATAGCTACCTCTTATTCAAGTGTTTATCCTAACCCAAGGGAATATCCTGTCCTTCTATTTTAAGGGTTGTAAGCTTCCGATAATGTAATTACTCTACTCATGGTAAAACTACCATACACATAGGTATTCATAAAATAATATCTTCCAATAGATAGTAGAGACAAAATACTTCTAATATGATTTTGATCCCTTTTATTGAAAATCAACATAACTCATTCAAACAACATAAATTCAACACTGTATTTATTAGGATATTTCATATTACCCTATTTTAGCTTCTCTATGCTATGTTAATCAAGAAATATAATCAAGATAACTACTTATATGCTTTTCATATTCCCTAATCCAACTCATCTCTTGTATTTCTAATATAGATTTATGTATAGACAATCTAGCTATTTGTACATGTACTCACACACTTTCCAATAGCAATAATATGCACACAATGATAGCACAAACATATTCAGACAATAGTAAAACTTAGAATCATGATTTAAAATGAGAAAGAGGAAGAGATATCTTAATCATGCCTAGATTAAAATAGCTCTTGCAACTCCTTTCTTCAATGCTCAATGGTTTAGCCTACTGCCTCCTCTATTCTCAACTCTGTTCTCTGCTATTGATTCAAATGATATCTACAACTACTCAACTCAACCTTTCCTCGTACTTAAAATAAATATTCTATACTCTATAACTCTCAAATATGCTGCTACTCTCAAATAACAAAGTGAATGCATAGAATGAATTGAAAAATGAACTGCAAAATGAATAACTAAATAGTGAACTATTGTTACTCTTTTATACTACAAATGGAGAGAGAGATTGACTTCTAAAAGAAAGCTAAAACTAATGCCACTTCTCTTATTTCTTGCCAATCGTGGAAGCTAGTTGTACAATTTTAGTTGTAAATACAAATTTGAAACCAACTATATTATCTTTCCTTGGCCTGTTGGGCACAACCTTTACTTGCTGGCAGTTTTGTCACAACAAAAAAAGTCTTTTATTTGTCACATATAAGTCTCAATCAAATGCAACTTTTTCCTCTTAATCAGTCGCCCAAGTCATGGGCCTCAAACAACTATATCACATGTATTTTACTTAGTCAAAGCACCCTTTATAAGGCTATTTTAATAGCTCTTTACTTGCTATTAACTTGGACGCTATGTGTGGTAGCATTGTTGTTATCTTTATTCAAGATATGGTGCCTAAAGTAGCAACTTTAAATGGTTTGAACTGTAGACATCTAAATTTGGACACTTAATTTATCCAAATTCATCCCCTTTCGTCTTATTTTCATTAATTAAGTAATACTGCTATTATTTAATTAATACCTTTAATTCTGCCAAATCCCTAAGGTATTTAATCAATAATACCTTATCTCTTTAATCCTTCTTCCAGCAATTGAATTAAATAAATATTCCCTTCATGTCACATCGTCCATCATTTTTATCTTATCCTAATCCTTCTTCTAATCCCATCATTAGGATGTGCACATGCCTAATCCTTGATTATGATGTGTCACATCCTCCAACTTTTGCAAGTTGGCCTCTAATCTCTCTTAGCCACCTAACCCTCCTCTAATCCTTCATTACTCTTCCCATGTGATCTTTGACTTGTCACATCAAGTCACATGTGAAATCTAACTCTCTTCTAATCTTCATTAATCAGTCTAATCAAATGCACTAGCCTAATCAACCTCTCAAGGACTTTTTAATTCCTTTTATTCTTTCAAGGAATATTAAATTCCTTTTCTCTTCCCCATGTCCTTTATGACATGTGTCATTGGTCAACCCTATTAAATGCTTTTTCTTTTTTGACAAGGCATCTCCACTTTCCTATGTGAATTTTTAATTCACATTTAATCCCCCAATGCACCCTTTGGAATTTAAAATTCTTTCCCCTCTCCCCATAAGGATATTTGAGGAATTTTTAATTCCCCACTTGTCCTCTCACCCACATGGGACAAGGACATCCTTTATGAGGATATTTTGACCAAATCCCAAGGTACTTTGTACCCCCCTCCATGTCATGTACTTCTCTTACACCTCATGTCCACTTCACTTTTTAGGGCTATATCACAAGCCACATGTAAAGATGTGAGGGCTTGTGAGTTCTCAACTCACATTGGCCCTATATCTTGATCTTTGGTGGCTCAATCTTGACCGTCCATTTTTCCTAGGAATTCTCAAAATTCCTATAAATACCCCCTCTTTTCTCTCATTTTGGGGAGATCATTTTGCTAGCCAAACTCTTGCAATTTTATTTCTCAATCTACACTTAGCCATTTTCATGTTTCCATCCACTTGCACTCATCTCCACAACATCATTTAGCTTGCATCTTGTGCCATTCAAGGAATATACACATCAAAGATCGAAGGGCCAACCAAAGGATCGATTCGAGACAAGGTATAAAGTTCCATTTTCTTGTTTTTATCTTGTGTTGATTCCAACTTAGGCTAATCTT
This sequence comes from Sequoia sempervirens, assembly GCA_007258455.2. Taxonomy (NCBI): domain Eukaryota; kingdom Viridiplantae; phylum Streptophyta; class Pinopsida; order Cupressales; family Cupressaceae; genus Sequoia; species Sequoia sempervirens. The sequence continues at coordinate 827,072,533 of VDFB02271358.1, read as the reverse complement.
GAGGTGTAGGTTGGTTTTGGTGTTTATTTGCACTCTTTTACTTGCTGCTCATTTTCTAACGCTCACATTCGACCTATCACATGAACAACCATTAAAAATTAGTTATCTCTCTTACCTTTTCATGGCATATATACCACTATATCATGTGGTTAACTTGCCATGTATTATGGCTTCCATCAATTATTTGGAATAACATTAATATGTATAATATTATATATGTATATATATTTATATATATTATAATATGTTCATTTTGTTCTATATATATATTATATAATATATATATGTATAGCAATCACTTAAATATACATATATTAATATACATACATATACATACATATACATATATATGTATATATATATGTATATGTATATATATGTAAGCAATCACTTAAATATACATATATTAATATACATACATATACATATACATACATATATATGTATATGTATATATATATGTATATGTATATATATGTAAATATATGTAAATATATATATATATGTATATGTATGTATGTATGTATATATACATATATGTCTACGTATACATACATATATATACATACATATATATGTATATATATGTATATATATTAGCCATACATATATATATGTTTGTACATGCTTATACATATATATATTATTATATATACATACATATATATACATATACATACATATATATATAATGTACATATATATACACATACATATATATGTACATATATATATACATATATATACATACATGTATGTATATATATATATATACATACATACATGCATATATATATATATATGTATATATATATACATATATATATATATAATATACATATATATATATATACTATATACATCAATCACTTAACTTTATATATATTACCATCATTTAAACATAATAATACTATATATTATTATGTATATATACAATATATATATATATATATATATATATCGATGTGAATGTTCACATATGTATTACATATCTATGTATGAGTATACATAGATATTTCTATCTACATATGCTCATACCTACATACACATATATATATACATGTATGTTTCTATATATACGTGTCTGTATGTAACATAACTATATATATATGTATATATGTAACTAATAATAATATTATATATATATGTATATATATATATGTATACTCTCATATATATATAATAATAATAATATATATATATATGTATATATGTATATATCTAATAATAATAATATATATATATATATATATATATGAATACATGACATATAACATATGGTAATCACAAGAGTTTTAACACTTTAACTCAAATTAACTAAATGATCAAGGAGAATTAAAGACAACTAACTCAAATTAACTAAATGGTCAAGGAGAATTAACGACAACCATCCTAACTTTTTTATCAACCAAAAAGCTATCAACTTGGTTTAGTACTTACTGACATAGAACTTAAATTGACTCAACAAGGTTCCTCTAGCCTATGTGAGTGTGTGTGTGTGTGTCTACTTAGATAGATATACCTATGGTTCCCATACCAACCTCCTCTCTTAGGTGATACTCTCCCTCCCCCCACTGAAGGGTTCAAACCTTTCTTGCATCCAGCTTAGAGCAACATGTTCAAAGTTAGTTGATAACATATAAATAACATTCATCATATCTCATAACCATCATTAAAGCAACTAAAAATTAATTTATTATAATACATATTCATACATTCCATTCATTTATTCATTGAAATTCATCAAGACATAATCATGTATTAAAAACATATTTACTCATAAAGGTAATAGTATTTGGTAAATAAACAATGGGGTGTAATAGGGACAAATTTTTTTTGCAAAGCGTTTTGAAGCATGTCATGGTAAGTGGGTGATGTTTGAATCAAATCCCACAAAGAAATCTTAGTAGGAGTGTTATGAAGTTGTTCAATAAGATCATATTTTTTACCACTACGCTGCTAGATATTAGGTGTAGGTGAGAGGTATGGTTGAGGCAATGGAATGGATGTTGGCATTTATTTTGGTTCCTTATTGTTTCTAGTGTTATATGTGTGAGAAACTATGTGATAACTTGGTTGCTTCAACACATAATTACTAGTGGTTTGTTTTGCAAAGTTTAAGATATGTCTAGGAGGTTTAGGGGACCCTATAATGAGAGGTGCCTTAGAAGGTCCAATAATTAGAGGAATTTTAGTAGGTCCAAAAGGAGTTTTAGGATGTCCAATAATCAAAGGAGATCTAATATCCAATTGTGCGCTCATAACCTCAATAGACTTGACTTCTTGTTGGTGATATTCTATCGAGGGGTAATCTAATGTCACCTTAGCATCTTCATCTAAGAAGTCCATCTTACTATCTTTTGAAAGACATGTAGGGGGAATATGCTTCTTGAAAGAAAATAATGCAATTTTCCACTTTTTAGTAATATGCAAGACACCTAAGTGTATGCAAATGACACTTTTTATTTTGTTTTCATATCTTAAATGACGCAATGCAGATTTATGAATGCAATTTGAATGTAGATCTGAGCTAAAATGACTAAAATAAACCCTTTTTCAACCTATGATGCAATGTGATATGTAATTGTTTTAATTTTTATGTTTTTATGATGTAAATGCTTAAAACCTAAATGAAAAATACAAGATAATGCAAAGCAAAGCCTAGATCTAGGGTGGATTTTTAGAAGGTATATAATGTTAATAGGTTGTGTTCACCAAAATGAAATGGAGAAAAAAGGGAAACCCCTTTTGAGATTTTCCTTTAGGGTTTAGGTGCCTTTTCCTAGTTTCATTAAAGATTTTGATGGTAATGGGGGTTTGATAGGATTTGGACAAGGTATGTGATTAAATTACAACCTGATAGGTGAGTCAACCATCCCTTAACCAAATGTAGAAATATACCCAAGGATGAAATGCAAGAACCTAATTTCTGTAATGATGCAAATTAATGTTTTGATGTGAATACAAAAACTCAGAGAAGTCACAAAGGAAATTTGACAACAAAAACAAAAAGGGGAGGAAATTTTCCACCTGTGATGTAAATTTCAGCCTGATTTCCAAGGACATTTCCTTCGGGGGCACCATTGTCCTGCTAGGTCTTTTTCATATCTATTTTTTCAGCCCTTTGATGTTGGATTTAATCTTCTATTTCTCATTTGCAAACTGGTCAAATCACTTCTGAATATTTCTATAATTGAGTTTTCATGAGTTATCAAGGTGTAGAGCGAAAATTGCAACAATGAATAATTTTTCTTCAAGCTCCTTTCAATCCACTTTAAACATGATATTTTCACATTCAAAGAGAGAAAATGTTGGTCTATTTAGGGGCTTTCCTTAGTCAAACCTCGGGTAAGTGTTTCCACTTCTACAATGGCAATATCAATGATAAATGGATAAATGATAGGAAGGAATGATGAAATCACAAAATACAGTAACTCATCACCCTTCAATGGCTTCCTTGAAGGACTAAAGTCATACATATCACCTCAAGGTCTTGGATCTTGCTTGCTTGAATGCTTGAATGCTTTGGAGACCTACAAAGTGTTAGCCTTCGCAAACAATGACAACATGAACACACATGAACTCACATAATATTTGACATGATGTTAGGATCTTGAATTTCTGCAATACAACTCTAATGGTTAATTTTGACTTGCTCTTGAATGCTCTTGATCATAATTTTTCAAATACAATTTCACTTCTTGCTTTTTGTTAGATTCCAAATGATGCAATAACTAGGTATTGATAGGAATTTATTCAATTTCCCAAAAAATAAATCTTGATGTAACCAATTTTAGACATTTGAATTTCAAATAATAAAGTGTCACAATTGACATATTTGAATTTTGAGCCAAAATAGGGGGACATAGGCATCCTGGGTGCCTGTGTCCCAACCCTATTTTTCAAAGTTTAGGAGTTGGAAACAAACTATTAAATGAGAGTATTTGTTTTATGCTTGAAAATTATTGAAAAATATTTGAAATAGGTTATGAAATACATAATTTAACAAATTGTGTGCTTAATTAGGTCCAATAACTTAAAAGGGGGTAAAACATGGTGTGAAATTATCAAGGGCGACAATTTACAACACTACAAAGACTAAGGTCTCTTTAATTTTATTGGCTCAAATAATTTTTAGAGCACTAACCTTGTGTTTATATTTTATTTTTATCATATTTATATTGTTTTGATTATGTGTTTGTTTTGTTTCTTTGGTGTGTTTACTTTGTGAATGGTATCATGTTTTCCTTGTGTCTTTCACGTGTTTTCTTTGTGTATTATCTTATGTTTTTCTTTGTATCTTCATAATGTTTTATTTTATGTCTTTGTTATGTATGCTTCGCGTTTGTCATGTTACATTGTACCTCATATGCATGTTCTCTTGTCCTTACATTATTTTTTGTAGGAACTTGAGCCTGGGGGCTAGTGCATCCCCTACATTCGATGTCATCCTATCTCTTAAATTTTTGGATAATTGAACCCTTCTTAGATTATTCTCACTTTAGTGTGAGTTTGAGCGTAATTTCATACTCACTAAAGTAGGGGCTAAATGTAGTGTAAAATATTGTTGTCCTTGATAATTTCACACTAGGTCTAGCTCCTCCTATGTGCTTGGACCTAATTATGCATTTAATCTACCCATTGTATAAATATCTTCTAAAAATTAAAAGGGATTGAAAATAAACATTTAATATTTAATACTAATGTTTAAGGCCCTAAAAAGGATGGGTATTGACTAGGGCACCCAACTCCCATGTCCAACCCATTTTGGCCAAAATTTAAATATGGTAGTACAAAATTTAAATATTTAAAAATCCAATTTCATTTGTCGACTATTGATATTTGATTTTTGGGAAATTAAAGAATTGCATATAAATACAAGTCCTTTTTATCATTTTAATTCTAAAAAAGGGATAGCATTTTTATTGAGCAAATTGAAGATCCTAAAATTAGTCAAGGCAGTTCAATGACAGAATTAACACCATTATTACAACACTTTCATTAATCAAGATCAAGCTTTCAAGACATGTTAGGAAGAAGGAAGCAATTATGTGCAAGAATCTATTATGATCAATGATGCCATTATATGAAGATGTATTGAGTTATCCTCTACATGCTAGTTACAACAATCTATTATGTTTTGTGAACTAACCTTTTATAGGTCTATCAAGAAATCAAGGAATCTATCAATCATTTTTTTTGGAAAATTGTGGTGTGGCATCATTTCATCAAGGATTTCATATCAAGGTAACATTATTATTTATCATTATCATATTGTTTTGGCCTTTTCCTGACCTAGGCATTCCGTCTTGATCATCACCATTTGTTGTACGTGGAGGTAGAAATACCAAACAAGGTTTGAATTAGGAAATCCCTTATACAACACAACCTTTCCCCCTCTTTTCATGCATACAAATTAGATTCAAAAGTTTCAACAATGGATAGTCATAGAAAACACAAAGTATACTATACAACCTATATTTGAGAGTTTTTAGTTTTGAAAAAGAAGAATCCTAGTCTATGGTGTCCAACACCCCTATCATTGCAATTCATGCTCAAATTTCTATCATAGGTTCCTCTCTGTGTCCCATTCTCAGATATTTTGTTAGATTTTGTTTTTTCGTCTGTGTGATAAATTACATTTTAAGATCTACAATTATATGTCAAAGAGGCTTGTTAAAACAAACATCAATTTTATCTTATTTCTACAAATCAAGAGAATATAAACCATAGGATATTGGATCTCCCTTGTGGAAGCAAGTTGCTTATCAAACCCTATTTGGTTTATGTTCAAATATGGAGTCAAGTGAAAAGAGGCTAATCCTAGCTGGATCTAGGATCACTTTTCCTACTTCATAATGTTAAAACACATATAGGTCCTATAAGTTCATCTCAATTATCCCTAATGTAGTAATCTAACAGAATCCCAACATAATATACTACACCCATGAAGATATATAACATATGATAGTCAAGTTTTTATTATCCCAAAGAAATCTAATGCTATGGCATTTCCCTAAACAATTTATGATAACCCAATTTAGACTCATGGCCTAAAATCCTAGGTCTAGTTATATAAATTATTTAGACAAGTGACTAAATTATTATTTAAAAATTGGTCAATGACTTTTGTATCTAGAAAAGTAGTTTCTCTTTATTTAAGAATCCCACTACCTTGAGAGTTTATATGGAGCCAATACAAAAAAGTACATGAAAATAAATGGTTGGTTGGGTATGTCCTAGTTCCTCATTTATCTCATGTTTCCAAACTCTAATATTTATTCTTCCTCATCATCTTCCTTAGTCAACCCTTCAATCTAAAATAATTTATTTTCATCACATTCATTGTCATCTACTATATTTTTTATTGTAGTTAAAACATAACATTTTCCCCTTTTTTCTTCAATTTATTGAGGAGTCAATCTAGTGGGTTGAGGTTCTATGTTGAAATCTAGTGATTAAGGTTCTGTGTTGAAAATATATTCCATCTTATTCTATTGAACCCCTACCTTCTAGTCTGAGCTAAACTTTTCCCCTACCCTACAAACAAAGATAAAAGATAAATATAGTATTATGACTACACATGTATATGTTAGATGTGATCCTTGAGCCTACAATAAAATAAGTCATTTGAGTTCCCCTCTATAATTGTCTCTACTTTAAAGACAATTATGGAATTTTTAAATATAATCCTTGACTGATTTGAAGATTTATTATAGCCTAGCTAACTAGCTACAATGGTTGTCTAACACACTATTACTATACCATGACTAGCTGTTTATAAAAAATGATTAGGTAATAATGAACACATTTTTCTTTATTTGAGCACATAGCCATTGGTTCTAGATAAATTACTATATTTTTTATATAAGGAATTCATTTTCATTTTTTTCCACTTCAAATTTTATGCACATAAAAAAAGGTTCTCTATTTGATTTATTCAAGTTAATCGATCCCTGCCATCAAACTTGTGCATATCCACCTTTAGTAGTAAGTTTCAAGATCTTGTATGAGTACTAGTAGTTGGATCTAGATTAGTTGGCTTGGATGATTCATCTTGACTACTTTAAACATCATTTTCCCCTTTATTTATGAGATAGGTAGAATCTAGATAGATCTTTAAAATTGGGACATTATTTCCTTGATGTTAGCCATATATTTCATACTAGTCACTTTTGGTATTTGATGTTCAATATTTTACATATTTTCTTCCAAATTTTACACTTTTTCCATATTCTACATATGTTGAGGATAAAATAAGATCTAAGGTTCCACTCTATCCTAACTTTGAAACTATATCTTCTTTTTTAGGAGACTTTCTTTGTGTATGTGAATTCTTGCCTCAACCTCTAGTTTATTGCCTCATCATGATGTGCATCCAAATTAGTTTAATAATAAATTATTAAAAAATAAAATATGATGACTTTTTAATCTACCTAGAACCCTCTTCTCTAAAAAAATCACCAAGAAATTAAGTAATTTGAAGTCTTGAGAGTAAATTTGGTGTAAACCCCAATTTTATAGTAAATTCTACAAGTATAATTTAAACAATAGAAAATTTGGAATTTAGTAGATTCAATATGTCCTTGATCAACCCTCCAAAAATTATAAAAAACCGCTAATTTGTGGCCTTGAGAGAAAATCTGGAAAAAACATAATTTTACAATAATTTCTTCAAACTAACTTCAAATTAACTCAAATTTAGATCTAGTAGTTTCAATATTTTATTTGATCAAATATAAAAAAATAGAAAAAAATCTCCATATTGGGAGAGATATGTGCCTCACAATTTGACCTCCAAAATAAAAATACCCTTATCTTATTATTTGGATACTAAAATCATTCTTTGAAATAACTTGTAATGAATAATTTTCACAAGAGAATAAATGTTAGGTGAAATATACTATAAAATATTGATGTAGGAGCATCCGCGAACAATCTTGCATCAACCAAAAATAATATTTTAGTTTATTTTCCTAAAGTTTGGTAGGTTATTTATTTAATAGGATAATTTGCAAGGTGAGACTAAAATAAATATTAAATATTTTCCTTTTATTATTTTGTTGCAATTTTGGGATGTGGAGACAACTTAGGAGGGAATTTTGGGAAATTGTCAATTTCAAAAATTGGCATTAAATATTCTTGGGCATGGGTCTTGGAGGGGATATGAGTTGGAAAATGAATTTAAAACTTCCTAAAATAATGCATGCAAAAGTGGGTGCCCAAGGTGAGTTGGCAGGAATTACATTAGAAATTGCCCTAAAATCTAGGAATTGACTCCCATTTTGGTAATTTTGGCGGGAGTGGGTTGGGAAAATCATTTTTAGTATTATGGAAGTTTTTTGGCATTGATTTTTAGAGGTTTCTTCCCAAATTGGTCGTGGATTTTTTCTGGAGAAGTTCCAGGGGCTTATTTTGGAAGATTACAAGCAATTTGGACTTGGTTTTGGTAGCCATTCTTGGCTCAAATGTGTAGGTTGTTGTTGTAGGTGTGGATTTTCTTGGAGAAGGTGGAAAGGATGTTTGGTTGCAGGTTTAAAGGTGTTTGGAAAGCAGCAAATAGATTTGAAAGTTTTTGGTTTATTACAACAAGGACTTCTGATTGAAGATTTTATATTAAAGGAGCTAAAAGCTACAAGAAGGGGATAGATTAAAGGAGGTCAATTTGTGATTGATATTTTTTGTTTGTAACATACTTATATCAATCTTATTTCAAATTTTAATTGTTTATATCAGCCCATATGGCTCCAAACAATCTAATTTTAGATTTGCTATATTTTACATATAATTTCATGAGATTTTGAATAAGAAACCATAGTTACTTCTTGTAGATTTATAAGTTCTTTCAAATGATTTCTAAGTTTTATTTTTAGATTTTTGTGAGTATTTGAATAAGGGTAAGATCAATACTTCACCAAATATTGATAAGAGTTGAAAATAATAAACCACTTTTAGGGGTTAAATCTCCAAAATTCTCGAATGAGAACATGATTCACAATAGGGTGATCACAAACTAACCACCAAATCTTATGTATACCATACTTATGCCTTGGATGCCACCCAAGAGGAATTTAATATCTATATAAGGCTATATAAGTGATTATATAATTAATTTAATGGTTATTCTAGCTACAATTCAACTACACATCCCATCACAATATATGGGCTATGTGTAACACGTAGACTCCTAGACTAGACATTAGAACAAGTTCAAGTTTGGTATCTACTTTCTTATTTGTTGCTTTTAATATATCATGAAGCTTTAGGGAATGAAATGAAACATCCATTTTATTTACACAAGCCAACATACCCTATTCCAATAACAATATAAATTAACCACTTGTTATCTCCAATATTCCCTTATTGACTGAGACAATCATATTCAACATTACCATTCTCATATCCTATATGAATTTCCCTAAAATATCCACACTTATGCTCATCCCTAACATCAATCCACATTCTCTTTATCTAGTATTTTATTTTTCTTATATTTTCTTTACCTTTGTATTTACCCTACTAATCTCAACCTCGATTCACTTCCTACAACTCCTACAATATATAGTTAATATTTTCCTTGAATTTTACTTAATAGTTGCACGGGACCTCAATAAAACATTATCATCTAGTCCCTCTTTCCTCAAATTAGCTTTATCTTTTTTAGTTTGTGAGTCAAGTTTTGTAAATACAAATATTTTTTATTCTATTATCTACTATCAACCATCACATGAATGGATCATGAACATTTGTACCTCTCACTATTGATAAATAATACCCAAATTCAAACCAAACTAGCTACACAAACCATAAAACCTCTATGCACACAAAAATCTAGCTCTTAAGGCCAAACAAAAAAGTTAAAATGTATTTTTAATATATTTTAGAAAATGATATTTATGATTTATTATAGTAAATAGAGGATAATTCAAGCATGCTAGAAGGAGATCTAAAGCCATAATACCACCACAAACCAACCTCTATAGCTAAATGAACATCATACATGGAACAATGTATGTTTTAAAGATTCCTTGACTATTATTACACTTTTATTATCCCAAATATTGAGCTCTATACTTTTCATCAATGACGAAGATGTTTGCATTGTTTCCTAGTTATCTAAAATTCAATGACCTTATTTTGTCCCTAAAATAATGGGGTATTTTAAAGGAACAAAACTTATCTTTCCATTATAATGTTTCTTCTAAGATTGCATTCAAGTGTCAAATCAAACACTATTATTCATTAACAATATTAATAACTATTTATAAATTTCCTTAATTTTTGATTTGTCTACAACCAACTTGTTGGTGAACATATTTGTCACTGTGATTATATATCCAAGAATGACCTTGTTTACTTGAAGAATAGTGAAAACCATGCCAACATTTGGAGAGATCAAATTTGGGGTTTTTGGGTATTTTAACCAAAAATATTGAAAGGTAAATTGGAAAGAAATTTTTTTTGACTAATAGAAATCCTAGTTATTATGTCAAGAGGCATGACACTGTAATGACAACACACCCTATAGCACCCCAACACAATTCGTGAAAGAAAAACAAATGTCAGCTATATACTTCAAACAATTCAAATTAGAAAATATTTTAAACAACTGCAAATTTCAAACATTTTGAATTAGAAATGTTTTATATAATTTTAAATCAAATTTACATATTCATTAAAGGAAAGTTCAAATTAGATTAATATTTTAAACAACTATAAATTTAAAATAGTTTCAAACAATTTGAATTAGAAATGTTTTATTTAATTTTAAATCAAATTTTCATATTCATTAAAGGCAAGTTCAAATTAAAAAATATTTTAAACAACTATAAATTTCAAATAGTTTGAATTAGAAATGTTTTATTTATTTTTAAATCAAATTTCCATATTCATTAAAGGCAAGTTCAAATTAGAAAATATTTTAAACAACTGCAAATTTCAAACGATTTGAATTAGAAATGTTTTATTTAATTTTAAATCAAATTTCCATATTCATTAAAGGCAGTGGAAGATCACTGATTAGTGAATTGATAGAAATTCAAATTAGAAATGTTTTATTTAAAATTGAAACAAGTTTCCATATTTGTTAAATGCAGTGCCAGATCACTGAGTTGAAAGCAATAGTATAGAAAGTTTCATCTCAAAACCATGCCTCTTAGAGGCAACTTTCTATATAAATCACTGTAAAAAATCAAAACTAAAACTTTATAGGGAGAGAATAAAGAAAGAAGATAATACAATGCTATTATAAACTCATCAATTCTTATTTATACCCACATCTTCCCACCTTTAAATATTCCCCTCTCCCCTATTCAAGGAAATTGTGCTCCAATCTTTAGTAAGAATGAGGGCTCAAGCTTTGGTTGTACGCATATTTCTTTTCTTCTTGCTTTCAACCGCTCAGGGAGAAGTTCATGAAGACAGTATGAAAGGTAATTATTTCAATGTATTCCTCAATATTCTGAGTCCATATTTGAACAAAAGGTTAAGATTTGTAATGTTTTAATGGAGAGGTCTGTTTAAAATCAGTTACTAATTGTTCTTTTATCTGTTTAATTGAGTGTAATTGCAGGTGAATCTGAAGTAGCAGCATAAGGTTGTCGATTACTTGCAAATGTTGACTATTGTTATGACTCTTGTTGTGGTGGTCCTATTTCTCTATGTTGTAGAGACAATAAGTCATCACATTCACCATAGATGTGGTGGCATAAAAGTGTTTGTTCATAAAAAATTACATAGTCTGTAGTCAATATATGGGTTGTAAAAGGTCTTTTGATTACTTATACTATTCACTATTTTATGTAGCTCTTTAAATTGTAGTCCAAGCATCTATGTACAAAGACAAAAAACTCACACATATGTATTGAGAGATTATCCAGATGTTTGGTTGCTCCACCTCCTCTACCTATAGAGCCTCAACTGACTGCCAGGCAACTAAAATGGTAGCAAAGGGAAATAACTTTTTGTTTCTAAATTTTTCGTATGAATACCTTCGCCAATAGAGAATGAGAAACATGAGATTGCCAACAAGATCATCACACATTTGTATAATTGACGCTCCTAATATATGGATTTTGGTTTCTACAAAATCATTTGAATTCACTGATTCACTTGGAATTAGTGGACTTGTAATAGACTGCTTGAAATCACTAATGTCAATCTCGATTATATCAGCTTGTTGGTTTGGATTTTCCATGACCTAAATGAATGAGAGGAAAACAAAGTGTAATTTAGAAAAAAAATAGTGAAATATTGAAGCCATCTAATACTTAAGTGTATTAGACGACTTCAATATTTTAGTATTTTTTTTTCTAAATTACACTTTGTTTTCCTCTCATTCATTTAGGTCATGGAAAATCCCAACCAACAAGTTGATATAATCAAGATTGACAATAGTGATTCCGAACAGTTTGTTACAAGTCCACTGATTCTAAGTGAATCGATGAATTCAAATGATTTTGTAGTAACCGAAATCCATATATTAGGAGCGTTAATTATACATATGTGCGATGATCTTGTTGAAAAGCTCAAACTAGAAATCTCCTTTCCTCGTGCAATTACACTAGAAGATGTTCAAATTTCGAAAGAAAGTGTTGAGAAATTCCACATCACACTACATAAACTCGCTATTTTTAGTAGTTTTGTGAAGCATCTATTCTACGATCAGCAATACGAGTAAGGATCTTCTGCTTTAATTGTACAAGCTGTTCAAAACTATCTCAATCAGTAGTATAACACAATTATACTACTATTACTATTCAATAAACAAGCTATTTAAGGCTTTCTTGCTCAGATGTAACACAATTATATTGCTGATACTATTAAATGAACAAGCTATTTAAAGCTTTGTCACTCAGATGTAACACAGTTCTATTGTTGTTACTATTCAATAAAGAATTATCTATTAATGCTTTATTATTATTTAATTAATAACTTAATTAATATTAAATTTTCTTTACTTTATGTTTTATCTTCCTATTTCTTAAATTATCTCAATTATTTTTTGGTATAAATATATCTTCCCTTCCCTAACCATTGTAATAATTGACACAAACCTTAACCATTATAATAATTGACACAAACCCTAACCATAACCATAACTCAACTTGTAACCACAATTATTTTACATTCAATAAATTATGATAGATTTAAATATTACATCAATTAAACTATTGTACAAGTTGTTGAATGCTTTAAAAATTAAGGAAATGTAACATAGTTCTATTATAGTTGCAATTCAATCAACAATTATCTATTAATATTTTATTTTTCTTTACTTAATAACTTACTTTATGTTTTATCTTCCTATTTCTTAATTTATCTTAATTATTTTTTTGGTACAAATTTATTTCCCCTTAACCATTCTAATAATTGACACAAACCCTAACCCTAATCATAACTAAAGAATATGTAAATTCATTTTTTTCCATCATCATGTTATATTGTGTGAATTGAACCTTGACACAAACCCTAACCCCCAACATAACTTTAATTGTAACAATAAATATTTTACATTCAGTAAATGTTAAATATGAATGTTACAAACAAATTAAACAATTGTATGTCATTGATATTATAGCTATGGTTCAACCGAAAAATATTTTTGAATTTGAGGAACCAAGAAAATAGTACCAAAGGGAATATCAATGAGAATATCGAAAATTCCAAAAGGAGAACATGATAGATGCAAAAAGGGATGAGAAGAGATGACAATGGAACGAAGCAAACGAGAAAAGATATGCAAAATGAAAATCAGAAGCAACAATAGAACAATTGGAAGTTGCACAATCCAATTCACAAAGATAGGAAAGGCAAGTAGATGATCCACAACACACTACTCTTAATAGAAATACATGTCAATGGACATCTCAAAAAAAATTGTATTCAAAAGAAGAGAGGAGGGAACAAAATAATCAACAACTAGGGGACATACAAGGAATTCAAATAGAAAAATAACCTCAAGCTATTGTCAAGTAATAGGCTTCCAAAATAGCTGAATATGTTGTAGCAACCCTTAAAAATTTAGGTGAACAAGGCTTCCAATCTGCTTTAGAATTATATGAAAAAAATGTCGAAAACCCAAATAGATTACTTGCCACTTATTTTAGAAGAATGCAAATGCTATTTCATTGAGTATAGATAAGTTGGAGTCATCAACAATGTTTTATGTTTGACAAGAAAGTTATATTGAAATTAAAGTCTTTCGCATGCCCCAAGGTCTGGTTTGCAATAGATGTAGACAAGAAAGAGGAAATAATAGATTTTCGTATGCAAATAATATGGACCTTGGTCCTCAACCAAGTGAACTTGCAAACCTCACTCAAGTCGAAGAAATGTTGATTGCGCATGTCAATCCAATTTTGCAAGTCACACATGCAACTGGTGGTCAATTTAAATATAGAGGGCACACAATAAGCTTTCCACAAAATATAGAAAATGTGGCAAAAAATTACCGCACCCTATTAAAGATCTTCCACTTATTATAGTTCGAAGAAAGGATCAAAGTGAAACAAGCTATAATTTCAGTCAATAGAGAAAACGTATATAAAGCACTACAATATAAAATTGAACATGACAAGTTTTATTCTGATGTTACAATTGATCCAAATGCTCTTGAAAATATATCAACTTATTCAGATCAAATGTTTTTGAACAACTCAGAATAGTGCACATGGAATTTGATTCAAATGTCATCAAGATTGTTTTTGTTGGCCAATTGATGGAAACAGATGAGGGTGATATTATTGATCACACTACATAAATGGATTCGAAACCACCAAATGCACAAAATGAAATGGAGTTAATCCGTACATGGGTGAACAATCCAACTATAGATCCGACATCACTCATTGAATGGCCTACCATTGGAGGATATCCAATAAATGAATATGTGATAGTAGGTCTGTTTGATATGGAATTTTTGAAATTATTCCCTGATGGAAAATGTGATTGTCTAGAGCCACAACTATGAAGAGTACATCTTCATGAACTTTTCAAACACCTACTTCATGACAAATATAATCGCTTCAGTAAGCATCCAAGGTTTTGATATTACATGATGAATATGATTATGAGGTATCGTGCACAAAGTTCATCATCAATTTTTGTTAAAAGAAGTTTACAAGACATGCCTATAACGATAAGTGATCTATGTGAACACATGGAAAATATGCAATACTTTCATTTAGCAGACAAGTTGATGCAACTCAGAACTAGTTTGAGAGGTACGAGATCATATTGGACAAAGTGTCGAGCAAAATTAACATACATGCTTCATTAGATTGACACACCAACTATATTTTTTACCTTGAGTGCAACTGATTTGTATTGGCCAGATTGAAACACATTGATGCTTGGAACACCACATTCTAATCCATGAGAGGCACAAACATGGCAAAGAAAAATATCATCGACTACCCTCACATTGTTGCACAATACATGCATTTACGTAACACATACTTCAAAAAAGAGATACTACAAAAAGGTATGAATGTCAAATATTTTTGGTGTAGATATGAGTGGAAACATAGAGGTTCAACACATGTTCATGGATTTATATGGATGCAAGGAGCACCCAATATTGATAATATTGATTGGATTGGTAAAGAACAACTAAGAAATGTTGATAGTTATTTCAACTATGTTATTCACGTATGGAATCCTAGAGAAGATATGCACCAGCGAAACATACAGGTATGTTCACAATAATTTTAAAATTTGTGTTATCATCTATATCTATTTTTTAAAATTTTAATTATCAATTCATACATTATGTTAAACATTGTAGGAATTCATTAATTTCTCTCAACATCCATGTCTAAAAAACACTAGACAACTCATGGGAACAAATTTTAACATTGACTATGAAGAGATACTAAACATTGTTGATAGACACACAATGTGTAGAGAGGGTGCATGTCTAAGGAAAAAATTAGGGAATATTGTTTGCAGGTAATGAGATAGCTAAATCTTTATTCTTTGAAAAAATATTAACAATTTGTTGGTTGTAGTGAAATATTAAATTTATAAAAAAATTGTTTGTTACTTGAATTGAAGGTATAATGCTCCATGACTATTAAATCTAGATGGATCAAAAGTATATGAAGATATATACAAAATGGTGAAAAAATATTTACACCATTAAGAAATGATGACAGGTTGAATATGCACAATAGGCACATACTCCAATTATGGAGAGAAAATATCGACTGGCAACCTATTCTATCAAAGCATGTAGTAATTAAATACATTGCAAAGTATGTAGCCAAAGTAAAAAAGAGCTCAGAAACGTACCACCATATGTTAATGCACATTTAGAAAGCATAGAGAACCTTGATGATTTAGCCGTAAGAGCTTATAAGAGGCTTCTCATAGAAACAATAATAGAAAGGGATATTGGAGCTCAAGAAACAAACCACATGCTCATAGAACTTCCATTAGTAGAGAGCAGTAGAAGGTTTGTCAACTTAAATGTGTCAAATGAGGTCTTTAAACGTGTAATTTTGAATGATGAAGATGATAATAAAGAACAAACAATATCATCTATTGATGCATTCAAAATAAGGCCTTATAGTATGGAAGTTGTATCACTTATCAACGTGGAAAAATCATGGATATATAATTGAAAAAGAAAAGGACAAAACAAATGGAATACAAGAAAAACTTCAGCTTTCATATGACCATTTCCTAGATTTTATTCGATTTCTGCACATGACTTTGATAAATGAATAGAATTTTGCTTTAGTGAGTTGATACTTTATAAACCATTTTGAGACACTCAAAGGGATATTGGCCATGACAATGAATCCATAACTGGAAAACTGGGACAACTTCAGTTATAATCAATGGCATACACAACAAACAGTACCATTAAGAAATAATGAAAATATTAGTGACTCTAAATTTGAAGAAAATGACAATGCTCAAGGAACCACTATAGAGAATGAATGGGAAATTATATATTGACTTCATCATGGCCAAATATTGCAAGTTTCAGAGATAGATATGTTGGGTAGAAGAGATATAGACATATACAAATTGGTGTCAAGGATTTGAAGGTCACGATTATACAAATCAAGTGATAAATTTCATTAACAACATGAAAGTTAATGTTTGCCTCATTTATGATGATATTCCACAATGCGTTGACTATGAAAATCTCAGTGAACGACAACATAAAGCAGTCAACATTATCATGTCGCATTACCAATCACATGAAAATACATTTCCGCTCTACATGATAATTCAAGGAACTACAGAAACAAGTAAGTCTTATGTGATTGGTGCCATTACTCAAGCTCTAGAAAAAATATCTTTTCCCAATCAATCTCCTCTACTTATACTCGTGCCAAATGGAGTTTCCACATTCAACACTAGCGCTTCAACAATTCATTCAAAATTAAGAATTCCAATAAGATATTTTAATGAATTGGAAGGGACAAGACCTACAACTTTCCAAGAAGATATATCACATCTCAAATACATATTGATAGATGAAATAAGTTTATTTGGAGAGAGGTTACTTGAAAACATAGATTCTAGGCTTCGACAAGCATTTCCAGAAAACGCTAATCACAACTTTGGAGGTAATTTTTCAACTCAAATTGCTAACATTCTTTACTTCACATGTTTATATATCATTTTATTCAAATTTATTATAATTCCTTTTATACAATACATAATTAACAATATGCTTATTTTTTATTTTAGGAATATCTATGATTTTAGTTAGACACTTGGCGCAATTACCTCTAGTAAATGATAGAGCTCCATATGAAAGTAGAAGATGGGAAAATCTACTATGGAAGAATTCAAAATAGTTGTTACATTGGATCACATTTTTAGACAAGATGGACAAAACAAAGACCAACAAAGATTTCGTGAAATTATAACAAATATCAAAGATGCAAACCCTACAATTGAGGATTGTATGCTACTTATGACGAGATCAAATGAAAAGATGAGTTTATTAGAGAATGAAGAATTTGAAAATAGTGTTCATTTATTTTCAATGAATGATAATGTTCATAGTCATAATAGAAAAATATATATACATTATCAAATCCAGTTGCACAAAGCATTGCTACCAAAGTTGGAAGCCTTAGTACCATTGAAGGAGGTGCAAACAATGAAATCAATATGGAATTACTACTTAGTATTAATACAAGAGTGATGTTGACATCCAAATTATGGATAGAAGCAGGACTTGTCAATGGAGCACTTGGATATGTATGAAAAAATATATATACACCTAGAACCGGACCACCCCAACCACCAACATATGTACTTGTTGAATTTGATAGTTACTTTGGAATACCTTTTGATGATAGAAACCCATGTATAGTACCAATTACAATGATCCAAAGGTGTAGCACACAACATATACCATTATGATTAGCATGGGATTTGACAATACACAATTCACAAGGATTAACTCTACAAAAAGCCACAATTGATATAGGGCATACTGAAAGAACTAGATTGACATTTGTAGCAATTTCATATGTAAATTCTTTGTTAGGCCTATGAATTATGCCAAGATTCACCTATGATAGATATGAAAAAATGAAGAAAGGAAAATAAATTGCAAAGAGAAAAGCAGAACAAATGAGGCTTCAAGCCTTGGAAATTAAATAATTTAACATATATTGTTTTTCATTATATAAGCAACATTTATAGGGTGTTGTACCCTTTATACGAAGATCCCTCAAGGCCAAAAAGGAAGCTAGTTCAAATCATTATAAAAAAGTTTATAACCAAATTTAACAACGAAAATAGGACACAAACAAAACACATTAACAACAGAACTTTAGCACCACCTAGACTTGAACACTAACTGTCTACACTTTCCCATTTCTGAACCAGGAGGTTTAAAACATCATCCCAAATCTAGTTGGGACCTTCCCCTATAGCATTATTATCCGCTTCCTCCTTGATGATGTCAGATAGAGTGACAATAGATTTGTGAATCATTTTGATAGTGAATCGAGGCAAACAATTGAATTTTCGCTCTAGATTACTAACCCGTTCTTGCAACACACCGAGGTCCTCATTCTTTCCCTTGCTGCTCTGGGTATCCTCTTCCTTGATAGCCCTAGAATTAGAGGAGTGAGTGGAGTTATCCTTAAGCATTCGATTCATGTTAAAGAAATTACTAGGGCCCTCCACAAACCCTTCTTCCATCTCCTCAATAGTGTCTTTTTTGCCTTCATTTATGTCGCTCGTCTGCTCTGAATAAGTAGAAATATCATCCACTAGGGAACCTTGTTGGCATATGGATTCTAATGTTGTCATTGATGGCAACTGAAGTCATTCCCATGATCCACAGTTCAGTATCTAGTCATACCGACAGATAATGTGATACAATATCTATTACTGACATAATACATATTTTTGTGTATTCGGTCAAACGGCTTCACCAGATCATCTTTTTGTGTTGTGGATGTTTGGAATTGCTTGTTAAGCTTATGGATTATCTTATTATTGAGTTTTTTGGTGTTACATTTGTTGCAGTATGAGGCTGGAGGTCCGGTAGGACATTTTTCTATCTATTTGTTTGTTGTAGCCGACTTAGGGAATGTGGCGCGCTGTGGATGTGTTAAGTGGAATTATTCAAGATGTTTTTGTGTTCAAATATTTAATTATTGGTCCTAGCTATGGAATAGCCAACTTTTTTGGATACAAATCAAATTTATTAATGACATGAGCCTACAAGCTACAAATATTCTTAAGTTTTATTTGAGCCGACTTGTAGCAATTATATCCCTAGACACGGATATATTTAGTTGATTGATTACATCATTTTGTGTGAGGAAGAAGAAGAGTTAGTGTATGTTGTAAACATCAAAGGAGTATTTGAGTGATATCATGCATAGTTTCACTTGCGCATAAGGATTCTGTGTGCGAACTTGAGAAGAGCAGAGCAGAAGTTCAATATCAGTCAGAAGGACAAAAGTTCGTCATTAGAGCTTAACCATAACTGTAACCCAACATTAGTAGATGCTATCTATTCAGTTCATTTTCTTTTGGATCTAATCAAAATCATTGTAAGGGAAGTGAGCCCATCCTTTTGAGCAGTGAGCTCTAGGCAGTGTTCCTAAATGTAAGTGCATTCCCATTTTGTAATACTTTTTTTGGGTATACTCAGAACTTATTGTGGATTGGCCATCCACCATGGTTTTTCCCCTAACAAGGTTTCCATGTAAAAATCCATGTGTTATGGTTGTGTGGTTTCTTGCTTTCAATTTCTGCATATTGATTTTAATTAAATGTTTTAAGTGGATTAAAGATTAGGGTAAAAGAGTTAATTTTTGCAGAACATTGATTCACCCCCCCTCTTAGTGTTGCTTGTTTCCAACAATTGGTATCAGAGCTAGTTCTTCGAAGGAATTCTAACAGCTTGGGGAGATCTTGGAAAGTGTTCTCAATGAATACAAGCAGTCTTCAACAACAACTTATGGTGGCCTTGGATGATCTTGACCAGTCAAAGTCTGAGATTCGGGAACTGCAAGAAAATCTTGCAAATGCAAAAAAATTCATCCAGTCCTTAAAAGACAAGATCAATGAATCAAGAGAGAAAAGAAAGGAATTATATGGTCAGCTAAAACAAAAGAGAAAAACCTTGGAAGATGAACAACTCAGTTAGGTTTTGAAAGAGAAAACAAAAGAATGTGAAAAGTTTTCCCAAGAGAATGCTGCCTTGAAGCGTGAGATGGAATCTATCATGATGAAGATGACCAAGGAATTTGAGGACAAAAATAAGAATGAAGAAAATCTTGCACAATCTTTGAAAGAAAATTCTGAACAATGCAGTTGACTGGAAAATGAATTGGAGCAATCCAAGAACAATGAAGAGGAGCTTGAAAAACAACTTGATGATCTCATAGATGAAATTGCTACTGCAAATGAGTTCAAGGAGAAATTCAAAGCAAGCTTAGCCAAACTTGATGAATTAATCAAGGGAAAAAGAACTGATGGTGACAGATGAGGTCTTGGATTCATAGAAGGAGAAAGCTCCAAATCTAGATAGAGGAGCTCTGGACAAAAGAATCCTGGAAAAGAAAAATTTAGACAAGGAAACCAAATGAAAGGACCCAAAAGGAATCCGGTAAGTAAACCTAATGCTCAAAGATTTAATTGTTATTGTTATACCTACAACAAATTTGGTCATATGACTTCTCAGTGTAGGAGTAAGGTAAATGCAAGTGGAT
The DNA here is from genome assembly GCA_007258455.2 of Sequoia sempervirens. Taxonomy (NCBI): domain Eukaryota; kingdom Viridiplantae; phylum Streptophyta; class Pinopsida; order Cupressales; family Cupressaceae; genus Sequoia; species Sequoia sempervirens. The sequence goes on along the minus strand of VDFB02271358.1, from coordinate 827,051,324 downwards.
CATCATTCTCAAGTCAATGTTTTAATTTCCATAAGTATGGACATAAGTCAAGTGAATGTAGAGTTGTGCTGAACAATTTTCATAGAAATGTTAGATGCTATGCATGCAATAGATTTGGACATATTGCTAACCAATGCAGATCAAGACAAAATCAGTGGAACAATTGGCCTAAATAGAGAAGTGTTGTGTGCTACAACTGCAACAAATTTGGTCACACCTCCAAATTCTGTTGGAACATAAGAGGTCCAATAAAACAAAACATGCAATATGATGCTAAAGGAAAAGGGAAATTCACTACTGATGAGATCAAGAAGAAAATGCAGAAAAAATGGGTGAAGAAGAATCCCTCTATAGAAGAAAATGGATCCACACCAGAAGCCACTTCTAGTAATACTTCAGGAAATTGATCTCAAGCCTCTACCATAGGGGGAGCTGTCAAGAAAAACTCCTAAAACCCCCTACAAGTGATTGGTACTGGAATTTGGATGAGTCCAGTCAATACCTCTCAGACATTGTGAAATGAATCTACAGAATTAGTTAAGAATATTGGAAATCTTCATAAGAATTATCTGTCTCGGAACATAAAAGATAGTAAACCGGTTGAGTTAGGGCAAGGGCATTTATTGTAAAAGTAAAAAGTTAGGTTTGAGGACAATAAAAGAATGACTTCCCCTCATTTTTTATTCTACATTCAGAAGAAAGATATTTGAGAGCTTTGAGGTGCTTGTTGTCAAATAAAGGAAAGATTCAAGCATAGAGGAGAATTTGCGATCAAATTCCGTTTTCGTCTCCGAAAGGTATTTATTGCAAAACTTGTAAATTTGTGTGCACACAATTATGTCTACTCCTTTGTTAGTTGAAGTAAGGATAGGCCATGTCCAAAATTCAAATGGAATCCATATAAGTTTGTAGATACAGAGCCATTAGGTGCATTTTCATCAGTGTCGTACGATGTTATGCACATTGAAGATATTAGGGCATATGTGCATGCAAATATTGAAGATTTGGGTAGTTCACAGTTATTGGAATTGTATTCACAATACATAGTTCAAGAAGATTTTACTGTGAAACCAAAATTCAAAACCCTAGTTGACAAGAAATTTGTGCAATTCGCGAAATTTCCCATATTCGAAGAAGATGAGTGGGTTCAATATATTTTGAGCCATGTTCATGATGAATTCATGTGGTTAGAAGTTCCTTTCAAAATATCCAAAGAAGATATTTGTGCAGTTATAGGCTTAAATTCCACCGACATACTTCCAATTTTGAAGTCGGTAAAGAATGATGACGTTACCAAAGCATTTGGCTCTCATTGGGACATAAGGGAAATGACTATAGATCATATTTTCGAAGTTGATGTAAAGTTTGCATCCATGGTTATAGGATACAATATTTATCACTTGAGCCGGGAAAATTCTGTATTCGACACAACCATCTATACATCATATGAAATGATCAAATAGAATGCAGATTTTGATCTATGTGAGCTGCTCAGAGGTCAACTATTGGAGAATCTAAGAAAAATTAAGTGGATTGAAGAATGTCTTTGCAGACGTCTTCAAATTTTTGTAAGTCCGGATATGGTTGTATAGTTTTGCAAATTCTAGTTGCCCCAATTTTTTCATTGATGTCAAAGGGGGAGAGAGTGAAGTGAAAAATGCTTTGTTATCCTTAGGGGGAGCAGTATTTTGCATTTTGGCTGTGTACTTATCAGTCTCGACACTTAGTCATTTTTCACTAAGTGTTGCCATCAATGCCAAAGGGGAAGACTATTGGCATATGGATTCTAATGTTGTCATTGATGGAAACTGAAGTCATTCCCATGATCCATAGTTCAGTATCTAGTCATACCGACAAATAATGTGATATAGTATGTATTACCGATATAATACTTGAGGAACAAGGTGTCCGGTCATATGGCTTCACTGGATCATCTTTTTGTGTTGTGGATGTCTGGAATTGCTTGTTAAGCTTATGGATTATCTTATTATCAAGTTTTGTGGTGTTGCATTTGTTGCAGTACGAGGCTAGAGGTTTGGTAGGACATTTTTTTGTCTATTTGTCTGTTGTAGTCGACTCAGGGAATGTGGCGCGCTGTGGATGTGTTAAGTGGAATGATTCAAGATGTTTTCATGTTCAAATATTTAATTATTGGTCCTAGCTATGGAATAGCTAACTTGTTTGGATACACATCAAATTTATTCATGATTTGGGCCGACAAGCTACAAATATTCTTAAGTTTTATTTGAGCCGACTTGTAGTGATTATATCCCCAGTCGCGACTATATTTAGTTGATCGATTACATCATTTTGCGTGAGGAAGAAGAAGAGTTAGTGTATGTTGCAAACATAAAAGGAGTATTTGAGCAATATCATGCACAATTTCACTTGCGCATAAGGATTTTTTTTGCGAACTTGAGAAGAGTAGAACATAAGTTCAATATCAATCAGAAGGACAAAAGTTCATCATCAGAGCTTAACCGAAAATGTAACCTAGCATTAGTAGATGCTATCTATTCAGTTCATTTTCTTTTGGATCTAATCCAAATCATTTGAAGGGTAGTGAGCCCATCCTTTTGAGCAGTGAGCTCTAGGAAGTGTGCCTGAATGCAAGTGCATTCCCATTTTGTAATACTTCTTTTGGGTATACTCAAAACTTATTGTGGATTGGCCATCCACCGTGGTTTTTCCCCTAACAAGGTTTCCATGTAAAAATATGTGTGTTATGGTTGTGTGGTTTCTTTATTTTAGTTTCTGCATATTGATTTTAATTAAATGTTTTAAGTGAATTAAAGATCAAGGTAAAATAATTAATTTTTGCAGAATACTGATTCACCCCCTCTCAGTGTTGCTTGTTTCCAACACAACTTTTTTGTTCTTCGCTAGTCTATGGGACCTCCTCACATTAGTTTGTTCCGTCCCCACCTCAAAGCTCGTAGCCACCATGGTTTCGTCCTTAGATTATTTTTCCTTGGTTCTTCTCCCTTCGTTGTAAGTGGCCGACAAGTCCACTTGGCCCAGAGACACTTTTTACCCTTCTTCTTAATAGTGGGTTTGTTGTCCTTCTTCATGGGTTTATTTTTTAACTCACATAACCCAGTTGCCACTTTAGATTGGGCCAAATCGGCCGCACCTTTCTTCTTTTTAGATGGGGGTTTAGGCTTAGGTTCCATATTGGGTTCAATTTCAGGTATGGGGGTTTTCCTCTTAGAACCCTCTGAAGCAGTGGGGGAAGGATTATCGGGGGAAACATCAAGGGGTTCCAATTCATCAACATGCACAAAAAAGATAGGTTTGGGTAGGCACAAGGCCAGATGAAATTGATAGAGCCTAAAGATTAGGCCTTGATACAATGGTAAGGGGGCAGATCATTTGGGTTGAGAGCGGCAACCTCAAGGGAGTCTTTAACTAAATTTCTTAGGGAAGTGAGCAGAAACAAATGGAAAGTTGAGGGTCATTTTGTGCTGAAGGTGGTTTAACAACAAAAAATGGTAAAAGTAATACACCTTGAATCTACCTTCTAAAGTAACATATTTCATAATAGCAAGACACACCTTGTCCCAGGGTTTTGGCAGCGCCTCACGGTCGAATCCAGACTACTTTTTAACTAGCTTCTCGGCATCCTTGAAGAAGGCATTGAGACTCTCCAAGTCTTGCATTTTGGTGTGTTTTTTGTATTTCTTTCCATCACAGGAGAGGCCCGTCGCCTTGCCAATTACCTCCTCATTCACCGTTTTGGTGTGTTTTAATTGATCTACATGTAATTCACCTTGGCCTTGTTTGTGTGCCCTAGTTTAATTTGGTTAATTGAAGATTAAAGGATGGGTTGCATTTAATATTGGTGTATAGGTTGGATTTTATTAGGGCATGTTAGATTTTGTAAATTTTTGTTCGAGTTGCTATATAAGCCAACTAGGTTAGCTCATGAGATTAACATTAAAATTGTATTTAAAATGAAATTGTGTGTTGGTTCACATTTGATTTGGTTGTGATTTTTGTGAGCTAGTCTTGTTCCTTGTCTCCATGAATATCCTATGAGTTAGGGTTTAGAAGTCATATAATTAGGTTTTTAGGGTTTGAAATTCCCTAAGGGATTAGGGCATTTGAGCATGATGTGATGAAGTTTTATTGGATTATAGGAGTTTATATAGTTATTATTTCATGAAACAATTATAGTCGGTTAAATTAGGGTTTTTTCCATCAATTGTGAATGGGGTCAAATTTGGGGTTTATCATATAGTTTTTGTACATACCATAAATTTTCCTGACTTACAAACAACACTATTTGAATTTGGTGTAGGGGCACCATGTTAGTCCATTCATGTAAATAAGGTCTTGTGTCATGGTTTTAGGTGGTTTGAGTCTTATTTTTTCCAATAAGGTCATAATAGACCATTTGACATGTATTATGGGTTCATTTTGGTTAATGTTGTCAAGTTTTGTCATTCCTTCAAAAGTTGTCATATGCAATATTATAAAAGTTGAAAAAAATGCACAAAGTGGAAGGCCAACGGTTAGGCAGTTTAAAATTTAGTTGGAATGGACGGGTTTGAGGGAGACAAGTTTAAATATGTTCAAAAACTTGATGTCTAGGTTCTGAAGTTGGCTTTAAAGGGAATTCAATAAACAAAACACTATTTTTTTCTTGCAATTTTCTGGTAATCTGCTGCTCCAAGGGACTATATGAATATGTACAGTTTGTTTTGATCCAAATTTCATTGTATATGAAGGATATATGAAGTAATAACATATTGGTTTTGATTTGATTCAATTTCATAGTGATTGAAGAGTTTTATTAGCATTTTCTTGAAACCGGTCTGTGTAACCTTGTTTGAGGGTTTGAAGACATTTAAAATGAATTAAACACCCATTCCATCATTATATTTTCCTGTAACTTGCTGGAATGGGTGCACTAGGGTAGGTTTACATGTTCATGGGTTTTTATTGAGCAGGGAAGGCTGTTTGAAGGGTTTTTGATGCTGCCCTAGGTGATATTTAATGGGTTTTTCTTGAAAAGTGATGGCTAAGAATGGTAGTTTGATGAGACAACACTGGTAAAGTGTGGGAGTGAGTTTTTAAAGCATGTTTAGACTATATTTGATGAGTCTAAGAAGTTGGTGAGGTGAGGAAAGGTTTGTAGATTGGAGTTTCAATAAACCCTCTTCAAACTAGACTAAATGAGGGTTTTGTGACTAGATGAATTGGTGAGCATTCCTCTTAATATAGGTTGTTGTTTTTGGCTATTTGTAGCCTGGTAAAGGTTTTGAAATTGAGTTTTGGGATTAGGAGAATGTTTGGTTGATAGATGATATAGAAAATAGGGATAATTGAGGCTTTGTCCAGCGTACCGGTCAATTTTAGGAGAGTGTGTTCCAAAACAATGATATGAATAAATTAGTTATGTCAAAGAAGAGCTTAATGGGTATTTGAAAAGGTAAATAGTTTGTGGGTATTCAATGTATTTTGAAAGATATGGACATAACACACTGATTGATATGCTACAAGGAGAACATGATGGAGTTATGAAAAGTTGTTGAGTTAGAGTTGTAAGGGTAGAAAGGTTGTTTGAGTTTGATCTAATTGTGATTGTGTGAAGGTTTTCCTCCCTACTCTGCATCAATTTGTATCAGAGCATAGGTATTAGATCTCTTGAAGGTGAAAAGTTGAAGGACAAAATACCTCCTAAAGGTAGTGCAGTACTTGCAAGAGAGATTAAGTTGTTAAATGAGTCACACGAAGCAATCTTAGCCAAATTTGCAGCATTAGAGACAAAGCAAAGAAGAGGAAAGGCCATTGAAGAGGAAAGTGACCGAGAGGAAGAGGTAGAGGGTGAGGATGAAAACCCTCCAAGTGGAAGAGTCCAAGGTGATGATTTGGATCCTGATGAGAGAAGGATGGTGAAGATGATCAAGAATGTTAGAGGAGATGCTTTTGGTGAGAAAATTGATGTTCCAATGTATAATGGAAAGTTGGATGCTAAAGAGGTATTGGATTGGATAGATGCACTGAACAATTACTTTGAGTATAAGGAGGTTGTTGATGGTTAGAAGGTAAAGTTTGCAAGGTCTAAGTTGAAAGGTCTTGCTTTTACATGATGGAATTATGTTCAAGAGGAAAGAGTGAAGAAGGGGAAAACAAAAATAAGTTTATGGGATAGGATGGTGTCAAAGATAAAAAGCTAATTCTTGCCAGGTGATCATGCTATACAAACTTTCAAGAAGTTGCAAATTTTAAAGCAGAAGGATAAGGATGTCATGACATATACTAAAGAATTTCACAAATTGAGTATTAGGTCTGGTCATATTGAGGATGAGAATGAAAATATTGCAAGGTATATGTGTGGCTTAAGGTTTCAAATTCAAGATGAGTTGAGTTTGGCTACTCCAAGAACAGTTGAGGAATGTTTTCAATTGGTTGCTAGGGTAGAAGAGAAGCTAAAAAGAAGGCAAGACATACAAGGAAGAGGTAGAGGCAACACTAGTAGAGGAAGAGGTACAAGGAAGACCTATGAAGAACAAGAAGATACAAGCAAAAACAAAGATCGAGTGGCTAATCAAAGAGGTGGTTTTAGAGGTTTTAGAGGAAGATTTGGTGGAGGTAGAAGTTCAAGTTCATTTTTAGGAAGGTGTTACCATTGCAATCACTTCGGCCATGTAGCATGGAAGTGTCCAGAGAAACAAGGATCTACATCAAGTGGAGGTGACAATAGAGTTCAATTGGTGCAAGATGATGATTGTGAAAGTGTTCATTCTCCTAATCAGCTTGCTACTCTAGAAGTTGGGGAATCATTGATGGTGAGAAGAAAAATCCTAAAAGAATCCAAGGAGAACACTTTTCAAGATCACCTGCAAGTGCAAAGGAAAAATATATAAGGTAGTGATAGATTTAGGGAGTATTGATAATATGGTGTCAAAAGAAATGGTTGATAAACTGAAATTGGAAAAGATTCCTCATGAAACACCATATAAAGTGTCTTGGTTGAATGATGATCAGTCTATTTTGGTTAATGAACAAGCTTTGGTTGAGTTTAACATTGGTGGATATAAGGACAAGATTCTTTGCGATGTGTTTCCAATAGATTGTTGCCATTTGTTACTTGGAATACCATGGTAGTTTGATAGACATGCAATCTATGATGGAAGAAACAATACATATCAGATTGAGAAAGATGGAAGCACTTTTACATTAACTCCATTGGTGGAAGATGTGAAGGAACAAACCAAGGCAGCTAAGGTGATCATGTTAGGCAAGAAGGAGTTTGTGAAATTTGAGGAAGACAAAAAAGGAGAGTGTGCAACCACTACAAAAGAAGAGGATGCTAGGACAGTGAGTTTGGAAAATGATTTAGTATTGAGAGGAAAAGATAATGTGTTGGTGTCAAAAATAGAAAAAGAGTAGGTCAAGGATGAATTAGTTGTGGAAGTGCAAGATTGACATGATAAGATGATGGTAGGAACAATTTTTTGTCCATTGAATGAAAAAGAGGTTAAAGGGCCATCAATTTCTGTCAAGAGAGTGGTTTGTAAACTTGATCAAGCAGAGATCTTAAGGGTAGAGAATTTAGTGGTAGAGATTAAGAGAAAAGGTTAAGTGAGTAAGGGTGTTTGGCAAGGACAAAGGGGTGAATTTGAGTATGCAACAAGAGTGAAGGAGAGGATAGTACAAGAAAAAGTTGGCAAAGGTAACTTTGTAGTTGTTCAAGCAAGTTTAGCATCAATTTAAAATGAGAGGAAGGTAAGAGGGCATACAATAGGCCAGTTGATGAAGATGGAGCAATTTCTAGGTGGCAAGGAACTTATCAATAGAAAGAACAATGCAAATCTTAAGTACTTGATCCAATGGAAGGTATTACCAGATGAAGGATCATTTGAAGATCAAGGAGATGAAGTGATCAAGTGTGGACAAACTGCAATACAATCCTCAAGGGACTTGAGATCTTTTTCTGGCCAGGTGTATGGTGCATGGGCACCATGTTAGTCCATTGATGTAAATAAGGTCTTGTGTCATGGTTTTAGGTGGCTTGAATCTTATTTTGTCCAATAAGGTCATAATAGACCATTTGACATGTATTAGGGGTTCATTTTGGTTAATGTTGTCAAATTTTGTAATTCCTTCAAAAGTTGTCATATGCAATATTGTAAAAGTTAAAAAAAATGCACAAAGTGGAAGGCCAGTAGTCATGCAGTTTAAAATTTAGTTGGAACCGATGGGTTTGAGGGAGACAAGTTTAAATATGTTCAAAAACTTGATGTCAAGGTTCTAAAGTTGGTTTTGAAGGGAATTCAATAAACAAAACACTATTTTTTTCTTGCAATTTTCTGGTAATCTGTTGCTCCAAGGGACTGTATGAATTCATACAATTTTTTTTAATCCAAATTGCATTTTATATGAAGGATATATGAAGTAACAACATATTGGTTTTGATTTGATTCAATTTCATACTGGTTGATATGCTATAAGGAGAATAGGATGGAGTTATGAAAAGTTGTTGAGTTAGAGTTGTAAGGGCAGAAAAATTGTTTGCGTTTGATCTAATTGTGATTGTGTGAATGTTTTCCTCCCTAATTTGCATCAAAATTTCACCTTTCTTCCCTTAAATGATTAAATAATATCTAATTATTCAATTATTGTCAATTTTCATATTCTGCTATTAATTAAGTAATTTAACATTATTTAATTAATTCATCCCCATTCATCATTTTGAACTAATTAAATAAATCACATTTATTTAATAAAGTCCTAATTTAACATTATTTTCCCAACTAATTAAATAAATCATATTTATTTAATAAAGTGCTAATCTAACCTTATTCCTCCTGATTAATTAAATAAACATCAATTTTTTAATTACGACACTAACCCCACTTATTCTTCTAATATTAATTGAATAGTTATCATTAATTATTTAATTAATCTACTTTCCCTCTTCTAAATCAAATAATTAAATTAATTATTTAATTCCTCAATATTCACTCAACATGGTCTATTAATAAATAAAATTTTATTTATTAATTCAATTTCATCTTGCATGTTCCCCTTAAGATTAATTAATTATTAATTACCCTCTTAATTGACTAATCAATTTAAATAGTTGACTAATCAATCTATTCAATTGACTAATCGGTCTATTCAGTTGACTAATCAATCTATTTAGTGGACTAATCAATCTATTCAGTGGACTAATCAATCAATTCAGTGAGCTAATCAATCAATCCCATTGATTATTCAATTTACAATTAACTTTCCAATCAATTCCCTTGATTGGATCGATCAAGCCAATTAACTATTCAATCTATTTTCTCTCAACATACATTAGCCATTGATCTTGATCTTTGATCTTTGAATCCAAATCATTCATTTGAAACCAACATTTCTATAGAAACAAGCCTCATTGCACGATGATGGATAACCAAAAATTCTTGATATTTGACATCCTTTCTCATTCAACAACATTTGAAGCTTGAAGCAACATTTAGCATACAAAATCTAAGAGCAATTATAAAGGATACACATGGAGAGGAATAGTGAAGGATATTCAAAGGTAGCATAGAAAGGAAGGTAAAATTGTATCAGTTGGTTATCTTCTATGTTGCATTTGTTCTTGATTGAGAGATTGATTTGAGTTTAGTATTGAATTCATAGTTTAGTGGTTATTGTGATTGATTCATGCTTTATGTTTATTATAACCTCAATTTATGGTCTTACATTTGGTGAACCCGATGTGAAACAACACATTTTTTAACGAATTTGTATGAATTTTATAAATTTATGCAGCTACAAGAAGTGAGATGCATTCACAATTTTCTATGATGAAATTGCATGATAGTACACCATAATCGCAATTTCGTGCGACACAATCACTAAACATAGTACCGCATGCAAAGATTGTTGTGTCGTATTTGTTACTGTATTTTTTGTTTCTTTGTTGCATGTTTTGAAAGAATGGCACATATGAACTTTCGTTAGCTGCATTTGACTGGCAATATAACGTAGTTGCTTGACAGTCCACTGCATTCAACTAACAGTGCACTGCACCCAACACTTTCTGAACCACATTTTGTGTGACACAATCACACTTCTCAACACTACAATTGACTATTGAAAAATAGATAGGTAATATGATGATTAATTTTTTTCACGTTTCTTCTTTTCAATTGTAGAATAATATTTATGTGTTACTGATCTAGAGGATTAGTTTTCACACTTCAAATTTAGGTTTTAAAAAGAACCAACAATCTCTCACATTTGAATTTTGGTGTTCAAAAATTGACATGGTTGTTTTCACACTTCAAATTTGGGTTTAAAAAGAACCAACAATCTCACATTTAAATTTTGGTGTTTAAAAAAATTGACATGGTTGTTTCACATTTTGAATTTGGTGTTTAAAAATAACCAACAATCTCTCATATTTATTTTTGGTGCACCTAAAATGTACAAGACAACCTTCATTTTGAAATCTTGGGTTAAAATTAATAGCGTGCCTAAACATGGAACTTTTCTATTTGGTGCATTAAAAAGGACAAACAACTTGCACATTTTATTTTGGTTTTAGTAAAAAGAACCACTTAATTTCTATTTCTTGTGCACTTGCATATGAAGAGGTGTGGCTCATAGCATCCTCTCCCCTTGCATACTTATGTGATCTTGGGTGATGAGAAATAGCACACTAAACTTCACCATTTTATTTGAAGTAGGAGGCCTTCCTTGAGATACATCCTTGTTGGAGAACTCAAGGTGACCTCAAGTGGTGTTTAGGGGAATGCTATATAAATTGGCTGAGAGCAAAAGCTGTAGGTCAAACTATGCATGTAGCACTCTAGTTATCTATGGGTTTCCCGATGGATATACCAAGAGGTTGGTGGTGTTCACCTAGTACCCACCAAAAACCTTTTGTATTAGAAACCATTTAAGATCTTTCGAACATCAATAATTTTGGTGCAAGAGGATATCATCGTCTTCTAAAGTTACTCACCATGCATTTTCTTGAGTAGAGGTAGATTTTTTTGGATTGTTGGAAATAGCCTTTTAGGTAGAGGAAGAAGGTGTGCCTATGGTGTCTGTCGACGACCCTATGTCACTAGACGCCTACTACCCACTTTCATAGAGAGAAGATTTTGGGACAATTAAAATGGTTCCAAGATCCTATCTTATTTAAATGTTTACCCCTTAAATGGGAGGTGGGCATGCGATTACTTTGACACACCTGATCTACCACTACTATAGGTTGTGCTTGTCTTAAATCATTATGTTGACCAAAGTTTAAACATTCTATCATTGGATATCAATTTTTTTTTTCAAAATTCATCAATCACTTTTCAAAACGAATGTTTTTTGTGTTTGCATCATTGATCCACACTTAAAAAAAAAATATTAGGATTCCTAGAGTTTGTTTTGTTTACTTAAACTATTGCACCACAATTGTCAGCTTGTGCACTACAATTAAGTATCTGCATAGTGTTGGAAATATGTGCCTCAAACTATACAGGCTGAAACCTCCATTAGAGTCAAGTCGATGTGACATTCTAATTGTTTGGCTGACTAGTAGTTTTGTTTTATTCAGTTCTAAACAGGTCGTTGTGACCTTGCCATTGTATTGCCAAAAGGTTACACTGTGGAGTCTATCGCTGTAGCATGATGTATTCGTTATGACCTTATAGCGCTCGGGAGACCTATGGCCGAAAGGCCATTCAATAGTGCATCGGGGAGACTCTTGGCGACTGTGGTCTTCGGTTAAGCTAAAGGTTCTCGGTAAGAAGTCACCATGAAAGCAATTGTTACACTGACAGTGTTTTTTTGTATTCATCAGGGAGACTTGGCCGAAGGAAATGTCATCGGTAAGATGTCCTACTGATGTGGATATGTCTCAGTGACAAAGACTCAAGTGTTAGTCTTCAGTGTAACTCTTGTTGAATGGTGGTCATCGGTGGAACATTGTGTTTTCAGTAAGAAGTCCTAGCGACTCTGATGAGTCTCGCCAATGTTGAAGAATCTTTGGGGTAACTTAAAGCTATCGGAGAAACCTCTTAGCAATGGCAAATGTCTTGCCGATAGCCGATGGCTATCGGGGTAGCTCTTGGCAACAGTTGGTCATCGGTGAAACATATGGATCTTGGTATGATGTCTCGGCGAAAGCCGATTGTCTAGCCGATAGGTGTATGTTTTCGGTGTAACTCAAGTTGTTCTATGAGACCTCTTGGCGATAGAAAAAGTCTTGATGACTATCCTTTGGAGCTCGATATGACTTATGTCTTCGGTATAACTTTAGTGACTCGTTATGACCTTCTGGAGAAAGCGATAGGTCAGGGTGACTACGTGATGACTCGGTGTATCTCTTGGAGCTTGATATAACATCTTGGCGACTACAAAGGCTCTTGGCGACATCAATATGAAGTATATGTGGCATCGGTGAGACACTGTTAGTGTCTCATCGAGATGCCAGTGCATTGCAAATTCTGTTGACCGGTTGACCATCCTATGTAGAGTCTCGTGGACGAATAGGAGCCGAAGGGGAACAGTTGGAAGACAGTCAGTTGCGACGGTTCTGTGAGGAAGTTCTACATACATAATTCGACATGGATATAGTTGGAAGTTGCAAATGCTTGGGGGTTGGATAGTAGTTCGATTAACAGTGAAGTGTGAAGAATTAAAACTGTATCAGTAAAGGATTTAAAATCTGTAAAGGCTATAACTTGGATGTTTCTGTTCGAAGAATGTTCATGATGAATGCTGTTGTATAATGACACCAGAAATATAAGTCTGGAATTGTATGTAATTTCGATTACTGTAATACAAAGTGATTTCTCTTGGTGTGGTGGGTTTTTCTCCCATAAGGGTTTTCCCATGTATATCTAGTGTTCATGTGTGTTTGTCTAATACTCTGTTTCTGTAATCTGTTTCATAGTGCATCTCAACTTGACTATAATTGAAAATTTAAAAGTACTTTTGCATTCTTTCCTGAGGTATTGACGTTAGGAGAATTGTTTTCCACATCTAATTTTCCTTACACATAGAAGAACAGTGTGACACATTTGTTGTCTTGTGCAACACAATCATTTGGTACTGCACCATAACTTTGTTATGTATTTTTCTACCTTAGAAAATAAAAATTGAAGCCGCAATTATATGTGACACAAGTGAGAAATCCTACAACGCATCTATGGCTAATTGCATCGTAGTCACAGTCTATAGAACTGTAGTCACAAACTTAAACACCACATTTTTGGTTTTGAACACTGCATTTTTCTAGTAAGAAAAATAGGGCCTAATTTCATAGATTTCAGAAAATCAAATCTTTTTACCAAAAAATTAGAAGAAAATAAGTCACTATTTATTGCACTTTTCAGCATCCTGAGCTTTTCTTAGGATTCATTTTGGATTTCTTAGGTTTAGAGTACTTCACCATTTTAGCCTCGTTCTCTTAGCATCATTTGTCATAGAGTCCTAAAGACACTTTATCATTTTTTTAGCCGCATTCTTTTAGCATCATTTTCATAGAGTCCTTAGAGAACTTTGTCATTTTTTTCTTCATTCTTTAGCATCATTTTTCATAGAGTCTTTATAACACCTTGCCATTAAAATCTTAGAAAACTAAAAATCTAAAAGAAAGTTTGAAGGTCAAAAGTCGAGATTGGTCATTTGGAAAAAATATTAAAAACCTCACCTTTTACGTCTTCATCTTCAAACAAAAGTTGGGTTGCAACTCATTAATCTAGTTGTCAAAACACTTTTTTACAATCTTTTTTGATAAAAAATAGAAACCCAACTCATTAGTCTAGTTGAGGAATCTATTTTCATCTAAAAACCTCATCATTCCACTTAGAGGTTTTAGAATTTTGACACGTGGTTATGTTGGTCTCAAAAACTAGAAACCTTGTCAAAAGATTGTCACTTTTAGGATCATAAGTCAAGGTAACACAAAGGTCTTTACATTTGGTTGAAAATTGTCAAGAAAAGATAACAAAAACATAGTCTTACATCATTTCAAAAAAAATAACAAAAATATAGTCTCATTCTAGTCTTGCACATTCAATATTTTTCCAAAAAAAAAAAAAACCAAAAAATACCAAGAAGATTCATTTTAGGTGCATTCACACCCAAAAACTTCACAAAACAAAATGATTTTTTTTTTTTTATAGAAAAAGGTAGACTTTAAACAAACATCATTTTTATGGTTGTTACATGTTCCCAAATCAAAAGGAAAGAGATGGATTCATCTTCTCACCTAATGGACAACCCCACTAGTGAGATAAACTTTGGAGAGAACCCTAGTGCTCACAAGAACACACAAAATTAGGGTCCTAGCCTTGATGGTGACTACACTATAGAGGAAATAGATGATAGACTTACACAAGAAGTTGATAATGCATCTCAAGATCCTAGTATTTTGAAGATTATTGATGAAATGGTCAAAGTAGACCCAAATAAATACTTCTTGTCATTGGCACAACATGGAGCTAAGCTCCCCCCTTACTTTGATGTGTCCGCGATCGTTGAGGAAGTGCCAAACGTAAAATCAACAGGTTTAGGTACTACAAAGGGAACACCATCATTGGCGACTAGTGCTACACCCCCCACATCATAGTGGAATACATGCATGCTGCCTACTAAGACAACACAAACCACACCCACTGTGAACATTCCATCATCACTCACTAAAACCATGGCAAACCCATTTTCCTTTATATCCACTACTGTAACACCAACCCATACCATGACTGCAGCCCAAAAATCCACTCTTCCGAATACACCCAACAAAATTCAAAAGATAAATCCTTCACACATAGGTCCACAAGTGGAAACAACATCCACTAAACAAAATGTGAATCCACTACCAACAAGGAATCGATCCTTTTTTGGTACAAGTACCACTATCACTCCACCACCACAACAACAACCCAATAGTCTGGGTTCGTAGTCAACATTTGGGTTTACTCAACCCTCACCTCCACAATAACCCAACAATTTGGGTTTGTCCTCATCATTTGGGTTTCAACAATCCTCATCTACACAAAAACCACATAGTCATGGTTCTGTGTAAACATTTGGGTTTCAACAACCCTCAAATACACAACAACCACACAATCATGGTTCTACATATACATTTGGGTTTAATCAACCCTCACCTCCACTGCAACCAAATCATCTTGGTTCTCAATCCACATTTGGGTTTTCTCAAACCCCAACACAACAACCAAACTATCATGGTTCTACATACATAGCTGATGTTAATGTTCCTACCTATCTTGGTACATCATTCATAGCTAGTGTTAACATTCCTCTACCACCATATTCATTCACTCAAAACCCCACATACACCTCACCATTTCACCATCAAAATCCACCCATGCATCTGGTGCAGGGGCACCTTGGCTTAACTCCTTCATGTTTGTTTGCAATTTTGGCTTGTACTGACTCTAGCCAAGTCAAGGTCTTGTTATTTGATTTGGACCTTAGAAGGTCTTGCATTTGTGTGTGAAGAGTTAGTCATTAGGACTAAAATCTTCATTAGGTCATCATTAGTATTAAATTTTGCTTTATTAAACTTAAGACAACATATGTTAAGCATTTAGTATGTGTTAAAGCCACATCCTCATTGTTTGGAGATGCTAAAGGTCAGTTAAGGGGTTGTTAGCTCATACTTAAGGAGTTAGTGTTCCTAAGATGAAGGATAATGGCGAGGTTGCAAGAATATTGCAAAAGTGCATGGCAACATTGTTAGGTTGCATGCAATTCAATTAGTTTGCATTCCCTTGAAATCAGGGATATGGAGGCGAGCAGTCTCCCCTTGAATGATGGAAAAGACTCCAAGATAGAGGTATTGGCTCGTGGCAAGCAGTTAGAGAGGTATTGTAATCAAATTTTGTTGTGTGGAGTAAAAGACAGTGAACAGATTTCTGCATTTTCTGTGTTTTGCTTGAAATCTCGTGTGTTTCAAAACAATGGGAATTAAAAGGCTTTGTAAATACAGTTGTATCTCTATTTTTGTGTTCATAGAATAGGTTTGGATCAATTCTCATCGTTTATTCAGGTTCTATAGAATAGTTTTATTGATTTGAGTTCCTAGATTAGATTGTAGGTGGTTATTTTCCTGTGTTTTGAGTAGTGGGAATTCAAATGGCTCCCCCATAAACATTGATCACGGGGATTTCCTACAATTGGTGGAATATGGGAATGGAGCCAGTCCCTTGTATATATTTAACATTAGGAGAACCAAAGAGCCAGGCAAGAGTTTGTATTACCAAACCCTAGGCGAGTGTTAGCTACCCAGTTAGGAGTTTGGAAGAGAAGAGTGGAGAACTTAGGCAGGGGAAAGGTGCCACTGTACGGAGTCCGTACGGTTCCAGGTGGGGTAAGGTAAGGCCTTTACATGAAAAAGGGTTTGGGACTTCAATCAATCCACTAGAAGGAGATTTGAAGAAGAAAGCACATAAACCCTAACAAATAGGTCAATTAGCCCTTTTGTCCTAGATGATAAGAATGCACTGTACGACAGTGACAGAGGTCTGCAATCTAGTAGAAGATTTAAAGCTCTAAAAAGGGTGCTTGAAAGTGCCTTTTGTTTGGTAGGTTGTTTGTCAAGTGTGAGAGGAAAAGTCAGAAAACTGACTGGTAAGGGCTAGTAGAGTTTAGGCCTCATCTAGGCAAGGTCTTGAGATCGGGTAAAGTGAAGACCAAAGGACCTCCAAAATGGATCAATTTGGATGCAAAAAGCATGGAGACAGTATTTTCAACTCCCCTGCAAGTAGTTCTAGCAAGTTGAAGAAGTTGGCACTTAGACCCTTCTAAGTCCAAGGAAGAGTGAGCAAATTGCAAGAAGGTGTTGAATCCTCTAAGGTTAAAGCACAAGGTGGAACTCTTGGAATAGAGTTGTAGCAAGGTTCAGTTGATGAACTAAGTCAAGACAGAGCCTAAAAGATTGATAGGTTCATGGTGAAGGCAGAGTAATGTCTTCTTGTTGTTAGGTGCAAGCAAACCTTGGAGGTAAAATACACCATATTGGTATCAGAGCAAGTTAGATTCAAGGCTTGTGATTAATGAGCCAATCCACTGAGTCAGTAGGAGAGAATACACCAGAGGAAGGAACCATGGTGACAAATGCAGAGTTGGCTAAAAAGGTAGAAAAGCAAGAGGAAGACAACCGGTTGCTTAGAGAAAGGATATCTCAGATGGAGAAACTCCTGGATGAAGTCTAAGAAACAACATATAATGTGAAAGACAAGATTAAGAAGAAAGAGGAACAGGAAGCCAAGGAAAAAGAAGAGGATTTGGAGGAGGAAGCTCCAAACCCTGATCCTGTTCTTGCAAAGGAACCATTCTTGAAGGCATTGCAGGCCTTGAGTGGTAAAGCATTGGATGGTGTGCCACTTTTTAGTGGACAAATAGACCCTGATTCAGTTGTAGACTGGATTGAGAGCATTGAGAATCACTTTGAGTGTGATGGCATAACAGAGGCCCAAAAGGTAAAGGTGGCCAAGTCAAGGTTGAGAGGAGCAGCTCTCACATGGTGGAAGTTTGTGCAATCTGAAAGAGAGAAAGAAGGAAAAGGTCCTATAGTTTCATGGAGAGGAATGGTGACTAAGATAAGGCAGACCTATCTCCCTGATGATTATGAAGTTTAGTTGCATAGGAGAAGACACAATCTGAGGCAAAAAGAAATGGATGTTCAAACATATTCAGAGGAGTTTCAAAAGTTGTGCCTTAGATCAAAGGTGGTTGAAGATGAAAGCATAAAGTTAGCAAAGTACCTAAATGGACTCAAATGGTCTATTCAAGAAGACATGAGTTTGGTAAATTTCAAATCAGTCCGCCAATGCTATCAAATGGCTTTGAAGATAGAGGAGAAAGGCAAAAAGAAGCAGGAACAAAACCCCAAAGGCAGAGGTAAAGGGAAAGACAGCAGAGGACAAAGAGGAAGTTATAGTGGAAGAAGCTCAGAACCAAGAGCCCAAGGAGAAGTCAGATTTTCTGAATAGCAAGAAGGAAGCTCCAGTAGAGGTGGTAGAGGAAGAGGTTTCAGCTCCAGAGGAAGAAGTGGTGGACAAGGAAGAGGAAGCTACTTCACCAACATGAAATGCTATCATTGCAACCAATTGGGACACCCGACTTATAGATGTCTTGAGAAAGGTAGCACTTCTCATGGAGGAGATAAGAGAACCAATCTGATTCAAGATGAGACAGCTGCACCAAATAAACAACTAGAAGTACCATTGAACTCAGAGGAAGGTGAGAATCTTATGATGAGAAGGAATTTAATCAAAGAACCGATGAAAGAAGAGCCAAGCCAAAGAAGGTCCTTGTTTAGGATAAAATGCAAGATGATGGGGAAGGTGTGTAAGGTCATAATAGACTCAGGTTCAACTGACAATATTGTGTTAGAGGAGGCAGTCAGCAAACTGAAATTGGCAAGGATACCTCACAATAATCCTTACAAGGTCACATGGATCAATAAGGGTCAGCATGTCTTGGTGAATGAACAAGCATGGGTGGAGTTCTCAATTGGCAAGTACAAAGACAAGGTATTGTGTGATGTGTTGCCTATGGATGCATGCCACTTGCTCCTAGGTAGGCCATGGCAATTTGACCACCAAGCTGTGCATGATGGAGCCAAGAATTCTTACACTTTCAAGAAAGACAATATAACCTTTAAGATTCAATCTTTGTTAGAAGATACTGAGGTGCAGACAGCAGGTTCTAAGCTGCTCATAGCTGGTGAAAAAAAGTTCTTAAGAGCCTTGGAAGAAGGAGAAGGAGTTGGATATGCAGTAATGATCAAGCCAAGAGAGGTAAGCAAAGAGAAGGCAGCTGAAAAGCAAGAGTTACCCAAGGAGATACAAGACTTGTTGCAGACCTATGAAGGTATAGTAAGTAGTGTTCAACCAACAACCTTACCTCCTAAAAGAGCCATAAGTCATAGGATAGACTTGATACCAGGAGCTACCCTTCCAAACAAAGTAGCCTACAAGATGACACCTTAGCAAAATGAGGAAATAGCTAGGCAGATTCAAGAACTACTTGACCAAGGTCTCATTAGGAAAAGCATTAGTCCTTGTGCAGTACCCACTGTCTTAGCACCTAAGAAAGGAGGAGAATGGAGGCTTTGTACTGATTCCAGGGCAATCAACAAGATAACCATCAGGTATAGGTTTCCTATCCCTAGGATTGAAGATCTCATGGATTGTCTAGGTGAAGCTAGGTACTATACCAAGATAGATTTAAAGAGTGGTTACCACCAAATTAGAATACATGAGGGTGATGAGTGGAAAACAGCCTTCAAAACCAATGAGGGTCTCTATGAGTGGCTAGTTATGCCATTTGGATTATCTAATTCCCCCTCCACATTCATGAGACTCATGAATGAAATTCTCCAGGACTACATTGGCAAGTTTATAGTAGTGTATCTTGATGATATACTAATCTATATCAGAACAAGAGAAGAGCACCTCCAACATATTGAGTTGATTTTCAAGAAGCTGTAGGAGGAGAAGCTGAAGATCAATCTAGAAAAGTGTGAGTTCATCAAAACAGAGCTGGTGTACCTTGGATTTGTGCTATCACATGGCAACTTGAAGATGGACAGCAGCAAGGTATAAGCCATTCTCAATTGGCCCACTCCAAAGACAACAACAGAGGTAAGAAGCTTCCATGGTCTTGCTCAATATTATAGGAAATTCATAAGGTAGTTTAGTGCAATTTGTGCTCCTATGTTGGATACCATTAAAGGAGGAATGAAAACCAAGTTTGTATGGAATGAGCAAGCTAACAAGAGTTTTGAGTTGCTGAAGGAAAAGATAGCTACCCAACCTGTTTTGGTGTTGCCAAGCTTTGAGAAGCTATTCACCATTGAATGTGATGCAAGTAATGTAGCAATTGGAGCTGTTCTCAGCCAAGAGGGCAGACCGGTGGCTTTTCATTCAGAGAAGCTAAGTGAAGCCAAGAAGAAGTACTCTTCTTATGACCTTGAGATGTATGCATTGGTCCAAGCACTAAGGAAATGGAGGCACTACTTGCTTCCCAAGGAATTCATTGTGTACTCAGACAATCAAGCACTCAGTTTTCTGAATTCACAAGAGAAGTTGAGTCACAGGCACATGAAATGGGTGGAGTATTTGCAAGCTTACACCTTCAATATCAAGCACAAGAAAGGAGCTCTCAACAAAGTGGCTGATGCATTGAGCAGGAGAGTTCTCACCATTCAAGTAATTCAGTTGAAAAGCATGGGAATAGATCACTTCAAAGATCTATATGCAGATGATGAAGACTTTGCAGAAATTTATAAGGTATGTCTTGAGTATAAGAATCATTTCTATAGCAAATATGTTGAATATACCTTGCAGAGTGATCTTTTATTTAAAGGGAATCAACTTTGTGTTCCTAGAGGTTCTATTAGGGAGAACTTAATACAAGAAAAGCATAATGGTGCATTGAGTGGTCATTTTGGGATCACTAAAACTCAAGAGCTTGTCCAAAGGTTTTATTTCTGGCCTAGGATGAACCTAGATATTAGGAAGTATGTGGAGAGTTGTGTAGTGTGTCAAAAAGCAAAAGGCACTTCTTCAAATGCAGGCCTATATCAGCCACTGCCTATCCCTTCTAGGCCATGGGAATGCTTGAGCATGGACTTTGTAGTTGGTTTACCTGAGACAAAGAAAGGTATGGATAGTGTCTATGTTGTTGTAGACAGATTCAGCAAAATGGCTCACTTTGTACCCTGCAAAACAACCAATGATGCCAGTCAAATAGCCTCTCTTTTCTTCAAGGAGATAGTTAGGATTCATGGTTTACCAATCAACATTGTATCAGACAGGGATACTAAGTTTATGAGTCATTTTTGGAAGACTCTTTGGCAAAGAATGGGCACCAATTTGTCCTTTGGATCTGCATACCATCCCCAAACTGATGGTCAGACCGAAGTTGTGAATAGGACACTTGGAAACCTTCTAAGATGCTTGACAAAGGAGTATGGTCAACAATGGGATCAGGTTATAGGGCAAGCTGAATATGCCTATAATGATACAGTAAATAGATCTACAGGGAAGAGTCCCTTTGAAATTGTCTATGGACTGCACCCTAGAGGTGTTTATGAGCTGAGAGAGTTGAAGGATGGAGTCAAGGGAAGTGGATATGCAGATGATTTTGCTTGTGCAATGCAGGAAATTCATGAGACAGTCAGAAAAACCTTGGCAGAGAATACCATGAAACATAAAACCAAAGTGGATGAGCATAGGAAAGAGGTTCAGTTTAATGTTGGTGACCTAGTGATGGTGCATTTGAATGAGGCTAGATTGCAGAAGGGAGTTCCTCACAAGCTGCAAATGAAGAGGATAGGTCCCTGCCCTGTCTTGGAGAAGTATGGCAATAATGCTTTCAAGGTGCAATTGCCAGATGACAGTGGACTGTCCCTTGTTTTCAATGTTGCAGACCTTGTACATTACAAAGGACCACCAATCAACATGGATCAGACCTTCCATGAAGTCACCCAAGATGTTGAAGAACTCAAACTGCCCCCTGCTATAGTCAAACAAGCTGATCAAATCTTGGATACCAGGGTCTACAAGAAGACTAGGACCAAAGAATATAAAGAACACCTGATCAAGAGGCATGGACAACCTGATTCAGATGCAGTATGGATCAAGGAGGCAGAGTTCAAGAAGTTGGGAATTGACCCTAACCTACTCAATCCAAGGGTGGATTGAAGTTTTCTGTTTTGGGGAGGATGGTGCAGGGGCACCTTGGCTTAACTCCTTCATGTTTGTTTGCAATTTTGGCTTGTACTGACTCTAGCCAAGTCAGGGTCTTGTTATTTGATTTGGACCTTAGAAGGTCTTGCATTTGTGTGTGAAGAGTTAGTCATTAGGACTAAAATCTTCATTAGGTCATCATTAGTATTAAATTTTGCTTTATTAAACTTAGGACAGCATATGTTAAGCATTTAGTATGTGTTAAAGCCACATACTCATTGTTTGGAGATGCTAAAGGTTAGTTAAGGGGTTGTTAGCTTGGACTCAAGGAGTTAGTGTTCCTAAGATGAAGGATAATGGTGAGGTTGCAAGAATATTGCAAAAGTGCATGGCAACATTGTTAGGTTGCATGCAATTCAATTAGTTTGCATTCCCTTGAAATCAGGGATATGGAGGCGAGCAGTCTCCCCTTGAATGATGGAAAAGACTCCAAGATAGAGGTATTGGCTCGTGGCAAGCAGTTAGAGAGGTATTGTAATCAAATTTTGTTGTGTGGAGTAAAAGACAGTGAACAGATTTCTGCATTTTCTGTGTTTTGCTTGAAATCTCGTGTGTTTCAAAACAGTGGGAATTAAAAGGCTTTGTAAATACAGTTGTATCTTTGTTTTTATGTTCATAGAATAGGTTTGGATCAATTCTCATCGTTTATTCAGGCTCTATAGAATAGTTTTATTGATTTGAGTTCCTAGATTAGATTGTAGGTGGTTATTTTCCTGTGTTTTGAGCAGTGGGAATTCAAATGGATCCCCCATAAACACTGATCGCGGGGATTTCCTGCAATTGGTGGAATATGGGAATGGAGCCAGTCCCTTGTATATATTTAACATTAGGAGAACCAAAGAGCCAGGCAAGAGTTTGTATTACCAAACCCTAGGCGAGTGTTAGCTGCCCGGTTAGGAGTTTGGAAGAGAAGAGTGGAGAACTTAGGCAGGGGAAAGGTGCCACTGTACGGAGTTCGTACGGTTCCAGGTGGGGTAAGGTAAGGCCTTTACATGAAAAAGGGTTTGGGACTTCAATCAATCCACTAGAAGGAGATTTGAAGAAGAAAGCACATAAACCCTAACAAATAGGTCAATTAGCCCTTTTGTCCTAGATGATAAGAATGCACTTTACGATAGTGACAGAGGTCTGCAATCTAGTAGAAGATTTAAAGCTCTAAAAAGGGTGCTTGAAAGTGCCTTTTTTTTGGTAGGTTGTTTGTCAAGTGTGAGAGGAAAAGTCAGAAAACTGACTGGTAAGGGCTAGTAGAGTTTAGGCCTCATCTAGGCAAGGTCTTGAGATCGGGTAAAGTGAAGACCAAAGGACCTCCAAAATGGATCAATTTGGATGCAAAAAGCATGGAGACAATATTTTCAACTCCCCTGCAAGCAGTTCTAGCAAGTTGAAGAAGTTGGCACTTAGACCCTTCTAAGTCCAAGGAAGAGTGAGCAAATTGCAAGAAGGTGTTGAATCCTCTAAGGTTAAAGCACAAGGTGGAACTCTTGGAATAGAGTTGTAGCAAGGTTCAGTTGATGAACTAAGTCAGGATAGAGCCTAAAAGATTGATAGGTTCATGGGGAAGGCAGAGTAATGTCTTCTTGTTGTTAGGTGCAAGCAAACCTTGGAGGTAAAATACACTAGCATCAAAATCAAAACATGCATGGATTCAGTCCACTACACAACACAAACGCATTCGGGAACCAACCACAAGGTTCCCCTCATTACATCACACCCACTTCCATTCTAGTGACACCTTTTCCCATGGAATTAATAGCACAATAGTTACAAACATTGCAAAACCAAATGTCTAATATGCATGTAACTGGTAATTGAAAAATGTACTCGATGGAGGACTTATGTCCTTACCTAGGATTTGACAGGAGCATTCATATGCCTCCCTTTCCTACAAACTTCATTATTCCCAAATACAATAAATACAAGGGAAAGGGAGACCCCGTCAAACACATACGAGAGTTCCACACTACATCCTTAGATGTGGCACATGAGCATACTTATCTCATGAGACTATTTCCATGAAGTCCAGGAGGATAAGCCCTTGGATGACCTTTGCACACTTACTAGTAGGCATACACATATGGAGTGAACTGATGGATAAATTCATCACCCAATTTTCATATAACATATCATTAGATACTGACATAACCCATCTATGTGTTGAAAAAAAGGAAGATGGAGGGACCTTCTCATCATTCTTATAAAGATGGTGAAGCATCGCTAGTAAGTGTACATATCACATACCAGAAAAAGCAACTGGTCTAGATCTTTTAAGAAAACCTCAACAAGGAGGTAATACTTCACTTACAAATCCATTGCTCAAACACATTTGAGGAAGTAATCTAAAAGGGGTTATCTATTGAAAAATCCCTTATCGCCAAAGGGTTAGTCAAATTTTTTGAGAATAAATATTCTTCCCATAACTCAAAACCAAGTGAGATTTTTTTTTGGTTATGGAACAAAAACATGAAAAATGACTACGTAGTAGATTCAAAACTTATTAATAAACCTCATCCCGTGCTGAATCTAAAAGTACCTATAGTGATGAATACCACTAAAACATCACAAAACCAGGAACAAATTACTAATGCAACTCAAAACACTGCACCACATGGTCCTCCTAGTGCCCCTCCACCTTAGAAATGAAAGTATACACCCTTAGGGGAGCCAATTGAGGCAAATTTGAAGAAATTGCTAAAAAATAAGGTTATCCAACTACCAGAGGCCAGACATTATGAGCCAGGGCCATTCAAACCAGCCTAGTGGAATGACAACTTCTATGAATACCACAAAATAAAAGGACATAAGACCTCCACTTGCTTCCAACTAAAAAATCTCATACAAGATATCATAGATCAGGGTGATATAAAAGTTGATAACCAATTGAAAACCTCAAACAAAGATTAGACGATCTTCAAGGAACCTCTACAAAACCATGGAAAGGGAAAAGCCTTGAGTTTTGGAACAGGAAAAAAAGAGGATGCCAATTACATTAGTGTTGCCTATGAGTACATGATGAATAACACATTGTCATCTCAAAATAGATCTACATCCACACCCACCAAGCATGACAATTTTGAGTGTCCCAAAATATTCGCTAAAAAAAATATGCCTATGGAAAACCCTAACCATATTGATGCACTCCATATTGAGGCCTTTATCCAAAGGTATCAAATCAAATGGGTCTTGATAGATGGGGGATCATGGTTAAATATCTATAGTTCAAGCCTTGTCAAAAGATCGGGATATTCAGATAAAACTATTGATCATAGCTTGGGAATAAGGACTAAAGCATATGACGATGCCAAACAAGAGTTGGTTGGCACCATCATATTGCCTCTATAGGTGGGACCTATTATGATGGAGACCATATGTCAGGTCATAGACCTAAAAACCCCATATAAAATTTTCCTTAGGAATCCATGAATCCATTCCATGCAGGCCATGCCATCCACTCTACACCAATGCATCAATTTCCCATACAATGGAACAATGGTGACCATGTACTAGAAAAAACAAGTCCCTATATTCCTCATTGACCCTCATCAAGTGATCTTGGCCTCCCAGGGTATTGCCTTGCTAATACCACCATCCCACCTTCTTCGATAGAGGTTGAGCCTTCAGTATCACATACTTCTCCTTCTCTCACAATCCAGGTTAATACTATAAGTGTTGGGGTTGGAGAATATGAGTTACAAGCATACCTTCTAGAAGTTGAACCCCTACCATTCATAACCCAATCATTTGATTTCCAAGATAATCCTATGTTTCGACAATAAATCTATGATAATAAAATTTTCTAGAATGATCCCATGGGGGATATCCATGAAAATCCTCCTTCATTCCAAGATTATATCCCTTCAAGTCCACTACAGGAATTAACACCCTCTCCTCTGGAGAATCTTGAGTTTAGACATACATCAATAGATATGGTTCCTACTAAAATTTTCAGCCAACTCATTGACAACAAGCAAGTTTCCATTGGCATTAGGAGAAAAGACAGATTTTTACTTGTGAAGGAATTTTTTTAGTTTGAGAAGAAAAAATGGAATGAGAATCAAAGTTGAGTTAATTGAAGTCTTCTAAATAATTGTAGTTATGTTTTGAATAATATTCTTTAATTAAATCTATATCGTGAATGTAGTTTTTGTAGATCACAAAATTGGAATTAGGCATAAAAGAAATGAAGAATCAAAGAAATCGACCATTAACCTGCTATCATGAATTCAATCTAATCTAATCTACCTATGAAGTACAAATAACATAATAAAATCAAAATAAACGCAACATTACCTTCACCATGTTGATACAGTTTACCTCCATAGTTTACCTTTGTTTCACTTTTCTCTCAGTTTTTATGTGTGTAATCCTTCACTTCAAGCTCAAGAATATGATATGATCACAATGATTACAAAACACCAAATTCATGGTTAGACTCGAAATGAGAAATAAGGTTGATTTTATAGAGGATTTGGTAGAAAAGCATCAATCAAGATTGAAAAGAAAAATGAACGGATGAGATTATGAGAAAGAATGAGAAAGTTACCATTTTAATTGAAGAAAAAATAATATTGAAATATCTAATTAAAATGGTGGATAATGGTGCACATGAAGTTTCTAATTTCATGCTTTGATGACTAAAGTTTTTCCTAAGATAGAGGAAAGTTGAAGAATTAGAAAAGATTTATATTCTAAAATTGAAGACAAGTTGAAAGCAAAAAAAGATGGAAAGATTGAGAATAATTAATTATTATTGCATGTGCAAATGAGCTAAATAAATAAAATAAAGAATTTCATTTATTTAAGAAGAAAGATGGAAGCAAAAAAGATGGAAAGATTGAAAAAAAAGGTAAGTTTAATAAATAAATATATATTTTTTGTTTGCACCCACATGATTAATTAAATAAATAAAAAATATTCATTTAATTATAGAAGAATTTAGGAATTAGTTAATTAAATAAACAATTTATTTAATTTAGATGTTTCCAATTTGAAGACTTAGTTGACTGATGATGGAAGAAAGGGTTGACTAAAGATGGAAATATAAACTATTTGAAAATGGAAATTGACTCACATTTAATTAAATAACAAAATGTTATTTAATTAAATGGATAAATGGGAATTAGGACATAATTAAATGAATATGAATCATTTAATTAGTCAAGAAGGGTAAATTAAAATGAATTAATTAAATAACATTGAGTTAATGGTGGCGAGGTTTGCTAGGCTCTAGCTAGGCTTAGCACTATTTGGAAACCCCCTACTAATGGTTGGTACAAACTTAATTTTGATGGCATGGTGAAAGGAAATCCTGGCCTGGCTAGCATTGGGGGCATTATCAGAGATCAAAATGACATGTTGGTGGTAGGGTTTACTGGTGGCATCAAGATACAAACCTCTATGACAACAGAGTTAAAAGGGTGTTTCTGAGTGGTGTTAGGTTTGCTATTTCCCTTGGTAGAAAGAACTTACCTATAGAAGGAGACTCCAAAACTGTGATTGAACTCTATCAATAACAATTACTACTAGGGGTGGAATATTAGGGACATTTTGTTGGATATACAATTCTTACTCAACAAATTTGAAAGAAGGAAATTAACCCACATCTTCCTCGAGGGAAATAGAGTGGCCGACTCTTTGGAAAATTTGGGCTCTTCCTCAGAGTCAATTAAATACTAGAGAAATTTGGTGAGCCTCCCCTTGAATGTCCAAGGATTTATCCTTGAGGAGCATAGGAATCTTAACTGTTTATGATGATGTCTAGTTCATCTCCTTTGTGGACTAGTACACTTGTCTTCTTACCCTTACTTTCAATATGACATGGAAAATGTTTAATGATATGGATGGGTATGTGGGGATGACTGGATTATGGTGTTTTTTTCCCTAGTGGGTTTCCCCATGGGTTTAATGTGTGGTATTTTCATCCATACACGACTTCTCCTTGTAATTTGAGCCTAGTCATTTAAAACGTGCAGGTTGCTAAAATCTTACTCAAACATTTAATTAGTTATGGGCTGATAAAGGTAATGATGGCCTTTCTCTATGCCTCGATGTACTTAATCAATACTTGCAATGGCTCCACAACCCTAAGCTTCTCGGAAATGCCTACTTGTACATGGGAAAATCTTACTAACTTAATTAGGCAAGATTTATAGATATTTTATGGAGGTTATGTATTTAGTAAGTTGTTCATGTTCATTTCCCTTCTACATTTTGAAAAAAATATCATTTTGCTAACTCTTGTGACCGTTTTATATCTAATTGTGAAAATGAGAGGAGACTACATGAGAATTGAACTAGGTTCCTGTGAAGAATTCTATCGGGATGCTTTGGTTTGGAAAATTTGTGTTGAAGGAGGTATCACACCCTTAATAGAGTGTCTAAAAGGGCATGAGAAGAAAATTTCTACCTAGTTTGCGAGATCTTCGTGTGATAGAAGGGTCATAGTGGGAGGGATTTCATTTGATATTAATGAAGAGGTTATCAGAAAAGCTAAGGGGCTGCCCTATTTGGGAAAAAGCTTAAAAAACACATGAAAGTGCAAGACATGGAGATCTTGTAGACTTTCTTCAGGGAAAATGAATGGCCTACAAGGCTGCATGAGGCATTTGATAGGAACAAGCTTCCTACACCATGGGATTAGGTGTGTCTAGTTATAATGAAGCATATCACTCTTGAAGATCAATTTAAATTTTCCTACTTTAACCATTTTCCTTTGCTGAATCACCTACACCATAGAATGCTTATCAATTTCCCCTTCTTATTTTCACCCCTTGAAAGTTCGGTTAAAGAAACCATGGAGCTTGTGGTGAAAAATCCTAATAAAAAAACCCCTCTACCCCTACATCAAGGGATTATTCTCCGTCTTTATCATTTCCACCTTGCAATCTACCTATTGAAACCCATTTTTGCTGTTATAGTTGGGGAACTTGAATCCTCTGATCAATCCCCTGCTAAAACCTCTTTGACTATCTTTGTTGGCCCTAAAAGAAAGAACCCTCCCATGGCCTGCCAACCTCTTGAGGAATCCAAAACTAATGCCCCTACCAAAATGAATAATACTAGTGTAGTTTTGGGCCAATCGAAGGCCGTCGCTAGTCTTTGTGAGCTAAAGAATACACCCATAAAGAAAGATGAAAAGACGCTTGTCAAAGCCAAGCCTGAACTAAATAAAGGAAAAAAGGACATCACCTTTTAGGTTGAGGAACCTCCCATAGATAGTGGTGAAGACGACTCTATTGCCAAAGACTCTCAAGGGGACACAGTGGTGATTGCTAGTGCTAAGATGGGGGTGGAACAAACAAGTGTCTAGAGGTCCAATAGGTTGGAAAAACACAAAATGGAGGTCCTAGTGGATGGTATCTCTAGCAGCTTGGAGCAGGAAAGGGCCATGAGGAAAGAAAACATGACATGATTGAGGATACTGAAGAGTACGTGGAAGGACCTAGTCTCTTCCTTGAGATGAATTGTATGATTTAGGAGGAATCTACACTAGATTCCTCCAATCATAAGCCTCAAGTGGAAGAAAAGAATAGGTTTGATGCTAAAAAGGATGAAGACCCCAACAAGCTAGTTGCTCGTGTCGCCAAGTTGGAAAGGAAGTTTATGAGGTTGACTCGGTTCACAATCAAAATCATCCACCACTCTGCTATCACTTTGTCGAAAGTGCTAAAAGACAAGGTGAAAAAGAAGATTGCTGAGGCTAAACCCAACAATTTTTGGGTTGGGGGTGATGTGCTGAAACTCCTAATAGAGGAGTGGGATGGTATTGCTAGATGATGGGGGGGTTTTAGTCTAGTTTTGGTGGGTTGTTTTTTTCTATCTCTCTATTGTCCTTGTTTCTAGACTTTAAGCTATACTAGTTTTTTGTTTTTTGATTTGAACTTTGGCCCTTTGGGATCCTCATGTTAAGGGTACTACACCTTGTAAATACATCTTATACTATACAAAAAACAAAGTTAATTAATTAATAGTAGAATATGAAATTTGATAATAATTAAGTAATGTATTATTTAATCATTAGGGGAAAGATGATAATTAGTGTTAAAATTCTAGTTCATAGGATGGTACAATTTTAGGTGTCTACAATTTCATCACAATGGTTTTCTCCTATGCCAAAAAGGCAACACCTTGGTCAGTCACTTTAGCCTTGGGCGTGCTAGCATGCCTTTTAAACATCTTCTCAATAATATAGGTGGGCCCCTCTTGGATATGGATGAATTTTTTTCTCAAATGGCTCTTCCCATCTCACCTCCGCAAGATGTTTTAGATATTCAACCATAGTAGGATGTTCCTAATAGCAAGTTACTTGACCAAAGGCTCAAAATGATGGTTGGGACCTAGTTATTGGTGGAAAAGAGTTGTTAAATGATGGTTTTTGACATCCTTGATGATATAGACCCTCCTTTGGAAACTTTCTCTATAGATTTAAGTGCTTAATTTTCATGATTATTTGATATTTTGATTGGTGGTTTCCTTTTTGGGTTTGAAAGATGCATTAGCAATTGTTTCCACTTGTTAACTTGATAATTTGACTCATAGGCTATACCCATGCATGGCCTAGACACAATTACATTTCATCAACCTTTTATGGATGCGTGGTGACTATTTTTAATAAGTAATATATTACCTATAAATTATAATAAATTATAGAGATGAAAAGTGCATATACTAACACTTTTCCCTTTTTTACACCACTATAGACACATGTTGATGATATTTAAGGGATTCATTTTAAAATTAGTTAAATTGGATAATGTTTGTGTTCTTAAGGGAGTTCATCTAGAATTAACTAATGAATGCACATGTTTATGTTCTAAAAAGGTCCTCAAATCCCTAGAGTTATGTGGCTAAATGTATAGTTAAAGGATGCCTCCTTTGCGAGGTTGGATAAAAAATAATTTTGACGGGGCAGCCAAGGGGAATCTTGGGCCTACTACTTGTGGGGGTGGGGAGGTGATAAGAGATGAGCATAGTAGGTTTATAGTGTCAGTGATACTCCCTTTGGGAACCCAATCAAACCATGTTGCTGAAACTATGACTACCTATAACAGTTTGAGTTTGGCTTACTCCTTAGGATTTCGTAAGATATGGATCAAAGGAGATTCTTTAAATATTTTAAATTGTCTTAAAAATTTAAATTAATCGAGTTGGTCCATTAAATTTTTACTTAGGATTCTATTTTGATCCTTAATACTCTTGATGAGGTTCACATCTCCCATATCTATAGGGAGGGAAACCCCATTGCAGATTCCTTTGCTAACATTGGTGTTGGTATTGAATCAACTAAGTGTTGGGATAAGGTGATTGATATCCCCTATCACATTCAAAACCTCATTAATTATGATATGAACAAGGCTTGTAATGGAAGTGGGTTTAAATAATGAAAAGATAAGCCTAAAAAATGACTTTTTATCTAATGATGCACAAAAGATATGCCTTGGGAATTGCTTTGATGGTAATTAGCACCTACTGTCACTTGACAAGGATTATGGGTATTTTGGTGAGTTATTAAAGAGTTTTCTATGGGGCCGAAAGACCATTTTCATTTCCCTATTTATCAAATGAGATAAAATGGGTGGGGATAGAAGCATAATTAAGTTTTCATCCTATGAGGTTGTCAAAAATAAAGTTATGGTTTGGAAGATCCTTGAAGATGGAAGAGTTAATCCCTATCTTGAGAAGTTGCATGGTGATGACCTTGAAATCACTAGGACCTTGGTTAATGGTTGGCATAACTAATTCCTCAAGGTCGATGGGAAGGAGATAATTATCATAGAGGGAATTACAACAAAAATAACTAGTATCTCCACCCAGGGTAGAAAGCTCTTCAGGGAAATGAAGTCCTTTGAAGGTGTGGTGAAACAATTCTTGAAGGGGTCAGAAGGCAAGAAGCTGCTAAAATATAAAGCAAGAGGGTTTGATTACCTATCTATTAAACCTATTTGGGAAAAGGTGGCAGAGGTCCTCTTGTGCTATCTCACCCTTGATGGAAGGTACACTCATTTTTATGGTTTCTATTTTATTCTCAATCATTTCCATCATAAGCATATGATTTCTTTTCCTTTTACCTTCTAGCCTCACTGGAGTCTGATCTAAAGGAAAACAAGAAGAATGCAAAATATCCTATTTTACATGAAGGTCTTATTTTATTAATTATGGAACATCTGAAGTCTCTGCCCTCTCCCTGTGGTTAAAATTTTCCCTGTGAAGCGTACTCCTAAGGCTCTTATTGTTTTTTCTGATGAGGGTTTAGAGTCTAGTTCGAATGGGGATAAGGAGTGGAATAAAGAAGATGAAGTGGAAATGGTGCCTAACTCTCTGTCTGAGGATGAGAATTTGAAGAAGGGTAAGAATCCAAAGAAGAGAGCTCAAACAAAAATTTTGTGGTCAAGTGGGTTGCATATGGGGACTTTCCCCTTGAAGATATTCATGTCTCTTTAGATGAAAAGAAAAAATAAAAAAAATGAAATTGCGATGAAAGGTGGAAAAAGTAAGGGTAATTTGGAGGATAAGGCTAATCTGCAAGTGGGTTGTAATGGTAAAATCCCCATTCTTAACCCTGATAATGCTAATGTTGTTCATATGTTTTCTCCTTAGGACTTGTTTGAGGATTTCCCATAGTTGAACACTAACAAAGAGGAAATTTGTAGTGTTTTGGGGTTAGCTAAGGATGGGGTGGTGGGTTAGTTTTGCCTAATTAAATGGTTCTTCTTGTAATTGAATCAGATAAATGTGAAGCTAAGATCATTTCATAATAAAATTGATGCCAAAGGGGAAGCAAATGATTCTATGAATGTAAAGGATGATGAAAATGAGACTCAACTGGTGTTGGAAGATATAATGATTGAAGTTAGTCTTATGAAAGAGGATTATGAGAGCCGGTTCAAGGGTTTGGAAGAGAAAATGATGTAGATTAACCAAAACCTAGAGAGGGTCATCAAAATTAGCCAATTTAGTATTTAAAACAACACCGAAGGTATTCACATCCTCACTGAGAAGTTGAAGGAGCTCAGTGAAGACCAAGTTATTGGTGTCTCCATTACTGGTGAGAAGATAGAGAAGGATCGAAAAACCAAAGGAAAACAAATCGATTCAGAGCAGAAAGGACCAAGTGCACACACAAGGGGAAAGAATAAATATTTCCAAGAAGAGAAGAATGATCTAATTAGCCTAGTTGATCTCCATAAGAGCTTTTATCAATACAAGTTGGAAGTGGCTAATACCCTCAAAGAGTTACAATAGCTCTATTGTTTGTTTCTAGCTGTTTAACTATTTTTTTCTGGTAGTTTTTCTATTTTTGATAAGGTAAGAAAGGTTTTGAAAGGGCCCAAAACCTTGTACAAAGAAAAGAAATGGAACACATCCAAACACCAAAGTATCAAACTTTTCCAAAGGAACATAGCAACAAAAGTAGGTTTTGAAGGGCACTTGAAACCCTCTCAAAAAGTAGAGAAATAGTGGAGGCACCACAAAAAAATAAAATTATTGTCAACCAAAACCTGGACAGTAAATAAACAGAAGAAAAATGGGCTATAAGACAAGAGATGCCACACTAAAAGAAAGAGAAAAATTGATCAAGGAGCTTTGAAGTTGTGTCTAATTAAAGAGCTCATGAGGAGAGCTTGATCTAAATGGTTCAATCCAAGATTCTTAGAAGAATCAATCTTGTTCACAAGAATAGGAAAAAAATTATCCTTGAAGGGGCTTCCCCTTAGGAAATTAACATGATCTTCCACATCCAACTCCCTAGCCAAGGGGTTCACCATGTCAATCTTTTCAGTGGGATTAACAACAAAGAAACTCAAAGCTATCCT
Source organism: Sequoia sempervirens (assembly GCA_007258455.2). Lineage (NCBI taxonomy): Eukaryota > Viridiplantae > Streptophyta > Pinopsida > Cupressales > Cupressaceae > Sequoia > Sequoia sempervirens. The sequence continues at coordinate 827,017,777 of VDFB02271358.1, read as the reverse complement.
AATAGAACAAGTCTTTAAGGGATTAAAGACCTGACAAGAGTGGAAAAGTGACCAACTCTAAGGCAATGAGAGCACACCAAAGAGGAAGAATCAAAGAGGATACTCTACTCCCAAACACCTAGCTTGGAACAAATCTTAAATTTATTTGGTAGAAGCTTACCAAATTCAATAGACGTACAAAATCTTGCATAAATGAAGCATTTCTTGTCTTTCATGATCCTTTCTATGGCTAAGAAAGAACCAATACTATTACCAATACCATGAAATATTTCTTCATCTTAGAATTCCAAAGGAAGTGATGGTAGTATTACCCAAATAGGGGCCTAGCCAAAGCTTTCCTTAGAAGCAACAAACCCAGTAGCACAACTTTTCAGAAGGAGGATAAATTTTCCTAAGAACCAAGTCCCACCAAGTAAGGCACCCTTACTTTGCTCAAGGAGTTGGAAGGAGAAAAGGAAAAAAAACTTTAGGAATTGCAACCAAATGCAATAGACCAAAATCCTTCCAGTTAACCAGAGCCTAGTTGTGAATAGAGTCAATATTTGGATGAGGGACAAAGAACCTCCTAATAAGAGCATTTCCTACAACATCAGGAATCCAAAGTGAGAGGCAAGAGACCATAGGGGTCCCCTGTACCTTAGCTTGGACAGGGGTAGCAACATCCAATGAACCATCACATGGTTGTTCTCTAGGGGTAAGAATAGGGGCAACAACAAAAGGAACAATCAAAACAGTCGGCAGATGGGCATCAACTGGAGAAGAATCAAAAACTTCTTCAACCAATAGATGAGATCTGCACACCTTTAGAGCATGAGCCTCCATAGCCATTAGGGTTCTGGAATCCTCATTAGAACTACCAAAATCCACCCCTCTAGGGGTAAGAAAAGGAGCAACATCCATAGGAATAACAAACTCTGAAATGATAGTTGATAGGGGCTAAACAATTAGAGAAGAAACAACCAATGACTAAGATCTACACTCCTCTAGAGCAAGAGAGATTGGAGAGGAAACGATAGAATCCAAGCTATCCTTTGTGTAAGGCAAGGCCCCCTTAGAAGGAAAAAGGAAACCTTTCCTCAAACCCAAAAACTTCACACCAATAGTGGCCTTAGCCACTGACACCTCAACAAGCTTATTCACCTTCTGACGAGCATCTAGAAAGAGATCCATGAGGAAATCCTCCTCTTCATCTGGGGAATCCCCATCATAAGACACTGTAGGAGGGAAAATAGGGTCTTCAAACTCTCACCAAGCATCCATCTCACCGTAATCCAGATTAGAAGCACAAGAAAAATCAACACCCATAGCCTCAAAAAGAGCAGTAGCCCCCACAAGAGAAATAGTGTCATCACCTTCTCCATCTCCATCTTTATCTTTGTTTGAGGAGAAAACAATATAAGTTATGGGTTTCCACCTTTGCTGTGAAGTTCCATGTGTGCCCTTCTTTGCTTCGCCCAGTCCATTCTCCAATAGAAAAAGCCTTCCATGACTACTGTAAACACCTTCAACATCCTCTAGATCTCCATTCTCATCGTCTTTTCCATCCTCCTCTGCCTTAGTAGGTTCAAAAATACCTTTTCTCCCTTTCCTGCTCGTTGCTCCGTGCTCCATCCTATTTTTCTTTTGCTCTGGTAGTTTTGCTGTTGGTTTTTTGTTGGGTCTTTGGTTTTTTGTTTAAGACTATTTTGAAATTCTGGGTTTCAAGTCCTTGTAAAACCTGTTTAGTGGCAAATGTGTTTCTTTGAATGTCTTTATTCTTGCATTTTGTGTAAGGGTTCCGGGTCCCTTGAAAACCTATTTTAGCTTAATAAAAAACTTTAAGAAATGCCACCTAAAATATCTTATAAAATATTGGCAAATATTTTCCTTTTTTACAAAAAAAATTCTTATTATCAAATCTTTCAATTTTTTTTAAATATCAATTTTATTGATGAATTTATGCACATCACTCAAAATTTATTAAAATTCCTTGTGAATCTTAGCAAACACTAGCTATGAACATTAAAATTTTCGTGGAAAACTATTCTTTGTTTTTTTTAATCTTTGTCAACACAATCCTCCAATATATTGTTTTTTTTCTTATAGTCGAAATAAGGGCTTGAGGATGGAAACAACTAGTAGGGTCAAGGGGTAGCATCCCTTATGGGGGTTGAGGGGGCAACAACCCCAACACACTCATGTTGTGATATAGCTAGGGTTGAGGGGTAAAAACCCTCAACGCCAAGCACAAATATATTGTCAAGAAAGCATTGGAGCTCACATGAACTAGACATTTTAAATCAACACCATATAAATAAATACTCATATAATGACCCTACTCAAAATTATAAACTTATCACTAATCTAATAATTACCTTTGTTTTTGAGAGCTAAAATGTATTCAATCTTTCAAATTTTTATTGGGCCTAAAGTTCCATTTAGATCATTGATCTCCTCTAATTAAATAGTCCTTATTGAGCTTTCTAGGAGATAAAATATACCATTTCTTTCAAATTTTTATTAAACCTAGAATTCCTTTTTGATTGTTGATCTTCAATGTACCCATGGTTTCAAATGTTCATCAAGACTATAATTTATATTTAGACCATTGATCTTCATTGAGATCAATAGTCCACAAAATTTCTAGGCATGATGAACATTTAACAATCTAAAAGGTATTCCAAGCTTGATAAAAATTTGAAAGTGTGGGTACATTTTATCTCCTAGAAAGAAATGAGAATTGTTTAATTAGAGACAAAATCAATGGTGGAAAATGAATATTGGTGATATAGCCCTAAAATAAGTATGATGTATGCAATAGTATTAACAAATAACTTTAGATTTAATCACTTATAAATTTTAGGAAAACTAGGTCTAATTACAAATTGAATACTATTTCATTTGGGCCTAGAATTCCTTTTAGATTGTTGATCTCCATTGAGATTAATGACCCAAAAAAATTTTAGGCTTGATGAAAATTTGAAAGCACAAGTACATTTTAGCTCCCAAAAATTAATGAGTACCATTCAATTTGAGACAAAACCAACAATAAAAAATGAATATTAGCCATATGGCCTTAAAATAAGCAAGAAGTATGTAAGATTATTGGAAAATCAATTTAGATTTATAATATCAGTTATAAAATTTATGCAAATCAAATCTAATTATGTGTCAAATATTGTGGTAAAATAATTGATTAAAATTTAATTAAATAAATAGAAGGAATTTGACATGCACTAAAGTAAAATTTCATAAAACTATGACAATTTAGGTTGCCTTATAGCTTGTCCTATTCACCAAAATTTGAATCCTCAATTTCAACTATTTGCCATTTGGTGAAAATTTTCCACTAAAAGAATCCCTAGTCCTCTTAGGTCATTTGAGATGTCTACATCAACATTCAACATCAAAATCCACTCTCTTTTATACCGTCATTGTTAACTTAGTCATGAGGCTTGACCAAAGCCCAAGAAAGAAGTTAGTACATTTCAACACACAAACTTAGCAAGCTCCATGATGCTTCTTAGCATCACCCTATTTTCCTTGCTTCAAATAGTGGCAATACTAAAGTTATAAAGATCCAAAGATTAGGATCATGCAAAATTTTAGGGCCATAAATCTTATGATTAAGGTCACACTCACAACCTTGAAGTTCAAAAAATTTAAGAATGGAATAGGTGGATTTCATTATTTTTATTTTAATGATCCAATTCTATTTAATGTTGAGCTATACTTCAAAAATTATGATCAAAATAGTGGACAGCAAAAATTGTCAAGTGCTAGGCCCTCCCAAAAAGTTCAAGGCTATAATTTCAAGTTCAAGGCCATACTTATAATCTTTCTAGGTGTTTTCATAGTTCTATATATTATAGTACACATTTGTCCCAATCATTCGTTTTCAAAATCTAATCTAAGACTTCGTTTTCAAAATCTAATCTATTCTTAGATTCCATTTATTATATCTTTTATCACATTTAAATTAGTCTTCCTCTCTTTGACATCAAAGTATATGTTAGTTATTTTGTTTGTATTTTAGTTCCACATATAAATACATGTTTAAACTCAATATTACATATAAAATTATATGATAATTTATTGGAATCCAACTACATAGTTTCTAATCAATTTTCTAAGATATAAATGACAAAACTTTAATTCCTAAGTATGAGGTAGCAAAAAAATGCTAGATTCATATGAAAATCATAAACAAAGGTAAAATAAATAATTATGCCATCAAATTCGTTTCAAAATTAATTTATTTATTGAAGAACTTTGTCAATAAAATAACAAGCTCCACTATACCATTTTAACATGAAAACTACTAAAAAATGTTTAGTGTAAAGAGCAGGCACATAATGGTCAATATGCCAATTTTTTTATGATAAGACCACCTTCAACATAAAACGTCAATATATAAACTACAATGAAGAAAGTGATCCCAGTATAAAAAACCGACATGATGTCCCTAACATACCAACTCTTTAAACTCAAACCTAAAAATTATTCACAAAAAATCCATCTCCAAATGTATTCATTCAATACTAAGAGAGAGATTACAATCAATTATCTCACAGTGCTTTTCTTCTTCTCGAGAAATGGCTGCTTTTTTATCTTGACTTAGACTTTCTATCAATGGTAGTTCCAAAGGAGCCCTTGACAGTAATGGGTGCTCCATCTCCCTTTCACACTGTTGATTTAATAATAATAAACGAACAAGATGCTCAAGGTCGTTGGCCTGTCAAAATCAAACCAGTAGACTTAAATTCCATGCATATATGAGATTATGAGAATAAATATTACTTAACATACGTCAAACAGAAAGATACATATAAAACAGTTTTGAAAACTTTTAATAAGATATAAAACAATTAGATTTTAATATGAAAATAATGATAATCATTTTTGTAGAAGGAATGGCTTTGAACCCCACCTTCAAACTTGTCTGGGATGCATAGCTTGAAGTAAAAACAGTAGCTACAAAAGCTTTATCTGTGGTTGTGTCATCTTGAAACATGATTTTTCTCCTCTTCTTGTTGTGCCATACATCTTCCATAGGCTTGTTCATTGCATTTTCTGTATTACGTTTGTTTACAGCAAAACTGTTTCTGAAGTTGTCATGTCGCATGCAATCTTGGTAGCCTCTGCTTATACTTGGAACATTATCTAATGAAGGAAGTTCTTCTAGAGATGTAGTAACCATAACATCTGATTCTTCTGACCATAATCTACAATGAGCACCCAAAACAAATATAGCAGGTTAGACAGTCTGATGTAAAGAATATAAGGTCTTGAATGAAAGATAACTTTCTTTAGTTGCTATCTTTTTCGAATGTTAGACTGGATGGTTTAGTTTGATGGTCTATTGTTTGTAATCTCTTCTCGAAAACCTCTGGTTGCCTTCTATTTGTATTATTTCAAAAAAACCTAGAATGTTGTAAAATTCAGATATTGTATGTACAATTTGGAAGATTATCTAAAGAAAAATCATAAAGAAACAAGGAGCCCTAATTTAAAAAACAAATCAGGACTTTAATCTTTACCTTTCTGGTGAACTTTGACAAGCATGGTTGTGTGTGAAATAATTCTCTTTGCAGCTCTGAATCTGCTGAGGTGTAAAGCTTTTGGACTTTGACTCTGCTTTAAATGAACACCCACAACATATTTTAGAGCTCCTTGCTTGACTGACTGTTATAACCATTTCCAAATAAAGCATTCAAAATGACGTTGGATTAACTACATCTAGTCTACTTTATACCAGAGCTCAGATACAGTTAATTACCATTATTTTCTTCTTCCTCCTTGGCAGATCGGTATATCTGGATCAAATTGGACAAAAAACCCAATTAGCCTGAGTCGATTCTATTCAAACAAACTAAACTCTAGACTATGCACACATTCAAAAAAATGTAACAATATAGAATGAAAACTTATGAACCTGGAGGTGGCTTTTAACATGGGAGATTTCAAGTCCCTTGACATTCATCCGATCAAGAACCAGCTTTGGAGTTGCCTCTGCAATTTATTGAACCATTTTTTTAGTTAAATAGAATTAATTATAGTATTACTGAGTATTTTTTGGATTCGATTATGTAGAAATTTTTTACATCAATGTTTCGGGTGAACCATCATTTTTTCTCCTCTTGCTCTCTATCATCATGGATCACAGAGTGTGATCCAAACGTTAATGCTAAAAATTTCTACACAATCGAATCAGTAATTACAATAAAGATTGTAGAAACTTGAGATCATTAATCATAGCATTGTCCCCCTAACAGAAATCCAAAAGAACAATATCTAATTTATCAGAAGGCTTACTATCTCTGCCCCCAAGCTCTTCTACTGCATTCACAAAGCACTGATGGAGATGAGGAGACCACCGAAGGCGAGGAGTCATAGAGCGTCTGTATGGTCTTATTGCTGCTCCTCTTTCACAGCTCCCCATATTTTTGTTTTGCCTCTATTTATTGATTTTCTTGAGCCTGAACTTAAATTTTACTGTTTTACATAACACTCACAAACAGATTTCTGCAACTAATATCCTCCATTTCAGTACCCATTTGTGAGCTTAGCTATGGAAGGCAAAAAGAATAAAAAAAATGTGAATTTGTAACTTCAAATTCTATCAGACAAACTTCCACAATACATCTTTCTTTCTTCATCAGCTATGGGATTGCAACCAATGGCTAACTTGGGCAAAAAAAATTCTCTCTAGAATTTTTAGGTTCTTGCATAACCAATGAAAATGGAGATTGGGAAGTATTTGTAAGGAATTGTTGCATGCATACAGTCCAGAATGGAAGCAAGAGAATTTCACTTAGACTAGGCAAAGTTATTTAAGTATGCTAATGATGGTAACCCATCAAACTTAAATTACTAAGTATAGTGAGCTACCAGCTGGGTAGCCCAATCAAAAAGTAAGAAGCCATGACAGAATATATAGGCTGGGTAGCCAATGAAATCTAGCGAATAAAACTTGGAATATAAAACTTTCTTAATTGTAACTTTTTCTTCCTTAGCTTTTGACAATCAAGATAGTACTTTGAATTTCAGACTCATTCTCTGTTTACCTTTCAAATCAAACATTCCCATGAAAGCAAAATTAATAGATATATATGCAAATACTTACAAAAGATTGAAGTGTTGTGGAAGAATTACAGAGCCAAAAAGTCCACAGCACGGCACAGACCAAACAAATTAAATATAAAATTTACAGTGGGAAAGAAGTTTGATTACGTCGATTAACATTGGAATTGAAGGGAATCAAAAAATTTGGAACATGGGATTCTCAAATGTCAAGATTCTCAAATCCAAAACCTTTGAGCAACTTGCTCACATGTAAATTCTAGGCAATCATAATCCAATTATAATCAACACCAACAATCACCTACACACCAATAGACTATCAAATTTAAACTTGCCACACAAGTTTTTTAATTATTCCTATCAAAATCAACAATCATGTGCTTATCAATGGACTTCATACAATTTAAACTTCCAATCAAAATTTTATCTTATATTGGACAAGACAGTTTACAGCTAATTTAGTACCCTAAAACAAGGATACAATCTGATCAAGATTTGTTACTATTTATACCATGGAATTTTTTTTCATTTCAATCACTACTTCAAATAGTAATGAATGTATTTTTAAATTTTAATATTCCTATTGCCTTCAAACATACTCAACTTTTGATTGATTAGTGTAACATTAATTTGTTTATGATTAGTGCTAGTCCAAAATTGATTGGTAAACTTGTTTCACACCTGTAAATAAGATTTACTCATCGTTAAACCACTATTGAGTTGTCGGAAAACAAGTTTCAATTGCCGGTAAATCAGCCTCAAAAATCTCACTTATCATGTAAAAGCCCACATGCATGTTGATTTGCCAACTAGATGACAACATTCTATTTTCATTGGCATTGCTTTTTCACTTGATGATAACTTTCCTTTTTCATTTGCAATGCTTTTAAATTTTACACTTGCATGCAAACATTTGAAAATAAAATAATACCCTAATGAAAAAATCTAGATTTGTGTGAGTGGAAAAATCTAGATTTGTTTAAGTTTATTTCATTTATTATTTAACACTAATTATTAATTGTTTAATTATAACATACATATATTTTCTATTGATGTAATCCTTGACCCTCTTTTAGGTGCAAGTGCTAGTAGATAATACTTTTGAAAAATCTATATAATTAAATAAAATGGTGGCAATGGTTAAATAAAAACTACTTTTACTCATTCAATTGACCTCAGTCATCACAAAAAGATAAAAAGATTACAAACAAAACTACTATCAAAATCATAGCACCTAATTCTCAATATAGTGAAATTTGCTAACTTAGACTCCCACCCAATATTGTTAACCACAAACTTACACATACACAAGCTATCAAACTTGTGACATAGATTTTGGGAACCTATATGCTTACTCTTACACTTCTAGGGTTTTTCACCTAAAAGGAGAGAGATATAGGTCCAAAATGCTTATGTAACACTCAAATTAGGATGTATGCTATATGATATGATGTAAATGAACTTAACCAAATGCAATTGATTGATTAAAATGAACTAGAATGGATACAAAAGTGCAAGTTAAACTATGTTTGAAAACACATTATGATATGCAAACAACTATGAAAATGAAGCAAATATGCAAAACAGAAGGTACAAGGGTAAATCTGAGTGCACTTGGATGAAATATGATTTGTTTGGGATGTCTGGAATGCTGATGAATTTTACTAGTTTTTCATAGTGGGACTCATTCACCAAGGGTGGCAAATCAGTCCTTCTATTGATGAAAAAGTGTCAGGAACTGATTTTTGACAGTCAAGATCTGAGATTTGACAAAATAAAGATTTTCAAGTCTCAGGTAGGACTCATTCACCAAGGGTGGTGAATCAATCCACTCTTGGATTTTTGGAAAATCAAACAACTTTGCAACACCAGATTTAGGAATGTTTAAATGCTGAGTTGCCAAAGTCATTTCTATAGGAAACAAACAAAAAAAACTCAATAGGCTTGAAATAATGATATGTTGACTTGATTTCCACTTTTCAACACCTTTAAACCTATCAAATCTGCAAAAAAAACGTTGTAAATACACATGCAAAGGGGAAAAATGTTGGAGGGTTAGCAAATAGGGGTTTGCCTTGGTCAAACTCCACTTTGGTAATCAAACCCAATAGAAATAAATGAAATGCAAAGGAAATGGTAAATGAACAACATAAAAGTGTTACAAACTCACCAAATCCTTGATCTTGTAAGTCTGAAATAATGTCAATGGTTGCTTCAAAGTGCTTTGATAGTTGCTTCAATTGATGATGTAAAATGCTTGAATACTTGAATGTATGGGTGAATAAGTGAATTTGATGAATTAGGGGTTAAAATGAGATGAAAACCACTTATTTATACAATTATTGTGCCTTACTATTTGTTCATACCTCATCACAGGCTGACGTCAAGTGACTTTTAATAAAATCCTAAAAGGAAATTTGAAAAAATTTAAATTTGGGGCCAAGGGGGACTCATTCACCACCCATGGCGAATGGGTCCCACCTAGGACCTAAAAACAAGTGTCAGAAATAATGTTGTATCTAATGTTATTTGTCGGGATAATATGCAAAATACACTTAATTAAGTATATGAGGGCATAAAGAGACAAAATAAAGCATGAGAAAGGTGTAAATAAGGAGATTGTGCCTAGAAAAGCATCAAGGCTTGTTACGATACTTTACAAAACTTCAATATAGGACTTGTTGATGTGTAAAAAGGTGATTTTTAGGTAAATTATATTAAATAGAGTCTAGAAGAATGTATAAATGTCTTACACCACTTCACAACACCTTCACAAGACATTGTTCTTTGAGTTTTAGTACCTAAAAAAGCATGTTCAAGCCATGAGACAACATAAAATCAAAGCAACATAGTTTCAACACCATGAAATAAGACCTAAAAGGCCATGAAAATGACAAAGGGCCATTTTTCTATAGCACAAAACTCAACCATAATTTCCACTTTCATAGATGTATGAGACCACATTTCCATGATGCCTAGGGATGTGTTTTCATCACTATGTGAGATAATACCCTGCATTTTATATAGAATATGCAATGAGGGTAATCAAATAGGGTTGGTATTTGTTTGTTTCAGATTAAGAGGTTGGAAATTTATATTCACACAAGTTGATAATAGGAAAGATGAATATTTTTTATTTATTTTTGATTTGGTATACATTTGGTTATCACAATCTTGTTCTTTGATATTATTTTTTTGTGGCCCTTAGGTGCCTAACTCAAGCTAATTAGAAAAAACAAGTGTTGTGATAAAAGAAAATACTAATTTATGATGAGATATAAATCATGATGGGGAGGGAATTTTCTACCACAAGAAATGAGAAAATTTATTTTATCATAAAGCCATGTGATGTACATTAAATGTGACAAAATCAATATGATGGTTAGAGTTCTTGGTGACCAATTCTAGTACAATCTTACATATATTCCCACATTTTCTCACCATATGTGTATTTTTACTACAATTTAATTGGATTTGTATTTATTCTTCCTCTTATCCCATAGATTTTTCTCTAGCCTAGATATAATAGACATATCTTTTGGGATTGGTAAAAGGAATAGAGGATGTTATGACTACAAGGTTGAAGCATTAGGAGATAAGGGAAGGTAAAAAAAGGAGAGGGTGGAAAACACCAAGATGGTGGAGGATTTCATCACATATCTCAATAGGGAGATCACCTATCGATAACTACATGCCTAGGTGTTGTGTATCTAAAATTTGACCAAGGAGATGGATGGTGATCTATGTGTGGGAATCAAATAAAATTTAGGCAAGCACCTACTATATCCTAGCTAGTATTTGGGGTGAAAAAGTATGTTTGATGTTACTCAAGTAGTGAAGTGTGTGGTCATGATCTCCTTTGCAACAAACACCTACATGCTCCATGGTGACATTGAGGGCATTATTAATTGAAATATAGAACTTTCTTTAATCATTATCTTAAAATTTGCATTATTTGAAAGTAAGAAAATCTTGGATAAATCAAGGCATGGAGGAAATAACTAAGAAATTTAATTTTCAAAATATTATTGAAAGATAAAATTTGATCATTTTTATTTTATTTTAGGGAGGATGATGGTATCTTGGAAGAGGTCTCTTCCCCTACCAAGTTTGTCAAATGTGATAAATGTAAAGTTTTGTATGGGGCCTCTAAAAAGTGTACATAATTTACTCTACAACCCTCTCATTAGACTTACAATGCTACTCTTGTCAATGTAATATAGGAAGGGCTACAATAATTTACCCTATCCTCTAGATAAATGGTTTCATTTTGTTATTTTGGGTATTTTTTATAAAGGTTCTATATAATATTTGGGGCCTATTAGGGAATTCTATGTAGATGGGTTAATGTTTTGGAAAACAAGTTTCAAAGGCCATAAATTAAGGATGGCTTCTCAATGTGTGTGTGAATGTACATAATTCATTCCAAATGATAAATTACTAGTTCAAATTTTGGTATTAAGAAGCATAGTTGGTGTATATTTTGTTACTTCATCTATCTAGTTTTTGGTAGCATATGAAGAAGATGAGGTTGTGCATACATGGTGTATAATTGATATTTATTGATAAGCACCTCCCCTGGCTTTTGCATTCAATAGTAGTCAACTAAAGTCTAGTAGGAAGTAGTTAAATTATTCGATGAAGTTTAACTAGTTTAGTGGTTTAATAACTTTTCCATTTTTTGAATGAAAAGATCAGGATGAATAAGTAAAGTATGCAAATG
>VDFB02271358.1:826976366-827005892 GCA_007258455.2 Sequoia sempervirens | reverse complement strand
AAATGTTTTTGAACAACTCAGAATAGTGCACATGGAATTTGATTCAAATGTCATCAAGATTGTTTTTGTTGGTCAATTGATGGAAACAAATGAGGGTGATATTATTGATCACACTACATAAATGGATTCAAAACCACCAAATGCACAAAACAAAATGGAGTTAATCCGTACATGAGTGAACAATCCAACTGTAGATCCAACATCGCTCATTGAATGGCCTACCATTGGAGGATATCCAATAAATGAATATGTGATAGTAGGTCTGTTTGATATGGAATTTTTGACATTATTCCTTGATGGAAAATGTGATTGTCTAGAGCCACAACTATGAAGAGTACATCTTCATGAACTTGTCAAACACCTACTTCATGACAAATATAATCGCTTCGGTAAGCATCCAAGGTTTTGATATTACATGATGAATATGATTATGAGGTATCGTGCACAAAGTTCATCATCAATTTTTGTTAAAAGAAGTCTACAAGACATGCCTATAACGATAAGTGATCTATGTGAACACATGGAAAATATGCAATACTTTCATTTAGCAGACAAGTTGATGCAACTCAGAACTAGTTTGAGAGGTACGGGATCATATTGGACAAAGTGTCGAGCAAAATTAACATACATGCTTCATCAGATTGACACACCAACTATATTTTTTACCTTTAGTGCAACTGATTTGTATTGGCCAGATTGAAACACATTGATGCTTGGAACACCACATTCTAATCCATGAGAGGCACAAACATGGCAAAGAAAAATATCATCGACTACCCTCACATTGTTGCACAATACATGCATTTACGTAACACATACTTCAAAAAAGATATACTACAAAAAGGTATGAATGTCAAATATTTTTGGTGTAGATATGAGTGGAAACATAGAGGTTCAACACATGTTCATGGATTTATATGGATGCAAGGAGCACCCAATATTGATAATATTGATTGGATTGGTCAAGAACAACTAAGAAATGTTGATAGTTATTTCAACTATATTATTCATGCATGGAATCCTAGAGAAGATATGCACCAGCCAAACATACAGGTATGTTCACAATAATTTTAAAATTTGTGTTATCATCTATATCTATTTTTTAAAATTTTAATTATCAATTCATACATTATGTTACACATTGTAGGAATTCATTAATTTCTCTCAACATCCATGTCTAAAAAACACTAGACAACTCATGGGAACAAATTTTAACATTGACTATGAAGAGATATTGAACATTGTTGATAGACACACAATGTGTAGAGAGGGTGCATGTCTAAGGAAAAAAGTAGGGAATATTGTTTGCAGGTAATGAGACAGCTAAATCTTTATTCTTTGAAAAAATATTAACAATTTGTTGGTTGTAGTGAAATATTAAATTTATAAAAAAATTGTTTGTTACTTGAATTGAAGGTATAATGCTCCATGACTATTAAATCTAGATGGATCAAAAGTATATGAAGATATATACAAAATGGTGAAAAAATATTTACACCATTAAGAAATGATGACAGGTTGAACATGCACAATAGGCATATACTCCAATTATGGAGAGAAAATATCAACTGGCAACCTGTTCTATCAAAGCATGTAGTAATTAAATACATTGCAAAGTATGTAGCCAAAGTAGAAAAGAGCTCAAAAATGTACCACCATATGTTAATGAACATTTAGAAAGCATAGAGAACCTTGATGATTTAGCCATAAGAGCTTATAAGAGGCTTCTCATAGAAACAATAATAGAAAGGGATATTGGAGCTCAAGAAACAAACCACATGCTCGTAGAACTTCCATTAGTAGAGAGCAGTAGAAGGTTTGTCAACTTAAATGTGTCAAATGAGGTCTTTAAACGTGTAATTTTGAATGATGAAGATGATAATAAAGAACAAACAATATCATCTATTGATGCATTCAAAATAAGGCCTTATAGTATGGAAGTTGTATCACTTATCAACGTGGAAAAATCATGGATATATAATTGAAAAAGAAAAGGACAAAACAAATGGAATACAAGAAAAACTTCAGCTTTCATATGACCATTTTCTAGATTTTATTCGATTTCTGCACATGACTTTGATAAATGAATAGAATTTTGCTTTAGTGAGTTGATAATTTATAAACCATTTCGAGACACTCAAAGGGATATTGACCATGACAATGAATCCATAACTAGAAAACTGGGACAACTTTAGTTATAATCAATGGCATACACAACAAACAATACCATTAAGAAACAATGAAAATATTAGTGACTCTAAATTTGAAGAAAATGACAATGCTCAAGGAACCACTATAGAGAATGAATGGGAAATTATATATTGACTTCATCATGGCCAAATATTGCAAGTTTCAGAGATAGATATGTTGGGTAGAAGAGATATAGACATATACAAATTGGTGTCAAGGATTTGAAGGTCACGATTATACAAATCAAGTGATAAATTTCATTAACAACATGAAAGTTAATGGTTGCCTCATTTATGATGATATTCCACAATGCGTTGACTATGAAAATCTCAGTGAACGACAACATAAAGCAGTCAACATTGTCATGTCGCATTACCAATCACATGAAAATACATTTCCACTCTACATGATAATTCAAGGAACTACAGAAACAAGTCTTATGTGATTTCCGCCATTACTCAAGCTCTAGAAAAAATATCTTTTTCCAATCAATCTCCTCTACTTATACTCGTGCCAAATGGAGTTTCCACATTCAACACTAGCGCTTCAACAATTCATTCAAAATTAAGAATTCCAATAAGATATTTTAATGAATTGGAAGGGACAAGACCTACAACTTTCCAAGAAGATATATCACATCTCAAATACATATTGATAGATGAAATAAGTTTATTTGGAGAGAGGTTACTTGAAAACATAGATTCTAGGCTTCGACAAGCATTTCTAAAAAACACTAATCAAAACTTTGGAGGTAATTTTTCAACTCAAATTGCTAACATTCTTTACTTCACATGTTTATATATCATTTTATTCAAATTTATTATAATTCCTTTTATACAATACATAATTAACAATATGCTTATTTTTTATTTTAGGAATATCTATGATTTTAGTTAGACACTTGGCGCAATTACCTCTAGTAAATGATAGAGCTCCATATGAAAGTAGAAGATGGGAAAATCTACTATGGAAGAATTCAAAATAGTTGTTACATTGGATCACATTTTTAGACAAGATGGACAAAACAAAGACCAACAAAGATTTCGTGAAATTATAACAAATATCAAAGATGCAAACCCTACAATTGAGGATTGTATGCTACTTATGACGAGATCAAATGAAAAGATGAGTTTATTAGAGAATGAAGAATTTGAAAATAGTGTTCATTTATTTTCAATGAATGATAATGTTCATAGTCATAATAGAAAAATATATATACATTATCAAATCCAGTTGCACAAAGCATTGCTACCAAAGTTGGAAGCCTTAGTACCATTGAAGGAGGTGCAAACAATGAAATCAATATGGAATTACTACTTAGTATTAATACAAGAGTGATGTTGACATCCAAATTATGGATAGAAGCAGGACTTGTCAATGGAGCACTTGGATATGTATGAAAAAATATATATACACCTAGAACCGGACCACCCCAACCACCAACATATGTACTTGTTGAATTTGATAGTTACTTTGGAATACCTTTTGATGATCGAAACCCATGTATAGTACCAATTAAAATGATCCAAAGGTGTAGCACACAACATATATCATTATGATTAGCATGGGATTTGACAATACACAATTCACAAGGATTAACTCTACAAAAAGCCACAATTGATATAGGGCATACTGAAAGAACTGGATTGACATTTGTAGCAATTTTATATGTAAATTCTTTGTTAGGCCTATGAATTATGCCAAAATTCACCTATGATAGATATGAAAAAATGAAGAAAGGAAAATAAATTGCAAAGAGAAAAGCAGAACAAATGAGGCTTCAAGCCTTGGAAATTAAATAATTTAACATATATTGTTTTTCATTATATAAGCAACATTTATAGGGTGTTGTACCCTTTATACGAAGATCCCTCAAGGCCAAAAAGGAAGCTAGTTCAAATCATTATAAAAAAGTTTATAACCAAATTTAACAACGAAAATAGGACACAAACAAAACACATTAACAACAGAACTTTAGCACCACCTAGACTTGAACACTAACTGTCTACACTTTCCCATTTCTGAACCAGGAGGTTTAAAACATCATCCCAAATCTAGTTGGGACCTTCCCCTATAGCATTATTATCCGCTTCCTCCTTGATGATGTCAGATAGAGTGACAATAGATTTGTGAATCATTTTGATAGTGAATCGAGGCAAACAATTGAATTTTCGCTCTAGATTACTAACCCGTTCTTGCAACACACCGAGGTCCTCATTCTTTCCCTTGCTGCTCTGGGTATCCTCTTCCTTGATAGCCCTAGAATTAGAGGAGTGAGTGGAGTTATCCTTAAGCATTCGATTCATGTTAAAGAAATTACTAGGGCCCTCCACAAACCCTTCTTCCATCTCCTCAATAGTGTCTTTTTTGCCTTCATTTATGTCGCTCGTCTGCTCTGAATAAGTAGAAATATCATCCACTAGGGAACCTTGTTGGCATATGGATTCTAATGTTGTCATTGATGGCAACTGAAGTCATTCCCATGATCCACAGTTCAGTATCTAGTCATACCGACAGATAATGTGATACAATATCTATTACTGACATAATACATATTTTTGTGTATTCGGTCAAACGGCTTCACCAGATCATCTTTTTGTGTTGTGGATGTTTGGAATTGCTTGTTAAGCTTATGGATTATCTTATTATTGAGTTTTTTGGTGTTACATTTGTTGCAGTATGAGGCTGGAGGTCCGGTAGGACATTTTTCTATCTATTTGTTTGTTGTAGCCGACTTAGGGAATGTGGCGCGCTGTGGATGTGTTAAGTGGAATTATTCAAGATGTTTTTGTGTTCAAATATTTAATTATTGGTCCTAGCTATGGAATAGCCAACTTTTTTGGATACAAATCAAATTTATTAATGACATGAGCCTACAAGCTACAAATATTCTTAAGTTTTATTTGAGCCGACTTGTAGCAATTATATCCCTAGACACGGATATATTTAGTTGATTGATTACATCATTTTGTGTGAGGAAGAAGAAGAGTTAGTGTATGTTGTAAACATCAAAGGAGTATTTGAGTGATATCATGCACAATTTCACTTGCACATAAGGATTCTGTGTGCGAACTTGAGTAGAGCAGAAGTTCAATATCAGTCAGAAGGACAAAAGTTCGTCATCAGAGCTTAACCAGAACTGTAACCCAACATTAGTAGATGCTATCTATTCAATTCATTTTCTTTTGGATCTAATAAAAATCATTGTAAGGGAAGTGAGCCCATCCTTTTGAGCAGTGAGCTCTAGGCAGTGTTCCTAAATGTAAGTGCATTCCCATTTTGTAATACTTTTTTTGGGTATACTCAGAACTTATTGTGGATTGGCCATCCACCATGGTTTTTCCCCTAACAAGGTTTCCATGTAAAAATCCATGTGTTATGGTTGTGTGGTTTCTTGCTTTCAATTTCTGCATATTGATTTTAATTAAATGTTTTAAGTGGATTAAAGATTAGGGTAAAAGAGTTAATTTTTGCAGAACATTGATTCACCCCCCCTCTTAGTGTTGCTTGTTTCCAACAATTGGTATCAGAGCTAGTTCTTCGAAGGAATTCTAACAGCTTGGGGAGATCTTGGAAAGTGTTCTCAATGAATACAAGCAGTCTTCAACAACAACTTATGGTGGCCTTGGATGATCTTGACCAGTCAAAGTCTGAGATTCGGGAACTGCAAGAAAATCTTGCAAATGCAAAAAAATTCATCCAGTCCTTAAAAGACAAGATCAATGAATCAAGAGAGAAAAGAAAGGAATTATATGGTCAGCTAAAACAAAAGAGAAAAACCTTGGAAGATGAACAACTCAGTTAGGTTTTGAAAGAGAAAACAAAAGAATGTGAAAAGTTTTCCCAAGAGAATGCTGCCTTGAAGCGTGAGATGGAATCTATCATGATGAAGATGACCAAGGAATTTGAGGACAAAAATAAGAATGAAGAAAATCTTGCACAATCTTTGAAAGAAAATTCTGAACAATGCAGTTGACTGGAAAATGAATTGGAGCAATCCAAGAACAATGAAGAGGAGCTTGAAAAACAACTTGATGATCTCATAGATGAAATTGCTATTGAAAATGAGTTCAAGGAGAAATTCAAAGCAAGCTTAGCCAAACTTGATGAATTAATCAAGGGAAAAAGAACTGATGGTGAAAGATGAGGTCTTGGATTCATAGAAGGAGAAAGCTCCGAATCTAGACAGAGGAGCTCTGGACAAAAGAATCCTGGAAAAGAAAAATTCAGACAAGGAAACCAAATGAAAGGACCCAAAAGGAATCCGGTAAGTAAACCTAATGCTCAAAGATTTAATTGTTATTGTTATACCTACAACAAATTTGGTCATATGACTTCTCAGTGTAGGAGTAAGGTAAATGCAAGTGGATCATCATTCTTAAGTCAATGTTTTAATTTCCATAAGTATGGACATAAGTCAAGTGAATGTAGAGTTGTGCTAAACAATTTTCATAGAAATATCAGATGCTATGCATGCAATAGATTTGGACATATTGCTAACCAATGCAGATCAAGACAAAATCAGTGGAACAATTGGCCTAAACAGAGAAGTGTTGTGTGCTACAACTGCAATAAATTTGGTCACACCTCCAAATTTTGTTGGAACAGAAGAGGTCCAATAAAACAAAACATGCAATATGATGCTAAAGGAAAAGGGAAAGTCACTACTGATGAGATCAAGAAGAAAATGCAGAAAAAATGGGTGAAGAAGAATCCCTCTATAGAAGAAAATGGATCCACACCAGAAGCCACTTCTAGTAATACTTCAGGAAATTGATCTTAAGCCTCTACCATAGGGGGAGCTGTTAAGAAAAACTCCTAAAACCCCCTACAAGTGATTGGTACTGGAATTTGGATGAGTCCAGTCAATACCTCTCAGACATTGTGAAATGAATCTACAGAATTAGTGAAGAATATTGGAAATCTTCATAAGAATTATCTGTCTCAGAACATAAAAGACAGTAAACCGGTTGAGTTAGGGCAAGGGCATTTATTGTAAAAGTAAAAAGTTAGGTTTGAGGACAATAAAAGAATGACTTCCCCTCATTTTTTATTCTACATTCAGAAGAAAGATATTTGAGAGCTTTGAGGTGCTTGTTGTCAAATAAAGGAAAGATTCAAGCATAGAGGAGAATTTGCGATCAAATTCCGTTTTCGTCTCCGAAAGGTATTTATTGCAAAACTTGTAAATTTGTGTGCACACAATTATGTCTACTCCTTTGTTAGTTGAAGTAAGGATAGGCCATGTCCAAAATTCAAATGGAATCCATATAAGTTTGTAGATACAGAGCCATTAGGTGCATTTTCATCAGTGTCGTACGATGTTATGCACATTGAAGATATTAGGGCATATGTGCATGCAAATATTGAAGATTTGGGTAGTTCACAGTTATTGGAATTGTATTCACAATACATAGTTCAAGAAGATTTTACTGTGAAACCAAAATTCAAAACCCTAGTTGACAAGAAATTTGTGCAATTCGCGAAATTTCCCATATTCGAAGAAGATGAGTGGGTTCAATATATTTTGAGCCATGTTCATGATGAATTCATGTGGTTAGAAGTTCCTTTCAAAATATCCAAAGAAGATATTTGTGCAGTTATAGGCTTAAATTCCACCGACATACTTCCAATTTTGAAGTCGGTAAAGAATGATGACGTTACCAAAGCATTTGGCTCTCATTGGGACATAAGGGAAATGACTATAGATCATATTTTCGAAGTTGATGTAAAGTTTGCATCCATGGTTATAGGATACAATATTTATCACTTGAGCCGGGAAAATTCTGTATTCGACACAACCATCTATACATCATATGAAATGATCAAATAGAATGCAGATTTTGATCTATGTGAGCTGCTCAGAGGTCAACTATTGGAGAATCTAAGAAAAATTAAGTGGATTGAAGAATGTCTTTGCAGACGTCTTCAAATTTTTGTAAGTCCGGATATGGTTGTATAGTTTTGCAAATTCTAGTTGCCCCAATTTTTTCATTGATGTCAAAGGGGGAGAGAGTGAAGTGAAAAATGCTTTGTTATCCTTAGGGGGAGCAGTATTTTGCATTTTGGCTGTGTACTTATCAGTCTTGACACTTAGTCATTTTTCACTAAGTGTTGCCATCAATTCCAAAGGGGAAGACTATTGGCATATGGATTCTAATGTTGTCATTGATGGCAACTAAAGTCATTCCCATGATCCATAGTTCAGTATCCAGTCATACCGACAAATAATGTGATATAGTATGTATTACCGATAGAATACTTGAGGAACAAGGTGTCCGGTCATATGGCTTCACTGGATCATCTTTCTGTGTTGTGGATGTCTGGAATTGCTTGTTAAGCTTATGGATTATCTTATTATCAAGTTTTGTGGTGTTGCATTTGTTGCAGTATGAGGCTAGAGGTTTGGTAGGACATTTTTTTGTCTATTTGTCTATTGTAGCCGACTCAGGGAATGTGGTGCACTGTGGATGTGTTAAGTGGAATGATTCAAGATGTTTTCATGTTCAAATATTTAATTATTGGTCCTAGCTATGGAATAGCTGACTTGTTTGGATACACATCAAATTTATCCATGATTTGGGCCAACAAGCTACAAATATTCTTAAGTTTTATTTGAGCCGACTTGTAGTGATTATATCCCCAGTCGCGGATATATTTAGTTGATCGATTACATCATTTTGCATGAGGAAGAAGAAGAGTTAGTGTATGTTGCAAACATAAAAGGAGTATTTGAGCAATATCATGCACAATTTCACTTGCGCATAAGATTTTGTTTGCGAACTTGAGAAGAGTAGAACATAAGTTCAATATCAATCAGAAGGACAAAAGTTCATCATCAGAGCTTAACCGAAACTGTAACCTAGCATTAGTAGATGCTATCTATTCAGTTCATTTTCTTTTGGATCTAATCCAAATCATTTGAAGGGTAGTGAGCCCATCCTTTTGAGCAGCGAGCTCTAGGAAGTGTGCCTGAATGCAAGTGCATTCCCATTTTGTAATACTTCTTTTGGGTATACTCAAAACTTATTGTGGATTGGACATCCACCGTGGTTTTTCCCCTAACAAGGTTTCCATGTAAAAATATGTGTGTTATGGTTGTGTGGTTTCTTTATTTTAGTTTCTGCATATTGATTTTAATTAAATGTTTTAAGTGAATTAAAGATCAAGGTAAAAGAATTAATTTTTGCAGAATACTGATTCACCCCCCTCTCAGTGTTGCTTGTTTCCAACACAATTTTTTTGTTCTTCGCTAGTCTATGGGACCTCCTCACATTAGTTTGTTCCGTCCCCACCTCAAAGCTCGTAGCCACCATGGTTTCATCCTTAGATTATTTTTCCTTGGTGCTTCTCCCTTCGTTGTCAGTGGCTGACAAGTCCACTTGGCCCAGAGACACTTTTTACCCTTCTTCTTAATAGTGGGTTTGTTGTCCTTCTTCATGGGTTTATTTTTTAACTCACATAATCCAGTTGCCACTTTAGATTGGGCCAAATTGGCCACACCTTTCTTCTTTTTAGATGGGGGTTTAGGCTTAGGTTCCATATTGGGTTCAATTTTAGGTATGGGGGTTTTCCTCTTAGAACCCTCTGAAGCAGCGGGGGAAGGATTATCGGGGGAAACATCAAGGGGTTCCAATTCGTCAACATGCACAAAAAAGATAGGTTTGGGTAGGCACAAGGCCAGTTGAAATTGATAGAGCCTAAAGATTAGGCCTTGATACAATGGTAAGGGGGCAGATCATTTGGGTTGAGAGCGGCAACCTCAAGGGAGTCTTTAACTAAATTTTTTAGGGAAGTGAGCCGAAACAAATGGAAAATTGAGGGTCATTTTGTGCTGAAGGTGGTTTAACAATGACAAATGGTAAAAGTAATACACCTTGAATCTACCTTCTAAAGTAACATATTTCATAATAGCAAGACACACCTTGTCCCAGGGTTTTGGCAGCGCCTCACGGTCGAATCCAGACTACTTTTTAACTAGCTTCTCGGCATCCTTGAAGAAGGCATTGAGACTCTCCAAGTCTTGAATTTTGGTGTGTTTTTTGTATTTCTTTCCATCACAAGAGAGGCCCGTCGCCTTGCCAATTACCTCCTCATTCACCATTTTGGTGTGTTTTAATCGATCTACATGTAATTCACCTTTGCCTTGTTTGTGTGCCCTAGTTTAATTTGGTTAATTGAAGATTAAAGGATGGGTTGCATTTAATATTGGTGTATAGGTTGGATTTTATTAGGGCATGTCAGATTTTGTAAATTTTTGTTCGAGTTGCTATATAAGCCAGCTAGGTTAGCTCATGAGATTAACATTAAAATTGTATTTAAAATGAAATTATGTGCTGGTTCACATTTGATTTGGTTGTGATTTTTGTGAGCTGGTCTTGTTCCTTGTCTCCATGAATATCCTATGAGTTAGGGTTTAGAAGTCATATAATTGGGTTTTTAGGGTTTGAAATTCCCTAAGGGATTAGGGCATTTGAGCATGATGTGATGAAGTTTTATTGGATTATAGGAAATTTTATATAGTTATTATTTCATGAAAGAATTATAGTCGGTTTAAATTAGGGTTTTTTCCATCAATCGTGAATGGGGTCAAATTTGGGGTTTATCATATAGTTTTTGTACATACCATAAATTTTCCTGACTTACAAACAACACTATTTGAATTTGGTGTAGGGGCACCATGTTAGTCCATTGATGTAAATAAGGTCTTGTGTCATGGTTTTAGGTGGTTTGAGTCTTATTTTTTCCAATAAGGTCATAATAGACCATTTGACATGTATTAGGGGTTCATTTTGGTTAATGTTGTCAAGTTTTGTCATTCCTTCAAAAGTTGTCATATGCAATATTATAAAAGTTGAAAAAAATGCACAAAGTGGAAGGCCAACGGTTAGGCAGTTTAAAATTTAGTTGGAATGGACGGGTTTGAGGGAGACAAGTTTAAATATGTTCAAAAACTTGATGTCTAGGTTCTGAAGTTGGCTTTAAAGGGAATTCAATAAACAAAACACTATTTTTTTCTTGCAATTTTCTGGTAATCTGCTGCTCCAAGGGACTATATGAATCCGTACAGTTTTTTTTGATCCAAATTTCATTGTATATGAAGGATATATGAAGTAATAACATATTGGTTTTGATTTGATTCAATTTCATAGTGATTGAAGAGTTTTATTAGCATTTTCTTGAAACCGGTCTGTGTAACCTTGTTTGAGGGTTTGAAGACATTTAAAATGAATTAAACACCCATTCCATCGTTATATTTTCCTGTAACTTGCTGGAATGGGTGCACTAGGGTAGGTTTACATGTTCATGGGTTTTTATTGAGCAGGGAAGGCTGTTTGAAGGGTTTTTGATGCTGCCCTAGGTGATATTTAATGGGTTTTTCTTGAAAAGTGATGGCTAAGAATGGTAGTTTGATGAGACAACACTGGTAAAGTGTGGGAGTGAGTTTTTAAAGCATGTTTAGACTATATTTGATGAGTCTAAGAAGTTGGTGAGGTGAGGAAAGGTTTGTAGATTGGAGTTTCAATAAACCCTCTTCAAACTAGACTAAATGAGGGTTTTGTGACTAGATGAATTGGTGAGCATTCCTCTTGATATAGGTTGTTGTTTTTGGCTATTTGTAGCCTGGTAAAGGTTTTGAAATTGAGTTTTGGGATTGGAAGAATGTTTGGTTGATAGATGATATAGAAAATAGGGATAATTGAGGCTTTGTCCAGCGTACCGGTCAATTTTAGGAGAGTGTGTTCCAAAACAATGATATGAATAAATTAGATATGTCAAAGAAGAGCTTAATGGGTATTTGAAAAGGTAAATAGTTGTGGGTCTTCAATGTATTTTTAAAGATATGGACATAACACACTGATTGATATGCTATAAGGAGAACATGATGGAGTTATGAAAAGTTGTTGAGTTAGAGTTGTAAGGGTAGAAAGGTTGTTTGAGTTTGATCTAATTGTGATTGTGTGAAGGTTTTCCTCCCTAATCTGCATCAATTTGTATAAGAGCATAGGTATTAGATCTCTTGAAGGTGAAAAGTTGAAGGAAAAAATACCTCCTAAAGGTAGTGCAGTACTTGCAAGAGAGATTAAGTTGTTAAATGAGTCACACGAAGCAATCTTAGCCAACTTTGCAGCATTAGAGACAAAGCAAAGAAGAGGAAAGGCCATTGAAGAGGAAAGTGACCGAGAGGAAGAGGTAGAGGGTGAGGATGAAAACCCTCCAAGTGGAAGAGTCCAAGGTGATGATTTGGATCCTGATGAGAGAAGGATGGTGAAGATGATCAAGAATGTTAGAGGAGATGCTTTTGGTGAGAAAATTGATGTGCCAATGTATAATTGAAAGTTGGATGCTAAAGAGGTATTGGATTGGATAGATGCACTGAACAATTACTTTGAGTATAAGGAGGTTGTTGATGGTTAGAAGGTAAAGTTTGCAAAGTCTAAGTTGAAAGGTCTTGCTCTTACATGATGGAATTATGTTCAAGAGGAAAGAGTGAAGAAGGGGAAAACAAAAATAAGTTTATGGGATAGGATGGTGTCAAAGATAAAAAGCTAATTCTTGCCAGGTGATCATGCTATACAAACTTTCAAGAAGTTGCAAATTTTAAAGCAGAAGGATAAGGATGTCATGACATATACTAAAGAATTTCACAAATTGAGTATTAGGTCTGGTCATATTGAGGATGAGAATGAAAATATTGCAAGGTATATGTGTGGCTTAAGGTTTCAAATTCAAGATGAGTTGAGTTTGGCTACTCCAAGAACAGTTGAGGAATGTTTTCAATTGGTTGCTAGGGTAGAAGAGAAGCTAAAAAGAAGGCAAGACATACAAGGAAGAGGTAGAGGCAACACTAGTAGAGGAAGAGGTACAAGGAAGACCTATGAAGAACAAGAAGATACAAGCAAAAACAAAGATCGAGTGGCTAATCAAAGAGGTGGTTTTAGAGGTTTTAGAGGAAGATTTGGTGGAGGTAGAAGTTCAAGTTCATTTTTAGGAAGGTGTTACCATTGCAATCACTTCGGCCATGTAGCATGGAAGTGTCCAGAGAAACAAGGATCTACATCAAGTGGAGGTGACAATAGAGTTCAATTGGTGCAAGATGATGATTGTGAAAGTGTTCATTCTCCTAATCAGCTTGCTACTCTAGAAGTTGGGGAATCATTGATGGTGAGAAGAAAAATCCTAAAAGAATCCAAGGAGAACACTTTTCAAGACCACCTGCAAGTGCAAAGGAAAAGTATATAAGGTAGTGATAGATTTAGGGAGTATTGATAATATGGTGTCAAAAGAAATGGTTGATAAACTGAAATTGGAAAAGATTCCTCATGAAACACCATATAAAGTGTCTTGGTTGAATGATGATCAGTCTATTTTGGTTAATGAACAAGCTTTGGTTGAGTTTAACATTGGTGGATATAAGGACAAGATTCTTTGCGATGTGTTTCCAATAGATTGTTGCCATTTGTTACTTGGAATACCATGGTAGTTTGATAGACATGCAATCTATGATGGAAGAAACAATACATATCAGATTGAGAAAGATGGAAGCACTTTTACATTAACTCCATTGGTGGAAGATGTGAAGGAACAAACCAAGGCAGCTAAGGTGATCATGTTAGGCAAGAAGGAGTTTGTGAAATTTGAGGAAGACAAAAAATGAGAGTGTGCAACCACTACAAAAGAAGAGGATGCTGGGACAGTGAGTTTGGAAAATGATTTAGTATTGAGAGGAAAAGATAATGTGTTGGTGTCAAAAACAGAAAAAGAGAAGGTCAAGGATGAATTAGTTGTGGAAGTGCAAGATTGACATGATAAGATGATGGTAGGAACAATTTTTTGTCCATTGAATGCAAAAGAGGTTAAAGGGCCATCGATTTCTGTCAAGAGAGTGGTTTGTAAACTTGATCAAGCAAAGATCTTAAGGGTAGAGAATCTAGTGGTAGAGATTAAGAGAAAAGGTGAAGTGAGTAAGGGTGTTTGGCAAGGACAAAGGGGTGAATTTGAGTATGCAACAAGAGTGAAGGAGAGGATAGTACAAGAAAAAGTTGGCAAAGGTAAGTTTGTAGTTGTTCAAGCAAGTTTAGCATCAATTTAAAATGAGAGGAAGGTAAGAGGGCATACAATAGGCCAGTTGATGAAGATGGAGCAATTTCTAGGTGGCAAGGAACTTGTCAATAGAAAGAACAATGCAAATATTAAGTACCTGATCCAATGGAAGGTATTACCAGATGAAGGATCATTTGAAGATCAAGGAGATGAAGTGATCAAGTGTGGACAAGCTGCAATACAATCCTCAAGGGACTTGAGATCTTTTTCTGGCCAGGTGTATGGTGCATGGGCACCATGTTAGTCCATTGATGTAAATAAGGTCTTGTGTCATGGTTTTAGGTGGCTTGAATCTTATTTTTTCCAATAAGGTCATAATAGACCATTTGACGTGTATTAGGGGTTCATTTTGGTTAATGTTGTCAAATTTTGTAATTCCTTCAAAAGTTGTCATATGCAATATTGTAAAAGTTAAAAAAATGCACAAAGTGGAAGGCCAATAGTCATGCAGTTTAAAATTTAGTTGGAACCGATGGGTTTGAGGGAGACAAGTTTAAATATGTTCAAAAACTTGATGTCAAGGTTCTGAAGTTGGTTTTGAAGGGAATTCAATAAACAAAACACTATTTTTTTCTTGCAATTTTCTGGTAATCTGTTGCTCCAAGGGACTGTATGAATTTGTACAGTTTTTTTATTATCCAAATTGCATTTTATATGAAGGATATATGAAGTAACAACATATTGGTTTTGATTTGATTCAATTTCATAGTGATTGAAGAGTTTTATTGGCATTTTCCTGAAACCGGTCTGTGTAACCCTGTTTGAGGGTTTGAAGGCATTTAAAATGAATTAAACACTCATTTCCCCATTATATGTGTAACTTGGTGGAATGGGTGCACTAGGGTAGGTTTAGATGTTCATGGGGTTTTATTGAGTAGGAAAGGCTAGTTGAAGGGTTTTTGATGCTGCCCTAGGTGATATTTTATGGGTTTTGCTTGAAAAGTGATGGCTAAGACTGGTAGTTTGATGAGACAACATTGGTAAAGTGTGGGAGTGAGTTTGTAAAGCATGTGTAGACTATATTTGATGAGTCTAAGAAGTTGGTGAGGTGAGGAAAGGTTTGTAGATTGGAGTTTTAATAAACCCTCTTCAAACTAGACTAAATGAGGGTTTTGTGATTAGATGACTTGGTGAGTGTTCCTCTTGATATAGGTTATTTATTTTGGCTATTTGTATCCTAGTAAATGTTTTAGAATTGAGTTTTTGGATTGGAAGAATGTTTGGTTGATAGATACTTTGGAAAATAGGGCTAATTCAGGCTCTGTCCAGCGTACCGGTCAATTTTAGGAGAGTGTGTTCCAAAAAAATGATATGAATAAATAAGATATGTTAAAGAAGAGCTTAATGGGTATTTGAAAAGGTAAATAGTTTGTGGGTATTCAATGTATTTTGAAAGATATGGACATAACACACTGGTTGATATGCTATAAGGAGAATAGGATGGAGTTATGAAAAGTTGTTGAGTTAGAGTTGTAAGGGAAAAAAAATTGTTTGAGTTTGATCTAATTGTGATTGTGTGAAGGTTTTCCTCCCTGCTTTGCATCAAAATTTCACCTTTCTTCCCTTAAATGATTAAATAATATCTAATTATTCAATTATTGTCAATTTTCATATTATGCTATTAATTAAGTAATTTAACATTATTTAATTAATTCATCCCCATTCATCATTTTGAACTAATTAAATAAATCACATTTATTTAATAAAGTCCTAATTTAACATTATTTTCCCAACTAATTAAATAAATCATATTTATTTAATAAAGTGCTAATCTAACCTTATTCCTCCTGATTAATTAAATAAACATCAATTTTTTAATTACGACACTAACCCCACTTATTCTTCTAATATTAATTGAATAGTTATCATTAATTATTTAATTAATCTACTTTCCCTCTTCTAAATCAAATAATTAAATTAATTATTTAATTCCTCAATATTCACTCAACATGGTCTATTAATAAATAAAATTTTATTTATTAATTCAATTTCATCTTGCATGTTCCCCTTAAGATTAATTAATTATTAATTACCCTCTTAATTGACTAATCAATTTAAATAGTTGACTAATCAATCTATTCAATTGACTAATCGGTCTATTCAGTTGACTAATCAATCTATTTAGTGGACTAATCAATCTATTCAGTGGACTAATCAATCAATTCAGTGAGCTAATCAATCAATCCCATTGATTATTCAATTTACAATTAACTTTCCAATCAATTCCCTTGATTGGATCGATCAAGCCAATTAACTATTCAATCTATTTTCTCTCAACATACATTAGCCATTGATCTTGATCTTTGATCTTTGAATCCAAATCATTCATTTGAAACCAACATTTCTATAGAAACAAGCCTCATTGCACGATGATGGATAACCAAAAATTCTTGATATTTGACATCCTTTCTCATTCAACAACATTTGAAGCTTGAAGCAACATTTAGCATACAAAATCTAAGAGCAATTATAAAGGATACACATGGAGAGGAATAGTGAAGGATATTCAAAGGTAGCATAGAAAGGAAGGTAAAATTGTATCAGTTGGTTATCTTCTATGTTGCATTTGTTCTTGATTGAGAGATTGATTTGAGTTTAGTATTGAATTCATAGTTTAGTGGTTATTGTGATTGATTCATGCTTTATGTTTATTATAACCTCAATTTATGGTCTTACATTTGGTGAACCCGATGTGAAACAACACATTTTTTAACGAATTTGTATGAATTTTATAAATTTATGCAGCTACAAGAAGTGAGATGCATTCACAATTTTCTATGATGAAATTGCATGATAGTACACCATAATCGCAATTTCGTGCGACACAATCACTAAACATAGTACCGCATGCAAAGATTGTTGTGTCGTATTTGTTACTGTATTTTTTGTTTCTTTGTTGCATGTTTTGAAAGAATGGCACATATGAACTTTCGTTAGCTGCATTTGACTGGCAATATAACGTAGTTGCTTGACAGTCCACTGCATTCAACTAACAGTGCACTGCACCCAACACTTTCTGAACCACATTTTGTGTGACACAATCACACTTCTCAACACTACAATTGACTATTGAAAAATAGATAGGTAATATGATGATTAATTTTTTTCACGTTTCTTCTTTTCAATTGTAGAATAATATTTATGTGTTACTGATCTAGAGGATTAGTTTTCACACTTCAAATTTAGGTTTTAAAAAGAACCAACAATCTCTCACATTTGAATTTTGGTGTTCAAAAATTGACATGGTTGTTTTCACACTTCAAATTTGGGTTTAAAAAGAACCAACAATCTCACATTTAAATTTTGGTGTTTAAAAAAATTGACATGGTTGTTTCACATTTTGAATTTGGTGTTTAAAAATAACCAACAATCTCTCATATTTATTTTTGGTGCACCTAAAATGTACAAGACAACCTTCATTTTGAAATCTTGGGTTAAAATTAATAGCGTGCCTAAACATGGAACTTTTCTATTTGGTGCATTAAAAAGGACAAACAACTTGCACATTTTATTTTGGTTTTAGTAAAAAGAACCACTTAATTTCTATTTCTTGTGCACTTGCATATGAAGAGGTGTGGCTCATAGCATCCTCTCCCCTTGCATACTTATGTGATCTTGGGTGATGAGAAATAGCACACTAAACTTCACCATTTTATTTGAAGTAGGAGGCCTTCCTTGAGATACATCCTTGTTGGAGAACTCAAGGTGACCTCAAGTGGTGTTTAGGGGAATGCTATATAAATTGGCTGAGAGCAAAAGCTGTAGGTCAAACTATGCATGTAGCACTCTAGTTATCTATGGGTTTCCCGATGGATATACCAAGAGGTTGGTGGTGTTCACCTAGTACCCACCAAAAACCTTTTGTATTAGAAACCATTTAAGATCTTTCGAACATCAATAATTTTGGTGCAAGAGGATATCATCGTCTTCTAAAGTTACTCACCATGCATTTTCTTGAGTAGAGGTAGATTTTTTTGGATTGTTGGAAATAGCCTTTTAGGTAGAGGAAGAAGGTGTGCCTATGGTGTCTGTCGACGACCCTATGTCACTAGACGCCTACTACCCACTTTCATAGAGAGAAGATTTTGGGACAATTAAAATGGTTCCAAGATCCTATCTTATTTAAATGTTTACCCCTTAAATGGGAGGTGGGCATGCGATTACTTTGACACACCTGATCTACCACTACTATAGGTTGTGCTTGTCTTAAATCATTATGTTGACCAAAGTTTAAACATTCTATCATTGGATATCAATTTTTTTTTTCAAAATTCATCAATCACTTTTCAAAACGAATGTTTTTTGTGTTTGCATCATTGATCCACACTTAAAAAAAAAATATTAGGATTCCTAGAGTTTGTTTTGTTTACTTAAACTATTGCACCACAATTGTCAGCTTGTGCACTACAATTAAGTATCTGTATAGCGTAATCAGTGACACATTTGTTGTCTTGTGCAACACAATCATTTGGTACTGCACCATAACTTTGTTATGCATTTTTCTACCTTAGAAAATAAAAATTGAAGCCGCAATTGTATGTGACACAAGTGAGAAATCCTACAACACATCTATGGATAACTACATCGTAGTCATAGTCTATAGAACTGTAGTCACAAACTTAAACACCACATTTTTGGTTTTGAACATTGCATTTTTCTGGTAAGAAAAACAGGGCCTAATTTCATAGATTTCAGAAAATCAAATCTTTTTACCAAAAAATCAGAAGAAAATAAGTCACTATTTATTGCACTTTTCAGCATCCTGAGCTTTTCTTAGGATTCATTTTAGATTTCTTAGGTTTAGAGTACTTCACCATTTTAGCCTCGTTCTCTTAGCATCATTTGTCATAGATTCCTAAAGACACTTTATCATTTTTTTAGCCGCATTCTTTTAGCATCATTTTCATAGAGTCCTTAGAGAACTTCATCATTTTTTTCTTCATTCTTTAGCATCATTTTTCATAGAGTCTTTAGAACACCTTGCCATTAAAATCTTAGAAAACTAAAAATCTAAAAGTAAGTTTGAAGGTCAAAAGTCGAGATTGGTCATTTGGAAAAAATCTTAAAAACCTCACCTTTTACGTCTTCATCTTCAAACAAAAGTTGGGTTGCAACTCATTAATCTAGTTGTCAAAACACTTTTTTACAATCTTTTTTGATCAAAAATAGAAACCCAACTCATTAGTCTAGTTGAGGAATCTATTTTCATCTAAAAACCTCATCATTCCACTTAGAGGTTTTAGAATTTTGACACGTGGTTATGTTGGTCTCAAAAACTAGAAACCTTGTCAAAAGATTGTCACTTTTAGGATCATAAGTCAAGGTAACACAAAGGTCTTTACATTTGGTTGAAAATTGTCAAGAAAAGATCACAAAAACATAGTCTTACATCATTTCAAAAAAAATAAGAAAAATATAGTCTCATTCTAGTCTTGCACATTCAATATTTTTCCAAAAAAAAAAAAAACCAAAAAATACCAAGAAGATTCATTTTAGGTGCATTCACACCCAAAAACTTCACAAAACAAAATGATTTTTTTTTTTTTATAGAAAAAGGTAGACTTTAAACAAACATCATTTTTATGGTTGTTACATGTTCCCAAATCAAAAGGAAAGAGATGGATTCATCTTCTCACCTAATGGACAACCCCACTAGTGAGATAAACTTTGGAGAGAACCCTAGTGCTCACAAGAACACACAAAATTAGGGTCCTAGCCTTGATGGTGACTACACTATAGAGGAAATAGATGATAGACTTACACAAGAAGTTGATAATGCATCTCAAGATCCTAGTATTTTGAAGATTATTGATGAAATGGTCAAAGTAGACCCAAATAAATACTTCTTGTCATTGGCACAACATGGAGCTAAGCTCCCCCCTTACTTTGATGTGTCCGCGATCGTTGAGGAAGTGCCAAACGTAAAATCAACAGGTTTAGGTACTACAAAGGGAACACCATCATTGGCGACTAGTGCTACACCCCCCACATCATAGTGGAATACATGCATGCTGCCTACTAAGACAACACAAACCACACCCACTGTGAACATTCCATCATCACTCACTAAAACCATGGCAAACCCATTTTCCTTTATATCCACTACTGTAACACCAACCCATACCATGACTGCAGCCCAAAAATCCACTCTTCCGAATACACCCAAAAAAATTCAAAAGATAAATCCTTCACACATAGGTCCACAAGTGGAAACCACATCCACTACACAAAATGTGAATCCACTACCAACAAGGAATCGATCCTTTTTTGGTACAAGTACCACTATCACTCCACCACAACAACAACAACCCAACAGTCTGGGTTCGTAGTCGACATTTGGGTTTACTCAACCCTCACCTCCACAATAACCCAACAATTTGGGTTTGTCCCCATCATTTGGGTTTCAACAATCCTCATCTACACAAAAACCACATAGTCATGGTTCTGTGTAAACATTTGGGTTTCAACAACCCTCAAATACACAACAACCACACAATCATGGTTCTACATATACATTTGGGTTTAATCAACCCTCACCTCCACTGCAACCAAATCATCTTGGTTCTCAATCCACATTTGGGTTTTCTCAAACCCCAACACAACAACCAAACTATCATGGTTCTACATACATAGCTGATGTTAACGTTCCTAACTATCTTGGTACATCATTCACAGCTAGTGTTAACATTCCTCTACCACCATATTCATTCACTCAAAACCCCACATACACCTCACCATTTCACCATCAAAATCCACCCATGCATCAAAATCAAAACATGCATGGATTCAGTCCACTACACAACACAAATGCATTTGGGAACCCACCACAAGGTTCCCCTCATTACATCACACCCACTTCCATTCTAGTGACACCTTTTCCCATGGAATTAATAGCACAATAGTTAGAAACATTGAAAAACCAAATGTCTAATATGCATGCAACTGGTAATTGAAAAATGTACTCGATGGAGGACTTATGTCCTTACCTAGGATTTGATAGGAGCATTCATATGCCTCCCTTTCCTACAAACTTCATTATTCCCAAATACAATAAATACAAGGGAAAGGGAGACCCCGTCAAACACATACGAGAGTTCCACACTACATCCTTAGATGTGGCACATAAGCATACTTATCTCATGAGACTATTTCCATGAAGTCCAGGAGGATAAGCCCTTGAATGACCTTTGCACACTTACTGGTAGGCATACACATATGGAGTGAACTGATGGATAAATTCATCACCCAATTTTCATATAACATATCATTAGATACTGACATAACCCATCTATGTGTTGAAAAAAAGGAAGATGGAGGGACCTTCTCATCATTCTTATAAAGATGGTGAAGCATCGCTAGTAAGTGTGCATATCACATACCAGAAAAAGCAACTGGTCTAGATCTTTGTAGAAAACCTCAACAAGGAGGTAATACTTCACTTACAAATCCATTGCTCAAACACATTTGAGGAAGTAAAATGAAAGGGGTTATCTATTGAAAAATCCCTTATCGCCAAAGGGTTAGTCAAATTTTTTGAGAATAAATATTCTTCCCATAACTCAAAACCAAGTGAGATTTTTTTTTGGTTATGGAACAAAAACATGAAAAATGACTACGTAGTAGATTCAAAACTTATTAATAAACCTCATCCCGTGCTGAATCTGAAAGTACCTATAGTGATGAATACCACTAAAACATCACAAAACTAGGAACAAATTGCTAATGCAACTCAAAACACTGCACCACATGGTCCTCCTAGTTCCCCTCCACCTTAGAAATGAAAGTATACACCCTTAGGGGAGCCAATTGAGGAAAATTTGAAGAAATTGCTACAAAATAAGGTTATCCAACTACCAGAGGCCAGACATTATGAGCCAGGGCCATTCAAACCAGCCTAGTGGAATGACAACTTTTGTGAATACCACAAAATAAAAGGACATAAGACCTCCACTTGCTTCCAACTAAAAACTCTCATACAAGATATCATAGATCAGGGTGATAGACAAGTTGATAACCAATTGAAAACCTCAAACAAAGATTAGACGATCTTCAAGGAACCTCTACAAAACCATGGAAAGGGAAAAGCCTTGAGTTTTGGAACAGGAAAAAAAGTGGATGCCAATTACATTAGTGTTGCCTATGAGTACATGATGAATAACACATTGTCATCTCAAAATAGATGTACATCCACACCCACCAAGCATGACAATTCTGAGTGTCCCAAAATATTCGCTAAAAAAAATATGCCTATGGAAAACCCTAACCATATTGATGCACTCCATATTGAGGCCTTTATCCAAAGGTATAAAATCAAATGGGTCTTGATAGATGGGGGATCATGGTTAAATATCTATATTTCAAGCCTTGTCAAAAGATCAGGATATTCAGATAAAACTATTGATCATAGCTTGGGAATAAGGACTAAAGCATATGATGATGCCAAACAAGAGTTGGTTGGCACCATCATATTGCCTCTACAGGTGGGACCTATTATGATGGAGACCATCTGTCAGGTCATAGACCTAAAAACCCCATATAAAATTTTCCTCAGGAATCCATGAATCCATTCCATGCAGGCCATGCCATCCACTCTACACCAATGCATCAATTTCCCATAAAATGGAACAATGGTGACCATGTACTAGAAAACCCAAGTCCCTATATTCCTCATTGACCCTCATCAAGTGATCTTGGCCTCCCAGGGTATTGCCTTGCTAATACCACCATCCCACCTTCTTTGATAGAGGTTGAGCCTTCAGTATCACATACTTCTCCTTCTCTCACAATCCAGGTTAATACTATAAGTGTTGGGGTTGGAGAATATGAGTTACAAGCATACCTTCCAGAAGTTGAACCCCTACCATTCATAACCCAATCATTTGATTTCCAGGATAATCCTATGTTTTAAAAAGAAATCTATGATAATAAAATTTTCTAGAATGATCCCATGGGGGATATCCATGAAAATCCTCCTTCATTCCAAGATTATATCCCTTCAAGTCCACTACAGGAATTAACACCCTCTCCTCTAGAGAATCTTGAGTTTAGACATACATCAATAGATATGGTTCCTACTAAAATTTTCAGCCAACTCATTGACAACAAGCAAGTTTCCATTGGCATTAGGAGAAAAGACAAATTTTTACTTGTGAAGGAATTTTTTTAGTTTGAGAAGAAAAAATGGAATGAGAATCAAAGTTGAGTTAATTGAAGTCTTCTAAATAGTTGTAGTTATGTTTTGAATAATATTCTTTAATTAAATCTATATCATGAATGTAGTTTTTGTAGATCACAAAATTGGAATTAGGCATAAAAGAAATGAAGAATCAAAGCAATCAACCATTAACCTGCTATCGTGAATTCAATCTAATCTAATCTACCTATGAAGGACAAATAACATAATAAAATCAAAATAAACGCAACATTACCTTCACCATGTTGATACAGTTTACCTCCATAGTTTTCCTTTGTTTCACTTTTCTCTCAATTTTTATGTGTGTAATCCTTCACTTCAAGCTCAAGAATATGATATGATCGCAATGATTACAAAACACCAAATTCATGGTTAGACTCAAAATGAGAAATAAGGTTGATTTTATAGAGGATTTGGTAGAAAAGCATCAATCAAGATTGAAAAGAAAAATGAACGGATGATATTATGAGAAAGAATGAGAAAGTTACCATTTTAATTGAAGAAAAAATAATATTGAAATATCTAATTAAAATGGTGGATAATGGTGCACATGAAGTTTCTAATTTCATGCTTTGTTGACTAAAGTTTTTCCTAAGATAGAGGAAAGTTGAAGAATTAGAAAAGATTTATATTCTAAAATTGAAGACAAGTTGAAAGCAAAAAAAGATGGAAAGATTGAGAATAATTAATTATTATTGCATGTGCAAATGAGCTAAATAAATAAAATAAAGAATTTCATTTATTTAAGAAGAAAGATGGAAGCAAAAAAGATGGAAAGATTGAAAAAAAAGGTAAGTTTAATAAATAAATATATATTTTTTGTTTGCACCCACATGATTAATTAAATAAATAAAAAATATTCATTTAATTATAGAAGAATTTAGGAATTAGTTAATTAAATAAACAATTTATTTAATTTAGATGTTTCCAATTTGAAGACTTAGTTGACTGATGATGGAAGAAAGGGTTGACTAAAGATGGAAATATAAACTATTTGAAAATGGAAATTGACTCACATTTAATTAAATAACAAAATGTTATTTAATTAAATGGATAAATGGGAATTAGGACATAATTAAATGAATATGAATCATTTAATTAGTCAAGAAGGGTAAATTAAAATGAATTAATTAAATAACATTGAGTTAATGGTGGCGAGGTTTGCTAGGCTCTAGCTAGGCTTAGCACTATTTGGAAACCCCCTACTAATGGTTGGTACAAACTTAATTTTGATGGCATGGTGAAAGGAAATCCTGGCCTGGCTAGCATTGGGGGCATTATCAGAGATCAAAATGACATGTTGGTGGTAGGGTTTACTGGTGGCATCAAGATACAAACCTCTATGACAACAGAGTTAAAAGGGTGTTTCTGAGTGGTGTTAGGTTTGCTATTTCCCTTGGTAGAAAGAACTTACCTATAGAAGGAGACTCCAAAACTGTGATTGAACTCTATCAATAACAATTACTACTAGGGGTGGAATATTAGGGACATTTTGTTGGATATACAATTCTTACTCAACAAATTTGAAAGAAGGAAATTAACCCACATCTTCCTCGAGGGAAATAGAGTGGCCGACTCTTTGGAAAATTTGGGCTCTTCCTCAGAGTCAATTAAATACTAGAGAAATTTGGTGAGCCTCCCCTTGAATGTCCAAGGATTTATCCTTGAGGAGCATAGGAATCTTAACTGTTTATGATGATGTCTAGTTCATCTCCTTTGTGGACTAGTACACTTGTCTTCTTACCCTTACTTTCAATATGACATGGAAAATGTTTAATGATATGGATGGGTATGTGGGGATGACTGGATTATGGTGTTTTTTTCCCTAGTGGGTTTCCCCATGGGTTTAATGTGTGGTATTTTCATCCATACACGACTTCTCCTTGTAATTTGAGCCTAGTCATTTAAAACGTGCAGGTTGCTAAAATCTTACTCAAACATTTAATTAGTTATGGGCTGATAAAGGTAATGATGGCCTTTCTCTATGCCTCGATGTACTTAATCAATACTTGCAATGGCTCCACAACCCTAAGCTTCTCGGAAATGCCTACTTGTACATGGGAAAATCTTACTAACTTAATTAGGCAAGATTTATAGATATTTTATGGAGGTTATGTATTTAGTAAGTTGTTCATGTTCATTTCCCTTCTACATTTTGAAAAAAATATCATTTTGCTAACTCTTGTGACCGTTTTATATCTAATTGTGAAAATGAGAGGAGACTACATGAGAATTGAACTAGGTTCCTGTGAAGAATTCTATCGGGATGCTTTGGTTTGGAAAATTTGTGTTGAAGGAGGTATCACACCCTTAATAGAGTGTCTAAAAGGGCATGAGAAGAAAATTTCTACCTAGTTTGCGAGATCTTCGTGTGATAGAAGGGTCATAGTGGGAGGGATTTCATTTGATATTAATGAAGAGGTTATCAGAAAAGCTAAGGGGCTGCCCTATTTGGGAAAAAGCTTAAAAAACACATGAAAGTGCAAGACATGGAGATCTTGTAGACTTTCTTCAGGGAAAATGAATGGCCTACAAGGCTGCATGAGGCATTTGATAGGAACAAGCTTCCTACACCATGGGATTAGGTGTGTCTAGTTATAATGAAGCATATCACTCTTGAAGATCAATTTAAATTTTCCTACTTTAACCATTTTCCTTTGCTGAATCACCTACACCATAGAATGCTTATCAATTTCCCCTTCTTATTTTCACCCCTTGAAAGTTCGGTTAAAGAAACCATGGAGCTTGTGGTGAAAAATCCTAATAAAAAAACCCCTCTACCCCTACATCAAGGGATTATTCTCCGTCTTTATCATTTCCACCTTGCAATCTACCTATTGAAACCCATTTTTGCTGTTATAGTTGGGGAACTTGAATCCTCTGATCAATCCCCTGCTAAAACCTCTTTGACTATCTTTGTTGGCCCTAAAAGAAAGAACCCTCCCATGGCCTGCCAACCTCTTGAGGAATCCAAAACTAATGCCCCTACCAAAATGAATAATACTAGTGTAGTTTTGGGCCAATCGAAGGCCGTCGCTAGTCTTTGTGAGCTAAAGAATACACCCATAAAGAAAGATGAAAAGACGCTTGTCAAAGCCAAGCCTGAACTAAATAAAGGAAAAAAGGACATCACCTTTTAGGTTGAGGAACCTCCCATAGATAGTGGTGAAGACGACTCTATTGCCAAAGACTCTCAAGGGGACACAGTGGTGATTGCTAGTGCTAAGATGGGGGTGGAACAAACAAGTGTCTAGAGGTCCAATAGGTTGGAAAAACAC
The DNA here is from genome assembly GCA_007258455.2 of Sequoia sempervirens. Lineage (NCBI taxonomy): Eukaryota > Viridiplantae > Streptophyta > Pinopsida > Cupressales > Cupressaceae > Sequoia > Sequoia sempervirens. Next base: position 826,979,126 of record VDFB02271358.1, on the reverse strand, counting down.
AAAATGGAGGTCCTAGTGGATGGTATCTCTAGCAGCTTGGAGCAGGAAAGGGCCATGAGGAAAGAAAACATGACATGATTGAGGATACTGAAGAGTACGTGGAAGGACCTAGTCTCTTCCTTGAGATGAATTGTATGATTTAGGAGGAATCTACACTAGATTCCTCCAATCATAAGCCTCAAGTGGAAGAAAAGAATAGGTTTGATGCTAAAAAGGATGAAGACCCCAACAAGCTAGTTGCTCGTGTCGCCAAGTTGGAAAGGAAGTTTATGAGGTTGACTCGGTTCACAATCAAAATCATCCACCACTCTGCTATCACTTTGTCGAAAGTGCTAAAAGACAAGGTGAAAAAGAAGATTGCTGAGGCTAAACCCAACAATTTTTGGGTTGGGGGTGATGTGCTGAAACTCCTAATAGAGGAGTGGGATGGTATTGCTAGATGATGGGGGGGTTTTAGTCTGGTTTTGGTGGGTTGTTTTTTTCTATCTCTCTATTGTCTCCGTTTCTAGACTTTAAGCTATACTAGTTTTTTGTTTTTTGATTTGAACTTTGGCCCTTTGGGATCCTCATGTTAAGGGTACTACACCTTGTAAATACATCTTATACTATACAAAAAACAAAGTTAATTAATTAATAGTAGAATATGAAATTTGATAATAATTAAGTAATGTATTATTTAATCATTAGGGGAAAGATGATAATTAGTGTTAAAATTCTAGTTCATAGGATGGTACAATTTTAGGTGTCTACAATTTCATCACAATGGTTTTCTCCTATGCCAAAAAGGCAACACCTTGGTCAGTCACTTTAGCCTTGGGCGTGCTAGCATGCCTTTTAAACATCTTCTCAATAATATAGGTGGGCCCCTCTTGGATATGGATGAATTTTTTTCTCAAATGGCTCTTCCCATCTCACCTCCGCAAGATGTTTTAGATATTCAACCATAGTAGGATGTTCCTAATAGCAAGTTACTTGACCAAAGGCTCAAAATGATGGTTGGGACCTAGTTATTGGTGGAAAAGAGTTGTTAAATGATGGTTTTTGACATCCTTGATGATATAGACCCTCCTTTGGAAACTTTCTCTATAGATTTAAGTGCTTAATTTTCATGATTATTTGATATTTTGATTGGTGGTTTCCTTTTTGGGTTTGAAAGATGCATTAGCAATTGTTTCCACTTGTTAACTTGATAATTTGACTCATAGGCTATACCCATGCATGGCCTAGACACAATTACATTTCATCAACCTTTTATGGATGCGTGGTGACTATTTTTAATAAGTAATATATTACCTATAAATTATAATAAATTATAGAGATGAAAAGTGCATATACTAACACTTTTCCCTTTTTTACACCACTATAGACACATGTTGATGATATTTAAGGGATTCATTTTAAAATTAGTTAAATTGGATAATGTTTGTGTTCTTAAGGGAGTTCATCTAGAATTAACTAATGAATGCACATGTTTATGTTCTAAAAAGGTCCTCAAATCCCTAGAGTTATGTGGCTAAATGTATAGTTAAAGGATGCCTCCTTTGCGAGGTTGGATAAAAAATAATTTTGACGGGGCAGCCAAGGGGAATCTTGGGCCTACTACTTGTGGGGGTGGGGAGGTGATAAGAGATGAGCATAGTAGGTTTATAGTGTCAGTGATACTCCCTTTGGGAACCCAATCAAACCATGTTGCTGAAACTATGACTACCTATAACAGTTTGAGTTTGGCTTACTCCTTAGGATTTCGTAAGATATGGATCAAAGGAGATTCTTTAAATATTTTAAATTGTCTTAAAAATTTAAATTAATCGAGTTGGTCCATTAAATTTTTACTTAGGATTCTATTTTGATCCTTAATACTCTTGATGAGGTTCACATCTCCCATATCTATAGGGAGGGAAACCCCATTGCAGATTCCTTTGCTAACATTGGTGTTGGTATTGAATCAACTAAGTGTTGGGATAAGGTGATTGATATCCCCTATCACATTCAAAACCTCATTAATTATGATATGAACAAGGCTTGTAATGGAAGTGGGTTTAAATAATGAAAAGATAAGCCTAAAAAATGACTTTTTATCTAATGATGCACAAAAGATATGCCTTGGGAATTGCTTTGATGGTAATTAGCACCTACTGTCACTTGACAAGGATTATGGGTATTTTGGTGAGTTATCTAAAGAGTTTTCTATGGGGCAAAAAGACCATTTTCATTTCCCTATTTATCAAATGAGATAAAATGGGTGGGGATAGAAGCATAATTAAGTTTTCATCCTACGAGGTTGTCAAAAATAAAGTTATGGTTTGGAAGATCCTTGAAGATGGAGGAGTTAATCCCTATCTTGAGAAGTTGCATGGTGATGACCTTGAAATCACTAGGACCTTGGTTAATGGTTGGAATAACTAATTCCTCAAGGTCGATGGGAAGGAGATAATTATCATAGAGGAAATTACAAAAAAAATAACTAGTATCTCCACCCAGGGTAGAAAGCTCTTCAGGGAAATGAAGTCCTTTGAAGGTGTGGCGAAACAATTCTTGAAGGGGTCAGAAGGCAAGAAGCTGCTAAAATATAAAGCAAGAGGGTTTGATTACCTATCTATTAAACCTATTTGGGAAAAGGTGGCAGAGGTCCTCTTGTGCTATCTCACCCTTGATGGAAGGTACACTCATTTTTATGGTTTCTATTTTATTCTCAATCATTTCCATCATAAGCATATGATTTCTTTTCCTTTTACCTTCTAGCCTCACTGGAGTCTGATC
>VDFB02271358.1:826838336-826976266 GCA_007258455.2 Sequoia sempervirens | reverse complement strand
TGGTTTATGGTGTGGGTGGATGAGGTGTTGGCAGCAATCTTATGACAAGGATCACTCATGGAATCTATTTTGACGTTTGTATCTGACAAGGTTTCCCCCAGTATCGAGGAGGTTCCACTAGCATCATTTGATTTATTAACTGAAGAATAGCCAAGACCTTGATGTCTGTAATTTTTCTGAAGTTGTATTGGTTCTTGAATGCCTTGCTCGAGTATGCCTAGTCCTTTGCCTTGATAATGCATGCTCTGACAAATTCTGTTTGCAATGTGGTATTTATTGTTTTGAAAGCAAGATGCTAACCCATCATGAAGTATATGGACACTATCACTTGGAATACTTTCATCTATGAGAAAGCCTGCTCTGACAAAGATAGATGACCCTAGTTGATAAAGTGTCTTTGCTTCATTGTCTTGTTGGCCATATTTCTGACTGATATCTTTGGTCTGATCTTGTGACATATCAGGTTCAGATGATTTTGTTGGTGCATCCAAGGCAATGTCCAGCTGTCTTATGTTCATTGTCATAGATTCTACCAGATTCAGCTATAGCTTGATTGTTTGCAAATATGTCCATAGAAGACTCTTGTTTTGGAGTAAGATCATCTATGAGTCCCATGGAGGCAAGCGTCTCATTTTGGAAAATGGATATGCTCAGAGTTTGGATAGGGTTGTCTTCAAGTGTTTGATCATGAATGGCATAAAGGTCAAGTAGTGGATCATTTTGGATTTCTTGGTCAATGGTAGGGTCTTGGTCAAAGATGGGGTTTTCATGGATTTGGAATTTTTGGTCAATGGTAGGTGTATTTTGGATGTCATGATTGTCTTGAATGTCTTCTTGAATGGAATTTAAGATAAGGTCATGGGATGGTCTACCTTGTTCTTGACATGAAGGTGACATTATAATGTCATTCTTTGAGCTTTCATTTTGACATGTATCCTCAAGTTTAGAAAATGGGATTTGACTTTGTACAATGATAGAATTTTCATGACTAAATGTAGCTTGTGAGGGAGTGACTTGAAAAGGATTAATGGATGAAGAACTAGGATAGGACATCGGGACTTGGACTGGACTAGTATGTGAAGGACTAGGATAGGACATCGGGACTTGGACTGGACTAGTATGTGAAGGACTAGGATATGGCATGGGGACTTGGACTGGATTAATAAGGTATGATGTGGAGACTTGACATGAGTTGGTAGATGGTTCATAAAGCATGTAGACTTGGATGGGATTGGTAGGTGAAGGACTAGAATATGACGTGGAGACTCGTAATGGACTACTGGACAGTTGGTTTCCCTTGTCAAGGTTAGGATAAGGGTGATAAATGGATGTTTGTTGTGAATTAATGCCAGGATTTATGTTAAGTGACTGTTGATGGTGAGGGTAGATGGATGGAGGTCCCAAAGTATTTATGTCAAAGCCTTGTGGTAACTTAGCCCCTTGGTCCAAAAGCATGGTTAGATACCTTTGAGGGTCACATAAGACTAATTTTTCTACAAAGGAGGCTATATCAGGATTTTTCATTGTAGCTTTTAAGTCTTCTACATATGCTCGTCCGTTTTGGTCTCTTTGTATGAATGGTTTAGAAGGATTTTGTGATGAAAATGGCATGTTCATGGAAGATTGCATGTTCATGTTGTGAAATGGGTCAAAAAAAGTCCAATGTTGGTTCATGTCAGAAGTGTTATTATCAATGTTGAGATTGAAATCTTGTCCAGAGTTTTTCATTTGTTCTTTCTATCTTTAAAGCCTAGTCTCAACCATAAAAGGGGATTGCTCAAATGAGGATGATAAGAATGAAAACTAAATGTAAGGATGAAACTAGCCTATTTTTTTGGATTTTTTTGATAAAGGATGACAATGCAAGACTATTTTTTTGGATTTTTTGACAATAAGGGATGCGATATGACAATATTGTCTAGAGAAAATGACTAATGCCAAAGGACAATGAAGACTAGGATGACAAGTTATGACACTATTTTTCTTTTTTTTTTGTATTTTTGGAGGATGTCAATGCAAGGTGATAATGACGTTTTCCTAAAGAAAATGACCAATGCAAGGTGATAAATCAAATGTCAAGGTGACAGTGAGGACTAATGTGAAAATGTTGGTTAAGGAAATGACCAATGCAAAGTCTAGATGTCAAATGAGGACTATGATGACAATATTTTGGATTTTAAAGATATGCAAGGTGAGGACTAAAATGATTTGAATGTCTAAGGTATGCCAATGCAAAGGTATAAAATGATTTGGAAGAAGGTTGACTAGACTTTTGAGTTGGAAGAATCTCACAAAAAGATAATGACTAAAGGAGATAATGACGTCTAATTCCAATGATAACCTAATTTTGAAAGTCAAGATTTTGCAAAAGTGAGGTAAGGTTGTCCTAATCCAAAATATGCAAAATGAGATGAGGACCTAAGTTTTTAGTTTATGACTAAAAATGCAAATGGTGAAGCCTAAGGATTAAGCTAAATATTTGCAAAGATGACCCTATGGTAAGATGCAAGCTAAAGTGTACAAGGAATGAGAGATTTGATCAATTTAATGATTTGGTTTTGACATAAGACTTCTAGGTTAAGACTATTGTTTTGATGTTTTATTGAAAAGTCTGAGTTGGCTGAGGTTTTGTGTCTAGAGTTGTGAATGTTGTGTATATTGTTTGAAAATTTAGAAAACACTTGACAAGCACAATGTTTTGGTGTACACAAACACACATGAGACAAGCACAATCCTAATAGGCCAAGGGTTTGTATACTTGATATAGCCCACCGATATACCCTGGATTGGTGCTAAACACCATTCCTTCTCGAGAGCGGATAGCTTAGAAGTTTGGTGGCACTGGCTCCCCTCCACAGTGCATTAACATCATTCGGGCACACCAACTTCGGATTCTTGGGTCATCACTTCCCAAGAACTGCTATCTCTACTCAAGGGAGTTAGTAGTGAGTATCTTTGGGCATGATACTATACCCTGCACTATACCAAGCAACGGCTGAAAATGATTGGCCTCTAAAATAAAAGGTGTCTAGTTAGGGCATCCGTTTGAGTGGCCACACATGGGGCGAGAGATTAATCACCAATTAGGTGGCACTCCAGCCTGAAGAGGTTACACTCAACAGGGTTTATGGGAGTACTACTCCATCTGTGTGACACATCCACACTCGTGGTACTTGAACTTTCCTCAAGCACCCATTTTATATCCCAACTGGAAGTGGCTTGGCTTTAGCCTATTACCGGTCGAGTCATCCCTTAAGGTGAGTACTTTTTCCCTTAAGGAAGGCTCATTTCTAGAAATAATAACCATTTCTCTTACACCCAGAATCACTTGAAAGCACAAGGGGAGAGGATATTTCAATTATTAAGTTGTGAGGGTGACAAAAAATAAGGTGAGTCTAGTTTTTTGATCACCTAGTTTTCACAAGGTGAGAGCATAATCACCTACCACCTTCAAGCACAGCCAGACAAAAGCAAGCACATGTTCATTTTAATGCACCAATGGAAGTGTTCCTAAACTAGAAATCACAAACACATTGTTTGAGAAATGAGTCTTCGACTAACAGAGCTGCAAAACCACAAATTAGTAGTTTCATAAATGTCCTTGGCCAACAAGAAAGCTGCAAAAAAAACTAAGTTAGAACCAAACTAAAAGTTAGTAAATAATTAAACTAGAAAATAAAAAGACTAAACTAAGAAAAAAAAGAATTAAAGAAAACTAAAACTAAGAGCTCAATTTTATTTTATTTTTGCTCCAAAAGAAGCAGTTTTTGGGAGCCCCATTCCAAAGCCACACTCTACAAACAAAAGATTAGTAAACCAAAAAAAAACTTGAATGAAAACAACAAACTAAAAACAGTGATAACTTTCTCACAACTAAACAAAACTTTAAATTGTAGATATTTATGGAAAGCTAAGACATAGAGCTTCAAAACCCAAAAAATATTTTGCAAAATTCTACAAAACAAAAATATTATAAACAAAAGAAAAATTAGATTTTAATAACTAAATCTTAAAAAGCCGCGATTAGTAAAATGGCCATAACTTTTTTAACTCTTAACAAAATTTCAAACCATTTAATGTTTCAAAAAGTTGAAAATGAGGCCCACAAAACCCAAAAAATGTTTTAAAATATTTGATGTTTCCATCTTTTTGTGCTCAAATGAAGATGATAGGATTTCATATGCATTCTTGGCTTTAATCTGCAAAACAATGAAAACAAACAAGAAAACAAACCAATTTCTCTACAAAATTATAAGATTCACGTCAGGTTCACCAATGTAAAATGGGGTTAGAGAATCAAATATAATAGATAAAGTGACATCCAACACTTATAAACTATTAACCTCATCCAAACAAGAGAAAACAAAGTAAGCATAAGGAAAATAAAACATTAAATTAAAATACTCCCCATGCTTGAACTTGAATCACGTCTCTTGCTCTCCTATTTCTCCTTTTGCAAATATTCCCTCAGATTTGTAGTGTGACTTGTGCAAATACCTGCAAATGATAAGTAGAAAGTTGGAGAAGAATAGTTGTTAAGCTGAAAATGGAGAAGGAAGGTTGCTTTTATAGACAACCATTCGAATGGACGGTTGAGATTAATCTTCTAGAAAGATTCCAAGATCAATGGTCCAGAATTGATGCATCAAGAATATGCTATTCTTGGAGGAATCATGACAAGAAGACATGCAAAGACATGCAGACCATGATAGACATGCAGGCTAGGATAGGCATGCAAGGACATGCATGGACATGCAAACTATGACATGAAATGAATGTTATGACAAGGGATTATGACAAGGTATCTTTGACCAAGTGGTGCATAAATAATTTATTTTAAATTATTTATTCGAAAATGGAGGAAATAGACAAGTGAAAAATAAATAATTTATTCAAATAATTTATTTGAAAATATAGGAAATGGACAAGTGGAAAATAAATTATTTATTCAAATTATTTATTTGAAAAAAATGAAAAGAGGAGCATTTAATTAAAGTTATTAATTTAATTAAATGGAGAGATAGAAATTAGACCTTAAATAATTAATTTAGATTAATTATTTAATAGGGAAGGTGGCATGAGATAGTTAAACGAATTTAATAATTATTTAACTATGGAAGAATTAAAGGACCATGAATAGATAAATAATTAATGGTAATTATTTAACTATAAATGAAAGATGACAAAATAATTAAATAAACAATAATTTATTTAACTATTGAAGAAGAGGAAGAAATTAGTGACGCAATTAGTTTATTTAATCAGTCAGGATAGAATAAATATTAGAAAGCGAATTAATTAAATAATTATTAAAAATTATTTAATTAATAGAGGAATGTAATCAAACATAATTGAATAACTAAAATTATTCAATTATCGAAGGACGAGGATGAAGAAAAATGACACTCGAAGGCTTAGGACATTTTTATGTGTCTATAGAACTATTAAACTTGTCTGGGAAAAGGTGGCAGAGGTCCTCATGTGCTATTTCATCCTCAATGGAAGGTACACTCATTTGTATGATTTTTATTTTATCCTCCTCAATAATTTCCATCATAAGCATCTGATTTCTTTTCCTTTTACCTTCTTGCCTCACTAGAGTCTAGTCTAAAGGAAAGCAAGAAGAATGAAAAATATCTTATTTTGCATGAAGGTCTTATTTTTTTAATTATGGAACAATTGAAGTCCTTCCCCTTTTACATTGCAGTTAAAAATCTCTTTGTGAAGCGTACTCCTAAGGCTCTATTGTTTCTTCTAATGAGGGTTTAAAGTATAGTTCAAATGGGGATAAGGAGTGTAATAAAGAAGATGAAGTGTAAATGGTGCCTGACTCTTTGTTTGAGGGTGAGAATTTGAAGGGTAAGAAGCCAAAGAGGAGAGATCAAACATTAAATTTGTGTTCGAGTGGGTTGCATACGGGGACTTTCCCCTTGAAGATATTCACATCTCTTCATATGAGAAGAAAAAATTAAAAAAAATAAAATTTGGATGAAAGTGGTGCAGGAGCACCTTGCTCACAAATGCCTTCAAAAGGCTAAATTTTAAAAATTGAATCTTTGAATGTAAAATATATGTAAAAGCATTGTAAAAGGTCTTGGGTAGTTATATTTTAATATATTTAAAGTCACTAAGGGGTTGGTTGAGTCATTTTTGTTGCAAAAGTTGCAAACATGTAAAATTGCAAAAGTGCAAAATGTGAACAAAAGCAAGAATATGAAGGGTCAGTTGGTTGTAAAGGGTAGTTAATTAATTGGAAATGAAGGGGTAGTCATTATTTATGTTGTAAGGATCTATTTAAGCCTTGGAGAAGTGAACCAAAGGAAGACAATGAAAATAAGAAAACGTTATGATGATTTTTGTGTAGGCAGGCAGTTCAAAAAACGTTTTCAAGAAATTGCAGTCATAAAACATGTTGGTACGGACAAGTACGGAATGGTACGGACTTAAAAATTGGATAAATGGAAAGATATTGATGTGGTGGAAAAAATTTATTCTTACCAGTAATTTTTATAATCCCATTTAAGGGGTCAAACAAGTCATTTCCTAAAAACTGTTCTGAACATAGGGTTTTTGGGGTTGCATACAAAAAAATGTGATTTCTTCTAATCTGTATGGTGGAAACTTCTAAAAATTTGTGAAAAGATTTATTTTGAGGTTTTCTTACTATATTCAAGGTTTTGGAGAATTTTAATAAGTTTTGCTATGTTTTTGGTGATGCCCTAGGCTGCCCTAGTTGTTAAAATTGCATGTGTTTGGGTGAATTTGAGAGGTTCAAGGATGGAAAAATGTGAAATCTTTTAGGGAAGCAATTTTTTATGATTGTTTGAGTTTGTGCAGAATATTAAAATATTATTGAAGGTGTGACAAGTTGGTATGAGGTTTAGAAAACATACTTTCTATAAACCCTCATTGAATGGAGCTTTGTTCAAGCCTTGAGTATGGGTTTTTGTATTTGCTGCTTTAATAGATGATTTTTCTTGAGAAAGATGATTGAGTTGATAGTTTTATGAGTTGATTCAATACTACCTCTAGTTATTTGTGGTTTTGGAGTTGATTTGAGGGTACATGCTTTGTTATATTGGCCTCTTTGGAGCCTTATTTCTTAAGAATGAGTAGTTGAAATTTTCTCAAAGAAAAAGTATTCTATTTCATGAAATAGGTTGGATGTTGTGAATCTTTGCTCTACATCAGAAAGGTGGAAAAAGTAAGGGTAATTTGGAGGATAAGGCTAATTTGCAAGTGGGTTGTAATGGTAAACACCCCATTCTTAATCGTGCTAATGCTAATGTTGTTCATATGTTTTCTCCTCAAGACTTGTTTGAGGATATCCCATAGTTAAACACTAACAAAGAGGAAATTTATATTGTTTTTGAGTTAGCTAAGGATGGGGTGGTGGGTTAGTTTTTCCTAATTAAATATTCTTCTTTTAATTTAATCAGATAAATGTGAAGCTAAGATCTTTTCATAATAAAGTTGATGCCAAAGGGGAAGGAAAGGCTTCTATGAATGTAAAGGATGATGAAAATGAAACTCAATTGGTATTGGAAGATATAATGACTAAAGTTAGTCTTATGAAAGAGGATTATGAGAGTCGGGTCAAGGGTTTAGAAGAGAAAATGATGTAGATTAACCAAAACCTAGAGAGGGTCATCAAAATTAGCCAATGTAGCATTTAAAACAACATCGAAGGTATTCACATTCTTGTTGAGAAGTTGAAGGAGCTTAGTGAAGACCAAGTTGTTGGTGTTTCCATTACTGGTGAGAAGACAAAGAAGGATCACAAAACCAAAGGAAAACAAATCTATTTAGAGTAGAAAGGACCAAGTACGTGCACAAGGGGAAAGAATAAATATTTCCAAGAATAGAAGAATGATCTAATTAGCCTGGTTGATGATCTCCATAAGAGCTTCTATCAATAGGAGTTGGAAGTGGCTAATACCCTCAAAGAGTTACAATAGCTCTATTGTTTTTTCCTAGCTATTTAACTATTTTTTTTGGGTACTTTTTCTATTTTTGATAAGGTAAGTAGGGTTTTGAAAGGTCCCAAAACCTTGTACAAAGTGAAGAAATGGAATGCATCATAACACCAACGTATCAAACTTTTCCAAAGGAATAGAGAAACAAAAATAGGTTTTTAAGGGAGCTTTAAGCCCTCTTAAAAAGTAGAGAAATAGTGGAGGCACCACAAAACAATTGTCAACCAAAACCTGGACAGTAAATAACAAGAAGAAAAATGGGCCAGAAGACAAGAGAGGCCACACTGAAAGAAAGCACCAAACTGATCAAGGAGCTTTGAAGTTGTGTCTAATCAAAGAGCTCATAAGGAGAGCTCAATCTAAATGGTTCAATCCAAGATTCTTAGAAGAATCAATCTTGTTCATAAGAATAGGAAAAAAATTATCCTTGAGGGGGATTCCCCTTAGAACATCAACATGATCTTCCACATCCAACTCCCTAACCAAGGGGTTCACCAAGTCAATCTTTTCAGTGGGATTAATAGAAAAGGAACTCAAAGCCATCCCAATAGAACAAGTCTTCAAGGGATTAAAGAATTGACAAGCATGGGAAAAGTGACCAACTCTAAGGAAATGGGAGCACACCGAAGAGGAAGAATCAAAGAGGATACTCTACTCCCAAACACCTAGCTTGGAACAAATCTTAATTTTATTTGGTAGAAGCTTACCAAATTCAACACACATACAAAATATTGCATAAATGAAGCATTTCTTATCTTTCATGATCCTTTCTATGGCTAAGAAAGAACCAAGACTATTACCAATACCAAGAAAGATGTCTTCATCTTATAATTCCAAAGGAAGTGCTAGCAATATTACTCAAATAGGGGCTTAGCCAAAGCTTTCCTTAGAAGCAACAAACCTAACAATCTAACTTTTTAGAAGGAGGATAGATTTTCCTAAGAACCAAGGCCCACCAAGTAAGGAAACCTTACTCTACTCAAGGAGTTGGAAGGAGAAAAGGAAAAAAAACCTTTAAGAATTGTAGCCAAATGCAATAGACCAAAAGCCTCCAGTTAACTAGAGCCTAGTTGTGAATAGAGTCAATATTTGGATGAGGGCCTGAGAACCTCCCAATAAGAGCATTTCCTACAACAACAATAGATTTTTCCACCACAACATTAGGAATCCAAAGTGAGAAGCAAGAGACCATAGGGGTCCCATATAACTTAGGTTGCATAGGGGTAGTAGCATCCAATGATTAATCATAAGGTCATTCTCTAAGGGTAAGAAGAGGGGTAGTTTCATCAATTGGAGGTGTACAAATCTCATCTATTGGTTGAAGAAGTTTTTGATTCTTTTCCAGTTAATGCCCCTCTATTGACTATGTCGAGAGCCTCCATAGCCATTAGGGTGCTGGAATCCTCATTAGAACTACCAAATTCCAACCCTCTAGGGGTCAAAATAGGAGCAACATCCATAGGAATAACAAACTCCAAAATGATAGTTGACAGAGGGGAAATAATCAGAGAAGAAACAACCAATGACTAAGATCTACACTCCTCTAGAGCAAGAGAGATTGGAGAGGAAAGGACAAAATCCAAGCTATCCTTTGTGTAAGGAAGGTCCCCCTTAGAAGGAAAAAGGAAACCTTTCCTCAAACCTAGAAACTTTGCACCATTAGTGGCCTCAACTAACGGCCCCTCAACAAGCTTATTCTCCTTTTGACGAGCATCTAGAAAGAGATCCATGCTGAAATCCTCCTCTTCATCTGGGGAATCACCATCATAAGACACTAAAGAAGGGAAAATAGGGTCTTCAAACTCTCACCAAGCATCCATCTCACTGTAATCCAAATTAGAAGCATAGGAAAACTTGACACCCATAGCCTTAGAAAGAGTAGTAGCCCCCATGAGAGAAACAATGTCATCACCTTCTCTATCTTCATCTTTATCTTTGTTTTAGGAGAAAAAAATAGAAGTTAGGGTTTTCCAACTTTGTTGTGAAGCTCCATGCGTGCCCTTCTTTTCTTCACCTAATCCACTCTCTAATAGAAAAATCCTTCCATGACTACAGAAAACACCTTCTGCATCCTCCAGATCTCCATTCTCATTATCTTCCCCATCTTCCTTTTCCTTAGTAAGTTCAAAAATACCTTTGCTCCCTTTCTCGTTCGCTACTCCATCCTCCATATTTTTCTTCTTTTGCTTTGGTAGTTTTGTTGTTGGTTTGTTGTTGTGTCTCTTGTTTTTTGTTTAAGTTTGTTTTGAAATTCTGGGTTTTAGGTCCTTGTAAAACCTGTTTAGTGGAGAATGTGTTTCTTTGAATATCTTTATTCTTGCATTTTGTGTAAGGGTTTCGGGTCCCTTGAAAACCTATTTTAAATAGCTTAATAAAAAAAAATTAAGAAATGCCACCTAAAATATCTTATAAAATCTTGGCAAATATTTTCCTTTTTTACAAAAAAAATATTATTATGAAATCTTTCATTTTTTAAAATATCAATTTTATTGATGAATTGATGCACATCACTCAAAATTTATAAAAATTCCTTGTGAATCTTAGCAAAAACTAGCTATGAACATTAATTACCATGGAAAACTATTCTTTATTTTTTTTAATCTTTGTCAACACAATCCTCCAATATATTGTTTTTTTCTTGAAGTCGAAATAGGGGCTTGAGGATGGCAACAACTAGTAGGGTCAAGGGGTAGCATCCCTTGTGGGGGTTGAGGGGGAAACAACCCCAACACACTCATGTTGTGATATAGCTAGGGTTGAGGGGTAAAAACCCTCAATGCCAAGCACAAATATATTGTCAAGAAAGCATTGGAGCTCATATGAACTAGATATTTTAAATCAACACCATATAAAGAAAATACTCATATAATGACCCTACTCAAAGCTATATACTTATCACTAATCTAATAATTACCTTTGTTTTTGAGAACTAAAATTTACTCTTCTTTCAAATTTTTATTGGGCCTAAAGTTCCATTTAGATCATTGATCTCCTCTAATTAAATAGTCCTTATTGAGCTTTCTAGGAGATAAAATATACCATTGCTTTCAAATTTTTATTAAACCTATAATTCCTTTTAGATTGTTGATCTTCAATGTACCCATGGTTTCAAATGTTCATCAAGACTATAATTTATATTTAGACCATTGATCTTCATTGAGATCAATAGTCCACAAAATTTCTAGGCATGATGAACATTTAACAATCTAAAAGGTATTCCAAGCTTGATAAAAATTTGAAAGTGTGGGTACATTTTATCTCCTAGAAAGAAATGAGAATTGTTTAATTAGAGACAAAATCAATGGTGGAAAATGAATATTGGTGATATAGCCCTAAAATAAGTATGATGTATGCAATAGTATTAACAAATAACTTTAGATTTAATCACTTATAAATTTTAGGAAAACTAGGTCTAATTACAAATTGAATACTATTTCATTTGGGCCTAGAATTCCTTTTAGATTGTTGATCTCCATTGAGATTAATGACCCAAAAAAATTTTAGGCTTGATGAAAATTTGAAAGCACAAGTACATTTTAGCTCCCAAAAATTAATGAGTACCATTCAATTTGAGACAAAACCAACAATAAAAAATGAATATTAGCCATATGGCCTTAAAATAAGCAAGAAGTATGTAAGATTATTGGAAAATCAATTTAGATTTATAATATCAGTTATAAAATTTATGCAAATCAAATCTAATTATGTGTCAAATATTGTGGTAAAATAATTGATTAAAATTTAATTAAATAAATAGAAGGAATTTGACATGCACTAAAGTAAAATTTCATAAAACTATGACAATTTAGGTTGCCTTATAGCTTGTCCTATTCACCAAAATTTGAATCCTCAATTTCAACTATTTGCCATTTGGTGAAAATTTTCCACTAAAAGAATCCCTAGTCCTCTTAGGTCATTTGAGATGTCTACATCAACATTCAACATCAAAATCCACTCTCTTTTATACCGTCATTGTTAACTTAGTCATGAGGCTTGACCAAAGCCCAAGAAAGAAGTTAGTACATTTCAACACACAAACTTAGCAAGCTCCATGATGCTTCTTAGCATCACCCTATTTTCCTTGCTTCAAATAGTGGCAATACTAAAGTTATAAAGATCCAAAGATTAGGATCATGCAAAATTTTAGGGCCATAAATCTTATGATTAAGGTCACACTCACAACCTTGAAGTTCAAAAAATTTAAGAATGGAATAGGTGGATTTCATTATTTTTATTTTAATGATCCAATTCTATTTAATGTTGAGCTATACTTCAAAAATTATGATCAAAATAGTGGACAGCAAAAATTGTCAAGTGCTAGGCCCTCCCAAAAAGTTCAAGGCTATAATTTCAAGTTCAAGGCCATACTTATAATCTTTCTAGGTGTTTTCATAGTTCTATATATTATAGTACACATTTGTCCCAATCATTCGTTTTCAAAATCTAATCTAAGACTTCGTTTTCAAAATCTAATCTATTCTTAGATTCCATTTATTATATCTTTTATCACATTTAAATTAGTCTTCCTCTCTTTGACATCAAAGTATATGTTAGTTATTTTGTTTGTATTTTAGTTCCACATATAAATACATGTTTAAACTCAATATTACATATAAAATTATATGATAATTTATTGGAATCCAACTACATAGTTTCTAATCAATTTTCTAAGATATAAATGACAAAACTTTAATTCCTAAGTATGAGGTAGCAAAAAAATGCTAGATTCATATGAAAATCATAAACAAAGGTAAAATAAATAATTATGCCATCAAATTCGTTTCAAAATTAATTTATTTATTGAAGAACTTTGTCAATAAAATAACAAGCTCCACTATACCATTTTAACATGAAAACTACTAAAAAATGTTTAGTGTAAAGAGCAGGCATGTAATGGTCAATATGCCAATTTTTTTATGATAAGACCACCTTCAACATAAAACGTCAATATATAAACTACAATGAAGAAAGTGATCCCAGTATAAAAAACCGACATGATGTCCCTAACATACCAACTCTTTAAACTCAAACCTAAAAATTATTCACAAAAAATCCATCTCCAAATGTATTCATTCAATACTAAGAGAGAGATTACAATCAATTATCTCACAGTGCTTTTCTTCTTCTCGAGAAATGGCTGCTTTTTTATCTTGACTTAGACTTTCTATCAATGGTAGTTCCAAAGGAGCCCTTGACAGTAATGGGTGCTCCATCTCCCTTTCACACTGTTGATTTAATAATAATAAACGAACAAGATGCTCAAGGTCGTTGGCCTGTCAAAATCAAACCAGTAGACTTAAATTCCATGCATATATGAGATTATGAGAATAAATATTACTTAACATACGTCAAACAGAAAGATACATATAAAACAGTTTTGAAAACTTTTAATAAGATATAAAACAATTAGATTTTAATATGAAAATAATGATAATCATTTTTGTAGAAGGAATGGCTTTGAACCCCACCTTCAAACTTGTCTGGGATGCATAGCTTGAAGTAAAAACAGTAGCTACAAAAGCTTTATCTGTGGTTGTGTCATCTTGAAACATGATTTTTCTCCTCTTCTTGTTGTGCCATACATCTTCCATAGGCTTGTTCATTGCATTTTCTGTATTACGTTTGTTTACAGCAAAACTGTTTCTGAAGTTGTCATGTCGCATGCAATCTTGGTAGCCTCTGCTTATACTTGGAACATTATCTAATGAAGGAAGTTCTTCTAGAGATGTAGTAACCATAACATCTGATTCTTCTGACCATAATCTACAATGAGCACCCAAAACAAATATAGCAGGTTAGACAGTCTGATGTAAAGAATATAAGGTCTTGAATGAAAGATAACTTTCTTTAGTTGCTATCTTTTTCGAATGTTAGACTGGATGGTTTAGTTTGATGGTCTATTGTTTGTAATCTCTTCTCGAAAACCTCTGGTTGCCTTCTATTTGTATTATTTCGCATTGATTCAATAAAAAAAATTCAGATATTGTATGTACAATTTGGAAGATTATCTAAAGAAAAATCATAAAGAAACAAGGAGCCCTAATTTAAAAAAACAAATCAGGACTTTAATCTTTACCTTTCTGGTGAACTTTGACAAGCATGGTTGTGTGTGAAATAATTCTCTTTGCAGCTCTGAATCTGCTGAGGTGTAAAGCTTTTGGACTTTGACTCTGCTTTAAATGAACACCCACAACATATTTTAGAGCTCCTTGCTTGACTGACTGTTATAACCATTTCCAAATAAAGCATTCAAAATGATGTTAACTACATCTAGTCTACTTTATACCAGAGCTCAGATACAGTTAATTACCATTATTTTCTTCTTCCTCCTTGGCAGATCGGTATATCTGGATCAAATTGGACAAAAAACCCAATTAGCCTGAGTCGATTCTATTCAAACAAACTAAACTCTAGACTATGCACACATTCAAAAAAATGTAACAATATAGAATGAAAACTTATGAACCTGGAGGTGGCTTTTAACATGGGAGATTTCAAGTCCCTTGACATTCATCCGATCAAGAACCAGCTTTGGAGTTGCCTCTGCAATTTATTGAACCATTTTTTTAGTTAAATAGAATTAATTATAGTATTACTGAGTATTTTTTGGATTCGATTATGTAGAAATTTTTTACATCAATGTTTCGGGTGAACCATCATTTTTTCTCCTCTTGCTCTCTATCATCATGGATCACAGAGTGTGATCCAAACGTTAATGCTAAAAATTTCTACACAATCGAATCAGTAATTACAATAAAGATTGTAGAAATTTGATATCATTAATCATAGCATTGTCCCCCTAACAGAAATCCAAAAGAACAATATCTAATTTATCAGAAGGCTTACTATCTCTGCCCCCAAGCTCTTCTACTGCATTCACAAAGCACTGATGGAGATGAGGAGACCACCGAAGGCGAGGAGTCATAGAGCGTCTGTATGGTCTTATTGCTGCTCCTCTTTCACAGCTCCCCATATTTTTGTTTTGCCTCTATTTATTGATTTTCTTGAGCCTGAACTTAAATTTTACTGTTTTACATAACACTCACAAACAGATTTCTGCAACTAATATCCTCCATTTCAGTACCCATTTGTGAGCTTAGCTATGGAAGGCAAAAAGAATAAAAAAAATGTGAATTTGTAACTTCAAATTCTATCAGACAAACTTCCACAATACATCTTTCTTTCTTCATCAGCTATGGGATTGCAACCAATGGCTAACTTGGGCAAAAAAAATTCTCTCTAGAATTTTTAGGTTCTTGCATAACCAATGAAAATGGAGATTGGGAAGTATTTGTAAGGAATTGTTGCATGCATACAGTCCAGAATGGAAGCAAGAGAATTTCACTTAGACTAGGCAAAGTTATTTAAGTATGCTAATGATGGTAACCCATCAAACTTAAATTACTAAGTATAGTGAGCTACCAGCTGGGTAGCCCAATCAAAAAGTCAGAAGCCATGACAGAATATATAGGCTGGGTAGCCAATGAAATCTAGCGAATAAAACTTGGAATATAAAACTTTCTTAATTGTAACTTTTTCTTCCTTAGCTTTTGACAATCAAGATAGTACTTTGAATTTCAGACTCATTCTCTGTTTACCTTTCAAATCAAACATTCCCATGAAAGCAAAATTAATAGATATATATGCAAATACTTACAAAAGATTGAAGTGTTGTGGAAGAATTACAGAGCCAAAAAGTCCACAGCACGGCACAGACCAAACAAATTAAATATAAAATTTACAGTGGGAAAGAAGTTTGATTACGTCGATTAACATTGGAATTGAAGGGAATCAAAAAATTTGGAACATGGGATTCTCAAATGTCAAGATTCTCAAATCCAAAACCTTTGAGCAACTTGCTCACATGTAAATTCTAGGCAATCATAATCCAATTATAATCAACACCAACAATCACCTACACACCAATAGACTATCAAATTTAAACTTGCCACACAAGTTTTTTAATTATTCCTATCAAAATCAACAATCATGTGCATATCAATAGACTTCATACAATTTAAACTTCCAATCAAAATTTTATCTTATATTGGACAAGACAGTTTACAGCTAATTTAGTACCCTAAAACAAGGATACAATCTGATCAAGATTTGTTACTATTTATACCATGGAATTTTTTTTCATTTCAATCACTACTTCAAATAGTAATGAATGTACTTTTAAATTTTAATATTCCTATTGCCTTCAAACATACTCAACTTTTGATTGATTAGTGTAACATTAATTTGTTTATGATTAGTGCAAGTCCAAAATTGATCGGTAAACTTGTTTCACGCCTGTAAATAAGATTTACTCATCGTTAAACCATTGTTGAGTTGTCGGAAAACAAGTTTCAGCTGCCGGTAAATCAGCCTCAAAAATCTCACTTATCATGTAAAAGCCACATGCATGTTGATTTGCCAACTAGATGACAACATTCTATTTTCATTGGCATTGCTTTTTCACTTTGATGATAACTTTCCTTTTTCATTTGCAATGCTTTATGTTTTACACTTGCATGCAAATATTTGAAAATGAAATAATACCCTAATGAAAAAATCTATATTTGTGTGAGTGGAAAAATCTATATTTGTTTAAGTTTATTTCATTTATTATTTAACACTAATTATTAATTGTTTAATTATAACATACATATATTTTCTATTGATGTAATCCTTTACCCTCTTTTAGGTGCAAGTGCTAGTATATAATACTTTTGAAAAATCTATATAATTAAATAAAATGGTGGCAATGGTTAAATAAAAACTACTTTTACTCATTCAATTGACCTCAGTCATCACAAAAAGATAAAAAGATTACAAACAAAACTACTATCAAAATCATAGCACCTAATTCTCAATGTAGTGAAATGTGCTAACTTAGAATCCCACCCAATATTGTTAACCGCAAACTTACACATACACAAGCTATCAAGCTTGTGACAGATTTTGGGAAGCTATATGCTTACTCTTACACTTTAGGGTTTTTCACCTAAAAGGAGAGAGATATAGGTCCAAAATGCTTATGTAACACTCAAATTAGGATGTATGCTATATGATATGATGTAAATGAACTTAACCAAATGCAATTGATTGATTAAAATGAACTAGAATGGATGCAAAAGTGCAATTTAAACTATGTTTGAAAACACATTATGATATGCAAACAACTATGAAAATGAAGAAAATATGCAAAACAGAAGGTACAGAGGTAAATATGAGTGCACCTGGATGAAATACGAGTTGTTTGGGATGTCTGGAATGCTGATGAATTTTATTGGTTTTTCACAGTGGGACTCATTCACCAAGGGTGGCGAATCAGTCCTTCTATTGATGAAAAAGTGTCGGGAACTGATTTTTGACAGTTAAGATATGAGATTTGACAAAATAAAGATTTTCAAGTCTCAGGTAGGACTCATTCACCAAGGGTGGATTTCTAAAAAATCAGACAACTTTGTAACACCAGATTTGGGAATGTCTAAATGCTGAGTTGCAAAAGTCATTTCTACAGGAAACAAACAAAAAAACTCAATAGGCTTGAAATAATGATATGTTGGCTTGATTTCCACTTTTCAACACCTTTAAACCTATCAAATCTGCAAAAAAAATGCTGTAAATACACATGCAAAGGGGAAAAATGTTGGAGGGTTAGCAAATAGGGGTTTGCCTTGGTCAAACTCCACTTTGGTAATCAAACCCAATAGAAATAAATGAAATGCAAAGGAAATGGTAAATGAACAACATAAAAGTGTTACAAACTCACAAAATTCTTGATCTTGTAAGTCTGAAGTAATGTCAATGGTTGCTTCAAAGTGCTTCGATAGTTGCTTCAATTGATGATGTAAAATGCTTGAATACTTGAATGTATGGGTGAATAAGTGAATTTGATGAATTGGGGGTTAAAATGAGATGAAAACCACTTATTTATACAATTATCGTGCCTTAGTATTTGTTCATACCTCATCACAAGTTGACATCAAGTGACTTTTAATAAAATCCCGAAAGGAAATTTGAAATATTTTAAATTTGGGGCCAAGGGGGGCTCGAATGGGTCCCACCTAGGACCTAAAAACAAGTGTCAGAAATAATGTTGTATCTAATGTTATTTGTCGGGATAATATGCAAAATACACTTAATTAAGCATATGAGGGCATAAAGAGACAAAATAAAGCATGAGAAAGGTGTAAATAAGGAGATTGTGCCTAGAAAAGCATGAAGGCTTGTTACAATACTTTACAAAACTTCAATATAGGACTTGTTGATGTGTAAAAAGGTGATTTTTAGGTAAATTATATTAAATAGAGTCTAGAAGAATGTATAAACGTCTTACAACACTTCACAACACCTTCACAAGACATTGTTCTTTGAGTTTTAGTACCTAAAAAAGCATGTTCAAGCCATGATACAACATAAAATCAAAGCAACATAGTTTCAACACCATGAAATAAGACCTAAAAGGCCATGAAAATGACAAAGGGCCATTTTTCTACAGCACAAAACTCAACCATAATTTCCACTTTCTTAGATGTATGAGACCACATTTCCATCATGCCTAGGGATGTGTTTTCATCACTATGTGAGATAATACCCTGCATTTTATATAGAATATGCAATGAGGGTAATCAAATAGGGTTGGTCTTTGTTTGTTTCAGATTAAGAGGTTGGAAATTTATATTCACACAAGTTGATAATAGGAAAGATGAATATTTTTTTTGATTTTTGATTTGGTATACGTTTGGTTATCACAATCTTGTTCTTTGATACTATTTTTTTGTGGCCCTTAGGTGCCTAACTCAAGCTAATTAGAAAAAAAAAGTGTTGTGATAAAAGAAAATACTAATTTATGATGAGATATAAATCATGATGGGGAGGGAATTTTCTACCACAAGAAATGAGAAAATTTATTTTATCATAAAGCCATGTGATGTACATTAAATGTGACAAAATCAATATGATGGTTAGAGTTCTTGGTGACCAATTCTAGTACAATCTTACATATATTCCCACATTTTCTCACCATATGTGTATTTTTACTACAATTTAATTGGATTTGTATCTATTCTTCCTCTTATCCCATAGATTTTTCTCTAGCCTAGATATAATAGACATATCTTTTGGGATTGGTAAAAGGAATAGAGGATGTTATGACTACAAGGTTGAAGCATTAGGAGATAAGGGAAGGTAACAAAAGGAGAGGGTGGAAAACACCAAGATGATGGAGGATTTCATCACATATCTCAATAGGGAGATCACCTATCGATAACTACATGCCTAGGTGTTGTGTATCTAAATTTTGACCAAGGAGATGGATGGGGATCTATGTGTGGGAATCAAATAAAATTTAGGCAAGCGCCTACTATATCCTAGCTAGTATTTGGGGTGAAAAAGTATGTTTGATGTTACTCAAGTAGTGAAGTGTGTGGTCATGATTTCCTTTGCAACAAACACCTACATGCTCCATGGTGACATTGAGGGCATTATTAATTGAAAGATAGAACTTTCTTTAATCATTATCTTAAAATTTGCATTATTTGAAAGTAAGAAAATCTTGGATGAATCAAGGCATGGAGGAAATAACTAAGAAATTTAATTTTCAAAATATTATTGAAAGATAAAATTTGATCATTTTTATTTTATTTTAGGGAGGATGATGGTATCTTGGAAGAGGTCTCTTCCCCTACCAAGTTTGTCAAATGTGATAAATGTAAAGTTTTGTATGGGGCCTCTAAAAAGTGTACGTAATTTACTCTACAACCCTTTCATTAGACTTACAATGCTACTCTTGTCAATGTAATATAGGAAGGGCTACAATAATTTACCCTATCCTCTAGATAAATGGTTTCATTTTGTTATTTTGGGTATTTTCTATAAAGGTTCTATATAATATTTGGGGCCTATTAGGGAATTCTATGTAGATGGGTTAATGTTTTGGAAAACAAGTTTCAAAGGCCATAAATTAAGGATGGCTTCTCAATGTGTGTGTGAATGTACATAATTAATTCCAAATGATAAATTACTAGTTCAAATTTTGGTATTAAGTAGCATAGTTGGTGTATATTTTGTTACTTCATCTATCTAGTTTTTGGTAGCATATGAAGAAGATGAGGTTGTGCATACATGGTGTATAATTGATATTTATTGATAAGCACCTCCCTTGGCTTTTGCATTCAATAGTAGTCAACTAAAGTCTAGTAGGAAGTAGTCAAATTATTCGATGAAGTTTAACTAGTTTAGTGGTTTAATAACTTTTCCATTTTTTGAATGAAAAGATTAGGATGAATAAGTAAAGTATGCAAATGGATCTCATGAGCTCAATAGAATCAAAATCCAATATTTCAATTCTATTTTTTGTAGTTCCCATATACCTAACCTAAGTATATATAAGAAATAAATAAAGAAAATAAATTGTATTATAAGTATTTACAACTTTATAATAGATAAAATTAATATTTTAAATAAAAAATAAATATTAAATTTATTAAACAACTTTATAAAGAAATTAATTTAAATAAATAAATTATTAATAAGAAAAGGAATTCAATATGAAATAAATTATATAGAATCCTTAATCACCATCTTGATCAAGTATTATTATTTGCAAGTGATTGGTTAAGAAATTCATCTACTCTTTAATGTATACTCCACATCCTTTACAAAATAAAGGTACTAACTACCATGGACAACAAGGAGGCATTGCTAAGAGATTATAATATATCAAAAACATATCTTTGCATAATTGACTAGCTCATGTCCAACATTATTTTTATTACTGTCTCCCTAATTGTAGAATATTGTCATCATCAATTTCTTTCACTATTCCCCATAGTTGGAGTTTCCACACCTATAGCTCTAGATTGACCATATTTCTAGAGATAGTTTACAAAATAACTCAGTAACCCTAGCCACGTTCACCTACTAATACCAAGAACTTCTTGAATTTTTATTTTCACTTCATATCTAATCCTTTCTTTCCTTTTTGATTTACCTAATTGGCATCACACCAAGACCCTAAGGCCATGCTTCTATTTTTACATCCAATTGGCTTCCACCATGTAAACAACCATCTGAGAAATAGTACATAAGGATATACTAGAGATGTGAAATATATATTTTCTTTTAAATCCCATTATTGGGGCCTTATACTCCATTCCACATCAAGGTTCTTCATTCCTTGGGCAATGATTACTTAGTACCAAGGATTCCCTATCATACCATCCCGTCAATGTTGAACCAATTTACATGACTAATGTAACCATACCATATACAACCCTTATTGGAATCCCCCAATCCTTAAGCCATAGTATCTTCAATCAACAAGGTTTGAGCTAGACCTAGTAATGAAGCATTTAAATACTAAACTTCCACAATTATTCTCTCTCATAGATCAACTCCTTGATTGAATACTCAATCAACAACTAAATTACCTCCTCTCTTAATATTTTTAAAGGTGATGACTTAAAAATCCTTGACTAAATTAGAGGCTCTAGAGACAATCGTGTCTAACAACCAATCTATATATAGCTTGTGTTTCATTGAGTCAATTATCAAACATGAATCACCCTCTATGTTCAACATTTTCCACCCTTTACTTATAGCTTCTTCTAGTTGGAGGGCCCTCCCTTCTACTTAATTGTCGGAATCCTAAATAAAATATAACATAATTACAAGCAAGGCTTTCCCCTAAGAGTTCCTAAAAATAAATCCTCCTCCAATTGGCTTAAGGTTGTCCTTGACTTCTCCATCAAATTTTGTTTTGATCCACCCATTCTTTAGTTAGGTGTATTTAATCATATTTTTGAAATTTGTTGTATTTCATACATTTAAATCCCATAAATAATAATAATTTTCTTTATCCAAAAATATGTATATAAATCAGCTATTTATATTTTATTATAACTTTTGAAAAAATATTATTATAAAATTCTAAACAACTATAGCAAAATATAGAACCATTAATTATAATTTTTAAATTTAATTCAATCTATTTTTTTAGATTAGATGCAAATTATACAAGACCTCAATCTATAGATAAAAATAGTAACAATATGTCAAAATCCTTAAATCCAAAAAAGTATGCATACATACATCAACAAGATCAAATGACACTAACAAGTTAGGAAACAAAAAAACTACAAATACCTAAAAAAAAAAAAAAAAAACTTCATCTTCTCAAGAAGGGCTAGGGATGGAGCCTTCCTAGTCTTTGGATTTAATATTCACTCTTAGCACTAGAAGCGAACATTTGGTCGCATGTGAAACACCACTAAAATAAAGATACCTAAGAGGGTGAAAAAAACTAGAATCTCCATAAATCATTTCAAATGATTTTCCCTCAAATTATCCACATACAAGGATAAATATTAGAATATAATGCTAGATCAACCTAGGTTTTATCTAATCTCAAAAAAATATGTTTGTTGGATTCCACCCTTACCATCTTCAAAAGATAAAAATTACCCTCTTCTACATCAAAAGGACTTTCATTTGAGTTATTCCCTAGGAGCATGATTTCATTTTATACGAAATATATTTTCTAATATCCAATCCTTAGTTAAGGGAAAGGGGCCCATAGTGGGTAGGGGTCCAATGGTGGGTATAGAAGTAGGTCTGAGTGGGCCCCGTAGTGGGTAGGTTTAATATCCAATAAACTTACACTTAATATCCAATTGCAAAACACTTTTATCCATAAAGTACACAAATTGACAAATCATGTGATGCCACATCGGCACACCAATAATACATGTCTTAGTGACCCACTATTGGTCTCACCTTTTCTTTGGATAGTTTTGGATACCTTGACAAAAAACATGTTGATGTGGCATCATATTTGATGATGTGGCCTTGAAGCCAATTTTTATAAGTAGGGGACTTGCCAAATAAGTTGTACAAATTTGGGAGTGATTTGGAATTTTCACAAAGGACTTTGAGAAGCGTGAAGTTAGGGTGGCCCACTATAGGCTCCTCTCCCTTACTCCATTATAAATTTAGATTCCTAATTTAGAGATGGAATCATCCACAATGGAGGCACAAGTGTGATTCTCCCTAAAATTAATTAGACCATCTTCACCCAAGATATTCAATAAGAAAAAGATTTCCATATTAAGGCATGTCTCTATGTTTTACTAATCTTGAAGGTTACTAAATAAACATTAGGAGCCTAGCCTCGAGGCCCAAAAATTCCATGCAATAACCTTAAACAAACAAGAAATAAATGACACATTCGAGAAGACCCTCATTCACCTTAAAATGATGATACTTGGTATTGCGGCTCCTAGTAATGTTTGATAAACTTTAGTCATAACTATATAAGGAGATGCCATTATCACTTGTAGGCTCAATGAAGGATGATTTCATATTAGTTTAAAAAGGTAAAAATGCACTGTAATATATGTAGTGGATTATTATCCATGGATCCTATATTTCCCATACATTTTAAAATAACTACAATTTTTTAATAGAAAAAGTACCATTTGATTGTGGACTTGTGTGATGGTTAAACCTAGTTAGCTACAAGGTCAAGTCTTACATATGTGAAGGTGGATACAAATTTGGTTTAGGATAAGTGACTTTATGTGGATTGTCTACTTTTAGAATTCCCCTTAAATATCTAGTAGGTTTGTGGGTCAAATTTGGGATAACTGCATATTATTCCAAAATAGTAATAATGTAGTACATTATATGTTGGGTTTTATCTATGGACTTTATGCTTCATAAACAAATTTTTAATATTGTGCATGCTTATTTTAGATAGTATTAGAATGTAATCTTTTGATTTTAAATTTATGTGACTATTAAACCTACCTTATGTAGAAAGGCTTCTAAATCCCACTCTATTGAGCCAGTACTTGTCTTAGTTGTGAAGGAAAATTGTAAAATCTTTGCATTAGCTAATCAATTTGCTACCGACTAAAAGAGCACTAACATTCAAGACATATTTTAAGATATTATTTATATTTCATTTCTTATAAAATCATTATTGTAGCCTTTTATCACCACATGCGAATCTCCTTCAACTTCTAAAATTTCTAACTCATCAAAAAAGCTAATTTAAGACCTGGCAATGCTACAACCTCAACTTCATTATTTGTCCCATAATTACGGAAAAAGATATGCAACCTCCCACCTTGCTCTCCCCTCCTAATCTTCCCCTCCTCTCCACCTCTTATGTCACCTAAGAACCTCCTTCGAATTCTAACAATTTGTAGCTCATCAAAAAAATCCAATGTAAAACCTTCTAACAATGTCAAAGCCTCAACTTTATTCTTTGTCCTAAAATTAAGAAAATAGATCCCATATTCCCTCCTTCTCCCTTCATTCCCCACACTTGCCCTTTTACACACAAATCTTGGGAACAACACTCTACTCTCAAAATGACTAACTTAAAATTATCTTTCAAATCCCATCAAAATTCAATTTGAAAAGATAAATTTAATTTTTTTTCATTGACATTACCCACAAAAAAAACAATCTAATACATTTATTCTTTTAATTTCTAATTTATACCAATTCCATTTTGATTCTTTCTTGTAAAAAATATATATGATTAAGATTTTTCAAAAGGTTATGTTCCGAATTTTTTCTTTGTTTTGTTTAACTTTATATTTACAATTTACATTTATATGGTTAACAATAATTGTCAGCCTCGTCATTTCAGCCATTAAATACCGTCTCGAGGTATTTGAATTGTTGTGAAAATGGTATCTTAGCTGTTCACACTATTGAGAATGCCATGGTTGTCTTATATATGGAGAACTATCTTTAATCCATTCATTTGGACCAAAGAAGGAAACGTCTCTTCCCATGTAAGACAAATTATATTAAAGCTATTCTCACTAACTCCATTGGGAGAAACTTTATCTCAAGGATTGAGATATTTGAATGATAGAAATCTTATTTGAAAATACAAACACATCTTTTTCACAACTTGAGAATGGACTTAAGTGGGATTACCATGGTATCTTTGACTATTAAGATAAAATATCTCTAGTCTCTATTGTTATAAAAAATATAAAAAGTTTTTAAAAGTAAAATATTATGCATCAAATAAAATTTCACATATTTTGATTTTTTATGTGGGTATATGTTTGATTTCTTATTTGGTTTTTCTCATAAACTTCTACTAAAATTTATTTTTCGTACAACTTGTATTAATTTATCCATCCTTCCTATAAATTTTTCTACTATAATAATCTCTATCATTTTTCTACTCAATGGAATCTCACTATCCTTACTCACTCTAACTCTTCAAGTTGCAACCTTATTTACTATAGGGACACACCCACACATATCATCTATCCTATTAGAATTCAACCAAAACCAAATTATAGACAATATACTTCTTTTCAAATTTGTGGCCTACTTTGATACCACATTGATGGAGACACATATCACCTATAGTGCTAAGAGTACATCAACCTACCTATACACAACCATTAGAATCAATTAAATACTACAAGATACCCATTGTTCAAACACTTGCAAATTGTTTCAAGTTATATTCTAGACCACTTTATCTATTGTTGTAATTGGATGTAATAAAATTTTATGTTGATTCCTATAGCTACAAACTATAGTAACACATGTGCACACATAAATACTTGTTCACAATACCAAAAAAACTAGAAACCATCACCACTCAATAGTGCAACTAGACAAATAAATATTTCATAAAGAATGAACCTTGAATCACTCATCAATGAAAGTCTAACACATATTCATAATATGGAACAACATTAAAATAAGTATTTATTAATCATTATATTAATTTGAATACAAAATTATAACTATTTGATCTTATGACCAAATTCAAATAATTCGGGAAACTTACATCTTCTTTATTTTACTAAACTTGGGTTTCCTAAATGTTTTTAGACATGCACATAACCCAAAGTCTCCTACTTCTCAAAATTCACCTTTCTTGAAATCTTTGCAGCCCCCCTTTTCACCTTCACACGAGAGTGTAACATAAGCTTCCTTAAATGACATCCCATTCTAAAGTTTCCTCTGTATTTTTTGCAAAAAACATTCCTCTCCTTTTTATTGAATGCATATAATGAAATCCATTTGGAAAATGGTTCCCTCCAATGAAGTTCACTTCCTTTCTAAATATATATTTCCCTTGTGTAGCACTTGGATGATAATGCATGAGTTGTTGTTAATGGGACCTCCTTTCCCCTTCATTTCCCTTGCAAAGAACCATTCACCAAGGTTGTTCACTTGTCCCATTCTTGTATGTACTTGTTTATGTGCTCAGATATGTTTTTCAGCATGCACTTACAAATAAAATTATTCATGGCATCACTCTCCCTAGAAATGCTACCACTCTCAATTCCCATTTTGCTGATGACAACATTATTTTCATCCAAAATTCAGCAAAAGAAGTGGCTAACACACTTGATATTTTAGACTTTTTTTGCTTTGTTTGAGGGTCTAAGCTTGCCATGCATAAAACATAGTTTTTCATGACACAACCCAACCCTTAACCCCCTTGGATTCTGAGTGAGTGGAGAGAATTCAAGCATGGGGTTATTACTAGATACCTTGGAATTCTGTTAGGTATTAGAGTCTCATTGAAAGATATGTGGAATTGGTTCTTGGATAAAATTTTTAAAAAAAAAACTCTGAAATTGGAAAAACAAGTTTCTCTCCATGGCTAGTAGATTACAAGTTGCCAATAAGATTCTTATTTCCAACCATGTTTACATTTCCTCTTGTTGGATACATTCCAAAGCTTGTTTTTGATTAATGTAAAACAGGTTTTGAAGGGTATCTGAAACCTTGTACAAAAGAGAAGGAAACATAAAGATAAAATAGTAAAGCTGCCCCAAAAAACAACAGGCTAATTAAACCACAATCAGCCAACCATCAACAAAAAAAAAAGGAGACCACAAAAAAACAACTAGAGAAACTCTTTTAACATCCTTGATGCTTCCACATCCTTGGTTATCACCTTGTCATGCATCTCCATGATTACTTTGACATCTTGCATAGGAACCACATTTCTTTTCTTTGTTTTGCTATAGGTATGAACACAAGGTCTAGTCCCCAAATCAATAGCCTGCTTACCCATCTTAGAGTCCTCACCCACAACTTGCTTTGAAGGGTCAAGAAAGAGGGACTTGCCAGTCCATTCTTTTTTTTTTTTCTCATTCAGTAACACTGATCCTTCAGTCATGGTCTCAAGTGAATCCTTGCAAAGGTTAATCAAGGAATTAAGATCTTTATGAATTTGCACTGAGTTCTTTTCCAAAGCAGGAAGCCTTGGATCATGGTCTCTTTTCAATTTAGAAAAATCCTCCACCATTAGGCCGAGAGTAGATTTCAACAACCTAACCATGTTAAAAAAAAATCTCGCTCCCTAAAACTTCTCAAAGTAGAGATGTTGCAACGAGTAATAGTATCATACTTACCATGAAGATCTTGGACCTCTTGAATGATCCACATGAGTAGGTTGAAAAAGACATCTGACCCTTCCTTCACCAAAACAAATGCTTGATTAAAATCCAACGATCCCTAATATATACCCCTCCCCTGATGAGAGCTCATCGGAGGATCCTCTTCTTGAAAACCAATAGGCGGGAAAAATTGTTCTTTTCCTTTGCCTTCAGAAAATGACACTATAGGGGATGCTTCCAAATCAACAAAATTTTCTGGATTCACCTCTCCTTTAGCTAGGACCCTCCTATCCCCACCAAAGTCCAATTTTTTTCATCAATATAATTTTTTGTCACCCACAAACCTTAGAATCCCAACACACAAATTATCCTCCACAACATGGGAAACAACAACATTCATCGACCCCTATTTAGGAACCTTCCTACCACTTCCTTTCCAAAGCTTGTTCTAATTAGTTGATGCAACTAATTAGGAGCTTCCTTTGGGTTAAGTGGGGAAACAAAAAAGGACAACCTACCACTTCATGGGTCCACTGTATTCAACCAAAGGATAAAGGAGGTTTAGGAATCATTGATCATTACACAAAAGGAATTTATCTTACCACTAAATGGATTATTCGGGCCTTCGATGGTGATGCCCCTTAGAAACACTTGGTTCGATATTGTATTGAAACAACTACTACTGGTCGGTCATGGGAATTGGTGAAATGGATGGATAAGCTTTTACTTGCTCCTTATTTTAAAACCCATGGTTTAGCCCCCTTCAATTCCATTTGGAAAGCCTGGAAAATTACTTCTTGCAAAGTTTCTTGGTATGCCCAATCGTTGAGCCATGGTTTAAGTTTTTCCTCCTCAATATGGTGGAATCGTCTTGCCTAGCTAGATAACAACCCTCTTTCCTTTAGTAAACTCCTTAAAGGTAAGCGTCTCTTTATCAAAGGTGTTCAAGTCTTTAGGGATATTTGGGATCTAGTTAGATTTAATTGGAAAACATGTCACCAACTTAAGGTGCAATTCAAGCTTTCCTCCAATGACAAACTGCCAATTCTTCATATTCAAAGTTTTGTTCCTCCTAACCCATTCTATTTGATGTCCACATTGTGCCATGTCAACTTCCTCACGGATTGGAAATGACCTAGAAATTGTCACCTTGGTGCATTCCCCCTTAAAATTGTCTATAGACAAATCCTCCCTTCTCTTTCACTGGCTGCTCGTCTCAATTGCAAATGGAACTGTAGATTTCAATGAGCCAAATGGAATAAGTTGAGTACTCTTATTTGGAAATCCAAAGATGAAGCTCAATCCCAACTGATTGCCTAGAAAAATTTTCATGTTAAAGTACCCATTAGAGAGCATCTTTCCTTCATCTCTCCAACACCATCATGCCCTTTTTGTTTTAAAAAGGAGACTATCAAGCATGCTTTTTGGTTTTGTTCCCATGCCCAACGCCTATGGAATTATCTATTTTTCAATCTTCCAACTATGTCCCCTCAAGCTTGGTCTTGAAAACCTACTCTCCTCAACATTACCTCACACCTCAATACCATTTCTTAGACTTTCAAACATATCATTTTGAAGAACATTTGGAAACTTTTTTTCCTCGTTGCCTTTTCAAACACTTCTATACTATTTAAATGGAAGCTCAAATCATTTATGTGGATCTTTCCCCCCACCTTTCCCTTTTGCAATCCTCACTCCAATTCAAACCTAACCTTCACATTGCTTTGAGAGAGATACAATTGCAATTTGAATCTTTTGAGGCTAAAATTGGAATTGATTATAGGTTTAAAGACAAAATCTTATTTTTAAGTGTATCTGGAAGGTTGGAGATTCCTAGTTTTAGTTGGCTGCTAAGGAGTAACTAGTTGCTTGTGATGATCGAGCTCTTTTTAGACTTGGATGATGGTTGGGGTGGTTTTTTTCAAATATTCTAGAACTATGGTTGAGATCTTATTTTGACAAGAATTTTAGAGAGGTTTTTACTACATTCTCCTCAATGCTTTTGAGGCTATTCCTCCAACCTTCTAGATTGGGCTTCACCATTAGCATATTTGACACCCTGGTTGTGTTCTACTAAAACTTTTGATTGCTCAAGGATGATGTCTTCAACAAATAATAAGCTTCAATGACAGAGTTCCTTACCTTTTTTGGTGACTTAAGTAGCATAGTTCCTTGTGTAACTTGGTCGTTTTCATTATGAGCTATTTTTTAAATCATTTTGTATGTATATTTGTGTACAACAACATGTAAGATCTATTTATGGTGGTTGTATGTTATTTCAGCTTGCCAGATGAGACTCACAACTATTATTCCCATCTAATCATTTGGTTCTCTCTTTGTATTTTTGCTTCTATCATGTTCCATTTGAACTTATTTTATGTGCCCTATATTGTGTTGTGCAACTAATTGTCTTTCTTGATTACAACTTTATGCTGGTGTAATTCACTTTATGTTAATCCAATATAAAAAAACTATCTACACCCTTACATTGACTCAATGATGGATTGGGGATGGTCTTTCTTTTCTCACATTTCGATCTGATTATCTAATGTCATGCTATTTATTGGTTATCCAACTCTACTATGTTGACTTTTTATCTACTATGTTGACTTATTATCCCATTAATTCTACACAAAACTCTCCCTTTTATCTTTTCGCATTCTTTTCCTTCTATCTATTACATGTTGCACCTCTCTTCTCTCCTTTTTCAACAAAAAATAACTTTTTTAGAAATTGATCTCACCCCTTATCTTAGTGCCAAAGCTAGGTGTCTCAATTTCTAACTCCAAAAATTAATTTTAATCCCCTCTCAAATATTTCCTTTATCTTATTTCAAGTGAAAAAAATAATTTTAATTACCTCTCAAATCTTCCCTTTATATTATTTTGAGTGCTGAAATTAGGTTCCCTTAGTTACCTTTGTACTATAAATTAAATTCACTCCCACTCAAATCTCCAATTTGAGCAATAAACTTTGTTTTTCTCTTGGAGAAGATAGTGTAAGATGGGTTAGAAATTACTTAACATCACATAATTTCCTTGGTTAGAATGAATATAGTTGACCTAGGTAATCCAAATAACTCTAAGTTATATGGTGATAGGAATTTTTGAACTCTTAAATCATAGGTTCAAGAGAAATATAAACATTGGTGTACATATGGATGTGATCCCCTTGCAGTAGTCTTAATTTTGGGTCCAAGAAACCTATGTGAAATTAATTGTATGAGTGATATTCCTAAAAATATCAATCATGGTGCACTCTCATGTGTCTACTATTAGACACAACCTAATTTAAATGTAGTTTTACAAGATAACCCACTTAGTCAACCAATTTTTGAATTAATTTCAAATCTCTCACAACTAGGGGTAGGTTGAACAAACCCAACTATATCAATACATTAGTGATTATGGATACTATAAGGTCAAAGAAAGGAGACCACATTTCCACATGCAATCCTAAATTTTCATAAAACCATGGGCCATGTATTCATACATGATTATAGTCTTTCATAGAGAAAATTTATAAAAGAAAAAAAAAACTATGTTCAAGGTTATCTATTAACAATATCACCAAATTTCTCCATACAATTTTCGTCCATGACACAACATCCTCAAGGAGAGGTGTTTCTATAGGAATTGAATCTAATGATTAGCTACCAATATAAATATTAAATTATTATTGTGTAGTCCTCTAAAATATGGAAGCCAATTGGATCTCTCACAAGGGCCACTATTAATTCTCCTATGTAGAAGAAATAGGGAGTTGTGAATATCAAGGGGGCTGGGGTAGGAAAAATAAGATTTTCCCCACTATCTACTATGACTTGGAAAACAACTTTATTGGAGGATATATCCAAAACCTTACTCTATAAGTTAGGGGAGAGGTTAGGGTTATCATTCAAGTTTCCCTCTAGAATGTTCACCACATCTATTGAAGGGGTTTTAAATACACACACTCCTTGTAGAATCAAGGTCCCTGAAAAATAATTATCAAAAGGTTTATATGAAGCAACAACCATTTCAAAATGAGGAGAGTGGAAAGGGAAACCAAATTTTGGCCTCCTTAATCACCGATGTTGAAGCCTTCTTCCTATCAAAATTTGGTCATAGTCTTATTTCTATGACACTCTTTCCATTTTAATATTCCTTATCCTTCTATCTCTTCTACAATTGCTCCATTTGATTCTCATATGTGTCATTATTTTTATTGCGCATCTTTGTTATATAAATAAATTTCAAAGTTGAAGATAATGTAAAAGATAATTTTAAATAATTAAATACTATATATAATTGAACACAAGGGAAATAAGGTGTTCCACCTTTTGGGGATGGAACATGGACCTATTTCACACTTTAGTTCATTAGGAACCTAGATCCCTCAACTAAGTGACTCAATGGAGGGATGTAGTAGAGGGTTCCTAGTGTAATTGGATGAGGGTCCATCATTAAATGAAGCTTCAAAGGAGAAATGCAAACACTTATGCAAGCTCACTATGAAGCCTAGGAATTTGAAAGCATGAAATCAGATTGACAAACAAAATAAAACAAAAAAGTACTTGGAGGAGTGGAGAGGCCAAAAAAAGGTCTATAAACGCTAATTTTTTTTTTTTTTTTAAGTATATTGGGATTGATACGCTAGGTAAGGTGATTTAGTTCTTCTACAGGGTTTTTGGGAAGAATTTGGAATCTTCTAATGACTGATCAAGATCTATAAAAAGGTGGAAAAAGGGATATACTAGGACTCATACACCTAGTTGGGTGATTTAGTCCCATTAGTAGGGCTTGAATGATATTTTCATAGCCTTTAGTGATCTTTTGTAGCTTCCTTCTTCTCTAGTCTTCAAGTATTCAAGTTTGAATTCTAGTTTGTACGTGAGTTTTTGTGAAGATGACAACTTCTTGACAACTTTGACAACTTTGTCTTCAAAGGATTTTTAAGCTTCAATCCACCTAGATTTGCAAACACACATCAAGAGATAAAAATGTTGTTTTGGTAGGGAATGGGGGTTTGCCTTGGTCAAACCCTGTTTTGGTAATTAAACCTTAAAATGAAATAGAAAAGTATGAAGGGATGATGAATGAACAAATACAATGTTACAACTCACCAAACCCTTGAAATGAAGGTTACAAACTTGTGTGAAATGACTTCAATAGATGTGGATCTTGACTCTTGATTGAATGCTTAAAACTTTGTCTTGAATGCTTGCTTGAATTATGAAACCTACATCACAAATGTTAGCTCAAAAAAACACATGATGCATGAAGACTTTGACATGATGCTTAAATCTTGAATATTCCTTCGAATGTTTGATGATTTGCTCTTGAATTCTCTTGTAAACTCTTGTGAAATTGTAGGATGCTTCATAAAATTGCTTGCTTGTTGTTAGGGTGCTTCATAAAACTACTTAGGAGAAACTTAGTGAAATGACCTTGTATTTATACTTGTTTATGCCTAATTTCCCAAAATTACAACACTACAAGTCAAAATTCAAAATTTGAATATAAGAATAATAAAATCATGCCAAGAAATTGATTTAAAATAGGTCATAGGTTAAAGCTGGACTCATATGCTAGGTTGGGCGTATGAGTCCTAGAGGCTTAAACTTGGGATACATATTTCAAGAGGTGTTAATTTGAATGTAACATTTAAAATTAGGTCTTGAGACATAGGTGAGACCCATACACCCAAAGGAGCATATGAATCCCAGATCCCTAGATTTGGAAGACATAGCCAAAAACATTAAATTATGATTTTTCATTTGTTAAATGCCAGGATTATCCTTAGAAAAAATAATTTAATTAGGCTTGTGGGTGTAAAATAGGACCAATTAAGCCATAAATGAACCAAATTTTAGTAGGGAGGACCAAAACAACTGTGAAAATGTAAAGGGATACATTTTTCTACACTACAATAATCATGGGTAAAAGGAATGTTTTTGAAACTCCCTGAACCCTATATAACCAATAATAGAGTAAAATAACCCAACACTTAATAGAAAACATGAAGGTAAAGAGAGACAAGATTGCAACAATACTGAGAGCCCATTGTATTGTGTGAATTGTGTAATGTAAGTAAATGAGTAATAAAACCACACAAGCAATGAGACATTATATTAGAGAAGTTGAATCACAAAACTAATCGAATTGAAACACAATAAATTCCCTAAAGCCATCTCATTATTTCCTATCTCCAAGGATTCATGAAATCATAATGGCTCTTAGATTTTCTATGCACTATGACATTTTAGAATGAAAATATGAAGATTTTTTTTTTGGAAAATGCAAGAAATCTATTCCTACATGATTGATAAACTATGTGATTTGATGCTATAAAATGATGTTGATGTTGCTCTATGAAAATGAAGATTATGCTATGGTAGTGATATTGTATGAAGCTACTATGATAATGGAAATATAGATAATAACTAAGCCATTATTATAAACTAAATGATTCTAAAATGGTAATTGCTAAATACTCCAATGCTAAATGCTTAAACACTAAATGCTCTCATGAAAATTTTCCAGAGTAAGTTTTCTCAAAGTTGGGATATGAAATACTATAGAATGAGGCTGCATTTATAGATTTTCCAAAGCATATTATGATGTGGCAGCAACCAATGATAGGGATTTTAGTTGGGAAGATCGAGGGTGGAGGATGAAGAAGTTATAGGAATCAAGGAGAGTGTTCCTGAATCGTAGATTTTTGGTACCTACAAGACTCTCTAACTCTTCTAGGGTTTTTCACCTAAAAGGAGAGAGGTAGGCCAAAAATGCTAGCTAGGTTCATTCAAATTAGGATGTGTATGATGTTGTTTAAGCTAAATGAGATGAACTAAGTGCAATTACATGATCTAGATGACTGATTATGAATGCAAAACTTAAGAATTATGGTATGTTGGAAAACACAATGTGATATTCAAGCAAAGAGATATGAATGAATAATGCAGAACAAAAAGAAATGAGTTGAATCAGAGTGCACCTGGGTAGGAATTGAGAAATCGAGAATCTTTTGAATGCTATCTAGAATTATAGAAATTCACTAGTGGGACTCATTCACCTAGGATGGCGAATCAGTCCTGATTCTGATGAAAACTGTTAGCAAAAGGTTTTTGAGTGTTGGGATCTGGCATCTAACAAAACTTAGATTTTCCTGGTCTTAAGGTGGGACTCATTCGCCACTGATGGTGAATTAGTCCTCTCCCAAGATTATGAGAAATTAGGAGACAACTCTGCAACACTCTAGATCTGAGGATGTCTGCTTGTTGGGTTGTCGAAAGTCAATTTTGCAGGAAATAGACAAAATACCTTCTCCAAGCTTGAAATATTGTTTATTTGACTTGGAACACCTAGTTGACTTGTTGACCACTCTTTAGCACCTAAATGCTTGTTAAATTTGCATACAAAGGTTTGTAAACACACATGCAAGAGGGAAAAAATGGTTGAGGGTTAGCAAATAGGGGTTTGCCTTGGTTAATAATCAAACCCTTAATGAAATAATAGAATGAAAGAGAATGATAAATAAATAACATGTAAATGCTATCAACTTACCAAGCCCTTGATGAAAATATGAAGTTGTGTCAATGGATGCTTTGAAGTGCTTGATTTATGCTTGATTTGATGTTGTAAAGTGCTTGAATGCTTGAGTGAATGAGTGAATAAGTGAACTTGATGAATGAGGGTTGAAATGGATGTAAAAACACATATTTACACACTCTTGTGCCTTAGTAACCCTTCGATACCTCATCACAAGCTGACATCAAGTGATTTTGAATAAAAGCCTAAAAGGAAATTTTAAATTTTTTGAATTTGGAGCCAAAGGGGGCTCATTCGCCACCCATGGCGAATGGTTCCCACCTAGGACCTAAAAATGGGTGTCAGGAATTAAGTCACATTTAATATTATTTATCAGGTTTACATTAAAAATGAACTTAATTAAGGCTTATAAGGGCATAAAGGGGTCAAATAAAGCATAAGAAAGGTGTAAATAGTGAAGTTATGCCTAGAAAAGTGTGAAATCTTGTTACAAGACTTTACAACACTTCAAAATAGGACTTGATAAGTGATGAAAAGGTGATTTTTAGGTGAATTGTAATGAATAGAGTCTAGAAGAGTGTAGAAATGTTTTACAACACTTCACAACACCTTCACAAGATATTATTATTTGAATTTTAGTATTTAAATATGCATGTTCAAGCCATATTACAACATAAAATCAAAGAAAAATAGACTAAACAACATGAAGCAAGGCCTAGAAGGCCATGAAAATGACAAGGGTCCATTTTTCTATGGTGCAGTTCCCTTTAATAAAATAATTTTCCAAGTGTTTAGAAGAATAAATGAAATGGAAGAGACCAAGTGTCTCAATTTTGTTTCAAAATTTGTTGAGGATAATTCCAATTTAAATATTAAGCATATTTAAATTCATGGGACACAAGATGAGGCAACAAGAGGAAAAGTTGTAGACATGTGACTAAATTTAAATTTGGAATTATTCAAATTTAGTAAGAAGATATTAATTAAATAAAAGAAACTATTCAAATTTGTTTATTTAATTAAGATTAGAGGAATATGATTTAAGATAAGAAGAATTAGAAAATGTGAACTATATGAATAAATTTAGAATTTATTTATAAGTAGATGAATTAAAAGGGTTCATTAATTAAATAACTTGTATTTAATTAATTAATTATCTTGACCGATTTTAGGTGTATACACCCACCACCCAACCAAGCCACAAAGGTTTGGATAATAAATCCTCAATAGACCAATCCTAAATAGTCCATAAACTTAACTTAAAAACCCTCACACCCATAGTAAAGGAGTGTATGATTGTAACATGTTTTGGAATACCTTTCTTCCTCTTTTTTACTATGTTCCAAGAAACTAAGTCACTCTCATCATGAAGACTATAATTTGAAGGAAGAGATACCTTCTTCACTACTATATTAGGATATAGGGGAGAAACCAAATGAGTTGGAGAGGTCCAAGAATTCCTATTTGGAGATGGTGAAGCTTGAGCCAAAAAAATGGGATCATCATTTGATGAAAAATTAGTGGAAAGTCACCTAGACCCAACAAGAGTATGCTTAGTAGAATAAGAGGGTATAAGTTTAACCTCCACTAAATAAGTGAGCTCATCCATCATATACAAAACCATGGGATGGTGAGAATATAGAAGAGGCCAATGATGGTGAATTAATGAGGATAAATTTTCTACCATGAAGATACAACATCAACCTTACAGTTAGAGTGAAGATGACTCAAAGTTAAATGACCAATGAAAAAATAGTGATGAAAATGGAATAGTGAACCCTTGTAATCTAATACATAAACCTAGGGATGCCCCCAAAATATTGAAAAAACACTATTAGAATCCTTATTTAATTTGAAATTTACTAAGATGCAATCATAGGTTATGTGGAAAAATATTGAGGTAGTAGAGTTAAGAATTATATAGTGACCCAATACATTACAAATAGCTTCATAGAATGAGTCAAATAGAAATACTATGGGAGGTTAGGAATTCACACCCAAATATGCATAATATTAGAGGATATAGTAATAGGGTTAAACAATGGGAATCAAGGTTTTTCCATGAGAATATTTTCTTGTGCATCCAAACCTAGTAATAGAACATTATGTCATGATCATCAATAGAGTCAAAAACTACAATGAAAATCCCCCTAGTGTAGAGATAAATCTTGATTTTCCCTCAATGCTTGGAGTTTCCATGAGTCTAAGGGCCAAATGTGGAGCAATTAAAGTAGCATATCAACCCTCCTTCTCTGAAGTAAATTCACCCTTGACCAAATACACCCACAAAGACACAACATGAGAGGCCTTAGCATAAAGCATTACCTTATGAAAATTCATAGACATAGAATGATCTTGAATCAATATAGGAGCATTTGATTGGTGTTT
The DNA here is from genome assembly GCA_007258455.2 of Sequoia sempervirens. NCBI lineage: Eukaryota > Viridiplantae > Streptophyta > Pinopsida > Cupressales > Cupressaceae > Sequoia > Sequoia sempervirens. Next base: position 826,938,979 of record VDFB02271358.1, on the reverse strand, counting down.
GCACAAAAAATAGTGGAAAATAATGAAAATCCAAATTTTCAATATTTTCTATGTTTTAGTAAATTACATTTTTTGAGACCTTTGGAGTAGAATTTAGCCTCAACAATATTATCAAATATATCACACTCTAGAATTGAGGACTTGTAGGACTATAAAGGAGTTAGGGAAATAAGAAAAATATTACCACAAGGAGTTAAAAGTTGTCAAAGAATGGATCACTGGTCATCTGATATATCAAATGAAGAATATTCTGGTGAAGAACAAAAATGGAAAATTATGAAGAGAAGAAATATGGAACTAAGAAAAATAAGGTTACAATACTGGCTAGACAAGAAATTGATACCAAAAAGAATATTTACAAAGAGAAATTGAAGAAGTTAGTGAAGAATCAGACCTGAAAGAAGAGGAATATGATTACTTCCAACCAAAAGAACATGATAAGGTATTAGAAAGAGAAAAACAAAAAATTATACAACAAAAGGATGACATAACATGTTTTTTAAAGGAATAAGTAATAATGTTGAATAATTTAGCCTCCATGGCCTAGAAAAAGGACCTCCTAGTCAAACTCAAACAACTAGGAAAATATTGGAACAAACAAAAACAACAAGTCCATCAAATTACAAAAAATTGGAACTAGAAGAATGGCCCTCTGTTAATCACCATGCACCTTAATAATACTAAAGTCAAACATGTGATGGTAGATCTAGGTACAAACCTAAACATTATTCCAACTACTTGGGAGAGGTTGGGTAGACCCCACCTAATCAAAACACCAATGAACATCAGTTAGGAAAATGGTTGTGGCATGGAGGCTTTAGGAACATAGAATATTATGGAAATAAACATCAAAGGACTTAACCAATTTTTTTAATTTGAGGTAGTTGAGATTAAGGAACCATTTAACACATTTAGAGCATTTCTAGGATTAAAATGGCTTGTTAATTCTAATGCGATAGTAGACTCAAGAAAGGAAGAGATATCTTTGGCGGATGACAATAAGATAGTCCATATTCAACTAGGAGAAAAGGAAGACAAAAATTATATATAAGAAAGGAGAGTATGACCCATCTATTCCATTTCCAAAACCTTCACTATTACATTGCCACAACATAGAATATATAGATTTAGAAGGGTATTTATGATACTTGAAGCTGCTTGACCACTACATTCAAAAAAGATAAACCAAGAAGGATAGAAAATACACAACATATCAATTACATCTAAAGGAGGATATCACATATCAAACTACCAAGATTTTCCAAAGTAGGAGATGTAAAGGAATATATAGTGGACATGGAGAAAATATTCCAAAACAAATTAACAAGGGTTGCCACCCTTTAAAACACCCTGGTATGTAACACTACTTGTTGGTGGCATGCATGTGCACACACATACTATTCCCACATGGCATGATTTTTGGATCTTAATCAAGGCATGGTACCTCCAAGAAGAAGCCAAATATAGCCTAATCCCCAAATATCAAGGATCTAATACCCTAGAGGATCATATTCAAAATTGCATCAACATGAAAGGTGATAGAGAATATGACCACTATAGACACTTCAAAACTGGCTAAATGCTTCTCGACATCACAACACACTAATTATTCTTCCAATATTAATTAAATAATTCTATTATTTAATTATTCTAATATTATCTCCTATAGTTAAATAATTCTTGATTATTTAATTATAATTAAATCCCCTTTCCACTATTGATTAAATAATTTTGTATTATTTAATTAATTCATATCATTTTATTCATCTACATTAATTAAATAATTAATGTTATTTAATTAATTTACTAACTATTCTTCTATTCTAAATTTTAATTAAACAATTCATTATTATTTAATTAAAGACCCATTTCCCACATCCTAAATTAAATAATTGTTTTAATTATTTAATTATTTAATTTATCTCTCAATATTTTCATCTTTTAAAAATAAATAAAATTATTTATTTTATTTATTAATTTCATTGTTGCACATGTGAAGAATAATTAAATTCATTTAATTATTAAATTATTATGCAAAATCCACCTCACCTGTTGACTGAGACTTACACTCAATCCACTGATTAATCTAATTAGTCCACTCATCAATCAATTCTACTTCACTCCCACTCACTTTGAGTCTTATGAGCAATCAATCCAGTCCACTAAACGTCAGTCTGAGTTAGCTCTCCAATCAATCCTCTCAACTGAATCATGCAATCAGTTATCTGAAATTATGCATCTAATTAATTGTTCATCAATTCCTCTCATCAATTCTCATCCATCGATCTTCTCAACCTCTCATCTAATATTGACTGTTGATCGGTGTCCTTGAAAATTTATGAATGCAACCATCCTCTTCTTCAATTATCATCTCAAAAATTGTAGGTAAACTATGTCAAAATTGCTACAAAGTGCTTAATGCTATTGTTCTACTAGAATTTGAGAGCCTTCATATCCCAAGGTGAAATAGGAGATAAATGGAGCTACATGTAGGGTAAATTGTATTGGTCTTCCTGCTTGCATGTTTGCATTCTTTTTTAATCAATTTACTTTTCTTTCTTTATTGTTGTGATCATTGGATTGTGTTTTTATGGTTATTATTGCTTTACTTCATCATTTCACAATCAAACTTATTGGTCATACGACCACTATCTCTATATTCAATTATTTTATTGGAACCTCACACTGATAGCACAAACCTTGTATGTTACTCAAGAAAGAAGAGAAGAAACTAAGGACTAGAGGAAATTCCAACACAAATTTATCTACACATTTTCCTTATGGGATAGAAATGAACAAATACATACTGCATTAAGAATAATTAAGGAAATTATCTTCAAACTAATTCTAGAGGATACCCATTCTCAACAATCACAAAAACCACCACCTCAAAGCCAATGAATTTGGAAGATAGTTGAATGGATGGACACACAGACACATCCAGTACCAAAATGATGTTATAAACTACAAAAGGATGAAGAAGAACTAGAACCAAAAATTGAGATCACGGTGGATGAAGGAGAAAGGGAAATACAACTGAACAAGGATTCTAAAACCCCACTAATTAAGAGAAGAGAATATATCCCTTGGGGGAATCCTAAAACCGGAAAAATTGGAAATTATTAGGAAGAACCAGTTGTGGCACCAGTCACTGAATTACTATTAGAATATGAGGAAATATTCCCACAAACATTCATAGAAATGAAAGACATAAAAGAGGAAGTAGGAGTAAAATGAAAATCTAGCTTAAGGAGGGAACCAAACCACATTGGAAAAGAGGTTACTGCCTCAACCCTAGCATGAAGAAAAGATTCTAAATAGAAATAGATAAAAATTTAGTGGTAGGGATTATTAAACCAGTCGAATATTTTGAATGGATTAGCCCTATGGTAATACAAAATAAAAAGACATGGGAAATCCATATATGTGTAGAATTTTGGGAACTCATCAAAACATGGATTCATGATCTGTTTCCTACTCCTTTCACCAAGGAAATACTTGAATCCATCGAAAGGAGAGAAATATATCCATTCAATAATGGGTTCTTTGGATACCACCAAGTTTTGATTAAGGAAGAAGACCAACCAAAAATTCACCACAAAATGGGGATCATTCATGTATGTGATATTGCCCTTCAGATTGAAAAATGTAATAGTAGTCTTTAGCAAAATTATGGTGAACACATTTAAGGATTTTATCCATGAATTTTGAGAAGTATATCTAGATGATCAAAATATGTATGGCTTAGTCAAGAATCAAATTTAGTCACTCTAACCATTATAGAAAAAGGCAAAAGTATGCAAATATCCCTAAATATTAAGAAATACATTTTTGTGGTACCCTTTAGGAAATTACTAGGGCACATCATATGTAAATAGGGAGTAATTATAGATTCAATGAAAATTTCCTTAATTTTGGCATTACCCCACCTAAAACAACACTAGAGGTTAAGAAATTTGTAGGCTAATATCGAATATCATAAAAAAATCAAGGGATATGACACCTTAGCAAACCCTTTAGAAGAACTCAAAAAGAAAACTAATAAATTAATCACATGGACCGAATAGTCTCAACAATCATTTGAAACTCTAAAATAGAAAATAGCAAAAGATACTATCCTTATATTTCTAGAATAGTCAGTACTTTTCATGTCTATGTAGATGCTTCTAAAATAGCAATAGGGGTAGTTTTAGCCCAACCATGCAAAACTAAAGATCTCCTAGTTGCTTTTACCAACTGCAAACTTTCTTAGGTTGATGGAAATTACATTACCATGGAACAAGAGGCGTAGATATGGTTATGCATTACACAAATTCTACCACTATCTCCTATCTACACCATCCAAATTTTGCACTAACCATGAGCATTTGAAATTTTTACTAAACAAACTAGTGAAACAATGAAGAATATGTAGATGGTTACTATTATTTCAAGAATTTAATTTCAATATTATGGTAAAACAAGGGAAGAATAATCAAGGTCCATGATAGTGATTGTAATAATTTTTTCCTCTTAGCACTTTTAGGTGATTTTTGTTGACCACTTGTGATACTAAGAGGGGGGAGGGTGAATTATTATCCTATTAAACCATTCAATCATTAACCATCCAATTACTAGAGCATATTTAACTGTTATAAGGAATGAAAGCATGAAAACATTCACAACATCACATAACACATGAACACTAGGATTTTTATGTGGAAAAACCAAGGTGAGGATTAATTCACAATATATTATAACTGATTATAAGATATTATAGAAAGGCTCACTGCTAGGTGGACTCATTGTCTGGTGAACTCACTATTCACTGAGAAAAGAAAGAGAGAAAGAAGTGGTTACACAACCAAGATTTGAACTAATACAAAATGCATCTACCATATGTAGGATTCAGTTTCTTTGAAGTTCAAAACACTAACTTGATACACTTCATCTATCTTGGACTATAGATCTCTTTTCTACTTCACATTTACACAACTCTTCTCAACTTTCACAACTTATTTGCTCAACTCTGCTTATTTTTGCATAACTATTTGTATTAAGGTTATGTACTCTCAAAAATCTATATCCACAATCTTAAAACAACCTTGTATATATATCAAACTCATCACAAACATCAATTAGGTTGAACTAATTAGATGTAGTCCTAAAACATACAAAGTGTGCTTTGTCAACACCTAAATCAAATAAAAAATTCCTTCGCACACAAAAAAAATCATGCAAAGTGAAATATACGTTGGCATGGACCTATAATATCTCCCTCTTACATTCACATAATATATTTAATCTCTACAACCCTTTACATACATTAGGTTGGTCAGGCATAAGACCTAAAAAATATACTCCAACTGTTCATCACCATAGGACATGTGGACCTCAAAATGTTACTCCAAATAGAAAACACAATTCTTTGAAACTTGTTAACATTCTCCCAAAACTGCAAAGTCTAACTCAACTTTGTGGAGGAGTGCATACCAGATAAGTCATATCCATTACATAGAAAACTATCTAAAATTTATATACTGATCTTTTGTTACTTGCAACTTACAAACCATCTATCCAAATCAAGTGAAATTCTGAATGAAGATGATAGTGATAGCCATAAGAAACATATTAGAACCATAGAAGTAAATCTATAAGGGTGAAGAAATGTAGAGAAAGATACTAGAGGGGTCTATGTACTGAAACTACCAGTGTAGAAACTTAACAAAAATACTTAATTGTTTCTATGTGTAGATCAAACCCTCTTGAAAAATTTCTCTTCTACAATCATCCTTCATCCAATGTTGACATCCATCATGTAATTTTGACTTCAATGAAAACTCATTAATGACAACCTTCTTCATTCTTTCAACAATCTCCCCCTTTTTCATTGATGGCAATACGTGCCAACACAAAACTTCTCTCCAAGCATCTCTCCCCCTTTGACATTAATGGAAAAGAGTGTACTGGTATTAACAATTTGTATTCTCCCCCTTAGATATATATACAAATTGAAATAACTAAAATGAACGTAGTAGCTACCACTTAGGAAGTTAACCAAAAAATCCTAAACCATCCACATATTTACAAAAGAATTTGTAAACTTAAAAGAATTGAAAAATGCATAAAAGTAGAAATGGTCAACCCCAAGATGCTGACCCCTGAAGCTTCTACAAAATGGCTTTCCAAGTAGATTTACCTTCTTCCTATCTTTTGTTCATTGTTGTAAGCATTTTGTATTGAGACTTAAGCTCCACCAATATTTCCTCTCCTTCCAAAGTATTGGGATTAAGATTTAACTTTAAAATTTTATCAGTACATGCAAGGGAACTTGAGATAGGTATGTGATTCTTTTTCACCAAGTCCCTTAACTTCCCAAGTTTCTTGATTATCTCTTCCTTTTGGCTCTATAAGGTGAAGAATTTTTCATGCAAGTCTACTATGGAAAACTAGGTCTGATCATCTCTATCCAGTGTCGAATCATAGACAATTGATGCATTGGTTATCTGTGACTCAATTAAGTCCATTTTATTCTTTATGCCTTGTGTGGAATCTGACCACTTCATGCAATACAAAAACAAAGTCTTTTCCTCTTCACATGATTGCACTTCCTTCAAGCACTCCAACTTTGTAATGTGTAGATGCACACTTATCTATAATTTTTGACTTCTTTTCTGTAAGCCTCATCTCAACCTTTGTTTCAACTTGTCCTTTTAAATTAGAGGCATATTCCTTGAATGAATCAATCAATAAATTAAAAAAATTCATTGTAGACAAGGATGTATCAACATTTATTCCTAGTGTTATCTCCTACAATATTTTTATGGCTTAATCCATCAACTCACCATTCCTTTGGTGTGTTTCAATAATTTATTTTCTTGCTGAAGTGTGAAACACATCACCTAGCTACAACTTATGTGTAAGAGATATTTTATCTACATCTACACTACCCTGCTGCATGGGAAACTACAATAACTGAGATGAAACTATTGGTTGGAACCTTAAATGTTTAGAGAAAATAATTTTCAAAGGATTATCGAAGGAAGATTCACCGAAAGGCTTAGGGAACTCCTTAGTTTTCTCAACTTCTTCATTCCTCTTCTTCCTTTGTCTTTTCTTCTTCTCTGGAGGCCTTATCACCATTGTCCTTTCTTCCCTTATTCTCTTCATTATCTTGCCACTGCTCTTTATCAACACCATGCTTATCACCTTCACCAATGGCATGCTCTGTCTACCAGAGGGAAAAATGTCTCTGGATAATTTTCTACAGTATCATGTGTTGTCAGAGGAATAGGGGTGTCATCCATTGATGTTTCCTCTCCAATTCATGTTTCTCCTTCACATTCTTCTCATCCTCAACATTTTATTGTATTGGTTCTTCTATATCTAAAGGAGTATTATCTAGATTTTCCTTTGCATTAGTAACTCCAATGGCTTTCACATGCTCTTGTTAAGCTTTAGTTTTCAGATCTTGTTCTTTTCTGGTAATAGCAATGGGAATCATACCATACTTCTAAATAATATCCATGACATTTTCTTCCTTTTCCTTTGCATCTTCTCAAGCTCATCTTGTTCCCTTCTCATAAGAATTGTAACCCTTTGTTTAGTTTTGAATTCTTCACTATAGAATTGGGCCAATGTGGCCTTGTCAGCATTAGATAGGGAGAAGCCAATTTTCTCCACAACATATGATCTAATCTTATCCCCCTTCTCTATTACCTCTTTTCTCCTCTCTAACAAAATGTTCCACACATCATTTGGAACCTTCTTCTTTATGTTCTCCATATTTTATTCAATTATGGTGGCTCTGTCCATCTCATTTGCATTTTGGTATAAGGCCAATATTTCCTCCATCATTTCATGATGTAGAATACCTTTAATTAATGTGTCCAACTTCATTGGACTATGAGGTCTCTCTGAAGTTTTCTTCTTCTTCTTCTTCTTCTTTTTCTACTCTGAAACATTTGTTTATGTTTTATTTTACTTCCTTTCCTTCATCTTCTTATGCATATGTATTCCAAAGGCTTGCTTTTCCTTCTTAGTTTCTTCTTCATCAAAGGTATCAACAATATCTATCCTTTGTTTCTTTTTTCCAGTGCTTCTTCTTCTCAAGATCAACGAGGGTCCTTCATCCTCTTCTTTTTCTTCAGATAGTATGCTTAGGTTTTTGTCTCTCACAGCTTTTTCTTTCCTTTTTTTTTGTTGTATTGGCAATTGTGGGGGTTACCAAAGTATATTTCTTTCTCTTTTTAGGCCTTGTATCATGCTCCACCTAAGGTTCATCTAACACTGGATCACTAGTCTCCTTTCTCTTAATTCTAGTGGTAGTAGAAACTAATCCAGAGGGCTTTTGGATACTAGGGGGAGTGGTGGAAGTTGTTCTTCTAGATCTTCTAGATTCAGTGGAGCCACTTGTTGTGCTTGCCTCTCCCTCTGCTATTGCTTTTTATTCCCTTGTTCTTTTATGAACCCCTTACTTTTGGCATACTAATTTACCATCTTTTCCACCTTTATATCTAGCTTCTTCAAATCCATGTGTACTTCGATGAATTTCTCTTCACATTTCCCATATCTTTCTTGAGTAGTGTATTTAGGGATCTTTAACATTATATCAACACAACCATTAACTTTATCTTCATTGGTTTCATAACCAAGTGGTAGAATCTAGACAATTCTAGGTTCCACAACTTCAATAATGCATTCATTTGTTGTAACAAAAAATGTGATGTCATTTTGATATTTTTCTACAATTGACTTAGGGATCCTCTCCCTTTCATGCATTCTCTTCTAAAATACTGTAAATAATGCACTAAGTGCTTCATCTTGTACTTTCATATCACCAGTGCTTTGTAGGCATTCCAAGATTTGATGGGCTACCCATATGCTCTTGTTGCATATAACATTGTTTCTTCCCAAAAGCTCCTTCAAGAAGTATAAAAACAAACAAACTACTAGAGAACCAAACTTGAAGGGGTATTTCTTCTCTTTGGTTTTCTTCAAGTTCTCAAAGAGTTGTTTCCTAAGAAAATCACATAAATCATAATACTTTCCTTTCTCTACCATCTCAAAGGCTACATTAATTGTTGTTGTTGACAAAAAATTATCTCTATTTGTGTAGTATATCTTATACCTTATGACCATAATAGAATATCTCACTACAGGGTTCTAGATAGTGTTCATAGTGAGAGTTCTTTGATTGAATGTGGCTCTAGTCAATTCCATCACATATTTTTTCTTGACATATTTCAATACCAGTACAAGTCTAGAGGCACAAATTCCAATAACCTCCCTTATGACTTCCTTAGATATCAAATCGAGCGTGTTGGTCCACATGAACTTGTCACGCACTCTACTCAATGCCATTCACACAAATTTAGTGTCATCATCATAAATGAGACTTGGAAACCATTGCCAGACATCCAGTTTCTTCTTCACTATGCTCTCATACTTTGGATTAATTTGATAATCATCTCTGATTAATTCATTTGTCCATGAGTCGGTAAATCTCATGTGGTTATATTCCTTCATTTTCCCATGGGTATAAGCCCTAATTTCCTCTGTAGCCAGAACCCTATATTGAATGAATCTAATTTTGATTCATTAACATCACTTCCTCCTAAATCACTTTTGCACTAACCAATTAATTAAATAATATTTATTATTTAGTTAAATTCATCAATTTCTACTATTAATTAAATAATTAATTCACACTCCCCTAACTAATGTTCATCACATTTAATTAAATAAGTCAATTTATTTAATTAAAGTCCCAATGTCCTCTCATTTGATTTAAATAAATCTAATTATTTAAAAAAAATGTCACAAAACCCTAACCCACTTAAGTTGATTAATTCTGAATCAATTAAATCCTAATCCTCATTATCCATTTCTCTAGCTTTTGAATCAACCTTGGTCAACTAAACCCATGGTCAACTAACCAGGTTTTACATGAAAATGATTTCTTCTAATTAACTAAATAGCCTATTTTCCTGACAAAGGCATATTCTTAGGAATATTCCCCTAAACCACTCATTCATAAATTTCCCTCCAAAAGGCTTTAAATAGCCTCTTACAAAGGTCTTTAATGCTCTTACAAGAGCCAAATTTTCCTTAACTGACCTCTTACATGCCATCTTGTCCCTCTTACATCTCAACCATATGCCTTCAATTCTCTTACATTCTCTTACAAATCCATCTACCATGCCTTAACTCTACACATTCTTCAAAATGTGCTCCACACACATCCCCATGGCTTTCAATAGCCTTGTGTCAAGTATCACAATGCTATTGGCTTCCATTTTAGTCCCACATCCTCCAATTTCACCCATTCTTCAACCCTTGATTCCTATAAGTAGAGGCTTCCTGTACATGATATGGATCCACAATCTCATGCCATCTTACTGGCATATTCACTCATAGCAATCACCATTTCCATGTCATTTTAGCTTGGTCTACTATAATTTTGTATCATTTTCATCATTTACACATCAAAGGATCTTGGAGCTTATCAAAGGGATTGGGAATGGGTCACTTTCTACATCAAAGTGAAACCAATCTATTAAAAAGGTGTAGGACAACTAAGAGGGGGGGTGAGTTAGTTGTCACTGAAATTAAACTCAAAAATTCAATACTTATTAAATTCACAACCGCACTGTTTTGTTATTAAGTATGAACATGAAATAAAAATAACAGAAAGTAAAATCAACACAATGAACACCAGATTTTTTATGTGGAAAACCCAATGATGGAAAAACCACGGTGAGGTTTAACTCACAATATAAAGAGATTGCAAAACCAAATGTATAAGGCTCACTACCAAGGGATAACTGCCTTGAAAGGACTCACTGTCTAGATACAAAAGCTCACTCCTTACAAGGAGGCTCACTTCCTACAAAAATATTTACAAAACAAAATTGGGCTTTACAGCTAGAATGAACTGAAAAAGTGCACCTAACAAGTGTTGATGTAGTTTCGGTGATGCTCAATAGATAGACTTAACACACTTCATCATTTTTTCTCTTCTTCACTTTCACATCCACTATTGCCTCATTTATTACATACAATCTACAAAAACTATTCAACATATATATACTCAATCTATCTGCAAGCATCAATTAGGTCGGCCTAATTAGATGCAATTCCTTATTTACCAAAAATACCAACTTGTCAGATTCAAGCATTCAAAAAATATTCCCAAATAGCAATTGAAACACTCAATATGCTACATCATGTTTGCATAGACCTAAGATGGGTCGCACATATATCCGCATAACAAAATTAATTCACTATATCATGACTAATCCAAGAAGTCGGCCAAAAATAGACTTCATTGCAAAAAGAAATTAACATAATAATGCCAATACATCATATGAGCACAGGAGCACAATAAATTCTAAACATACATGCCTTTAACAATCATAAAATGTTTCCCAAAACCGTAGGCATCAACTACCAACTGCGGAGGATTATAGACTAGAATATCAGAGGGTACAGCTTGAATACCGGTCCAGATACCAGACCAAAATACTAGATCAAGCATTGTGACTTAAGATTTCAATCACAACATGGTGACATCAATGATAACACAAAACTATAGAGATGATCATTCTTCTTCATTCTTCCAACAATCTCCCCCTTTTTCATTGATGGAAACATGTGCCAATTTTTTTCAAAAACACAACATTTGCATAGCTCTCTCCCCTATATCTTTATAATCTTATTCTCTCCATAAATCTCTCCCCCTTTGATATTAATGGAAAAGGGCGACCAAAAAGGTAGGATATAAACATATGTGTACACACAAAAATTACAGCTTCCCATTTCAAACATTCCAACAAGAATGACAATTTTTACATGAAATATTTTCTTATACCTCTCTCTTAAGATTGGAAGAACTCTTTTCCATGCAAGCACAACCAAATTCATTCTTGCACTCACACCTTCTAACAAAGATAACTACGTAAAGGAGGATGTCTAATCAAAAGATAGACACAGTCGCTCACAATTTTTTGCATCAGAGAGAATTTTAGAGAGATGATCTAACTGAACCTCAACAACTTCATTAACCAACTAGAAGGTTCTGACCATATCTTCTCTTTTCCTCTAAGTATTCAACAATTCTACCTGTAATTCTCCAACCCTTATTCTCTATTTTCCATCCCTATCTTTTAAGTAATCAAAGTTCTTTCCAATACTATTCATCTCAACTTCAATAGCTATAGTTCTACTTATGAAATTATCAACAGCTGCCAGCTACCAAAGACAATACCTGTAAATTTCAGATATTTCTTTGATGAATTATTTTGTCTCATTCATGTGTTTAAATAGCACTTTCTTTGCTTTGTTACATTTTCTTTCAAGCATAGCTTTGAAATTATGTCCTTCAGGACCTTCCAATAATGTTCTCTCTTTAAAAATCTCTACTAGATCATTTGGTAAAGAATTTGACACATCTGAAACTAAAACATCCTTATTCAACAAATAATCAACTAGCACATAATCAATTTTAAATTTCTCAATTAGAGAGCACGCATACCATATTTCACTAATCTTCTTCATCTCACCCTTATTCAACAACAAGTATATATCCTTTGGATCAAATCCAGACATAGATTCTTCTTCATTCTTCTCCTCTTCTGAGACTTCTGTTACAATAGTTTTCCTCACCAATAATAACTTCCAACTCTCTCTTATTGGAGGATAAACCCACTTCAAACTAACTAGATACAAACATACTAGAGCACAATTTTGATTTTAATGATGTGAAATATGATTTGCACACACTTACATTATCCACCAATGATTCTAGGTATTTGTACACTTGTTTCCCAATAGGATCACTAGATTCCCACATAATATTTTCTCTTCCCAGTAGGGAGTTCAAAAAGCAAAGAGCCAAGCAGACAAACAAAGATCCAAACCAAAAGGGGTAACCATCAATCAACAAAATTCAGGAATTCTCAAACAAATTTTCAAGCAATGGACTACACAAATCAAACTACCTATTTTCCTTAACCATCATATGTGTAGTATATACAACAATAGCCAAAGTCAAGCCTTCAAATTTTTTGAAATAGGTTTTGTAAGAAGTGCCATATGCAACATACCTTACAACAGAATCCCCAAGAGTGTTTATCAAAAGATTTCAAGGGTCTTTATCAATGCTAGTAAGTTACTCCAAATCTTTGTATTTCATGGTTTTCTTTCTAGGGAGATCCCTAATATGATATAAACTAGTAATCACTTCGATTACTTCCTTCATGAGTAAGTAGGGTTTGTCCAACACAATGCTACTGTTCTTGAATTGATTCAACAAGAACAAAATGAATTCTTTATCAACAAACCAAGGAAATTCTCCCCATAAATTCATACCTAGGTTTTTTATGCTTTGTAATTCATTTTCCTTGAGCCCTAGTTTCATTTCCTCACTACAACAAATCCATATGATTAGCTCTCTTTTTTGCTTCCACCCACTATTTTAATGTATTTTTCTCCAATTTTTTTTAAAAGTTGGTGCTATTTATTGGGATGGCACTATTTTTGGAATTTTTTGCACCGATCAAAGCAAGTAGGCACTAAAATAGGTGCTAATTAGTGCTTGGTTTAGCGTCAGATTTAGTGCTAGGTTTAGCAATAGGTTTAGCACCGAGTTTAGCATTGGGTTTAGTGCTGGATTTAGCACCAAGTAGGTGCTAAATTAGGTGCTAATTAGCTCCCAGTTTAGCATTAACTTTTATGTTAGGTTTAGCACCGGGTTTAGCACTAGGTTTAGCACCATGTTTAGCATCAGGTTTAGCACAAAATTTAGCACCTAATTTAGTGTGCCTAATTGTTTTGATCTAGTAGGGATCAAGGGTTAAGGGATTAGGGGTTTTAGAACAAAAAATCCTTCCCTAATATTCACTGGCCTTCAATTGCTTGCCTACATTTCACTTGCATCAAAAGATCCCTCAACCCTCAACCCTCAACCCTCAACCTTAAACCCTAAACCCTCAACCCCTATACCCTCAACCCTATACATTGGACCCTCAACCCTAATCCTTCAACTATATATTCTCAAACCTATACCCTAAACACTCTATCTGCAACCCTTAACCATCAACCCTAATAAACCTTAAACCCTAAACCCTTAAACCTTCTACCCTCTACCCTCAACCCTAATCCCTCAACCCTATACCCTCAACCCAATACCATAAACCATCAACCCTATAGGTCCTCAACTCTATACCCTTAATTCTCAACCCTCTACCCTATATTGGATCTACAACCCTCATATATCTTTTCTCCTCCCTCCTCTTCTCTCCTTGTCTCTATCTCACTTCTCCCTCCATCCCTCGCTCCATCCATCGACCCTCCCTCTCTACCCTAATCCCTCAACCCTTAAACCCTTAAACACTCAACCCTAAACCCTAAACCATCAATGTCCCTCAGCCCTTAAACCCTAAAGCCTTAAACCGACCTCTACCCTCTACCCTCAAGCCAATACCCTCTACCCTCAACCATCAACCCTTAAACCATTAAACCAAAGTAAACTCTCTACCCTAATCCCTCAACCCTCAGCCCTTAAACCCTTAAACCCAAGTAAACTCTCTACCCTAATCCCTCAACCCTCAACCCTTAATCCCCCAACCCTTAAACCCTCAACCCTCAACACTTAACCCTTAAACCCTAATCCCTCAACCCCTATACGATACATTGGACCCTAAACCCTATACCCTTGGTGTGATTGCAATGAAATAAAAATTCAACTATATCCCTTATGTACATTTTATGGCATAATACACCTCATTTCTACATTCAATCATTTACAAATTTTCCCATGTTTAAGATTTTTGAGTAAAAGATAAAAAATGTTTTTAAAAGATAATATGAAGATAATAGTATGATCTTAAATTTGAGAATTAATAGCATTTGAATTAAATGGCATTTTTATCTTCTTTTCAATTAAAAATTGTAATATTAATTTGTAAAATATTATAAAATAAATAAACAATAATAAAATTTATATGTTGAATATTAATCATTATTTAGAATTTATTTTTCACAATAATAATATGAATGGTTTGGAAGAAATGCAAGAGGCAGATCTATTTTAATTAAAAAAAATCTTAGGGTCTAAAGAATCTAATGTAATATCACAATCACAATCACACAATTTTTTTAAATTATAATAATTAAAATCATAATTTAATGATTAAATTATATATTTAATTCATATTCATTTTAGTTTTATTTAAATCATAGTAACAAGACTTGGACTCGGCTCGAACTTGGCTAGGGTGACTCGACTTGGGACTTGAGACTTGGCACTTGGACTCAGCATAGACTCAACAAAATGAATAAAACACTAGAAATTTAGCAATTTTTAAGGATTTAAAACTTGTTTTTGTTTGTGAGAAAATAGGTGAATTAGAATAATCAATAATGCACAACAAATGTAATGTATTACATTAAGGAAATCTAAATTAACAACGCAATTCGATAAAATGATTCCTTAAAGACATTCCATATTCCTCTATTCCTAAGGATCCTGTATTAGTGCTCTCAGATCTTAATTATGCACTAAATAACTGGGATGACACTTAAGAAATGAGTAGCCATTAATTCTAGAATGCAAAAACTATGTCTACACCTACATGATCTTGATGATTTTGCTGGATGATAGACTAAATGGCATGCTGAATGGTAAATTGTTGTATACAAAATGCTAATGGAATGATGCAATGCTGAATTAAACTAATGGAGATGTGAAAATGATTCTAAATGCAGGAAGTAAGCTAAGACACATATAATAAAGAAGCCATGATTCTAATTCACTTGCTAAACTATTCTAAATGCTAAGCTATAATGTAAACTAAGCTCTCAAATGCTAAGATGATTTCTGTAGAGTAATTGTATGCAATGCTTTCTTATCCAAAAGCTGTAAATGAGCCTCTATTTATAGATTTCACCCAAGCATCATGTGAATTTGCAACAATGGATGATTGGGATTTAATCTGAAGAGATCGACAGTGAGAAATGAGGAGGTTGGAGAGAAATAAGGAGGTTGTCCCCTTTAATAGAACAATATTTCCATGTGTAGAAAAGAATAAATGGGAAGGAGAAGCCATGTGTCTTTGAGTTTGTCGAGTTTGTTGATGGTAAATACCCATTTTAGAAATTAGGAATAATTATTTTCATGTGAAACATGGTGAGATGGAAGATGATGTGGAAGGAGGTTAGAAGAATATGGAGAAATGTGACAAAATTTGAATTAAGAATTCAAATTTAATGAAAGGGAATTTAATCAAATAAAACAAATTAGTTAAATTTTTTTATTTAAGTAAATCATGAAGAAAGTGGTTTAGATAAGAGGAATTAAGAAATACGAACTATATAAATAAACTTTGCAATTCATTTATATAGTAGAGGAAATAAAGATTTCTATTAATTAAATAACTAGTATTTAATTAATATTCTTCAGACCAATTTTGGATGTATACATTATGCCCCTCTTTGAAGTGATGTGTTTACACATTACTTCAAAGAAAAAATTACCAATGCTGCTAAAATTTTGACAATGCCCTAGATGGTGATTTTCAAAAGATAACAAATGTATGCCCCCTCGAGAGATAAATCAAGGAATTTTTGATGATTTTTTTAAATTTGTGATGATGTCGATGATGAAATTCTTATTTGATGATATTCCAATGATTTATCTTATGATATGGAAGAAATGAGCTGCCGTGATTAATTGATCCTTAAAAAAAATTAAAATATCCCACCAAAATCACACTCTTAATTACCCTTTATTAAGAGGTAAAAAGTGAAAAAGGACTCATTTGTGCATTTTGTGATTTTGAAAATTGTGGAGTGAGAGAGCATCCTTGAGTATTTGAGTGAAAATGGTGATCCCCTACAAGACTCATCGATTCGAGTGGGTGCAGTGACACAATCGGCCAATGGGATACAAACCTCTGATACAAATTTTGAAAACTTTTCTTGTGAATTTTGAATCAATTTTCTTGCATTTTTTAATTTTGATTTTTTTATTCTTTCAATGCATATAAAATTTTCTGTGGCACATAGGTTAGATTCTTTAGTGCATCCACCTAGAATTTTAGTGCATAGGCTAGATTTAGTGGTGCATAGATGGTCTATAATAGCGCATCTACATTTTGGCACATAGGATTATTAGGGAGCACATCCACTAGAAATGGTGCATCAAACTTTAGGTTTGGCGCATCTACCCAAAGTAATGGCACATCAGAGAGATTCCCTTGCACATCCAAGGAATTCTTTGGCACATTGAGAGAAATGGTGCATTTCCAAACTATAATAGTGCATTTAGCCCTTTTAGTAGTGCATCTACTCTTTTGGCGCAATGGAGCACTGTTATGGTGCATCTAGGTTAGAATTGAAGATTTCATAGTTTTTCTCCTAAAATTTGATGATGTTTACTCATGTTAGCCAATGATTTGTAGCTGATGATAGATTAGATGATTTATTGATCTCATGATAGGCGAGATGCAATAATGATGATGTTGTTTTGACCTCATGATAGGTGAGGATCAAAAAGAGATGTTCTCAAGATTTGATGAAAACCTCACTAGAACTGATAATATGATCGATTGGTTGATGTTTGATTGTTTTGTTGATTTGATTGATTGATTGATGTGCTGATTACGATGTTATAATGATAGGAGATAGGTTTAGATAATCTTCAGTCTTGAGCTAGATTCCCATAGACTTGGGAACTGATCCCACATCTATCACAGACCGATAGAGATATCATTGAGTGATGTGGATTATCTTAACTGATTGACATGCCCTAGATTAGGATTAATCAAGGATTGTTGATTGCATTGGCAAAGAGATGGCCTAGTGACCACAACACTTTTCATTTGCCCATTGGAGAGATGACTATGATGCCATAGGATGTATATAGGATTTTGTGGATTCCCATGATGGGTGACATTGTTATATATGACCACACCAAGTAGGGAGGTATAGATTCCCTACGCCATATATTCCATGATGACCATATTAGCAGATATGAGATGCCTTGGCAGGAGATGTTTGAGAGGTATGCCCCTTTTCCTTCCATGCTTACAAGATGTGTCAGTGGCTTCTTATGTCCTGAGAAGAGGGCAAAGGGATTGTCTATCAATTGGGGTCAGACATTGGAGCAGATGATTCAATTTGGGACCCATTTCGCTTGGGGTTCATGCATGCTCGCACAGTTGTATCATGATTTGCATCAGGTAGTTTACCTTAGAGGAGATAGTCTATTTACTAGTGTGATCCTATTATAGACATGGGCTTGGGAGCATATTGTGGTGACACATCCAGAGATAGATAGATTCTGGCCATTTGGGTGACCCTATGTCTATAGTTATGCAAGCCTAGTTGTCCAACATAAGCTCAAAAAATTGGAGTATTGGAGATGGGTATTGGATGAACTGGATTCAGTTACATGGAGACCATATGTGGACTATGAGTAGTGGGCTGAGGATAATTTGGAGATGCCTTATGTTATGACAGTCAGGTATCTTATTGGATAGACACACTACATTATTGAGAGATTCTTATTGCTGAGAGTGCTTAGACAGTATGGCTGAGTTCACGAGATACCATAGGGATTGGCCATGTATGTGTAGAGACAACAAGATGTGACTGAGTGGGAGCCTACTTTATCTTATGATACTGCATGTGATGAGTATCATCGACTACAACTAATGATTTGGGATTACCATCCAGAGATCATTGAGGGATACATGACTAAGGATTACCCACAGTACTTTAGTGAGCATCCATTTTCAAGGATCTCTAGGCTTGATGAATCAGTGCTTGCATTAGAGGATGATGAGGATAGACCACCTGGAAGGAGGAGGGTTAGAGGCAGTGGAGATGAGGAGGGAGATGGTGGGGATGATGGAGAAGGTGGTGATGATGGTAAGGATGGTGCTCACCTAGTGTTGGTTTTCAGAGTGCCTCGTAGGAGGTGATCCTTAGTGGCAGTAGTGCAATAGCACGTATAGATACAGTTGCCTTCCCAACAATAATAGTCCCAGAGTACAATGTTACATGCTTAGGTATAGACCTTTCAGGGCTAGCTGACATAGGTGTAGGGACAGTTACAAACACATACATAGTTGTTGTCATAGGTTCAGGCACACCTTTTACAAGCCCAGGGGAAGATACAGACTTTGACGGCTGAGAGGGATGCTGCTAGACAACAACTAGCACAAGTGTAGGGTAAGGGACAAGAGCAGGGTCAGGTTGTTGCATTGATTGCTGAGAGAGATGTACTAAGACAATGGGAAAAGTAGGTAGAGGAAATTACTGAGAGATTGCAACAGGCTATGATAGCTATTGGGTCATTAGACTATTTTTGGGAGATTTGTCGCACTGTCCAGGAGGTTGAGTTTTACAGAGGCTAGTATCATGAGGTGGTCCCTCTCAAGTGGTGAGAGAGATTTTCTTGGTCTCAGTCTAGCAGGTCGTAGTCTTAGATAGTGAGTATGGGTGTCATGCAGCCATTTCCTAGAGATTGAAGAGATCCAAGTGTAGGTTCGTTAGGTGCAGCGGGAGGTATCGGTTCAGGGATGCCAACACCATCTGGGGGGAGCACTACATAGCTTCGATATTTGATGTTTATTTTTGATGTGGACATGTATACACTAATACTCAATGATTTACTATCATTTTTGATGATTTATTTCTTCATATTGAGATATCCTTGTACACTTGACATCATTTTGAGATATATATGCAACAATGATGATGTTTGACCTATGTGTTTATGTGTGTTGATCGTGATGGATGCATTTAATTTCCTATTATGTATGCTTTGTGATGTTTAATATGATGGTGATATGATATGCCATAGATGTGATATATGATTTGATCCTCTGATGCTTTTATGATATCCATATGCCCCATGTGATGAATCTAATTATGTGAATGTAATGTGCTAAATTCTATGTTTTTGTACTTTTTTGATGCAAATATGTGATGAAAAATATTAAATGGATGGATGGATGATATTATTAATGATGAATAATTCTACATGCTCTTATGGATGTATGATATGCATGGTACTCTCTATTTTTTTATTTTTTGATGCAAATATATGAATGCATGTATGAAATGGATGAATGGAAATTTATATATGTTGGTGTTTTGTGGTGAAAATGTATGACTAAATGTATATGGATGGAAATGATATGATCAATACTTTGTTTTTATATTTTCATGACGCAAATATATGATCTATTGACTAGATGAATGACAAAATGATATGATAATGCTATGAATGATGTCCTAAATGCCTATATGACTAAAATCTGAATGATCTTTTTGGTAATGTCAAATGTGCTCAATCTATTAATGATAGAAATAACATCACTCATAACATTGTACTAGCCTTGGAGAAATCTATAAATACCATTGCAACACCTAGTATGAATGCAACCTAAACATGCAACTCTAACAATGCAATGTTGTCATCCTAGTAATTAAATTATTGTGCTTGGTATCATCACTGAGATTTTAAAATGTTGAAAGTGAGGACAAACATCAATGGTATAATTAGACCATGATGACCTGAGTATTACTTTCATGATGTTTGATAGTGCAAGTTAACGCAAGCATCTAGGTATAATTAGACCAATATAACCTAAGCATTTCTTGTGTAAACAAACAAGAGTTAACCGTTTTCCTATGAAAATATGGAATGTCATCAATGATACTTTGTAGAGCACATCCCATGACAATTAACATAGTATTAATGATCAACTCACAAACAATAGACAAAGAAAATATCATTCTCGATCATAACTTCTCTAGTTCTTGACATCCTTGAGTTGCTCCTAAGAAATGATAACAATCACAATTCAAATAGTTTGAAAATTTGTGTTAAAGTGATAAAACTGTGATTCAAAGTATCATCACCAAATGAATTTGCTTTTGATGGATCTTGTTGTTTTTGGTTCAGATGATTATTTTTGGTGAGTCTGATGGATGTTCAAAGTTGTAGCCCGCTTGATTGTTGTGTTTTTACCATGTTGTTGTATTGTTGTTTGTCTATCATTTTTAAGCTCAAAGATGGATTTCCCCCAATGAGTTTAGGATTTTTCCCCCAATGGAAAAAAACCAATTTTATTATGGATTATGTACAATGATCAATGAGCTAAAGTGAGACACGACCAACACAATAGAATATGTACATGAGGCTCAAATGAAGGATGTGGATAGTGATAGCAAAGAGCCAATGTGGTTGACACACATTCTAATGTAGGAAGAAGCCAACCTGTCACAAATAGCGTCTATTGCCATATTTTCACTACTTGCTTTTATTGCACTTTTTTTAGATTTTGTGATTTTTTTGTATTTTTCTTTTTTTTGGTTTTTTTGTATTTTTCTCTTTTTCTCTTTTTTTGTTTGTCACCAAGATGCTTGTTTGCTAGGTTTTCACCAAGACCATTTTTTTCAGGACTTTTTTTTATGTTTTTGGATTTTTTCAGGACTTTTACCAATGTAGCAAATGAATCATGTGTAGAATTTCTTGAGATGGAGACTGTTCATGGGATCTTCGAATAGATCTCCCTTTGGCATGGATAGCTGGTATACTCTTGATCCATAGAATAAAACAATGGAAAAGGGGCCCAACCAATTTGGTTCAAACTTTCCTTTCTTCTCCCTATCTTGTTGGTTGTGTGCGTTCTCCTTCAATACCAGGTCACCAAATTAAAATGTTCTTGGTTTTACTTTATGGTTGTAACTTCTAGACATCCGTTGTTAGTAGGCTTTTAGGTGGTTCACTGCATGTTGGTGTCATTCATCTAATAGCTCCAGTTCCTGCAACCTAGATACTCGATAGTCTTCATCAGAGATGATACCCTTTAATGAAACTCAGAGTGATGGTAATCCAACTTCAATGGGTACAATGGCCTCAAATCCATACACCAGAGCATATGGTTTGGTTCCTATTGGAGTGTGAATACTAGTGCAGTACGCCCACATAGTAGGGTTTAATTGGATGTGCCAATCGTGTCCAGTGTCATTGACCATTTTCTTCAAGTCTTCCTGTTTGTTTCCCTAAGGATAGTATAGTGTAGAGAAGTGATGTTGAATGTTGAATTTCTATCAAAATTTCCTTTCTTCTCCCTATCTTGTTGGTTGTGTGCGTTCTCCTTCAATACCAGGTCACCAAATTGAAATTTCTTGGTTTGACTTTATGATTGTAACTTCTACACATCCATTGTTAGTAGGCTTTTAGGTGGTTCACTACATGTTGGTGTCATTCATCTAATAGCTCCAGTTCCTGCAACCTAGATACTCAATAGTCTTCATCAGAGATGATACCCTTCAATGAAACTCAGAGTGATGGTAATCCAACTTCAATGGGTACAATGGCCTTAGATCCATACACCAGAGCATATGGTGTGGTTCCTATTGGAGTGTGAATACTAGTGCAGTACACCCACATAGTAGGGTTTAATTGGATGTGCCAATCGTGTCCAGTGTCATTGACCATTTTCTTCAAGTCTTCCTGTTTGTTTCCCTAAGGATAGTATAGTGTAGAGAAGCGATGTTGAATGTTAAACTTCTCACACAATTCTTGCATGTCTTGATTTTTAAACAGTATTCCATTATCAGTGACAATGGATTGAGGATACCATATCAACAAATGATGTAATTGAGGATGAATGATGAAATTTTCTTTCCTGTGATGGTGATGAGAGGAATGACTTCAATCCACTTTGTGAAGTATTTTGTAGCTGTGATGATAAACTTGTGTCCATTCAACAAAGATAGATGGATTTTACCAACAAGATCTAGTCCTCACTGACAAAAGGGCCATGTTGATGCAAAAGGTTGAAGTTCCTGCACTAGTGTATGGATGAGGTTGCCATGAATCTGACACTTTTGACATGTATTAACAAACTGGAAAGATTCCTTCTCCATGTTTTTCCAGTAATATCCTAAACGAAGGAGTTTATTGGCTAAGGTTAAACCACTTAAATGAGTTCCACAAACACCCTCATGAATTTCTCATAAAGTCATTTCAGATTCATCACATTCTAGACATCAGAGGAGAGTGTCGTAAAGACCTCGTCAATATAGTACATCCACAATAAGAGTATGTCAGGTGGCTCAGCGAATGAAATTTTGTTCTTGATTTCTAGATAGGTCGGGTGGAAGGGTATTATCTTTTAGGCAGGTATAAATTTCACCATAGATTGAGGCATTGGTATCAACTAGGTGACATATAACTTGGGACTCGGTATCATCATAAGCAAGGGAAAACAGTTGTTCCACCAAGAAATCGTAACGACTTCTCTTTTCTGGAAATTGTAACAAGGAAGCAATAGTGGCCATAGAATTAATAGCTTTATTGTTCACTCTTAGAATCTATTCAAATTTGTTATCCAGAAAATATTTCTTAAAATCATCAATCATTATTTTGTAGGGCATCCATTTGTCATCCTTTTTTTGATAATAATCATTGACTTGATTAACCAGCTGAGAATCTCCATATACTTGTAATTCTAGAATTTTCTATTCTACATCTGTTTCAATGTCGATGATTAATGCTTCATACTCTACCATGTTATTTGTACAAGGAAACATTAATCTGTATGATTTTGGTATGGTATTTCCCTATGGAGTGACAAATAAGATTTTGGCCCCTGATCCATGTTAGGTGTGTGATCCATCAAAGTATAATGTCCACTATTTTACAGCCAAGGTAAGGACATCATCATATGGAAATTCTATGTGTAAAGGATGATCATCTAGTAGAGGTGCTTCAGCTAACTAGTCAATGATTGCTTGTCCTTTTATTTCTTTCCTACCCACATATTGGATGTTAAATTCACTGAGTATCATAACCCACTTGGCTAGTCTTCCAGTTAGGTTAGCTTTGTTGAGAAGGTATTTTAGTGGATCTATTTTGGCTATTAACTTGATGGTATGAGTTAACATTTAGTGTTGTAGTTGTTGGGTGGTGAACACTGCTGTCAAGCAAGCCTTTTCAATGGATGTATAATTGATCTCATAGCCGTTTAGTGTCCTACTGATGTAGTAAATTACCCTCTCTTTTCCTGTTGAATCCTCTTGTGCTAACAGGGCTCCCAATGATACCTTAGTTGTTGCAATGTATAAGAAGAGTGATTTTCCTTCTGTTGGTGGTACTAAGATAGGTGGAATCATTAGGTGTTGATTCAATTGATTGAAGGCTCCTTCACATTTCTCATCCCATTGAAAAGAAACATTTTTGTGTAGCAAGTAAAAGGATGGGTCTTGTCTGCTAGTTGTGAAATAAATCTTTGGATTGATTGGAACCTTCCTTGCAGAGATCATAGCTGACTGATGTTTTTGGATGGTGGCATTTCCATGATAGCTTTAACTTTTTCCAGGTCTTCCTCAATGCCTTTTTATGAAACTATGTATCCCAGGAGTCTAGTTGAAGTCACCCCAAATACACATTTCTTTGGATTCAGTCATAAATTAAATTTCTCCAGTCTAGTGAATATTTTTTCTAAGATCTCTAAGTGTCCCTCTTTGGTATATGATTTAGCTAATAGATCATCCACATAGTCTTCCATGAAAGTATGCATCATATCATGAAAAATTGTTGTCATGGTGTGCTAATAAGTAGCTCCTACATTATTCAATCTAAACGACATGATGTTATAGATTAATGTTCCCCATAGACATGCAAATTTTTTCTTATCTTGATCCTCTGGAGCTACCTTGATTTGATTGTAACCGAAAAAACTGTCCATAAGTGACAACATGCCATGTCCTGCCATTAATTCCACTATGATGTCTATGTTAGGTAGAGAAAAATCATCTTTGGGACAAGCCTTATTGAGATCTCAGAAATCTATGCAAATATGAATGTTGTTATTAGGCTTTGAGACTAGTACAATATTTGAGATCCACTCGACATAGTCAATGGGTCTGATGAATCTTGTGTCTAACAACTTCTTCAACTCTTTTTTTACCAATAGGGAAATATGTGGATGCATTTTTCTTAGTTTCTGCTTGACTGGTTTTACTCTTGGTGGTAAGGAGAGATGATGCATGATGAATTTTGGATCAATCCCTAGCATGTTGACATATGACCAAGCAAAGTTGACTTTTTTTTCTGTGAAAAATTTGAGGAAGCTCAGTTTTTCTTAGTCTGTCAGAGATGTCGCTAGATGTATAGTCTTCACTGTCTCTTCACTACCAATATTGATAGACTAGGTGTTCAATCAACACCTTTGATATTTCCTAAAAGTGTTCTGGGAGAGTATAAAACCTTCCATCCTTCGACGCCTTAGAGAGGTTTTCGCTGTTGGATGTACTCTTTGTTTTTACTTTTTCTAGATCTAATATTGCCATTGAATGGTTTTCACCATCAGATCTATTTCCTTGTATTATTCATTTTGCAGCTAGAAGATTTGATACTCCCCTATTTGGAAGCTTCGTTATGATGTTCAATGGTGGAATTTGTTTTAGGATTGTTGGCACAGAGGAAATTAACGATGACATCATCGTTTGAAAATCTAGGGATATCAAATGGCTCAGTTTGGTCCCAGTCTATGAACTCGGGATGTACTAGGGGTAAGGAGTCACCAGACAAGTTAAGGTCAGAGATGGTAAGATTCCTAATTGTGGTATCTTCAATTTTTCCAATAGCAAAATCAAGTTCTATAAGGTAACTTTCCTCTGAATTATCTATTTCACTCCGAGTTGAATCCTCTTTGTTGGAATCATCAATGCGTTGCAATCCTAATTCAAGCGGTCTAGGACCTGAACCTTGTCCCTCTTCGAGTAGGGGTGCATACTTGTGGACCACATCAATTTCCTTGTTGTGACAAGACTATTCTAATAGTGAATCCCGCTCATATTCATTAGAATTAGTTTCATGATCATCATTGGCTTGTAACTGCAATATTCTTTCAACCACCTTTTGAGTCATCTTTTATTTTGTCTCCTCTTTATAACCCAACCTAGTCTTGTCTTTTAGATTGATTAAGAGTGGTTGAATTGGTTCTACAATTCCTTCCTTTCTTTTTCCTATAGGGCCTTTTCCCTCACATCCCATCTTTTCCAAGATAGTGAAGCCTTTTCCATATTGTGTTGTTTGCACATTTTTTGTTGCGGCTTGAGATTCTTCTTCATCCTTATAGAGCCATTTTAGAATACCTTTGTCTTCTGCTTCATTAAACCTAGTGCTTGCTTTTACAAACTGACCATCAAAGAGAGTAACTATTTGTGATGTCTATTGTGTTGATGTTGAGGGTTGCCCATATGACTTTGGGGAAGAGAACTATGAAAGACATGGGGATTGTTCAATGAAATATTCACCCACACCTTTATCTTTGACTTGGAATTTTTTCTCAAATTGTTTTGAAAAGGAATTTAATTGGGCTTCATGATTTGAGGATTTGGAAGGAGCAACTTCTTTCTTCTTAGACTGTTTAGACATGGAACTAGATTGACCTTGATGATTTGAAGAAATGACTGACAGTTTGGATGAAGAACTTGACTAGCTCTGATCATTGGAAGGGATGGAAGCTTCTCTGTTATGAGGCACAAAGATATATTGGACAAATTTTAGGGTATTGTAATACTGAGGAATATTTGAATTGGCTGAAATGGTGATTTCTTGGCCCCCACAAGGGAATTTCAGACATTAGTGGTATGTTGACGGGACTGCTTGCATTTCATGGATCCATGGGCAACCCAATAGTATGTTGTAGGTCAAATCCTTGTCTAAGACTTGGAAGATTACATCTTTCTAAATAGGTCCTACCTAAATAGATAAGACAATCAACCCCTGTGAAGATCTTTCTTGATCATCATATGCTTTTATTGTAATCTTTTTCTTTGAGTCAGTTGCATTCTCAAAGAATCCCAATGCACAAACAAGCTTTAAAGTACATATATTCAAGCTGACTCCTCCATCTATTAGAATGTGTTTGATAGGATGTTTATGAATTAGGACTTCAATATGGAGGGAAGCATTGTGGGGATGAGAAATAGACGCATCATCATTTTTTGAGAAGGATAAGCAATGTGGCATGGTCAAATGTCCCACCATGGCTTCAAATTTAAAAAATTCTAGATTTGTTGGGACTGTTGTGTCCACTAGGAATTTTTCCAAAATCTATTTGTGGGTGGGTGAAATCTTGAGCAATACCAATATTGATATTTGTGCAGGGATCTTTTGTAACTAGTCCACTATGTTGTATTGATTGTACGAGGCAGTGGGAGTTTTAGATGAACTTCCTTTTAAGACATATTTGTCTTGTGCTCTCATGGTTGCATTCATTGGTATGCTATCTTGTTTCCCATTGATTTTAATGACATTGACTTGAGTATCAATTGCAGCTATATCTGGTTTGATGTTATTAATTTGATTTTCAAGGATAATGATG
The DNA here is from genome assembly GCA_007258455.2 of Sequoia sempervirens. Classification (NCBI taxonomy): domain Eukaryota; kingdom Viridiplantae; phylum Streptophyta; class Pinopsida; order Cupressales; family Cupressaceae; genus Sequoia; species Sequoia sempervirens. Next base: position 826,911,581 of record VDFB02271358.1, on the reverse strand, counting down.
TCTTGTTCTTGTTCAATTGGAGTGTCATAGATTGGATTATTGGCTGCAATAATGTCTTGATTGTCATTGGTTTCAATGGTATTCATTTGATCCTCCACTACTAAGATACGATTTATGACATTATCATGGGCATAGTTTATGTTCTTCCCCTTGCTATTTGTTGTAGAGGACTCCCCTTTTTCATAATTTGGTAAAGGATTTTTAAATGATCTATGATTGACATTTATTTGGGGTCCCTCTATTCGTATGGCCTTGCCATCTATTAGATCTAGTATCTTATGTTTCAATTGCATGCAACTATCTTTTGATGGCCTTTGTACTGATGAAATTCACAGTAATAGGCATCATTCCACTATGACGATTTTAATTTTGGTTCAAAGCTTCGAGAGTTAGGTAATGTTATGAGGTTATTTTCAAGAAGTTCCCTCAATGCAGATTTGTGTGATTGACCCAAAGGTGTAAATTTTTTGTGATTTGATTGTATTTGATAGGGTGGAGGTTTGGACGTGGTGTTACTTTGATTATGGCTATTTTGATTATTGTGTTGGTTGACATTTTGATTAGTGCCTTGATTGATGTTTTGATCGGTCTTGGTTGTGGTTCTCAATAGATTAAAGATCGATTTAGCATTATGTGTTTGAGTGGCACCATCATTGGTATTCTTGTTCCTTGTCCAAAATTTGGGTTTCTCATTGTTGTGATGGATGGAAGAGCTAGCATTGTTTGATCCTTCATTGTGAATTTTCAATACCCCTCTTTTGACTAAAGCTTCTTCAATTTTGACACCGTTTTCTACCATCTTCTCAAATCTAGGGGGACATTGTAATTGTAGCCTATAACTCATTTCATTGTTAAGGTTATCAATAAAAATATTCATCTTTTCTTGTTCAGGTATGGGACGAGCATATCAAGCCAATAACCTTCTCCACCTTTGTAAGAATATGAGAAAATATTCTCCTTGTTTCTATTTGGTATTACAAAGATCCTTCATGGTTATCTCATGTGCAATTTTATATGAATATTGAGTGATAAATTTGTTGACAAGCTCTTCAAAGGATTTTAAGCTTGGTTGTAGTTTTGAAAACCATTCCATACAATGGCCTCCCAAGCTGCAAGGAAAAAGTCTCAAGTATGTGCCCTCATGAGCAAACTCAAGACTCATGGTTCAAAATTCTCACACATGGTCTATGGGGTCAGATTTTCCATTATATTTGTCATATTTTGGTAAGTTGTAATTTGGAGGAAATGGTATCATGTTCAAATTTCTATCAAAAGGGTAGGGACAAATATATTGCAACAAGTATCTTTTGGTATTCCCTCCTTGCATGTCTTACAATTGTTGTTGAAGGTTCTTCATTTGATGTGTTAGGGCAGCCATTTGATTTGTATTTGGTGTTTTAGTTTTAGTTTTCTTTGGGGTTTCCTTCAATTTATTGACATCAAAATCACTTGGAAATTTGACCCCTTAGTTTTCTAACATTAGAAGGTATTTTTCTCAATCCTTTTCAAAGATTCTTTCTAGGAATTTGTGAAATTTGGGATCTTGGTTTGCTTGTTCTATTTCCTCCTCTGTTATTTCTTCTACTTCATTTTGAGGAATTTTGTGAAAGGGATTTTCTTTTGGTTCACCCATGGTATTTTGAGGTTCAAGTTCCTTATCCTTAAGTTTTTTCTTTTGGGACCTTGTTAAAATGGGCATGCTAGTGATAGAGGTGAATATAATAATGAATCCTATTGATGAGACTAAGGCAATAAAATTTTATGTAAAGTGTGTTGTTTTTGGATAAAGGATGATAAATACTAATGGGGAAACTCAACTTGATGATCAAATTTAGATTTTGATGATGATTGGGAACTTTTAGATGTTTGATTAAAGTTTAGGTAAAGGATTCCACTTGTGGAGGTCAATTTTAACAAGTTTAGAATCTAAGGAACCTAAGGAATAATTCCAAACTTGAGAAGATTCTGAAATTTTGGTTCCAATTGTGAAATGGGGGAAAATTTTCCTTCCTAGACGAGATGTTCAAATCTTTGGAAAAGTCTTGGATTTTGAAAATAGTAAAATGAATACAAGTTGGGATTGTTCTTTGAAGCTCTTTTGTAAAAATTGAAAACCAATCTCTCTCTAAATTCGTAGAGCGTTGAGAGGCATTTTTTATGAGCTTTTGGACTAAGAACTATGGAATTTGGTTTCTAGATTTTAATATTTCATGAAATCATTTGATAAAGAACATGTTTAGACTCTGTTGTACCTAACAAATGATTCTAGATTGGAAAGGATTTCAAATTTTGGTGGATGCGTCGTAACAGTCAGTGTATGCGCTAAAAGGAAGATGCACTATAACATGGCTTGGATGTGCTAGAGAAAAGGTCAGATACACTTTAGAATCAGGTATATGTACCTAGGAATAGCTCAAATGTGCTAAATTTTTAGGTGAATGTGCTACAGAATTTGGTAAATGTGCCATAGAATGCAAGGGATGCACTGGTAAAAGTAGCAAATACACTAGCAAAAGTAGTAAATGCACTATAAAAAAGGGTATATGTGTTGGAAAAAGTAGTAAATGTACCAAAATAAGCAGTGTATGCTTTGAACTAGGGAAAGTAATAGTTTGTTGCCAATTTACTTGATTTTTTTGGTTTTCAATCAGAGAATGGTTTATTTCAAATGATGTTTTTTGAATCACAATTTTGCACTTCCAATGTGTAAGGTTTTGTTTGAAGTTTGTTTTAAAAACACTTTGGAGAAAACAATCAAGCATGTACAATCCTAAGGCTATGTAAGACTGTATTATTTTGGATTCCACATGGATTTTACTCCAACCACACTTATTCTTAGCGGATGAATTCAAAAGCTTGGCCACACAGGCTCCCCCTTATAGTGCATTTGCTTCTCAGGTCAACCAAGCTTCCAACCCCCATAAAACTCCCATGGTAGGTTGATCATCTCTACTAAAAACTATGAGAATGTGGATGCCTTTGCAATGACCGTTGTTGCACCAAAGAATAGATAAATGTTTTAGGCCAACTATAACAAGGGTTTTAGTATAGACATTCCATTCATGGGGGATCATCCATGTGACGAGAGACCATTGTTTCCCTTCTCGTTGGAACAATCCTCGTGATACTTTCCTTTCAACAAGTACCCACACTTATATACCGACTGGAAGTCACTTGGCTTTAGTGTGTTACTAATTGGGTCATTCCCTTAGGTGATTACTTTTTCCCACAAGGAAGGACCTCTAAGATAAACAAAAGCAAGCAAGTATACCCGTAGTTCGATCAATCTTTATTTCACATGAATAAAGAGAGAACACACGTTGTATACTCCACTCACACTCGCAGATAAACACAAATGGGCCTGGCATTTTGGTCACCTAGTTAAGGGAAGAGCATATGCCTACCATTCAATACACAAAAAAAAATGGTGTTCTTTCCTTCCTAATTAGTCTAGATTCCTAATTTAAGCAAAAAGGAAATAAATCACTCCAACCCTTGCATCAAATTTATTAGTAGTTTGCAATAAATGTTTCTTTGGCAACATTATTTAGTTTCAATAGACTCCCTAACAACATTCGTGAAGCTTGCACAACAGAAAAACATTCATTAGTTTTCAGACCCAAAAGAAATTTGCAAAGAAAATCCAATGCATCATTATAGTAAGCTGATGCACTGAAAAGGTAAATGCACTACAAAAATCAGTGAATGTGCTACAAAAAAAAACAAACGTGTTATAGAAAATGGTGAATGTGCTATAGAGACCCCCTGATGTGCCACAGAGTGGCGTGGATGCACTGGAGAAACATGTTGTTGCACTAGAACAGTCGGTGAATGCACCAATGAATCTTTCAAGTGCCCCAGAAGAATCACAGTTGCGCTAGAAGAATCAATGATTGTGCTAGAGAAATTCATGTCTAAACCTGTAAAGCATACTTTCTAGAAAAATATTAAAATAATAGGGGCTAGGCCCCACGGTGAGTGCCAATTTATGTGTGTGAGAAAATAGGTGAAATAGAATAATCAATAACATAAAACAAATGCAATGTATTACATTAAGGAAATCTAAACTAACAATGCAATTCAATAAAATGATTCCTTAAAGACATTCCATATTCCTCTATTCCTAAGGATCCTATATTAGTGCTCCTAGATCTTAATTATGTACTGAATAATTGGGATGACACTTAAGAAATGAGTAGCCATTAATTCTAGAATGCAGAAACTATGTCTACACCTACATGATCTTGATTATTTTGCTAGATGATGCACTAAATGACATGTTGAATGGTAAATTGTTATATACATAATGCTAATGGAATGATGCAATGCTGAATTAAACTAATGGAGATGCTGTGAAAATGATTCTAAATGCAGGAAGTAAGCTAAGACACATCTAATAAAGAATTCATGATTCTAATTCACTTGCTAAACTATTCTAAATGCTAAGCTATAATGTAAACTAAGCTCTTAAATGCTACGATGATTTCTGCAGAGTAATTGTATGCAATGCTCTGTTATCCAAAAGCTATAAATGAGCCTCTATTTATAGATTTCACCTAGGCATCAGGTGAGTTGGCAGCAATTGATGATTAGGATTCAATCTGGAGAGATCGATGGTGAGAAATGAGGAGGTTGGAGAGAAATAAGGAGGTTGTCCCCTTTAATAGAACAATCTTTCCATGTGTAGAAAAGAATAAATGGGAAGGAGAAGCCATGTGTCTTTGAGTTTGTCGAGTTTGTTGATGGTAAATACCCATTTTAGAAATTAGGAATAATTATTTTCATGTGAAACATGGTGAGATGGAAGATGATGTGGAAGGAGGTTAGAAGAATATGGAGAAATGTGACAAAATTCGAATTAAGAATTCAAATTTAATGAAAGGGAATTTAATCAAATAAAAAAAAATAGTTAATTTTTTTTATTTAATTAAATAATGAAGAAAGGGGTTAGGAATGAGGAATTAAGAAATACAAACTATATAAATAAGCTTTGCAATTTATTTATATGGTAGGGGAAATAAAGATTTTTATTAATTAAATAACTAATATTTAATTAATATTCTCTAGACCAATTTTGGATGTATACAGTTTCAAGCATGCTTTATTGAATAAACCTTAAAGACAAAATAACATCATTAAATAGAAGCAAATTTGATCACATACACAAGTATACATCAATCACATAAATATAAATTACACAAAATGTAGCTGAGTTGTTGAAGGAAATAACACACTTAGATATATAAATATAGTCAAATGTATACAAAACTCATGGAATATGAAATCCATGACATCGAATGTTCCAAAAAAATATGAAATTTCAAAACAATAACTACAATTATGTGGCTCAAAGGAGTCTATATCCTTCCTATGAAGGCATCTAAGGTGGGTCCTAGATGATGTAGCAACTGCAACCATAGTCTCTACTTGTGACTCCATGGCACCCTCACCAACATTAGTTGTGGATGTGTTTTCTCATGCTTTAGCCTCCTCCTTTGCCATGGCTATAGCCTCAACTTCTATTTTCCTGGTCAACCCGATCAAGGTCCTCGTCACTATAAACACAAGTATATATTGATCATATAAGTATAAAGTTATAAACACAAATTGTAGCTAAGCTGCTCAAGGAAATAGCACACTCAGATATATAGTCAAAGACTTGAATGTATACAAAAATCATCGAATATGAAATCCATGACATCAAATGTTCCAAACAAATATAAAATATCAAAAGATTCAAAACAATAACTAGAATTCTATGGCTCAAAGGAGCCTACATCCTTCCTATGAATGTGTCTAAGATAGGTCCTAGATGATGCAGTAGCCATAATATCAAGTATCAAAGTGATTTCCCTAATGGGGTTGAGGGATAGTGCCCTTTGTGGGGGTCTAGGTTCAATGCCTCTAGTGGGGTCAAGGGACAACACCCCTCATAGGAATTTAGGGGTAGCACCTCTTTCTAGGGTTGGGGGGTAGTGCCCCCAATGGAATCAAGGGGCAATGCCCCTAGTGGGGTCAAGGGGTAGCGCCCCCAATGGGGTTAAGGGGCAACTCCCCTTGCGATGGTTTGGGGGCAACATCCCCAGTGGGGTGAAGGGGTAGTGCCCCTTGTAGGGGTCTAGGGGTAGCGCCCCTAGTGGTGTCAAGGGGCAATGCCCCTTGTGGGGGTCTAGGGAAAGTGCCCCCAATGGGGTCGAGGGGCAGCACCTCTCACAAGGTCCTGGGGCAGTGCCCTGGGCGCACTCCATTAAGACCTGCAAAACCATACAAACCTTTATGGTGTACCTCATTTTTCATTTGCAATAAGTAAAAAAAACAAGTTTTAACTTTAAATTTCATGTAATTTTTTGCACTTTTCAAACCTTTCCTGTCGAGTCTTGTTGACGAGACTTGCCTAAACTCGGTGAGTCCAACGAGTCTACCAAACTTAGCATGTCCAACTAGGACTCGATAGGATTCGGCCAATTTTGAGTCTGAGCCCCCAGGACTCAACTAGGGTGACTTGACTCATGACTCACCGAGTCCTGGTGAGTCCTGGCGAGTCTCATTACTATGATTTAAATAAATATTTTTCTATATATATATTTTTAAAATTAAAATCAATAATTGTTAAAGATATTTTTCATAATTTTATTTTATATAAAATAACATCAATAGTTTTTAATTATTAATTGGATATACAAATTAATAAATTTAATAGATAATAGTAATTTTTTATTATAAAATCAGGCCTAATTGCCTCAAAACTAAGAAAGGCAACCTCAGTTTGACTGATTTTTCCTCCAACTCGTCCAAAACTCTATCCACACTGTTTTTATCAAAACTACTTTTAGAAATAATAGATATTGAGATAATTTATAGAAACATTATCTCAATATTTCTTTACAATATCTTGTAGCTTTGATTTTTACAAAAAGATCCCACTCTAATTTTGATTTGATTTTTTAATAATAAAAGGTAAAAATATAATTTATTTTCTTGAATTTTTCCAAGTATAAAACCTATCTTGATTTTCTAGAAAAATCATAAAGAAACTGAGGCATGAAATTATATGGTTTTTATTCAAAACCATAGGAAAACCTAAGGCATAGAACAACCTAGGAACAATGAGCTAAAGTATTAGTCAAGGAACTTTAATTGTAAATCAATGTGATAAAAAGATAAGGGCGAGCTAGGGAAACATGAAACCCTAACCACAAAACATCGAACTTCCACATTTCTCGCCTCATTTTGCACTTTTCCAATTTTGGAGAACTTGGCATAGAATTGCCATGGAAACTTAGGGTTCAAGCCTAAAAACCAAACATTTTATGCACTACTATGTTGATTTGGTGTCAATTTCCTTTAGGAACTTAATGGTAAGTTGTTTCTTCTTTGTTCTAGGTCATTTTGATTCCATTTTTGAAGGATTTAGGGCCTCTAAGCCATGACCATGAGTGAATTTCTGATGCATTTTTCTATGTTTGTTTCCTCTGTTGATATCTCATTACCTCAGGCCACCATGGATACACTTGGATTGAGTTTTGAAGGCCACAAGAATGTAGGTTTTGATGGTTCCTCTCTTCACACAAAAAATGGGCGAGTTTCTATGCTTTCATCCTATGTATTCTCTTCTTAAATGATCTCTATTTGAGCATGATTTGAAAGAAAAAGTTTGTCCTCTGTGTGGAAACAAAAGAAAAAGTGTGCTCCTCTACCCATGCCACGGCCATACCATTTTATTTCCTCACTTTCTGCAGAAGATAACCTAGTCTTAGGCTTGACCCATGATAACAAATTATAATAATTATGGAATGGATAACTTTCCTACATTTTGTTTACTATTTTTGTGGTTTTGAAAACCTTTCATGGCTGCATCCATTCACAATACCTTCTTCATCTTCTAGGTTGGTCTTCTTCCACTTGTATTACTAGACCTATGTTGTTAATATCACCTCATAACATTGTATCACCTTGATTTTCACTATTTAGATCATCTTGAGACTCCTTTAAAACAATCATACAAGCCTGATATGACTAATCATGGTGATGTATTGGAATGGTACAATCAAGAGTTTGATCATTTACCTTCAAAAAATTAGTTTGTAACTCATATTTCATATCAATTGGAATAACTTCCTTCTTCACTATCCATGATTTTTTGTTACTTTTTGGGTTGATACTTTCTTTCTTTTTTCCATCAAATTAGACTAATCTAGCTGTTGTTGACCCCTAATTTCAAGCTTAGAATCAATAGTAGACTGAAACAAAAAAAATTCAACTTTTGTGTTAGTAAAATGAAACCTAAAACCCAACATGTGGAAAGAGTCTTCTTGCTAATTTGCATTCTCAATTTGAATAATTAATCATAAATGAAACTTAAATAATTAGAAGGGTAAAATGAGCCATGAAAACCACATCCAACCAATAAAACAAACTCATACAGTAGCAACAAATGAACTTCTATTTGTATTGATTCAAAAAAATTGGCATTGTTTCAACAATTCTTTTTCTTTTTAGTCCTTCCTTATCTTTTAGAAGAGAAAGTGATTGCATTTATATAGAGAGGCAAGTACATCGAGTTTACAATAAATGGTGAGGATTAATTCATCACCAAAGGCTTGAATTTAACAACATTTAATGTTTGTGGTTGGGTTGTTACAAATACAATTTTTCTTTTGTATTTTAGGAAAAATACAAAATTACAACTCTGAACCTTATACAATTAAGATGAAATAGCACCTTCTTGATAAGTCTTATAAGAAAAATCATTTTTTCACTAAGTTGACAAGTCAAAAGGAACATGTGGCATGTTCATGGAGGAGAGGGATACATTTCTGAACTAGTTTGCTAGGAACATATGTGAGCAAGGATTGAAACTAGACATATCTTCTATGTTCAACAACAATCTATTCTTTGTTCTTTTTTGCATTGTATTGCTGAATTCAAGGATCACAAAAGAATTTAAAACCTCTGATGATATTTTGTTCCTACTCTTGAATGTTTAATAAGTCAAAGTATGGAATATATCAAAATATTCTTGAATAGATTGGCCATTACCTCAATGAAGCCAAGAATGCTTGATATATTGGTCCATCATATGTTTCAACAAGATAATAGATTTCTTTTGAGGCTTTGACAAAACCATTATTGGTATATATAGGTGAAAGGTCAACCTCATGGGTAGCACAATATTTATTTTTTCATTTCTTTATAGAAAAGGAAACTCCTTTAAATTGCAAAGGTGATATTTCTTATGAAAATCTTAATATGTTTTGTATAGGTTTGTGTTGGAAAAATGGATCAACAAAAATGCTTTCAGCTGTTCACTATTTTCTTTAAGCCACTAGAATATATTTTTACAACATAAAATCCTATAAGCATACTAATTGAAACTTCAAGGTCAAGTGAACAATTTTGTATTAGATTTAGGATTTTGGAACTCATGAAAATTATGTGGCTGAGAAAGCTTTTCAAACAACTTTCTTATGTTGTGGAGCCAAATAGTTACCATGGCGTTACTTTTATATCTACAAAGAAATTCATTTTCACATTATGTGGAAAATCAAGCAAGGGGCAGCTGGTATGTAAAATAAATGTTTGTTTTTTCATTTTTCCTTTTCTATACTTACGGTAATAGCTTACCTAGCATTTGATCATGGTTTGTAATGAATATGGCTAGAGAAATAACAATTAGAACATCTACCATTCCCATATTTTATAAGTAAATAGCCTGGTATGTAAATTTTTTATTTTTTTTTCATTTTTCCTTTTAAGTAATTAGCACCTATAGCATCACGACTTACTCAACACTCCATTCCTTTACACATGCTAGATTCTTCAAAGGCCACATAACTCCAAAATGTCCACTCTAAATTCAAACATTCGTGCCAAAGATAGAAATTTGAAACTGTTTCAAAGATTCTCAAAGAGAAGAAGTCATCGCATAAAATTAGAAAAGCCCTCAAAACACCATTAATGACTTCAGACACGTCATGCCACAAAAATGAATGCAATTTTGTCTCAAATATGGTCAATGCTGAATGCTATTGCTGCTCCAAAGCACTTTGACTTCTTCCTTAGACAGTGAGATTCCCTCAAGACATGAACATGTTTATCATAGCTCTAAACACTCATTTAAGCATGAAGAATGCATCAATGTGTAGTAGAATTTGTAAATCACTTGTCTCTGATTATGAATGTTTTAAATTGTTACATATAGTCATGGTTAGATTCTCATAATAGATTCATTTGAAACTTGTGATAGGTATGTATTTGAGGATCAAATTGAGTTTATCAAGGAATCGGTACTTGAAGGAGAACAGGTACTTTAACAAATTAGCTCATATTTTGATGTTTTGAATTGTATATTAGATATCTTATTTTGATTTAAATAGTAATAAGATATATGTTTCTTGCTTTGGTTGACTGGACTAAACTTTAGAGAACAAATGGAAAATGTTTTGGAGTTTTATATGTATTTTGGTAAGACTTTTTAACTTTACAACATAGATTATGTACTATTCACTTTTGATTTTTTGTTAATTCTCTCATTATTGATGTTTTATCCTAAATGGCATATCAAACTCTAGTTCAAAATATTTTAGATGAGGCTGCTCCCATAGCTTTATTACTTGCTTGAAAAATATTTGAAACTCTACATTGATTTTATTTTTCCTATTCCTCTCTTGTTGTTCTTCCTCAATTTCATTAGGATCATACATTGACCTTCTTTCCCCTCCTAAAGATTGGACCACATCGATTACCTCCACATAAAATTGGACATCCTTGGTCTTCTTGGTTCACACCATGATATGGTTATGCAAATGAAAATGAAGCAAAGTAATCATCTCCTTCTTTGCTCATTGGAAGAATGCATGCTTAATGTTTTGTTACATGATATCATCTCTCTCTTCTACTCTCATGGTTGAATACTGAAATCCATTATGGTGGGCCTGCAGAGTTCCAGTCATCTTTCTTCCTCTTCCACCAAATGCTGACATATTTTACTAATGTTTATTAGAATTATTGCATGTTTTACATCATTGGAATGACATTATATGTAACTTTTTTTAAAATTTTATTATGGTATGTGCACTTTGATATGATGTAATATGATTATGGTTTTGTTTCATATGTTGTAATATTAGATATATAATAGAAAAATAAATTATTGCATGAAATAAATAATAACTTTTCATTTTAAATGTTTTGTTTTGTAGAACATGGGTCTTCCAAAAGATCAAGATGATCCTCATGATATAAATATAGAATATGTTGGTTTTGGTATAGATCACATGGCAAAGGATGATGATGATGCAGGTATAGAAAACACCGAGTTTGATGACAATGATGATCATGACAATGATGATCATGATGATGATGATCACGATGGTGATGATGATGATGAGGTAGTCGTTGGTAGTAGCCAGTGGAATTCATGATCGTATAGACTGCATCATGGATCATTGTTGATATATTGTTATGATTCCTCTTCATGGTTACTATCATATGTATCATTTTCACGGTTTGTAGTACCATATTATTGAGTTGTATCATTTTGACATGTATCATTTTGACTTATATCATTTGGACATGTATCATTTTGACTTGTATCATTTTGACTTATATAATTTATCATTTTTACTTATATCATTTGTACATGTATCATTTTGACTTATGTCAACTGTTGGACATATATCATTTTGACATGCTATTGATCTACTGACATATTTGACTTTCACTTGTTTTAGTTATATATGATGATGATCTTATCGGTATTGACTTACCAATTTATATATATTGAAAGTGGTTGATGATTTTTGGATGGATATTTATTACATATGATGATTTTAATTTACTACTTGGGATGGAAGTTGTGAAATTCAATTAAATTGTAGATATTTGACTCACTTGTTTTAATTATAGATGATGATCATGTTATAATAATTATCTTGTTATTTAATTATATGAGTTAAATAATTAAATTACTTACTCTATAATCATATGAGTTATTTAAGAGGCATGATATATTTAACTAATTAAATTGAAATAAAACATATTAAATTAATAAATGGAAGCAAAACAAGAAGAATTTTTAGAAGCAAAAAAGGAAGCAACAATGGAAGTTGAACTAGAAGAAAACTAGAAGCAATCTTGGAAGCAAAACTTGGAATTATCTATGAAGCAAAAACATAAGCAATTCAGGTAGGAAACAGATAAGTAATAATGGAAGCAATTTTAGAAGCAACAAAAGATGCAATAATAGAAGCCAAATTAGAAGCAACAAAAGACATAGAAATGGAAGCAAATCTAGATGCAACAAGTGATGCTATATTGGAAGCAAAATTGGAAGCAAAACTGGAAGCAAAACTAGAAGCAAAATTGAAAGAAAAATTGGAAGCAAAACCAGAAGCAAACCTAGAGGCAAAACTAGAAGCAAACATGAAAGAAAAATAGGAAGCCAACTTGAAGCAACAAAAGTCGGTGCTAAGCTCGACACTAAATTTGACGTTGAATCTAGCACTAAATCCAACGCCAAAGTGAACATACTACTTTGCACCGAGTTTTGTGCTAGTAGAAGTGCCCAATTCATGAACTCAAATGCACTAAAATTTGACGCTATTTTAGGCGCTAATTTCCTTTTTTGTTGTAGTGTCTTCATCTTCCTATGATCAAATTCTTCCAATTCAACTCCTTTCAGCTTCAATGGAATGTTGCCACTTGATCCTCTATCCATCGCCATGCTTAACTTTCTTAATTTAGGTATTGTTCAGTCGAGACTTCTCTTTTTCCTTCACAAACTGAGGAATAATATTTAGAGTATCAATAATAATTTCTTTAAGTTACTTCAGAAAAAGCTTTAGATTTCTTTGAGATCACTCCAAGACACCTTTCAAACTCTTCAAGTGTTCAACTGATCCAAAAATACTTACATATTTTACCTTATACACCATCAATTTTCCCTAATTCATATTAAATGAAACTAACAAAAAAAAGTTGCTAAAAGACATTCTTCTCAACACATAAAACCCTAATTCGGTCCACAAATTAGCATGTCAACATGTTTTCTTTTGGTTCCTTTTCCAAAACCTTTGATCATTCATTCTTCACATTCCATTATCGTGCCAGCCTCTAACATGCTATCCATCTAGGGGGTTTTTATAATTTTCTGATAATGCTCCCCCTAAGACTATGATAGGTCTAACTCACAAAGGAATTATTTATACCGAATGAGGGCACAGACACATCAATAGTTTCAGGTTCTTCTTCTTCTTTCTTCTTCCACATCTTATTCATCTCCTGCTTCATCTCTTCTTTGTTGATCTTCTTTACTGAATCATTCCTCTCTACCTGAGTAGACTGCTTTCCCATCTTACTTCTACAAACCTTTGAGATATGTCCAAGTTTGTTACAATTATAGCAGACAATACTTTTATGTTTATTCCAACCTTCATTACTTCTTGATCTACATTGATTTTCTCTGTGTCCAAATTTGTTATAGGTAAAGCAGTAACCAATAAAGGATTGATTCATTATGCATCCATTAAACCTATTCATCATCACCTGACTGATCATTCTCACCTGAGACCTACATTCAGTAGCTTTATGTCCAATCTTCTTGCATGAAAAACATTGTCCAGAGAAAGAACCAAGAAACTGATTTATCCTGCTCCTGCATTCTGTTTCCTTGTGTCCATATTTATTGCAAGAAAAACAAATACAATTGAAAGAGAGATACCTTTGTGCATTAGGCTATCTCACAAGTGGTCTCCTTGCAAAATTTATTGAATTTATTTTTTGCTTCCCTTTGTATTGAGTCTTTTGATTGTCCTTTGAACTTTCACCTGCATCATTTCTCAACCCATCTTTGTCTTTACTCTTGGTTTTTGTCCTACAAGCGGTTCTCCAAGCTTATTGGAGCTAGATATGGAATTATTCTCATAGAGTTTTTCCTTCTCTAGTTCTACTCTCAAGTTTACTACCTCCTATTCAAGTTTAGAGCATTCATCAGATTTTTTTTGTACCATTGTATTCAAACATTATTCAATTCTCTTCTTTTCTTCTACAAGCACTTTCAGTCCAATTATCTCTTATTTCAGCTGCTCACTCACTTATTTGTGTCTTTCCTTGAATTTCTTTAATTGTTCTTTCAGCTTTTGGACAAATTCATTTGCATCATCAAGATTCTCTTTCAAATCTCTATTTTCATTTTCAACTTTTTCAAGATCCTCAAGAGTAGCCCAAAGTTCTTCTTTATCATCCATTTGACTAGCCTTCAGGACCTTCCTTAAGCGGTTAAGCTCTACACCAAGGAACCAATGCTCTGATACCAATTGTTGAAAAGGTACAGGTCAACTAAGAGGGGGGGTGAATCAATTGTCACTAAAATTAAACTCAAAACTTTAACACTCATTAACTTCACAACCACACTATTTTGTTATTAAGTATGAACATGAAATGAAGATAACAAAAAGTAAAATCAACACAATGAACAACAAATTTTTTACATGGAAAACCCAATGAGAGAAAAACTATGGTGAGGATTAACTCATTATGTAAAGAGATTGCAAAACCAAATGTATAAGGCTCACTACCAAGGGCTCACTGCCCTAAAAGGACTCATTGTCTAGATACAAAAGCTCATTGCTTACAAGGAGGCTCACTACCTACAAAAATATTTACAAAACAAAATTGGGCTTTATAGCCATAATGAGCTGAAAAAGTGCACCTAACAAGTGTTGATGTAGTTCTGGTGATGCTCAATAGATAGACTTAACACACTTCAACAATTTTTCTCTTCACTTTTGCATCCACTACTACCTCATTGATTACACACCATCTACAAAAACTATTCAATATATATACTCGATCTATCTGCAAGCATCAATTAGGTCAGCCTAATTAGATGCAATTCCTTGTTTACCAAAAATACCAACTTGTCGGCTTCAAGCATTCACAAAATCTTCCCAAATAGCAATTCAAACACTCAATACACTACATCATGTTAGTATGGACCTAAGATAGGTTGCACATATATCCACATAACAAAATTAATTCACCATATCATGACTCATCCAAGAAGTTGGCTAGAAATAGACTTCATTGCAAAAAGAAATCAACAAAATAATGCCAATACATTGTACGAGCACTGGAGCACAAGAAATTTTGAACATACCTACCTTCAGCAATCATAAAATATTTCCCAAAACCGAAGGCATCAACTACCAACTGTGGAGGATTGCAGACTAGAATACAGGAGGGTGCAACTTGAATACCGATCTAGATACCAAATCAAAATACTGGATCAAGCACTGTGACTTAAGCTTGAAATCACAACATGGTGACATCAATGACAACAAAAAACTAAAGAGATAATCATTCTTCTTCATTCTTCCAACACAATCCCCCTACGAGATGGAGGTTTGGTCTATTTAGATAGGTTTATATTCTTTTTTTTGTGTTATTTCATTTTTTTCTCATGTTTTCTTATCTTTGTTTGATCAAGAATCTCATAGGGGATGATGTTTGTGCTTATTTTAATGACTAACCTTGTTTTTGTTTTATTTGATTAGCTTGGTGTAAATTAGCATCCATATTTTGGCACTAGTAAGAGGGAAACCACTTAAAATTCTCACATTTTTTGCAGCTATAGGAAGGTGACACCATTTTTCATGTTCAGAGTGCCAACTTTTCTTTTAGCACCGCTTTTTCTTGTAGATAGAACACCGCCTTTGCTTTTAGTGCCACTTTTGACTCATAATTCCATAGTCACTATTCTTTGTCACATTATTTTTTCTATAGCGTCGCCTTTGTCTTGTCATATTTTCTGCGATTTTATAGTTTTCAACCAGACCATTGCCTTTTTTTTGCACTGCTTTTCCATTTCCTATGCCACTTTTGCATTCTCTGTCTACTGTAGGGCACCACTTTTTATTTTCACCAAAGAGTCACCTCTATCAAAATAGTGTTGCCTTTGCAGTCAAGGCACCGCCTTTGTTATCCAGTGTTGCTTTTGTAGATTGGAGTGAAGCATCAACTTGGAGAATTAAAAGAATTTTTTAATTCTCATTGTAATAGCCTAGGATTTCCATCATTTATTTTCATCTTCCATTTTAGGGCCAACTAGCTTTACTTTGGATTTACAATTAACCATTGACTTGAGCTTTTCAAATTGGATAAAATTGAACTTACAAACTAACTAAATCATTGCTATGTTGGGCTAAAATTGAACAAGACAAACTCACATCTAGTTTGGTGCTTAAAATGAATTCACTATTTCTTTGAAGGCTATAAAGAACAAGTGTATTAATTGAGTGATTTTGTCTTGGAAACACTTAGGTGCGTATATTGTTCCCTTGTGCTTCGTGCGATTTTGGGTGAAGAGAAACACTCAAAAGTGTAACTTTTTCTTGATGTTGAGTCACCTTTAGAGGGTCTTCCTTCCAACTTGTGAGATGGAATGACCTAAAGTAGTGCTTTCATTTATTTCCACTATATAAATGAATCGGTTGTGACTAAAGTCATCAACCAACTAGTGTTGTTGTCCTATACCGATAAGTGCCACCCCTAGTATCCATGTGATACATTAAAATCATTTCTTAGGAAGGGAATGGGAGGCCTCTTAATTGAGCTAATAGTGCCACATGTATAGCACTAATTCTTATCCTAAAATATTGTCATTAAGAACCTTGTTGTAGTAACCAACCAGTTCATCCAATGAGTTTATTGAAGTGGTGTATTGGAACTTAGCTTCCAAGAAGTTACTTTCCACATCCTATTTTGGTTAAGGTGTATGGGTTAAGATTTTCATTCTTAACATACCTTTACACCTTTCCCTTCTTAAAATCATCTTCTATGAAGAGCATGCAGAAAGCCCACTAAGAAAAATGTACCCTTGAGCTAGGATTGTGTTGCTTGTGAGTTTGCCATACACATTTATTGGTTCCAAATTGAATTCAACCTGAGGGAATCTACCAATTCTCTACCTAATCCCCCTCAGCTACCTCAAGATCCTCAAGAGCAGGGGTGTCAAGTGGATGATGTCACAAACAACTTTAAAGAGATGTCTCATGATGAGTTGCTCAAATTAGTAAAAAATCCCAACACCCACAAACTTGTCAACAAAGTCATGAAACTAAATCCCACCCTGTTAGCAAACAAATTGGTCACTACAATTTGATGTGATAAATGAATCTCTATTTCCCAACTGAGCAATGACACAATGAAACTAACAACTATGGAGATCGTTGTTAAATTAGCTATCTTTCTCTGAATTTAAGAGGTACAACTCCCTCTTATGATCTTTAGTGAATTGGAGAAACTAAAAATAAAACTAAGGTGTGCTTTAAACCAGAAAACAGTAAAGGAAAACAAACATCTGCGCATGAAAATGACACAAATGCAAGAGTGATTTGGAATAAAAGATCAAAGAAAATGACACAAAGATCATTCACTTAAACCTATAAATGATAAGGAGGAGGAAATAAAATGATTCCCAAAAAATACATGAACAAAACAAGACACAAAAATCCTGCAATAAACACATCCTTAATTTGTTATAACATAGAAAATAAGAATGAAAACTGCAGACTCGCAAAGGAAATCAATAATTCAAAAGAAGACAATTGAACACAAGGATTAGAAATGTCTCCTTTATTAAAGAAAATAAAATAGAGCTCCAAGACTCTATCTCCCAATACAAAGATTAAGTTTAGAAAATAATGTGTTTCCCCAAATGAATAACAAAATGATCTGATAACTATCTCTCCCCCAAACCTCACAAAGAATCTCATATCATAGCTAAAAGATCCCTAAATTAGCTCCAAATTACATATTTATAAGTACTTTTCCAATGAGCCCCTTCAGTTTTTCCATTGCTACTTCTTTTTCATAACTATTTCTTTTCTTTCAGTTATAAAGAAACTCCTCTCTTTTCTCGTGCTCTTCATAACTACTTCTTGGTATTTTATATTGCCCCTTTTTTATGGAGAGATTTTTCGCTTCTTTTTTCCTTTTTCATGTTCCCATCCTTTTGAAAATTCTTCTTGAATTTTATTTTATTGTGGAAAACGTCCCTATTGTCATCATCAAATATCTTGAATTCTCCATTCGTCCTAACTATAAATGATGAAGACATGTGGCTATCAAAATTTAAAGATTGTAACCCCTTGATGTGTAATAAGACAACTACCACTATGAAGATTCTTTCTCTTTTGACCAAGTTTTTCAACAGAGCTTTAATTCACAGTATGGGCTCTTCATCTTTAACTCAAATACAAAGTAAAAATAAACTGATAAGGAGCTTGTGATCCCATTCAATTGAGCACTACTTATGATTCTCAAATCTCCAAATTATATCACTATTCCACCTCCTTGACCATGCCAGAATGAGTAAACTTTTGCAATCAAAACCACTCAGCATTTGAAGATGTCACTACTACTTTCTTTTTTATTACTGAAAATCTTAGGTCTTAAATTTTTATTATACCCATGTACTAAACCATCTTCTACATAGAAAACATTGGAAACACACAACATGTTTCACATTATATTTCTTTCATTCAATGTATTCCAATCATTTTATTATCTAATGTCATCAAGCCTACTTATATATATCAATAGCTACCCACTAACTTTCACCTTCGTGATGTTGGGAAAATTTTCCATTGATTTGCTTCAAACTATTGATCCATCCACACTTGACTATGTAAGAATTATGGCACCGATTTCACTACTAAAGATTCAATATTATCCTCTTTGTTTACACCTATCTCTATGTTGAAAGGGAATTTCATAGGTTGGTGATGGTTTCCATCTCATCTTAAAATGCCGATTTGATTGACTTAGTACTGATTCGTTCCTTAAAGCTATGCTTTATCATATCACTCTTTCATAGTCTAGTATTTGTGAGGATACACCATAAAACTTGTTCTTTTCAACCTGTAAGCTGAAAACTAGCATACTGCACCCATGAATTAATTTCATTTAGCATCGACAATCATATTGAGCCCGTGATTGAGAATGAAAGCTTAGCGAAGGAATTTGCAATACTGGGCCACCACTCACACAAATGATGATTTCTTCAAAAGTTTGGTTGAGCCCCACTTGTTTTGTGAATGGGAATACCTATATTTTAGATCAACATCCATTCTTAAGTCATTTAATTTTGAAATGTTATAAACATTAAATAGGGAAAGAGAAATCAAGACATCATCTTTTCTTGTGATTTTGAAAGCCTTATTTCAAATACCCCAACCATACTCCCAGTAGAATTTTTCACAATTATACAAACTCACTGCCTATAACATTTTACTATGCAAGCAGACCTTTTTGTGTAGGCAGTGAAGTCAGGGAGTTTTTTTACTCCAAGGAGGAAGTTACACCATTTTATAAAATCACCGCTCATAGCATTTTGAATGGCCTGACAGTCTTTGAGTGATTTCATTTAACTTGGCAAGTGGCTGCTAGACAGGTTTCACTAACCTCCAAGACCTTCGTCTAATGCTTGATGCCATTTACTCTTCTTAGTTGCAAAGAATTGCACCATTTTGCTGAAAAGTGCCCCAATGTATTAGCCAAGTGTTCGAAGTACTCATGCAATTCGTGATACAAATATGTTGTATTCATCATTTACACCCAATTATTGCATTTACTTTGAGGCTTTTGAAGTCTTATGCACTGATTACTCACACTTGACACACAGATCATTGATGATTAAATTCTATTTTGAATTAACACTACCATAGGACCATCGATGCATATTATGTGAATCATGAGGTAAATATTTGATTAATCTTGTAAGTGCTTGAATGCTTCTTCACAATAGTCAGTGTTCGTTATGCTATGCATCTCTCCCTTTAAGTAGTGTAACATAGGTATTGATCACTAGTGAGTAATGAATATCATTTTTTATGTTGAATGAGTGAAGTGGAAAACTTTGCTTGTAGCATACGAACCACAACATAATTTCCTCTTGGGGGAGTTGAAATAGTTTTTTTGCATTTTTCATATCATTGGCCAAAGGTAGAGATTGTGAGACATTCTTGAAAATCTCCATTGAAAAGTGATATTCATTTGATGATAAGATACTAATGCCAAAGACTAATCTCACGAGACCTTCAAAACCAAAGGTGATGAGGCTGAATATAAAGGGGAAAGGTTCAAAAAAATTCATGGCAAAAAATTAGGACTAGCATGGCTCTATCTAGGGAATGAATGTTCTACGAAAATGCATAGTCTAACTCCAACATCTTTGGTATAGATCAGTTCCTTGTTCATTGGGCAGCAGAGTTGGGGAAAGATAAGAAGCAAGAGAAAAGCCAAAAATGAGACCAACCTAAAAACCAGAAAGAAAAGCAACCTAAGACTCCTATGTGCACTTGGACTAGGTGTAATACACCCCAACATCCCAAGAGACTATGCAAAGCTATTAACTAGTTGGGAGAAGTATATGCCAGTGTGAAAGAGGGATGTGAACTCCTGAGGTACACCATGTGCAAAATCAAAAATCCTTTGAAGACCATGGACGTCAACCTGGAATCTATAAAATCAGATATCTCTTTGAAAGGCATCCCAAAAAGCCATCCCTCATTATATACTTCTAAATTTTCTTGCAAATTTCCTTTCATATCAACTAATCCCTTGTATGAATTTTGCAGCAAATCAATTCCATTTGAAATAGGCTAAAAAATTACACCATGAACAAAAACCTCATTAAATTTGAACCCATTCTCAAATAAAGAAATCTCACTCTTACTTTCACCATTGAATCTATCTTTCCCTATTGGCTACTCTGTATTTTCAAAATTGTCACTCAAATATTCCTCTTTTATAACCTACAAAGAAGATAAAACAACCTCTTCTCCACATATAAAATCATCTAGAAGCATTTCCAAACACTAGCTTGGAATACATACAACATGGGGATGCATATCTTTATTTTCTTCATTAGCATTACTTTCTCCATCTTTGTTTATGTAATAATTTTTTATTCCATGTTTTAAAGCTTTAAGATCTAATTCAAAATGAGGTGATTCAAGAGAAAAATCGTTGCCAACCTTTTTTTCAGCCTTTCATCTTTATGATTTGATGTGAAAGCTTCATGTTATAGTTGCTCATGATCTTCAATACCTGTTAAATCAATTTCACTTCTATTCTCATAATTTGATTCATGCCTTTTCAATGGCAGCTTGGAATTTTCAATTTTTTCATTCAACCCTTCTTTTTTCTCGACTTGCAAAGGGGACTGAACAATTTCTTTTCCATATAATAAATCATCATTAGGAATTTTAAAATTCCCACCATGAAGTTGAACATTCTCATTTTTCAAAACATTCTTTTCATTTTCATTTATGCAACCATTCTTTATTACATTCATTCCTAAATTAGATTTAAAAAGAGGAGACTCAAGAACACTATCATTTCTAACCTTTTCTTGAAGCTCTTCTTCATTATTTGGTGGAGGATCCTCCAAATTTGTATCAATTAGAAGCATATCTGATTCTTTATATTTCTCATAGGTTGCAATAGAAGTTGTTAGACCACCAACATTTGAATAAGAAGAAAAAGTATCCTCTTCATCATTGGAATCACTTGCAAATTCATCTTCATGACTTGATGTGGTGGCTTCACATTCAAGTTATACATGTTTTGGAAAAATTTCTTCCTCATCATTTGGAGCATTAGTAGATTCATTTTCACTTTCTTCGTAATGCAAACCATATACTTCAACTCTTCTTCCAATATTTGAACTAATTTGATAATTTCTTGAAAAAAATTCTTCATCAAAAATTGTGAAATTGGTGCATTCAAATGAAGAAGACAAATGTTTTACCTCTTGTGTCTGCATTCGTTTAGAAACCATTTCAACTTTCTTTGCTTTCCAAATCCCAAATACTATCATGTCATGTTCAATACTAACAACCTCTTGTTGTGCAACTTCAATGTTGCATACCTTGCTTCACTTCAGGAGAAAACCAATTGGTGCAGGAGCACCTTCACATCACCATCATTCTATTTTGTAAATGATTCCATTTTTCCCTTTGTATGGGTCATTTGAAGTCATTTGATGAGCAATTACAAATAAAATGTAAAAATTGTCAACAAAAACGTTAAATTTGCAAAAAGTGTAAAAGTTGCCTAAAAGAAACATTGAGTTAATGAGGGTTTGGTCAGTTGAGGTAGTTAGGAGGTTAGAAACTGATCTAAATTACTTTAAAAAGGATTTTTAAATCCTTTTGTCTTCATTGGTGATTGAAACCTTGAAGAAAATAATAAAAAAACTCTGTTTTTATGCACATTTTCCAGAAAATTGACTGTTTCAAGCTTATGTACGGTTTGTATGGACTTTAA
Organism: Sequoia sempervirens; assembly: GCA_007258455.2. Taxonomy (NCBI): domain Eukaryota; kingdom Viridiplantae; phylum Streptophyta; class Pinopsida; order Cupressales; family Cupressaceae; genus Sequoia; species Sequoia sempervirens. The sequence goes on along the minus strand of VDFB02271358.1, from coordinate 826,889,249 downwards.
TGGTGAAAAATTAGTTTTAAGCGGGAGAAAAGTCAATAAAATTCCTATTTATTCTTGTTTCATGCAATTTCATTAACATTTGAATTAGATACATTCAATTTTCTAAAAATTTCTCAAAAACCCTTGGTAGGGTAACAGTGAATCAAAGAAATTATGTTTCTCTTAATTTGTATGGTAAAATATTCTAAAAATATGTGTGGAGGTCTATTTTTAGGCTATCTACCAAAATTAAAAATTGCGGAGGCTTAACTTATGGTCTTGGGTGAGAACAAGGAGGCCCTAGGTCTGGTTCTGTTACAAAATCTGGAAAAAGACAAAATATAGTCCTTAACTCATGTTTTGATGCTTGAAAAAGAATTTCATTTGAGTGGAAGTGTTTTGAAAAGGTGTAAGCAAGTGTTATGAGTCATTACCTTCAATCTTTAGAGAATAAACAAGTATGAAATTCTCCTTATATTGACTGTCCTATGTGGATAGTGATAATACAATCCTAAAAATGCAGAGTTACAAGTTGGTTGTTTTGTAAATGTCACAAACTTGTCAAAGAGTTATTCAAGGGGAAGTTTACATGCCTTTGAACCCTATTCAAGGTTGGGGTTGTTAAACACACAAGTCTAGAATTGATTATTAGTGACTGTCCTCTAAGGATAGAGTATAAACAACCAACTTTAGGACAGTCTTGAAGAATCAAGGGATATGGTGGGCAGAGTGATGCTAATGATTTGTGATTGTTGGATTGAGGGTTCTTGGTGAGTGTTAAGACTATCTTGTTCCCATGTTTGTGATAGGACTATTGGAGATGACTTACTTGTTCTTGAATGAAGCAATGCATTTGGAGGGTGCACTAATGAATTTTTGAATCCTTGTAACATAAACTAAAGATTGTACTTGAAGACTCAGTTGAGTAATGATGTTTGATGGATCTAATGCTCTTTTGGAAATTTGTTTTCATAAGTGAATTAAGTTTTGAATTTGAGCAAGTTTGGTGTCTTCCTTTGTGTATGATGCTCTACATCACTAACATCTGGGTGTAGTGCTACAATAAAAATGTCCTACTAAATTTCTTTGCTTGGATGGATATGGTCAGGAATTATCATTAAGAAAAGGTTAAATTGATCTATAAAATCCAGGCTCATAAGCTCATCTTCTCTCTTTTTAATGTTGAAAAACTGAGATAAAAGTGCAACCACGTCAACTGGTGATTCAAATCTTCCAAGAAATTTCTTCTTCATGTTGTCCCAATTAGTGATGCATCCCATTTCTAAAGACTGGAACCAACATCCAATAGTTCCAATGAGGGATTCAACGAATAACCGAAAAAAAACATTTTCTTAATTTACCCACAAAATTCCACAGGCTACAGCGAAGGCTTTGATATAATCATCAACAATTTGTGAGTTTTCACCACTGAACTTTGGAAAATGCTTTCTTGAACCCTTAGGTAGGGATAAATATTGTGGCAGTGATAAAGGTCCAATTTGAGCACACCAAGTTTGTGATGAAACTAATGCCATAATGTAGATTGAAGGAAAATAATTGGAAATCTTCTATCAAAGAAAAATCTTGAGCATGTTCCAACTAACAGAGTCACCAACCTCCATCCTTGGGGAGGTACCTTCAAATTTATGAGAAGAGGAAGACACTGGCACTTCAATCCTCTCCCCAATGAAGTCACCAAAAATCTATTAGCAAACAGATTGGTAACTACAATTTGATGTGATAAATGACTCTCTATTTCCCAACTGAGCAGTGACAATGAAACTAACAACTCTAGAGATCACTATTAAATTAGCGATCTTCCTCTAAATTTTAGAGGTACAACTCCCTCTTGTGATCTTCAATGAATTGGAGAAATTGAAAACAAAACTAAGGTGTGCTTTTAATCTAGAAAGCACTAAAGGAAAACAAACATTTGTGCATAAAAATGACACAAATGTGAGAGTGATTTTGAATAAAAGATCAAAGAAAATGACACAAAGATCATTCACTTAAACCTATATATGATAAGGAGTAGGAAAGAAAATGATTCCCAGAAAATACATGAAAAAAAAAGACACAAAAATCCTGCAACAAACACATCCTTAATCTATTATAATAGAGAAAATATGAATGAAAACTACAAACTCACAATGGAAATCAATAATTTAAAAGAAGAAAATTGAACACAAGGATTAGAAATGTCTCCTTTATTCAAGAACATAAAACAGAGCTCCAAGACTCTATCTCCTTGTACAAAGATTAAGTTCAGAAAATACTATCTTTCCCCAAATGAATAAAAAAATGATTTGATAACTATCTCTACCCCAACCTTCACAGAGGCTCTCATATCATAGCCAAAAGATCCCAAAATTAGCTACAAATTACATATTTATAAGTGCTTTTCCAATGAGCCCCTTCAGTTTTTCCATCGCTACTTCTTTTTCATAACCGTTTCTTTTCTTTCAGCTATAAAGAAATTCCTCTCTTTTCTTGTGCTCTTCATAACTACTTCTTGGTATTTTATATCACCCCCTTTTTATGGAGAGCTTTTCAGCTTCTTTTTTCCTTTTTCATGTTCCCATCCTTTTGCAATTTCTTCTTGAATTTTATTTTATAGTGGAATATGTCCCTATTGTCATCATCAAATATCTCAAATTCTCCATTCGTCCTAACTATAAATGATGAAGACATATGGCTATTGAAATTTTAAAGATTGTAACCCCTTCATGTGTAATAAGACAACTGCTGCTATGAATATTCTTTCTTTTCTGACCAAGATTTTCAATGACTCTTTAATTCATGGCATGGGCTCTTCATTTTGAACTCAAATACAAAGTGAAATTAAATTGATAAGGATCTTGTTATCCCATTCAATCAAGCACTCCTTATGATTCTTAGATCTCAAAATTATATCATTGTTCCACCACCTTGACCATGCCAAAATGAGAAAAATTTTGCAATCAAAACCACTCAACATTTGAAGATGTCCCTACTACTTTCTTTTTTATTACTAAAAATATTAGGTCTTCAATTTTGATTATACCCATACTAAACCATCTTCTACATAGAAAACACTGGAAATTCACATGTTTCACATTATATTTCTTTCATTAAAAGCATTCAAATCACTATATTCTTTAATTTCATCGAGCCTCCTTATATATTCAGGTCTTCTTAGATACCATCAACAACTACCCACTAACATTCACCTTCATGACTTTGGGAAAAATTTCCATTGATTTTCTTGAAACTGTTGATCCATCCACACTTAGCTATGTAAGAATTATGGCACCGATTTCACTTCTAAAGATTCAATATTATCCTCTTTTTTTACGCCTATCTCTATGTTGAAAGGGAATTTCAGAGGTTGGTGAAGGTTTCCATCTCATCTTAAAATGCCAATCTGATTGACTTAGTACTGAGTCATTCCTTAAAGCTATGCTTTATCATACCACTCTTTCATAGTCTAGTTTTTGTGAGGAGATGCCATACAACTTGTGCTTCTTAGCCCATAAGCCAAAAACTAGCATACTGCACCTATGAATTGATTCCATTTAGCATTGGCGATCATAATGAGCCTACATTTGAGAATGAAAGCTTAGCGTGAGACTTTGCAATACGGGGCCACTACTCACACAAATGATGATGTATTGAAATTTTTTACTGAGCCCCACTTGTTTTGTGAATGGGAATGCCTATATTTGAGATCAACATCCATGCTCAAGTCATTTAATTTTGAAATTTTATACACATTAAAAAAGGAAAGAGAAATCAAGACATCATCTTTTCCCATGATTTTGAAAGCCTTCTTTCGAATACCCCAACCATACTCCCTATGGCCTTTTTCACAATTATACAAAATCACCGCCTATAACATTTTACTATGCAAGCATAAATTTTTATGTAGGTGGTGAATTTAGGGAGTTTTTTTACTCCAAGCGGGAAGTTACACCATTTTGTAAAATCATCGCTCATAGAATTTTGAATGGTGTGATGGTATTTGAGTGATTTCATTTAACTTGGTGAGTGGTTGCTAGACATGTTTCATTGACCTCCAAGACCTCCACCTAATGCTTGATTTTGTTCACTCTTCTTAGTTGCAAAGAATTACACTATTCTGCAGACAAATGCCCCAATGTATTCTCTGAGTGCTCAAAGTACTCATGCAATTTGTGATACCAATATGTTATAATCATCATTTACACTTGACTATTGCATTTACTTTGAGGCTTTTGAAGTATTATGCACTGATTACCTGCACTTGACACACAAATCATCGATGATTAAATTCTATTTTGAATCAACACTACAATAGGACCATCAATGCATATTATGTGAATCATGATGTAAACATTTTCTTAATCTTGTATGTGCTCAAATGCTTCCTCACAATAGTCGACGTTGGTTATACTATGTATCTCTCCCTTTAAGCAATGTAACATAGGTATTGATCACCAGTGAGTAATGCATATCATTTTTTATATTGAATGAGTGAAGTGGATAGCCTTGATTGTAGCATACAAACCACAACTTAATTTCCTCTTGGGGGAGTTGAAATAGTTTTGTTGCATTTTTCATATCATTGGCCAAAGGTAGAGAATGTGAGACATTCTTGAAAATCTCCATTGCAAAGTGATATTCATTTGATGATAAGATACCGATGCCAAAGACTAATCTCATGGGACCTTCAAAACCAAAGGTGATGAGGCTGAATATAAAGGGGAAAGGTTCAAAAAAATTCATGGCCAAAAATAGGGCTAACACACCTGATACATTTTGGCATTAGGAAAAGAAGGGGCTAAAATCCCTTTCAATTTTGATGTAAGCACCATTTTTGAACAACCCTTGGGGAACATACATCAAACATCATTCACACCCTCATTTCTAACTATAGTCCAACCCATCTCCCAACCATCATCATCACACACACCAAGTCAACCCATGACCACCAAAGGGAGCTCACTACTTCAAGCCCTTCAAGGGAACCCACATGTCAAAAATCAAATCTTGGAGACCAACATAGTCTTGGGTATGCCGAACACCATCCCACAAGATCCTCAACAACCATATGTACCACTTTTTTTCCATGACATGAAAAATTCATCCACTTTCTATGCCACTCCTGCCTATCCCCTAGATATGTTAGGGTTAGAAGGTAGATTTCAATCAGTTAAATGTAGATCTGATCAATAAAACAAGGAAATAAAACACACAACAATTCTAGACAACTAAAGAAGAACACAAAGATTTAACATGGTTCACCCAAATTTGGGCTACATCCACCAACAAGAGGGTCCAAAATATATTAATCTACTAGAAAATAACCTTTACAATGACATGCAAAGAAATGCAACAATATGCAACAACATTTTTTCCACTTTTTTCATTTGCTAGTTTTACACAACCATGGCTATAGGTACCTGTAGCTTCTCCTACATTTTTATAGCCACTACTCTGTGATTTTATGCTAACATTTTTCATGACCTATTGCTCTTGAAAATCATCACCGAGTGTCTTAATATGCTCCCACACATTTCCCATTAATTATCAATGAAGTGTTTCCATTGGTTATGCCTCATGCACCCAATAAATTTTTTTCTTTGGGTGGTTACCAATAGCTCTTTATAGCTGTCTTTTGACTTTATATTAAAATATTGTAACTAATCTCTTCCATCATTTAACATTTTTTTGTAACCGTCCTTTTAGATACAAGTGCAACATAAATATTTAATAAATGCAGCAAATTATTTAATAAAAAATTAATATGAGGATTTTATCTGGGTCTAATTGGTCTCTATAATAGAACAATATCCCACTTGGAGGCTGATCAAACTCCAATTGATATCATCTCCCACTTGGAGACTAATCATAACATTGTTGCCCCTGCAACTCCCACTAGAAATCAACACCTTGGACCCTGTTCTATTTTTCTTGTTCATTCAACCTTGAATTCCAACCAAAGCTGAAGAGGAGGTCAACTTCTCCCTTTTCACTTCCTTCATAAAAATATCTATTGGATTGTCATTTGTATGTATCTTTTCTAGATTTACCTATCCATCCTCCAATACCGATCAAATGAAATGATATCTCAGCTGTATGTGTTTGTTTTTATAGTGCAAGGAAAAATTATTTGCAAGATGTATAACACTCTGACTACTTATAAAAAAGTAACTTTCAACCTACTATTTTCCTACCTCTTGCATGAAAATTTATAGCCATACCATTTATTTTTCTACCTCTATTGCAGCTACATACTATGCCTTTGTGGTGGATAAAGCAACCACCTTTTGCAACCAAGAAATCCAACTCACTACTACCCCACCAACTATAAATACATAACTTGTGGTACTCTGCCTAGTATCAATGTCCTTTATCAAATCTAAGTCAACATAGCTTTTTAAATCAGTATTGGTTCCCCAAAAATATAAACATTTATTGGATGTACCTCTCAAATACCTAAGAATCCATTTTATCACATTCCAATGCTTCATTCTAGGATTACTCATATACCTACCAACAACTCATACAAAATTTTCAATATCTAGTCTTGTGCATACCATGACATACATTAAACTCCTTACAACTGAAGCATATGGTACCTTGGACATTTTTTCTTCCTCCTCTTGTGTCTTAGGACACATATCTTTAGTCAATTTGACATGACTAGGAAAAGTTGTGCTAACAAATTTTGCATTCTCCATATGAAATCTCTGCAACACCTTTTCAACATAACCAACCTGAGATAAAAAAAATTATTTTTCCTATCTCTTGTAATCTTCATACCAAGGATTTTTTTTGTTGCCCCCAAATCCTTCATAGAAAATGAATTTGCTAACTGTTGTTTTAACTCCTTTATGTGATCCATGTTAGATCCCGCTACAAACATATCATCAACATATAAACATAAAATAATGTAGCTTTCATCATCTAACTTCTTAAAATAAACACAATGGTCTAAATTACACTGGACATAGCCTTCCTTAGCCATAAAACTATCAAATTTAATATACCATTGCCGAAGTGCTTGCTTCAAGCCATATAAACTTTTCTTCAATCTACACACTAGTTTCTCCTTATCTTTAACCTCAAATCCTTGTGGTTGTTCCATATATATTTCCTCTTCCAAATCACCATGGATAAAGATAGTTTTAACATCAAGCTATTCTAAATCCAAATCTTTAGCAACCACAATACTTAAAACTGTACAAATAGAAGTCATTTTAACAGCCGGAGAAAATATTTCATCAAAATCAATGCCTTTTTTTTGTGCAAATCCATTTACAACTAACTTGGATTTAAATCTTTTCTTACCCCCATCTTCCTCTTTCAACCTATAAACCGATTTATTTGGTAAATCCTTTTTACTTGTAGGTAGCTTGCATAAGTCCCAAGTCTAATTTTTTTAGCAAGGAGTCCATTTCTTCTTCCATTCCATGCTCCCACTGAACCTTGTCATCCACCAGCATAGCTTCATCATAACATTCTGATTCACCAACATCAATTAATAAAATATAATACAAAGAGGGAGAAAATATTTCTGGAGGTCTACTTATCCTTGAAGATCATCTAACATTCACTAGAATTTGTGGCATTTGTTGTTGTTGTTGTTGTGGAGCATGAGGAACCACTAGAACATCATTTTTTGGAGTATCATCCAACACTACATAATCATTTTCTTTCTTCTCATGTTTTTGCAACTGATCTTTGTACAACACTTTCTCATTGAATATGACATCCGTACTTCTCACAATTTTTTGATTTTCAAAATCCCAAAGACTATAGCCAAATTCATCAATTCCATATTCAACAAATATACATTTTATTGATTTTGCATCAAGCTTGGTTCTATTTTTTGAATCTACACGTGCAAATGCTTCACAACCGAAGGTTTTGAGAAAAGAATAACTCACCTTCTTAGTTGCCCATGCTTCCTATGGAATACCACAACCCAAAGAATTAGAGAGACCTCTATTAATTAAATAAAAAATAGTGTTTACAACCTTTCCCAACATGTTTAAAGGCATCCAAACATGCAAACTCATAGTTGTGCATGCTCCATTATTGTTCTATTCATTCACTTAGCCACTCCATTTTCTTCTGGAGTCCTTGGAACTATTTTTTTCCTACGAATACCTTTAGAGGAACAATAATCTTCAAACTCTTTCAAAGGAAATAGAAAAGAGCAATGGAAAGTACTAATAAAGAGAAATTGTTTGAAGGAAAGAGATTACCAAATAAATTGAAGTAGCCAAACCAAGCACCACCAAAGCAAGAGAGACACAAGAATTTGTTAAGGGGAAAAAACAAGAAAAAACCCCAATATTATGAATAGATTCAAAATGCCTAAAGAATAATACAAAGAGAGAGAGAGAGCTTTAGCCTTAGCTTGCTTGCTTGAATCTTGAAGAATGAGAGGAGAGGCACCTCAATAAGTAGAGGTGAGAAGGAGGAGTTAGAATGTAACTCCCAACTCAATGAATGCCACCATTCATCTATGTGTGTGCAAAGTATCACCTCTTAAGGAGGTGGTTACAAATATTCTTTAATAAAGGAATTAAAAAATAAGTCATTCTCACACATGTGTGAGATGACAAAAAAAAGACAAAAGACTTGTAGGGATTGCTTTGGAATATTCCTACAAGTTAATAAATAATGACAATTAAAGAATAACCTTTATCAAGTAAAGATTAATCTTCTAACATCCCCCCTTAAGCTTTACTTGGGAAGGTTACATCAAACCATTCAATGGGTTGTAATCCAAGATTTTTACAATGAAAGAGAAATTTATCTTTACAAAGAGCTTTAGTGAGAATATCTGCAACTTGATCTTCACCTTTACAATACAAAAGAGAAATTTGCTTGTCTTCAATTTTCTCTCCAATGAAGTGATGTTGAAGAGCAATGTGCTTGGTCCTTGCATGAAAAATTAGATTCTTTGCCAAAGAAATAGAACTTTGATTATCACAATATAAAGGAGTAGGATCCTTTTGAGGTAGACCCAAGTCTTCAAGTAATCTTCTTAGCTATAATGCTTCTTTACATGCATTTGTACAACCTTTATATTCAGCTTTTGTAGAACAAAGAGAAGTAGATTGTTGTTTCTTACTATTCCATGAGATTGCACCTGATCCAACAAAGAAAAAATAATCACAAGTGGATCTCCCATCATTGGGATCACCTCCTAAATCTGAATCAGTATAACCTTTGAAAGAAAAATCACAATTTGCATCATAAAAGAGACCAAGATTAAGAGTGCCTTTAACATATCTTAAAATTATTTTTGCAACTTTAAAATGAGTTTGTTGTGGTTTAGACATAAATCTAGAAACCAATCCAACACTATAAGAAATATCAGGTCTAGTAAGAGTTAGATAATTTAAACTTCCTACTAATTGCCTATATAAAGTAGGATCAACAAAAGGAGTTTCCATATCAACCATTAATTTAGTTCCTAATTCACAAGGAGTAGAAACACACTTTGCATCATTCATTTTAAATCTATCTAAGAGATCTTGAGCATATTTATGTTGAGAAAGAAAAATACCTTTAGGTGTTTTCCAAATTTGCATACCCAAAAAATAATGTAATAGGCCTAAATCAATCATTTGAAATTGTTGATTGAGTTGAGACTTAACATCACTAATCAAATTATTAGAACTAGAAGTGATAATTAAATAATCAACATATAAAATAATAATCACAATATCATATTCACTATGCTTAATATATAAATTTGGATCATTTTTACTTCTAATGAAACCTTGAGATAAAAAGAAGGCATTGATTTTAGAATACCATTCTCTAGGAGATTGTTTTAAACCATAAATTGATTTCTTCAATTTGCAAACAAGATGTTCATTTCATTCCTTAATGAAACCCAAAGGTTGAGACATATAAATTTCTTCATGTAAATCACCATTTAAAAATGCACTTTTAACATCCATTTGATGAATAGGCCAATGCATATGAAGCTAAAGTAAGAACTAATTTAATAGTGGGCATCTTAGCTACTAGAGCAAAAGTTTCATTATAATCTAAACCTTCAATTTGAGAAAAGCCCCTAGCAACTAATCTAGCTTTAAACTTGCTAACTTCATTAATTGAATTAACCTTAGTTTTATACAACCATTTGTATGAAACAAGATTCTTACCTTGAGGTAATGGAACTAAATCCCAAGTATTATTAGCAATTAAAGTATCATATTCTTCTTGCATAGCCTTTTTCCAATGAGGTTGACCTTTAGCTTGTTCATAAGTTTGAGGATCATTTGAATTCATAATGTTAGACATCAAAGCATAATTACAATAATTTGCTTTTCTTCTTTTAGGTGGATTTTTAGCTAAATAATCCTCGCTTTCTTGCAACAAATTTTTAAACCATTTTGGCATTCTTTAAGATGTAGGAGTATCATCACTAGAAGAAGATTCATGAGGATAAATTTCAATATTTTCATCATCACTATCACTATGAGTAAGAGATTCATTAGGAGGGTTAAGAGGAGTTTCAACTTGAGGAGTATCCTCCAAAACAATAACTTTATTTTGAGAAGAATCAATATTATGCACTTTAGAACAATCATGAACACCATTTTCAGCAATGCATACATCTCTAGCAACTTTAACTTTGTTAGTAAGAGGATTACAAACTCTATAAGCTTTAGAATGTTCATCATAACCAACAAAAATATGATAAGAAGATTTAGCATCTAATTTTTGCCTCTTTTGTTTAGGTTTGTGAACATAAGCAATTGAACCAAAAATCCTTAAATGCTTAAGATTGGGCTTCCTACCAGACCAAGCTTCTTCAGGAGTTATATCCTTTAAAGCTTTAGTAGGAGTCCTATTAATGATGTAAGTAGCACAAAACATAGCTTCTTCCCAAAATTTATAAGACATATTTTTAGCATGTAACATACATCTAGCCATTTCAACAATAGTTCTATGCTTCCTTTCCACTACACCATTTTGTTGAGGTGTATAGGGAATAGTTAGCTCATGCTTAATACCAAATTATTTCAAATAACTATTAAAAGCATTGTTCACATATTCTTTACCATTATCAATTCTAAGAATTTTAAGTTTAAAACTAGATTGCCTTTCAACAAATTTATGAAATTCAAAAAAATATCAAGAACTTGATCCTTACTATGAAGAGAATAGATCCAAGTTCTTCTAGAAAAATCATCAACAAAGTAAGTGTATACCTTGATCCTTGGATGGAGATATTCTCCATGGGTCTCAAAAGGTCACTATGAACTAGGTGCAACTTATGAGTTGCCCTCCATGGTTGACCATGTGGAAAGGGCTCCCTATGCATCTTACCACTCATGCATCATGTGCATACAATTTTAGATGGAACAATACTAAGCAATCCATCTACCATATTAAGGTTTTTCATTAAAGCAATATTGTTAGCATTTATATGACCAAGTCTTTCATGCCAAACGTTGAAATCAATGGTAGATACTAAAGAGCATCTAGATTGAGCAAACTCATAAAATTTGAACAAATTATAATTATCTAATTTAGCATTAGCAATGACCTTGTTTTTTTTTGGATCAATAACATAGCACATATCTTTGTAAAATTCTATTTTATAATCTTGACAAAGCTTAGCAATTGAAAGCAAGTTATTCTTTAATTCAAGAACATATAAAACATCATGCAAATTACCATTAGGAACATTCACATCTCCAATTGCTTCTACTTTACAAGTATGATTATTAGCAAGTTGAAGAGGAACATTAGATATATCAAGTTGCATAGACTCAAAAACTTCTTTATGTGAAGTAACATGTTGAGATGCACCTAAATCAATAACCCATTCAAGAGGTTGAGAAACATTAGAACTACAAGTAAAATCACGTCTAGATTGATTTGCATTATTTTGAAAATTATTATTATTAGGTTTATTTTGTTGATTATTTTGCTTCATAGGATTTTTCTCATTTTGCTTTTTAAAACAAGTTTTTTTCCAATGACCATCCTTATTACAATAAGTGCAATGTGGTTTCTTAGAAGAGTTAAACTTTCTAGGATCATTGCCATTATTATAATGAGGTTTGAAATTATAATGTGGTTGTTTAGAATGAGGTTTAAAATTTTGCTTAGATTAGACAAGAAAGCATGTTCATTAGACTTAAGAGTACCAAAATGAATTAACTTTGCCTCTTCTTGTATTAATAAATCACCAAAAATATCATAAGTTAATTGAGTAGCTAAAGAAGGAATCGCGAATTGAGCATGAATATTAGTAATGAATTGTTGAAATTGTCTAGGGAGAAACTTTTTAAGAATAAGATGAATTAATCTAAGATTATCTAATTTAACTCCTAAACCATCCAATTGGCTATTTAAAGCATCAAATTTCAATAAAAATTCATCCATAGATTTAAAATCAGAATACCTCAAATCTTCAAGTTGATCTTGAATTTGGATTTTTCTTGATTCATTTGTACTATCATAAATTGTTTTGAGTTTGTCCCATGCTTCATAGGCAGTTGTACATGTCCCAATGTGAACATAAAGTTTGGGTGACATGGAGATACCTATGAGGCCAAGGGCTTCTTCATTTTTGAGATTCCATTTTTTGATTTCATCTTTGGATGCAGACAAACCTGGTTTAGATTTAGGATCTGTAGCTACATATAAAAGATGTTTAAACTGAAAAATAAAGCATATATGAGTTTTCCAAGAATGATAGTTAGAAGAATTCAACTTAATTTCAGGAATTAAAGTAGACATGATTGTAATAAAAAATCACAACTTTATGATAAAAAAATAACTACTATAAATATTTGCTTAAAAAAACTCTTGATTGAATTAAATCTTAAAAAAAACTCCAAATAAATAATTTAAAAATAACTATGCAATTATAATTATACCAACTATGGATTCAAAAAATATATTAATACTAAATTAAATTAATAATAATGAATTTGAAATTAAAGCAATAATATTTGAAAAATTAATAAAAGTACTCAATTGAAAATATTATTTAAAAATTAATAGATTAATATTAAAACTTAAAAAGTTACATATACAATATAAATTTAATATATTTTTGTTTTAAAAGATGAAAAGTTTATTTAAAGAAAGCTATATTAAATTTATATTTTTTAAAATGAAAGTTTTATTGTTTATTAAAACTTACCCATACCACGTGGAAAAGCCTCCTTAATGCTTATCTTAAAAAAAACTCTTATGACTTTCTAAAAAAGTTCAAGGAGTTTGGGTGGGAAAAGAGATTGGAATATTTTTTAAAAACTTAAAGAATCTTGAAACCAACCAAAGGAAGGTGAAAAAAAGATTTGCAATGGCAGAAACTTACAAACAACAAGCAATGGAGATGGCCAGAGAGAGGGTTGAAGCCCTATTTTATTATTGTTTTTGTATTTATTATTATTAAAAAAAAATAGAGGTTAGAACAGTGAAATATTTTTTTAAAGAAAATAAATTGTTCTTTTTAAATTTAATATGTTATATAGATTTAAAAGAACAAATAATGAATTTTGTATAGATTTAGTATACATATATGAATAAAGTGTAGAGATTTTTTTAAAAGATTGATTTTTACAGAAATTTGAACATGCAACTATGGAGAAATTTTCTACAGATTTGCAAAAAGTAGATTAGCCTTTTTCTAAAGAGAATTTTTGAACTAGGTTAGATCCCTAAAAAAAAATGATTTTTTTTCACAAAATGTAAAATATAGAGTTTTTTTTATAGATTTAGTCTGATATTGTAAAAAAAATTACAGATCTAAAATAAATGAAATATAATCCTTTATTTGAGGGTTTCTAAACTTTTTGCAAAAATCTAAATATGCATGTAAATTATAAAGATTTGTTTTTAGATTTAAATTGATATTTAGCAAAAAACTTAGAAAACTTTATACAGAATATTTAAAATCTGTAACAACTATAGAAACCTGTACAGATTTGAAATTTGAAATTAAAAAAAACTTAGAAATGAAATCTTGCACAAGAAAAAAAATTTAGAAGACAAAAAACAACCAAGATTAGACACTTTGCTCTTCTTCTCCTCTTTGAGTGCCTCCAATGGTGTGTTGAAAAATCTGGTAAACCTTCAACAATGTAGCTCACAAAGTATTAGTAATACGAAGCTCTGATACCATGAAAGGAAATAGAAAAGAGCAATGGAAAGTACTAATAAAGAGCAATTGTTTGAAAGAAAGAGATTACCAAATAAATTGAAGTAGCCAAACCAAGCACCACCAAAGAAAGAGAGACACAAGAATTTGTTAAGGGGAAAAAACAAAAAGAAACCCCAATATTATGAATGGAGGCAAAATTCCTAAAGAATAATACAAAGAGAGAGAGCACTTCAGCCTTAGCTTGCTTGCTTGAATCTTGAAGAATGAGAGGAGAGGCACCTCAATAAGTAGAGGTGAGAAGGAGGAGTTAGAATGTAACTCCCAACTCAATGAATGCCACCATCTATGTGTGTGCAAAGTATCACCTCTTAAGGGGGTGGTTACAAATATTCCTTAATAAAGGAATTAAAAAATAAGTCATCCTCACACATGTGTGAGATGCCAAAAAAAAGACAAAAGACTTGTAGGGATTGCTTTGGAATATTCCTAAAAGTTAATAAATAATTACAATTAAAGAATAACCTTTAACAAGTAAAGATTAATCTTCTAACACTCTTTGTTGCAATACTCACCACCATTATCAGATCTGAGACATTTTAACTTTTTATCTTTCTCATTCTCAACCAAGCTTCTCCATTTTTTAAAAGTTTCAAATACATCAGATTTCTGCCTAAGGAAATAAATCCATACCTTCCTTGTTGCATCATCAATAAAAGTGACATAATACCAAAAGCCACCAAGAGAAGCTACTTGAGTTGGTCCCCATACATCCACATGCACAAGCTCTAATTTATCATCTTTCTTTTGCTTCCCATCCTTGAGAAAACTAACTCTCTTTTGTTTTCCATACACACAACTTTCATAGAAATCCATATTAACACATTTTAAACCTAGTAAAACATTCTTTGAATGAAGTAATTTCATACATTTTGCACTCATATGCCCAAGTCTATTATGCCACAATGTTGATTCAAAACCCATAACAATTGTCTGATTTTCTTCCTGCTAAACTGCAACAACTATTCCTGAACATTGAATTTTCTCTGCAACAACTAAATTAGAAGGAATAGTATGACCTATACAAAGATATAAGGTGCCTACTTTCACACCCTTTGCAACCTTCCAATTTTTATCACTAAATGTAACAACACAACCTTCATCATCTAGTTGCCCTGCTAAAATTAAATTTCTACTTTACTTTGGAATGTGTCTTACCTAATGTAGTAGCCAATGATTCCTATTCTGCAACTTAATCTTGATTCTTCCCTTTCCAACAATCTGATAGGGTTCATTATCTCCCAAATAAACCAATCCAAAATCCCCTTGGACATAATCAAGAAAATAACTTATATGGGGCATAGCATGAAATGAAGCCCCTAAATCTAACACCCAAGAATCATCAACATTATCAAGGGAAATAATCAAAGCATCCTCATCAAATTTATTACTTACCACATTTTTCTCTTTATTGCCTTCCTTTTTGTCTCATTTATTTTTCTGAGACCAACAATCTTTCTTTAAATGACCCAGCTTACCGCAATACCATCAATCCTCATTTTCTCTAGATTGGGACCTTTTGTCCTTTGATTTTCCTCATGACTTCCCACAACCTCCAAAATTATTTACTCTCTCCTTTTTTTTTCCCTTTCTTTCTGCATTCAAAACACTTCCTGATGTGGATGTACCACCTAAGATTTTCCTATGAATTTCCTCACTCAATATCACACCAACAATATCATCAAATTTCACCGTATTTGAACCAAAAATAGAATTACTAACTACCATTACCAAGATATTCTAGTTTTCAGGAAAAGAACATAGAATTAAAAGAGCCCTAACTTCTCCATCAAAGTTTACATTAACAAAAGTCAATTGATAGGTAATTGTGTTAAACTCATTTAAATGTTCAACAATTGACCCACCTTCTACCATTTTCATATTAAATAAAAAATTCATAAGAAATACCTTATTCAAAGCAGAAGGATTTTCATATAAATTTTCTAGGTTCTTCATCAAATATTTTGTTGTCTTTGTTGTTGAAATATTAAACACCACCAATTGTGATGGGCATAAGCAAATACTGCCAAGTGCCTTTCTATCTAGAATATCCTAGTACTCATCAGACATAGCTGAGGGTTTCTTGGATTTCCCTTCCAATAGCCACCATAAATCCTTCTGATAAAGATATTGTTTTATTTGCATCTTCCATAACTGATAGTTATGCCCATAAATTTTTCTACCTTCAACTTTCCCTCTTTTGCCATAACTCCCACTCAACCGTGAGATCTTCCAGCAAAGGATATCTGAACACAACCCACTCTGATACCACTTGTTAGGGTTAGAAGGTAGATTTCAATCAGTTAAATGTAGATTTGATCAATAAGATAGAGAAATAAAACACACACAAAATTTGGACAACAAAAGAACATAAAGATTTAACATGGTTCACCCAAATCTAGGCTACATCCACCAATAAGAGGGTCCAAAATATATTAATCTCCCAGAAAATAACCTTTACAATGACATGCAAAGACATGCAACAACATGCAACAACATTTTTTCCATGTTTTTCACGTGTTGATTTTACACAACCATGGCTATGGGTACCTATAGCTTATCTTGTGTTTTTCCAGCCACTACTCTGCGATTTTTTGCTAAAATTTTGAGGACCCATTACTCTAAAAAATCATCATTTAGTTTCCTAATATTCTCCCACACATGTCCCATTAATTACCAATGAAGTGTGGCCATTGGTTGTGCCTCATGCACCCAATAATTTTTTTTCTTTGGGCGGTTACCAATAACTCTTTACAACTATCTTTTGACTTTATATTAAAATATTGTAACTAATCTCTTCTAGCATTTAACATTTTTTTGTAACCATCCTTTTAGATACAAGTGCAACATAAATATTTAATAAGTGCAACAAATTGTTTAATAAAGAATTAATATGAAGATTTTATCTGAGTCTGATAGGTCTCCATAACATAACAAGATACAAACGAGTATATTCCAAACATCTCACAAGGACAAGTGGATCTATTTATAGAAGTGGGAACCTTGATGCTTCATCATCACCCCTACTTGGAAACACATCAAAAACATTCCAACTAGCTCCCGTCATAACTTCGTCACCTACCTTAATCCAAGGTTTAAAGCAAATCTCTTCATCAAGTACCTTGCCTCAAAATCAAATCAATCAAACCAACCTATCTTAACACCAATTAAACTAATTCATCCATCATAAATCCAAGCATGCCACTGATATCACAACAACAAGTGGCCTCATCCCAACCATTTATCACATCATCAAAAACATCCCAAGCACCACAAAGCCAAGTCTCCCAAGGCATAGGCATGCCAAATCTGATTATGAATCCACCATCTATCACCCAACCCCTCATCATCATAACCCAACAACCTCAACAAACACCCCAAAAACAACCTCAACAACCTCTCAACGTATCATCACAAAAAAATCCACCAAATCCACCTCAAAACCCCAACACAACAAATTAGTATAGTATCACGTTGCAAGCAACACAAGAAGTATACCAAAAGGTATTGCAACAAGTGCAACAAGAAGCCCAAGTGCAAGCCTTACTATAACAACAATAATTGCAAGTGCAGCAAGCACAAGCCCAAGCCTTGCGACAATAGTAAGCACAACAAGCACATGCACAAGCACAATCCCAAGCACAACAATAGGCACAAGTGCAATATTTACAACAAAAATCCTATCAACAAGAGGGTATGTGCAGGATCATCATGGAAAAAATAGGCCCTTAAGTGGCAAAATTTTTTAAAAAACTAGAGTTAGGCAACTTGACGTAAAAATTTGAATAAGTTGTCTATTTTATTTCAAAAATATGTAAGAATAGAATTGGTAGAAAATTGAATGTAGTTTCTAAACTACTAGATTTTTTTTTTTTAAATCTATTTGGTGAAAATTTGAAATTTCAATGCAGTACTACTTAAATTTCAGGGAAAAAATAAGAAGTAGGTGTCTGTCTAACCACCCTAACCATAATAAAATGATGATATATTTTTTATAAGATTTTAGATATAAGTAGAGGACTCATGTCTTGATGTGATGCATGTTTTTTTGTAATTTTTTCTAAGTAAATAATTAATTATGATTTTTTATTACAAATTTTAAAAAATATAAAACTCTGTATGTTTGACCACCTTAACTTGGTCAAAAATTGATGAAATTCATTTTTTTTAATCTTGTAGTATGCAAAGCATATAATGTGACACATGTTTTGGATTCAAAAATGTGATACCATTTGAAATCTATAGATGTTTTTCAATCAGCCTATCAATTAGGACTTTAGTCGTAATTCAAATAGAAAATGAATAATAATAATTTATTAAATTCAAAGTAAATCATAATTTATATTGGTGGAAAGATGAGAATCTCCTTTAAAACCCCTTTTTGTTTCATCAATTTTGGGTAAAAAAAAAGTCGTCGGCCACATACCCTACACATACCCATCATATCGCCACTATTTGGCCCATCATGATCCTACACATACACATATTGGCACAGGAAGAAGAAGAAGAAGCCCAACAACAAGCATTGTTGGCACAACAACAACAACAGGAATACCAACGAGCATTGC
Source organism: Sequoia sempervirens (assembly GCA_007258455.2). NCBI lineage: Eukaryota > Viridiplantae > Streptophyta > Pinopsida > Cupressales > Cupressaceae > Sequoia > Sequoia sempervirens. The sequence continues at coordinate 826,870,529 of VDFB02271358.1, read as the reverse complement.
TCACGTAACAAAATCTTCAACATACCTACACAAACACTCAACAAAATACCTTGAACCTTAACACACAAGGAACATATGCCACTCCATCATTCACACAACAAAAAAAACCCGCACACGCATTACATCATGCCACCATACCCCCTCAAAACACATACATTCTGCCACTTAATCCATAAAATGATCTTTCCACACAGGTCAAATTAATTTCAAACAAATACAAGACATACAATCAGGAAATACAAATAAATCATACACCCAATGAGATTTGTGCCCCTATCCATTTGATAAGAACATCGCCATGGTCCCATTCCCACTAGGATTTGAAATACCAAAATTTTATAAATAAAGGGGAAAAGGAAATCTTGAGGACCATATCAGAGAATTTCATGTACATTGCATGGAAGTGGCATATGATGACTCCTATCTAATGTGACTCTTCCCCTGAATCTTGGCTAGTCTTGCCATGGAATGGTTCACCTGCTTTCCTCTTGGAATAAAAAAGTTCCAAGAAGTCATAGACCTATTCATAAAAAATTTCTCATTCAATTAAGACATGGATGTAAGCTTGGAGGAGCTATGCGGCCTCAACCAAGCTAGGGGAGAGACATTTTCAACCTTCTTATAGCAATGGAGGACTAGAGAAAGTAAAAGAAAATGGTCCATGTCAGAGGAGCAATAAATTGGAACCATCATTTCAAACCTTTAGGGAGAGTTGTCCTTCCAACTAAAAAATGCAATGCATCACAACATATGACCAACTAATCACCAAGGCTCTCAACATTGAGAGAGCCCTCATAGCACAAGGGCATATACCCGTGTACCAAGACAATAGACCATCAACTAGCTACAATGATAAATATCGCACATGGACCAAGAAAAAAAAAAACCAACGATGGTATTGTTGATGCCAAAGTTGTTATTAATGCTCCAAGACAAAACACACAATAAAAAGTATACCTACAAAATAATAATCATCAACCAAAATCAACATGCAATAACCCACTTATCAAAACACCCCACAAGAAAACTCATCACAACAACAACCAAATAATCAAATAGTCAACATTGTGAATTCTAAAGGAGGACCTCCCTCGAGGATTAAATATATATCAAAATGAAAGTATACAACATTGGGAAAACCCATTGAATCTATCATACAACAACTAGTGCAAGCAAACCTTATCACACTCCCCATTTATGAAAATTACCAAGAAACTCAAGTTAAACCACCCTAGTATAATGAGAAGCACATTTGTGATTTTCATAAGATTAATGGAAACACAATAGCTAGTTGAATGAGGCTCAAAAAATATTATCTAGGACCTCATCGACGATAAGACTATAACCATCGACCAACTTGTAGGAAACCAAGATCTCAAGATATACATAAATCCAATGCCAGATCACTACAGAGGGAATAACAATGACAAAGGGAAGAATTAGACCAATGTAAACCATATCTATGACCACATGGTAGTGTCATTGGATGAGTTTGCAATGGTCATCAACATCAAAGGGCCTAGGGTAGAGTGTGGAGTCACCACATGTAGTGGAAAGATCTCTATCCCAGGACCATCTTTGCCACCTAGGGCACCACATGCAAATCCGAAATCTAATCCTAGTGGCTATAGCATCTTAGAACATCTAAAGAAGACCCCTACCCAAATCTCCATCATGGAGTTGCTTAAAATATCACCTACACATAGAGATATTCTAGAGAAGGCCTTGACCATGTCCTTCATTCCCATGAATATTGATTTAGAAAAATTTCAAGCTATGGTTAGACACATCACTACGCCACACCTTCTTACATTTTCCAAGCATGACCTCTTGATGCAATCATCACATGATTGTGCACTCCATCTCGAGGTCTTGGTCCATAAGAACAAAGTCAAAAGAGTCTTGGTGGATGGGGGTGTAGGTTTAAATATTTGTACCTTGCAACTAATAAAGAATATGGGATTCTTAGAGGATGTCATTGAGAAAGGGAAAGGTATCAACATTAGGGCCTGTGATGATCAAGAGTGGGTGTCCCAAGGAACCATCCAACTCCCCATTCAAGTGGGGTTGACCATCATGGAAACCACCTGCAGGGTCCTTGACCTTGAGATTCCATATAATATTCTCCTAGGGCATCCATGGATCCATGGGATGCAAGTTATCACATCTATTTTTCACCAATGTGTAAAATTCCCATATCAAAATCAAGAAGTTACTATCCATGGTGACCCCGAACCCTTCTATTATTGCAAGAATTTGGAAGCCAAATATTACAAAATCCACCAAGTTCCTAAAAATGATGAGGGACCTACATCTTCCTATGTTTGTCCATCCACTTTAGCCTCCACTTCTGAGACAAAGGCACCCATCATCCAAAACATCTTGGATATCAAAGCTATAATCAAAGACAATGGCTATGGGGACTATAACTTGTAGAAGGGTGCATACATGTTGGGGGAGTTACCTCAATCTCCTAAGTCTCATGGAATACCACAACCTAATGATGGTGCATCCAAAACATTCACAACATCTCCCACCACTTTCAAAAAATGAGGGGATTTAAGCAAAGAGGTCGTAAATAGAGAAGATGTATCAGACCTCCTATATCAAGATACTGACCTACATCTATTCTTCCAATGGAGGACAACAAAGTTCTACAACTAATGTTTGGATGGGGCTACAATAAGAACAAAAAAATAGGAAAAAATGATAATGACCTATTAGAACCCATTATTCCTAAGAAGCATCCAAAGATTCTTGGCCTTGGGTGTACCCCTATTAAGGTGAACTTTCTTGGCAAGTGTGATCTTGTTAAGATAGTCAAAGCTTCCCCTTCGGTACCTATATCACTTAGTAGTTCCTTAAAATATCCTATGTCTAACCTACTTATGCTATTTAAGGATTCCACTCTTTTCATGATAAACACCATGTCATTTGAGCCAAATAACCAATTCTAACCTACTTATGCTATTTAAGGATTTCACTCTTTTCATGATAAACACCATGTCATTTGAGCCAACTAACCAAGTCACTAAGCTAAAACTCATCTATCCCCAACTCATTGATTGTGACCAACGAGGACCACCAATATTGGATTCATTAAAAAATGATGAGGTTCTCTTGGAATTCATGGGACTAAGGAATAATATGCCGCATGGAGATCACAAAGTAGGATTTGAGATTGAGTTGGATACACATGTATACTATGGGGAAATGATTGAATCTCTTAGTCACAAAATTGAAAATCTAGGAGTAACATCTTGATCTTTAAGTGAAAACCACATTGTGGAAATTTTCAATCCCAAAATAGTAAAAATAAAGAAAATATTTAATGGTGAAAACCTTTTTGAGGTGCCAAAGGATGAGGGATTCAATCTTCCCCTTAGTGGTATTCATTAAGAGAAATCAACAATCCTAGCAAAGAAGTACAACCCAACGAATGTAGGAATTGAGGAGGCACCACAAATCACTTTCTAGCACAAAGTCACTTTTGACTGAAGAACAAGAAAATCTAGCAGCATTTCTAAAGGAAGGGAAGGTGAAATTTTCATGGGCATACGTTGATATGCTAGGCCTTGAACCCAAATTGGTCATCCATCATCTAGTAGTGTGTCCTGAGGAAAAACCTATAAGACAAAAAATGAGAAAGATGCGTCCATAGATCACCTTATTAGTCAAACTAAAGCTAAAAAAACTTCTTGATGCAAGATTTATCTGACCCATTGATTATCCAGAATGGGTTTCCAATCTTGTACATGTTTCTAAGCCCACTGAGGGCATTCAATTATACATCAATCATAGGGGTCTAAACAAGGTGTGTCCCAAGGATGATTTCCCTCTACCAAACATTGACATGATCGTGGATCTCACTACAAGACATGAGATCTTGTCATTAATGGATGATTTCTTAGGATATAAAAAAATCATGATAACCAAGGAGGACCAACATAAAATAGCTTTCACTTATTTGTGGGGCACCTATTGTTGGAATATGATGCCATTTGGGCTCAAGAAAACCAGAGCTACATATCAAAGAGCTATGACCTTGATCTTTCATGACATGATCCACAAGACTATAGAAGACTATATGGATAACATATTAGCCAAATCAAGAAAAATTTAAGACCATTATCAACATTGGGCTTGATTTTTGACAGGCTCGAGGAGTATAAGGTATAGCTAAATCCCAAGAAATGTGTCTTTGGTGTAACTTTAGGAAAAAAAATTTGATATATTATGTCAATGAGAGGAATTGAGATTGATCCAACAAAATTTAAGGAAATTTTAGACATGGAAGCCCCAAGAACACTGAAACAACTGAGAGGTATACAAGGATGACTACAATCAATTAGAAGGTTCATAGCCTAGCTAGAAGATAAGACCATCCCCTACTCTCATCTACTTCACACGGGGGTGGCATACAAGTGGGATGAGAAGTGCAATAAGGAATTTAACCAAATCAAAATATTTATTGACACAACCTGTCCTTATGCCACCAATTTTAAACAAGCCTTTGATACTATACAAATAAACTATGGTAACAAACCTTGGTGCTCTTTTGGCTCACCATGATGAAATAGGGAAAGAGAAGGCCATTTACTACATCATTAGAACCTTAGTGGGACATGAGCTAAACTACACTTTCATTGAGAAGGCTTACCTCATAGTTGTTTTTGTAGCACAAAAGTTTACCTGTACTACATGTTGGCCCATCAAATCAAGCTCATCACAAAGATCGATCCCTTCAAGTATCTCTTATCCAAAGAAACTCTCATAGGATGGATGGCCAAGTGGGTAATGATGTTAATAGAGTATGACATTAAATATGTGGAACAAAAATCCATCAAAGGACAACTAATTGCAGATCAATTAGTAGAAGCTCCCATATATGTATAGAACCCACTACTATTAGAATTTCTAGACAATTCAATCTTTTGTATAGGAGAGAATTTGCACCCCTTACACAAATTCCCCTTTGACACACCCTCACCTTAGGAAATCAAATATGAAGGTGAAATTCCACATGACCCAACTACCTTCCATCCACTTGGCATTTGTCCTTTGTGTCAGTGAGAGAAATATTTGTTGGGGATGAATGCACGACACGTAGAGTTCTGTGTGACACATTGACATCCTTAACAGATTCATGCATCTGAAGTTGGAAGAGGCGTTACACACCTGATTGGGTTTGAATTGTAACTCCCCTTTTGAACAACTGACCCAAAAAATGGTAGATTCTCCTTCATTCTTCCTTCAAATTCATTCATTCTCACTTCATTTGACCCTCTTGCATCCTCTTAGTAATTCAATCTCACTCTCTAGAATCGCATTCACTCTCAAGCAACATTTCAACACTCCATTGCAGTAGTATCACTCCATCAACTCCACATTGCAAGTGTGAAGCAAGCCATAGAAGCATGGGCTTGGATTCTTGCGAGATCCCCCTTCATCACAATTACGGTTGTGGTGACTTTGCCAAGTCCATATCTTCTCCATTGGCTAGTGATCTTTTGAGTAGAGGTGGTAACGTTTCACTCCTCTCCTTTGTGATTTGGTTGAGTAGCATTGTATTGTTTTGTAGTGTGTATTGCTCTCTTTTCTTTCTTTTATCGCATGTTCTACTTCGTTGCTTTCTGGTTGTTTGTAGAGGTGGAAACACCAAAATGGGGGTTTGAATGAGGTAGGCCCCTATACAGCCCCAAAAAATTTCCCCTTCTTATGTGTGTAGGTGAACACATGTGTGGAGCCATCTAGTGAACTAGCACATTGGTGAGATCATTTTCGTCACCCTAGCCTTTATATACTTTCTTTATCATCTCCATCTCTATTTCTCATACTTTTATTTTTTCCCATCACAATCAATTAGCTAGGTTGTAAGTAGGTCTTTTGGTAGTTTCTATTGTAACTACTATTTTCTATCCATACGGATTCCAGTGTGCCAGAGAGAAGCCAGTGTGCTGCACTATTGTCCAAGAACTATGCTACCATCTTCGGATAGAGAGCTATCTGAGATGTAGTACTAACTCCAAAAACTAGCTCGCCTAACCCAAGCCTAAGTTCATGGTTTTTAGAGTAGTAGAAGTAAGTTATAGTGCTCATCATTCTCGATCCTTACCCCCAAGGCATCTTTTATAGTGAGGTAAGTTAGGGAAACCCTTCACTCTTGACTCTCTATGACCTAGAGCCTTGACGTGGTTGGTCCCCCTCTTACATTTTTGGTGAACCTAATGTGAACCATTTTGGTTCCATTTACTATTATTGAAGACTCATTTCCTCATGTTCTAGGAGTGTTGTAGGTGTGAGTGTTGTGAGGCCTTTTCCTTACAACCCCACCTGTGACTCCTAGTAGGCGTAGTTGGAAGGTTTCGTAAGTATTGCGAAAAAAAGCCTTAATTGGGTCATTGTCCTATCTTACAACCTTTAGGGACCTTTGTGAGAGTATCATTTAGTGTGCATGATGGAATCTTTCCTGCATCTTCCTATCCCCTCTGTGTAGCCTGCAAGTAGTAGTACAAGTATAACCTTCACCTTACAGGATCTACCAATGGATTTTAATAGAGAACCATCTCCTCTTTATATTCTTGCGTGAATCAACAAGAACACTATAGCAGGTGTTCTTATTAACCTAGCATCTTAGGTGAATATCGTAACTAAGGAGATTATGTTAATTAACTTCCTACATAAAGATGGGTATGACACACCTGTGAGCACCATCCATACGCATAACAGACTTTCCATGGCTCCCCTTGGTAGCATCATTTTGTTAGTCCTTATCAGACCTAAATTCATAAACCTGCTATTTGACATAATCCCAGGTCTGAACTCTTTAGAGTGAAACTAGGTATCCCTTGGCTAGTAGCTATGAATGTAGTTCCCTCGGTTGTACACAAATTTTTGAAGTTTATTCATGAGGGATTCGTGCATGTGATCCATGAAACTGGTTATAAACTACCAGTTGAGTGTGGCAGTTACTCCTTAGACCACTTTTGGCCTACACCCATTGGTCCTCTCCCACCTAGGAATCACCTCTTGTACCAAACTTATTAGAAGTACAAGAAAGGGTGCTTAACGCCTAAAGTGAGATACCCTCCATCACCTTATGTTGTTTCGCATAAGGCCTATTTGAAAGTTGACAGTGATGCCACCAAGGCTCGTAGAAGAGAAGAAGAAAATCCCTCTCAGGGTCCCTCTTCTTCCACTTTTGTTGTCTAGTTTGATGCTTCCTCTCATCCTACTATGGCACCATCAAATTCTATTTTGTGGTTGTGAGAGAATCCTATGGTGCCTGTTTGGTGAAAGCCTAAGCATCCTACGTTTGAGTTTCCTGTTCTACCCATAGAGCCTAGGTCCATTCAATATGGTAGAAGAAAGGGTCCCCATAGGGAATCTTCTATGTCTCAACATCCGTGGCCTCCCACCACTTCTAGTCCCAAAGCAATAAATGGGAAGAGGCCCGCTACCGAGGCACTAGAGGCAATTCCTTCCATTATTTCTCAACCTACTCCACCTGCTCCCATTTAAGAGCCTATCCCTCCATTGGAAATGGTTGTGATGGATGCCCCTATGGCTAAGAAGGAGCCTTCTATCCCTTTCCAGCTCTTGGCCTCTAGCTTCAAGAGTCATAGAAACCACCTTGTGCATGAGTGCAAGTGCTGACAAAAGGCTCTAGCTACTAAGCGGGCCACTTTGTAGAAGGAAGAGGAGATGACCACCCCTGCTTTAGGGCCTCCTACTATGTCCTCCTCTCTCCTCCCCTCTACTTCCATTTAATCTAGTTCAGTCTCAACACTAGCTCCTATTGTGAGTGTGAGTGTGCTTGACCCCAAAAAGGTGTAGGTGTTTATCACTCCTTTGGTTGAGCCTCCCCTATTGATGTCCCTTTCAAATATCCCGCCATTCTCAAAACCCATGGATATGTTAACTACTTTGGTGGTATCTGTCATGGTTTTCTCCTCCTCCTCTTCCTTTGCACCTCTTGCCTCATCTATGGGGAGTTCACATCCCTCGACAAAGCCGAAGGTGGAGGATGGCCCTTCCAATAATGGAGGGCATAAGAGGACCCCACCTTCTTGGAAGGGTGGTCCTGTGCTATCTTGTTTTGTCTTAATGATGGAACAAGTCCTAGATTCTCCTGAGTTTCTTATTGCTCCAAAGTCACTCAGTGATCTAAGCAGTGAATCTTAGGTGCAACCCTCTCTATCCATTGAGGTATGAGATGGCACTCCTGTAAAGTGCATGTTCAAATCTCTAGATGAAGTTTGGACCTTGTTAATGATCTTCACAAAGTCGCTGACCATAGCTCTACAAGAGCCTAGTGGAGAAGACCTTATGGGCCTTCTTCCTTGGCCCTTTTTGCGGGAGGGTCGAAAGCACCTCCCCTTATAATGATCTAGATTGGGAAGTGGATGATCTCTTGGTCGATGAGTGTTAGGGGGAAGCCTCTTCTTTATCTTTATATTAGATGTGTGTTTGTTGTGATGTGTTTCGTCATACTTGTGCTATGTGTTATTGGATAACCCTTGTCACCTTTCTTGGTGCTTGGATACATGAATGATTTTGGTGTCATAAACCTTCTTTTATCTGTATCATCATTATTCCATGTTTATGTTTTATTTTTTGAAAATTGGGGACAATGCAAAGTGTTGGGGGCATTTAGGCTACCCTTTCATGTTGACCCAATTTTTTATTTTTACTTTTTTTTCCATGCATTCTTACTAATCTAGTGTGGATTTATGATCTTTCATCTTGCACTACAGTTACATATTATTTATATAAGCATGAGTATATTTGACCCTACAAAACTAGATCCCCCTGTGTCCTCTGTTTGTGATTATTTCTCTTTCAATATTTTTTTTATCTTTCTCTTTTATTTGCTTGAGTTGTCCCTCACATGTGTGATAACTCCATTTCTAAGATACTTCAATTTTCAGAAAAATCATTCATTGCCAACGAATATTTTCTTGAGAATCTTTGCAAAATTTGTCAAAAACCGCATTCTTGACTTGGACCCTTAATGAAACGTGTTTTCTTCATCATGGGTTTGTAATGAAAGAACTTGAGAACTTTCCTCCAAGGTGGGAGAAACTTTGACCTTCCCCTCATGAGGGGGCATTTTCTTCCTTTCAAATTCCTTGATGAAGTCAACATATTTTGAAAGGATTCCTTGGTGATGAATTGATTTGAGAAAAAATGTCTTTGTTACACTTTCAAATAGTGCGTCCCCTGAGTGGACCCCTCTTCATATTGGGTTCCCGAGGGATCCCTTTGAAATCCTTGCAACTTGTCAATGGTTTGTGTGACTATCCACTTATTTTCCTATGTGGCTACTTTGTTTTCTGACATGTTCTATCTACTAATCAACATGTCACTTTGTAGGTGTGCCTGTGAAGCTACTATTTGACTTTGTGGAGTCCCCTTCTCCAATTTTCCTCCATGTGAGAGATCTTGGGGGATACCCCCTTGTAGGTCTGTGGGCCTGTAAGAGGCTTATGTCTTTGGGTTTCCTCCATATGAGAGATCTTGGGGGATGCTTCCTTGCAGGTTTGTGGGCATGTAAGGAACTTACTTCTTTGGGTTTCCTTCATGTGAGAGATCTTGAGGGATGCCTCCTTGCAAGTCCACAGGCTCATAAGGTGCTTACTTCTTTGGGTTTCCCTCATGTGAGAGATCTTGGGGGTCACCTCCTTGTAGGTTTGTGGGCTTGTGAGGTGCTTACTTCTCTAGGCTTCCTCCATGTGAGAGATCTTGGGGGTCACCTTCTTGTAGATCTATGGGCCTATAAGGTGCATACTTCATGGGGCTTCTTTCATGTGAGAGATCTTGGGGGTTGCCTTCTTTCAGGTCTGTAGGGATGTGAGATGCTTTCATCCTGCAAGATTTGTCCATCGTTGGTCTGAGGACCTTCGATGTACTTTGTGCAACTTCATAGTTCTACGGGGATATGGATTCTTTTGTTTGAAACTCCTTAGGGAGAGTACCTATGGAGCCTTTTTCCTATCCCATGCTTTTGAGCTCGCTAGATCATGGTCCACTTCCTTGATGGTTTAGGTATAAATTTCTAACCCTACTAACTCTTCGATCTACTTTACCAAAGAACTCATCAGTACTTGTTCTCACTAAAGTGGGGGAAAAATGTATAGGAGCGAATTTGCACTCCTTATGCAAATTCCCCTTTCACACACCCTCAGCTTAAAAAATAAAATCTGAAGGTGAAATTCCACATCAACCAATTTCCTTCCATCCACTTGGCATATTTCCTTTGTGTTAGTGAGAGAATATTTGTCAAGGATGAATGTGCGACACATTGTCATCCCTAACGGATTCCTACATTTGAAGTTGGAAGAGGCATTACACACCCAATTGGGGTCAAATTTTAATGCCCCTCTTCGATCAACCAACCCAATAATGGTAGATTCTCCCTCATTCTTCCTTCAAATTCATCCCTTCTCACTTCATTTGATCCTCTTGTATCCTATTAGCAATTCAATCTCACTCTCTATCATATCATTCACTCTCAAGTAGCATTTCAACACTCCATTATAGCAGCAACACTCCATCAACTCCACATTGCAAGTGTGAAGCAAGCCATAGAAGCATGTGCTTGGAGTCTTGTGAGTCCTCCCTTCATCACAATTATGACTGTGGTGACTTTTCCAAGTCCATATCTCCTCCATTGGCTAGTGATATTTTCGGTGGAGGTGGTAACATTTTACTCCTCTCCTTTGTGATTTGGTTGAGTAGCATTGTAGTGTGTATTGCTCTCTTTTCTTTCCTTTATCACATATTCTACTTCATTACTTTATAGTTGTCTATGGAGGTGGAAACACCAAAACAAGGGTCTGATTGAGGCAGGCCCCTATACAACCCCAACAATTTTCCCTTCTTGTGTGTGTAGATGAACATTTGTGTGGAGCCAAATGGTCAACTGACACATTGTTGAGATCATTTTCGTCACCCAAGCCTTTATATACTTGCTTTATCATCTTCATCTCTATTTCTTGTACTTTCTTATTTTTTTTCCCATCACAATCAAGTAGTTAGGTTGTAAGTAGGTATTTTGGAAGTTTTTGTTCTACTTTCTATTTTCTAGTCATACAAAGGCCAGCGCGCCAAAGAGATGCCAGCATGTTGTGTGATCATCCTAGAACTGCATTGTCATCCTCGAATAAAGAGTTGTTTGAGGTGTAGCACCGAATCCAAAAACCAACTTGCCTAGCCTAAACCTAAGTTCAGGGTCTGTAGAGTGGTATAAGTACATTATAGTGCTCATCATTCTCGATCCTTACCCCCAAGGAATCTTTTAGAGTGAGGTAAGTTAGGCTAGCCCTCTGCTCTTGGATCTCTTTGACCTAGAGCCTTGACATGGTTGGTCCCCCTCTCTTAAATCTTCCTCCTGAATGTTGCAAACTATTGGAAAGTATAATTTGATGGTTCCTAGATGCAACATGGGTTAGGAGTGGGTATCCTTTTCATCACCCCACAAGGGGATTGTATCCCAAAGTCATATCAGCTATCCTTCCCCTACACCAATAACATTGTAGAATATGAGGCTCTTGTCATAGGACTTCAAATAGAAATACAATGGAAAATCTTGGGACTGAAGGTCTATGGGGATTCACAGTTGATTATCAATAAAGTCAATGATGAATATCAAACCAAGGATGACAAGTTGACCCCATACAAAAGGCTAGTAGAGGATCTCAAAGAGTTCTTCATTGAAATAACATTTGAGAAAATACCCAGAGCAAATAATAAAGCAATCGATGCTATGGTGACAATTGGATCATTACTAGATATCCTGAAAAACATCCATAAACATGAATTCCTTGTTGAGAAATTTTTTGTACCAGCTTTTGCAGTACCAAAATTTGAGCTTGTGTGTGAAATCATTGGTTCCAATGATCCCTGGTACCATGAAATATTTACCTACTTAAAAAGAGGAATCCTTTCTGATAACATCACCCCAAACCTCAAAAATACCTTTTTTAAAAATTCATCCTGCTTTGTCATCATAGGAGAAACACTATACTATAGGAGTATTGAAGGGACACTATTATGATGCCTTAAACCTAAGGAAGCTTTAACTACCTTAACAAAGGTACACATCAACATTTATGGTTCACACTCTAGTGGTATGACCTTGGACAAGAAACTGTTGATGACAAGGTACTACTAGCCTACTATGGAGGAAGAAGCTAATGACTATGTCTGGAAAAGTATGCAATGCCAATAACATGGGGACCTCATCCATGCACCAGCTCAGGAGATCTAATCAATCATGAAACCTGAGTATTTTTTACAGTGGGGGATCAACCTCATAGGGAAAATAATACCTACCTCATCCAATGGCCACAAATTCAACATGATTGCCACATAATACTTCATAAAGTGTGTAGAGGCCATCCTTATGCCTTACATCATGGGAAATAAAATATCTAAATTCATCTTGAATTACCTCATCTACAGCTATGGTGTCCCCCAAGAACTTATCTTAAATAACAATACACCCTTCAAAAATTAGGATGTCTGTGAGCTATGCCAAAGATTCAACATCCAACATCAGTTCTCCACCCATTATTACCACCAAGGAACAACCAAGCCAAGGCTACAAATAAAACTATCTTGAAAATCCTCAAAAAGATGATCAATGAAGTTGGTTGGGATTGGAATTTACAACTAAAACCTACCTTATGGACTTACATAACCAGTATCTACACACCTACATGTGTAACACCTTAGTCCCTAGTATATGGATTTGAGGCTATCCTACCTATTGAGGTTGAGCTCCCATCCTTAAGAATATCATTGCAGAATCTTATCACTGATGAAGAATACAAAGTGTCACGGTTGAACAAGCTGGAGCTACTAGACAAATGTCACCTAGATGCTTTGAATCACCTCCAGGTTTATAAAAATTGTCTAAAGAGGAGCTATAACAAGAAAATAAAAAGTCATTCCTTCCAGGTCAGAGAGCTCATGTTGAAGGAGAACTAGAAGAATGTACCCAATCCTGACATCAAAGAAAAATTTGAACCCAACAGGTTGGGACCATTTGTTGTCACTGCAAGTTACAAATCAAAAGTGTATCAGTTTTCCACACCAGAAGATGAGCCTTTGAAAGATCCCATTAATAGCTCCCATCTAAAAAAAAATTATGCCTAAGCTTGTAGGTATAATGATCCAGGTGGATCCAGAATACCTAAAAATTTCACAGTCTCAAAATTCATCCAAAGAAGCATCAATGTGTAGAGCTTGTAGACATGATCCTGACGCAACTTTAATAGGCTCAAAAGGAGTCCGCATGCAGAAGTTATGCTCAGTCAAAGGTTCGGTGAAACAGGCAAATCAGGGGTTCAAAAAGAAAAAAAAATTGATTATCTCCAAATGAAATAAAAATGATGCCAAGTTGTAGTGCTCATCATGCTGATTCCAGAACTATATTCAGTTTCAAAAATGGAGCTCGTATGTGAAAGTTACAGCTGGTCAAAGGTTGGTCAAAATTTTGACTTTGGTTGACATTGATGACATCAGCAAGCTGACATGGCAGATGGTGACATGGCAAGAGTGGTGAGTTGGCACATACATGGTGGAAAAATAATATGGATTAAACCATATTGTTAAAAGAAAACACGTATGGTTTAAAATTTAAAAGATTTTTGTGATTTCAAGGAGGATTTGGTGGGATTTTATCCCTTAAAATCCTCTTCCCTTGCCCATAAAACAAGGAGAGGAAAAAAATCCCGTAAACTTACATTTCAACAAATTAACCCCTTTAACCACCTTTCTCATATTTAACAGGTTTATTTTAAAGAATAGCCAAGGAGATTATTAAGGGGCTTTTAAAAGATATTTTTAAAGATTATAATGCAAGTCCAAAATTATAATGGCCCATAGTTAAAGGGGTTCATTTTTTAATTGTATGGCTTGGAATTATAAAAGCCAAAGGTGGATTCATTTTTGAAAGATTAATTTGTTATACTAACGGGATATTAGTGATTTTTATTGTAAAAGGGGGAAATGGTTGGAATTTTTACTTGTATACGAGAGATATACAATATTTGCAAAATAATATGGTTAAAGCCATATTAGCAAATAAATGTGTATATAAAGTGGTGATTTTTGTAAAGGGACAAGGGGAAAATTATTGAGTGGATAATTTTGTATGAGAATTTGAGAGAAATAATTCTTTGGAGGAGAATTTACAAGGTGTTTTTGTACACCAAAAATTGTAAAAGAGTGAGATTGTGGAGAGATTATTGCAGGTTCTTGGAGCTTGGGTATTGTAAGAAAGCATAATTTTGCTTGGCGATATCAATAAAGTGGTCCCAGCATTGAGAAGCAGACCCGGAGACGTAGTCCACATTGGACAAACTCCGTTATCAATCTGCGTGTTGTGACCCTTCTATTTCTTTGTCTCATTCTTCTCACTTCTGTCTCAATTTTCTCTCTAGTTTAAATTCAGTATTTGAATTTCTAATTACTTATTTTGTAATTTCAACGGTTAAAAGGCATAATCACGCAATTCTGTATTAGATCGGGAAATTACTGTAATTAGATTTAATTTACAAGTTATTTTGTAAACTCTAATTACAGATCAAGTTGGTATCAGAGCCCTTTTGTAGGAAATTGCAAAGTGAATGCTAACCAGGTTGAAATTGAAACAAGGAGAAGGTGCACTAGAAGAGTTCAATCTAGAGATCAGAAAATGAAGGACTTTTCCACAAGCAGAGATGGCAGCTGAACAAAGTCCTATAGAGCTTGATGAGAAAGCTTTCCAGAAAGCATTTCTCGAAATGAAGGCTATGGTGGAAGTTCTTTTCCAAGAGAGGCAAGAGCGACAGAAGAAAAAGGAACTCAAGAAAAGAAAGAAGAATGAAGGTGAATCCTCTTCAAAAGATGATAAAGGTAAAGGAGTAGGAGGTGGTAGTGACCCTCCTAAACCTTCTTCCCCATCTTCTTCTTCGTCCTCTTCATCTTCTGAAAGTCCAAAACATTCTTCACAAGGAAAAGTTGCACAAAAATCAACTAATTCTCCTTTATTGAAATTAGATGTCAAATTTGAGTTGCCTATGTATAATGGTGAATTGGATGTAGAGAAATTAGATAACTGGCTTAAGCAGATCGAAGTGTATTGCAGGATTCAACAAATCTTGGATGAATCTTCCAAAATCTAGCTAGCCACTCTTCGAATGGGAGGCACTGCATTGGTTTGGTGGGAGAGTAAGATTCAAGATGATCTTGCTAAGCACAGTAAAATCATTTCATCTTGGTATGAGTTTACTTCTACTTTAAAGAAACAGTTTTATCCTTTGGGTCATATGCAACAAGCTGTTATGGATTTGTAAAACATAAGACAGGGTAAAGGACAAACAGTTCAAGAGTATACACAGGTGTTTAGGAAGAAAGCACTTACTCTTGGTATTCCTCTTTATACGCAAGAAACTTTATTAAAGTATATAGGTGGATTGCATTCGCATTTGAAACATACAATTCTTATGTTTAATCCAACTAATTTTGATGAAGTGTGTGTACAAGCAACCCATATTGAAGCAGGTGGAAGGAACATAAGTTTTAGTTCAAAAATGGAATCTGTTCCTCCAACTGAAGGCAATAAGAAGGGTAAGGAGAGGAAAGTAGCTGCTGTGAAGAAAGAGGAAGGTGAAAAGCCTACTTGTTCGCATTGTCAGAAGAAAGGGCACACAGATGCGAAGTGTTGGAAATTGCATCCGGAATCGAGGCCTAAGTGGTTTAAGGATCGTAAAGGTAAACAAAACACTACAGCTATTGTTCAGGATCTTGGATTAGATTCTGATGATGAAACAAAAATTTCAGTTGTAGGTTTGAAAGGTAAAACTTTTGCTGGTAATGATTCTGCCACTAACGTTTCTAAGAGTTGTGTTGTTCCTGAAGATAACAAAAGATGTGAATTGTTTCATATAAGGGTGATTTCTAAGAACACTAAGATTAATGCATTGATTGATAGTGGGTCTCAAGTTAATCTAATTTCAGAGGAAGTTGTTAAACAGTTGGGATTGGAAACCAAGCCACATAAGAAACCTTATCCGTTAGGTTGGGTGTGCAATGATAACAAATTGTGAGTAACTAAGCAATGTAGTTTGAAATTTGCAATAACATCTAAATTTATAGATGAGGTTGAATTTGATGTGGTTCCACTTGATATCTGTGGCATTGTGTTGGGTAGCCCGTATTTATATGATAGGAAAGCAATCTTCTACAGGGAACATAATCAGTATCACTTGTTTAAGGAAGGAATTGAATACATTGTGCATTCTCATTCAATTAAGACTGATAAATCTTTTGTGACAATGGGGCAATTGAAAAGGTAGTTAATGCAAGTGATAATTTGGCACTTATGTCTGTACCACAAGAAGTGTCAAAGAATAAAAGCATATATGATTCTAAGGATGTTCCAGTTATGAAAGATAAACATGATGTTGGTACATTATTTTTCTCGTCTGCAAATTTGGTTTTGTTGTTCAGCCTTCTACTTTTCAGCAGTGTTTGGTTGATAGCAACAACGCTGAATGTGGATGTGTATATTGCTAATGTGCTTAACAATGTCAGTACAGTTTTGATTGTTGTTGTGATGAGTCAGATGCACAGGTTCCCAGAAAGAAGGACAACTAATACTGGGCAAGTGAGGCAAAGATGCCCTCACTTAAATTGCATGTAAAAATAGACCTTTTGGGGGTCCAAAAGCTTCTCAATAGGGAGGAATGATCCAGGTGGATCCAGAATACCTAAAAATTTCATAGTCTCAAAATTTATCCAAAGAAGCATCAATGTGTAGAGCT
The DNA here is from genome assembly GCA_007258455.2 of Sequoia sempervirens. Classification (NCBI taxonomy): domain Eukaryota; kingdom Viridiplantae; phylum Streptophyta; class Pinopsida; order Cupressales; family Cupressaceae; genus Sequoia; species Sequoia sempervirens. The sequence goes on along the minus strand of VDFB02271358.1, from coordinate 826,853,715 downwards.
CGCAGACATGATCCTGACACAACTTTAATAGGCTCAAAAGGAGTCTGCATGCAGAAGTTATGCTCAGTCAAAGGTTCGGTGAAACAGGCAAATCAAGGGTTCAAAAAGGCAAAAAAAATGATTGTCTCCAAATGAAATAAAAATGATGCCAAGTTGTAGTGCTCGTCGTGCTGATCCAGAACTATATTCAGTTTCAAAAATGGAGCTCGTATGTGAAAGTTACGGCTGGTCAAAGGTTGGTCAAAAATTTGACTTTGGTTGACTTTGATGACATCAGCAAGCTGACATGGCAGATGGTGACGTGGAAAGAGTGGTGAGTTGGCACATACATGGTGGAAAAATAATATGGATTAAACCATATTGTTAAAAGAAAACACGTATGGTTTAAAAATTAAAAGATTTTTGTGATTTCAAGGAGGATTTGGTGGGATTTTATCCCTTAAAATCCTCTTCCCTTGCCCATAAAACAAGGAGAGGAAAAAAATCCCGTAAACTTACATTTCAACAAATTAACCCCTTTAACCACCTTTCTCATATTTAACGGGTTTATTTTAAAGAATAGCCAAGGAGATTATTAAGGGGCTTTTAAAAGATATTTTTAAAGATTATAATGCAAGTCCAAAATTATAATGGCCCATAGTTAAAGGGGTTCATTTTTTAATTGTATGGCTTGGAATTATAAAAGCCAAAGGTGGATTCATTTTTGAAAGATTAATTTGTTATACTAACGGGATATTAGTGATTTTTATTGTAAAAGGGGGAAATGGTTGGAATTTTTACTTGTATACAGGAGATATGCAATATTTGCAAAATAATATGGTTAAAGCCATATTAGCAAATAAATGTGTATATAAAGGGGTGATTTTTGTAAAGGGACAAGGGGAAAATTATTGAGTGGATAATTTTGTACGAGAATTTTCTTGGAGAGAATTTGAGAGAAATAATTCTTTGGAGGAGAATTTACAAGGTGTTTTTGTACACCAAAAATTGTAAAAGAGTGAGATTGTGGAGAGATTATTGCAGGTTCTTGGAGCTTGGGTATTGTAAGAAAGCATAATTTTGCTTGGCGATATCAATAAAGTGGTCCCAACATTGAGAAGAGGACCCGGAGACGTAGTCCACATTGGACGAACTCTGTTATCACTCTGTGTGTTGTGATCCTTCTATTTCTTTGTCTCATTCTTCTCACTTCTGTCTCAATTTTCTCTCTAGTTTAAATTCAGTATTTGAATTTCTAATTACTTATTTTTTAATTTCAACGGTTAAAAGGAATAATCACGCAATTATGTATTAGATCGGGAAATTACTGTAATTAGATTTAATTTACAAGTTATTTTGTAAACTCTAATTACGGATCATATAAATCCAAAAAAACAAAAAAGAATCAAAATCCAAAAAAAACAGAAAAAGGATTGAAAATAGAAAGAAAAAAATTGTCCTCTAGTGAAAACCACTTCGGTGACGCTTTAGGAAAGTACCTTGATGAGGTGCCTTGTGTAAATAAGGCACTTCCATCCACCATCAGGTCCTTGGCTTGTTCCACATTGCTTTCCATCACATTCACCCATCACATTCCATCATCTGCTCCATCACCCATCCATATTGATCTCATGGCTTGATCTTGTGTAGGTATCATGTCCCATCCTAAGAGCTACTTAGCACATACCTAAGGTCAATTTTGTCCTACCTATATCAAGGTAGTCAACTACATCACACTAGGGGAATTTCCTTATAGCTACATCGGATCGAATTTGTGTATGTCCTTCAAATATTTCATAACATTAAAAAATCCAAAAAAATAGTCATAAAACCAAAAAATCCAAAAACATCGAAAACATGTCAAAAATCCAAAAAAAGGGGTCAAAAATAGAAAAATTCAAAAACATAGTCACCATGTCAAACTACGAGACTTCTGCATGTATAATGTAGGCAAGGCTAATCTTTGTTTAGCCCTTGAGGCCCATAGGATAGGTCCTTTAGGTGTCCATTTTAATAAACTGACAATCTAATTGTTCATACTTCATCTAAATGAGTATGTGTCAGTCGAACTACGTGATCTTTGCATGTATAACGTAGGAAAGGTTAATCTTTGTTCAGCCCCCAAGGCTCCTAGGATAGGTTCTTAGGCTAGGTTCTTGGTCAAAATCTCAGAAAACACCAAAAATATTAGAAATTTTGAAAAATCAAAAGATTTGTAGAACATATCAAAAACCCCAAAACAACCTCAAAACATTTCAAAATACAAAAAACATCCAAATACTCCAGAAAAACCAAAATCAACCATCCCATTTCACTTTCACTCACATTAAATTTATTGTCATCTTCAAACTTTGGTAAGGTAAGTGGAAACAAGCCTAGCAAACTCATAAAGTGTAAACCTAAACATCAAAGTCTTTAAGTCTAGGTAAATAAGTGAACAAGTTGGTCAAATCTTGGTATCAATAGCCCATCATCTTGTTAGTCTCAGCATCATCTGATAAATCATTTCCTAGGATGCATCTTTCCTAATATGGACATCAACATCAAACATCATCATAGTTTTAGTCTTGGCTAGAGGTATGAAGAACATTAGCTTGTTTGTTTGCTTGATTTTTTCTTGTGATGTATCTTATTTTGCACCTATCCCAATGACCTCTTGATGATGTTTATCCAAATGATTTAGAGAGAAAGGAATAGGGAATTGATCATTATCTTTTGTTTGTTGTGCTTGTTGGACATCCTTTTAGTATAACCTTGGTGTATACTTATTTCATTAGGTATGTATGGACGGTGTTTTGGATAGCTTGTTGACTATTACATTGGGAGGTTTTACCTTTATGTTTTTTGGTCCAAGGTGTTTGAAACATCTAAAGTACATCCTAGCAAGGTTTCTAAATGTCAGGTGTGAACATGGATACTCCTATCTATTTGCTGAGTCAAATTCCATTGCACTAGATTCCATGTCATCCTGGCCATCTATACCTTGATGCATTCTATCTATGTGTGTTATCAAACATAGGGAAAGTTATGCAGTTACGTATCAATCCCTCGATAAGAAAATCATCATCATCATTGATCATAATACCTAATAAAGTCTTGATGACTCATAGACTTGTTGGACTTCTACATCTTCTTGGAATCAAGGGTTGACCCCTCTCATTCTTCTCTCTTTTGTATGCACTAACATGGTATCATGAAATTAAAAAAAAAACATCAACACATCCATCTTGCATCCATCAAATATCAGCATATACACATCCTACATAATCATGGCATCTCATCATAATAGGAAACATGATCGCATGCATTACATCATCATTTAAGGTTGTTTAGAATAATATAGATTTGTTATTCTAAGCATCTTAAACCATCTCACTTGCATTGTCATCATAATATAGATCTGTTAGTCTAAGAATTTCATAACATAATCATTCATTTCATCCATAGCATAAATGTAAAAAAAATCCATACATACATCTTGCATCATCATGGCATATCACATAGAAATATACTAAAAAAGGAAGTAAAACCTATACATCACATTTGCATTCATGTCATACATCCATAAAATCATCATAAATCAAAAAACATCTTTGCATAATCATAAATCACAAATACATATATAATATATCATATGCATCCATAAAACATGAAATAAAGAAGCATAACATCATATAACACTACATCAAAGCCATCTCATATATATATCAAAGAAATTGAATGTCATGGTAAAATTGAGATCAGTGTGTAATATCATCAAAATCATGTACAAGAGGCTAATCAAAACTCACCAATGAATGTATATTCATCAAATAATTAGGTTGTACATCCAAAAAAGTGCTTATCATAAGGGGCATGCTACTCTTGGCTCTCTTGCTCAGCCTCACAAGATCTTGAGGTATGATGACTAGATGACAGGTCTCTATGGGACCTGCTCAGTGCTGCTCTACTCATATGACAAAACTCTCTATCATCGATCCTCTCCAGACACTCTCTATAATAACACATCCTAGAGTAGGTGGCCTCTGCATGGCTCACCTGTACATATGTATTGGGACTATAGCTTGTCCATGTACCTATTATGCTACAACCTCTAGCTACTCCTGATGTCATGTCTCTTGTGCCAAAGCCAGATCTGCATCATGTCATAATTGGCATTCATGATCAATCTTTGTTCTAGCAGCCTATAGCTACTACCTGGCCTCTTCTCTCTCTTGGGTGACCATCTATAGCTATGTAGTGGCCTGCTACAGATAAATTGTAAGTTGTTGTACCTATGCCTATAATGCCACAATCTATGCATCCTATAGATTGAGACCCAACAATGGCCCCTGTGGTGGTTGTTGTGGTGGCCTCTAGTCCACCAGTTGTACAAGTGGAACATCTCCATCCTGTCTATGCCCTAGATCTAGAAATTTACCATCATGCCCATCCTAACCATCATGCTGCCCATGCAGTGGTTGTTGCTGACCTATTCGAGGACCTCTCTGTTGTCCTCTACCTGTTGTTGGAACAATCGGTAAAGTGAGTCGAATCAGGGCATGGGCTTGCCAATATGCACCATATGCTTGTGTGGTCCTGACATCTTGTGTACCATCAAAATACACCTAGGGCTATGTACCAACTGTCTAAACTCATCTATTGCAACTAGGGTTGGACCCACTATCCCCAGGCAGTCTCACAGGATCTCCTAAAAAATATAGCTAGGTAACCATCATCAAGTACATCCTGCACCTCCCCAAATTAATGGGATACCTTATTAGGGAGTTAGTGCTCGATCATCAAGTGATCATGAACCTATATATATCTAGTATGACAATAATAAGACAACTACTTGTCATCATCGATCCATCGTCAAGCGTGTATCCAAGGCCTCCACCTGAAAACTGTCATCTCATCAATCATCCGCCTCTAATGTGGGATTCCAGTAATGCCTATATAATGAAGAGTGGTCATGGCCTGTATTTGTACACTATAAGCTAATCATGATCTGTATCCACAAGTGTAATGGTTGGCTGCAAAATGACAATATGCTCATAGGCCCATATATGGAGTAGGGTGACCCCGACACCTATGTTGCGTGCACCATAATATACCACTTGGTGCATATCATGATACAAATATGCTAAAAATATTGGGCCCAAAGTGTAAACAATCATCTCCCCCACCATCCAAGCCTAAACAATACCCCATCCAATGTTGTAGCCTCTTGCTCGTATGTTAGGTACTAGGACCCCTGAGATTAGTGCACCCATGAACAATGACAAATCTGGGGCAATCCCCTAGTAGTAGTGCAGGTCAATTTGACTACTATCAACCTCGTACTAGTCAACCCTGAGTATCTCAAAAATGTCATCATTGATGGCCTCTACATCATAAAAAAAGTGCTCACCTGAATGGGGATCCACAAGATCCACCAAAAATACTCAAGGGTAATAGTGGCCTCTCCTATCGATAAATGAATAGATGAAGTCTCACTCTTCCATCGCTCAACTAGAGCTATCATCATAGCAAGATGGGTGTGAATGGCTGACATTTGTGTAGCTTATCTGAAACTGATTGCACTGAGGAAAAATAGTGCATCATTGGTCAAGTGCCTCTCCCAACGCAGAATCCAACATCGATGCTCCTTTAAATGGAGTAGATGAAGAACCTCCTGCACTCAAAAAGTGCACCACATCAAAATTTTGTGAAAAATGACAAATTAAAAAATAAATGTCCTCCTAAAGCAAAGGCGAGTCAGTTTTAGCAAAAGCAACACTCTGCTTTTTAGCAAAAGTGATGCCAAAATCAATAGTTGTGCTCTTTCTCAAAGGTGGGTCGGTATTTGAGGGCGGCGCTAGACCATTTACACTCACACGATGCTCTATGACAAAGGCGAGTTGACATTTTTGAGCGGTGCTCCAACCATCATAGGTTGTGCAATGCTTCATTGCAAAGGTGGGTCAACATTGGATGCGTGACCCTGGACCCTAACTAAGTTGCACAATGCCATACCACAAAGGTGGCATCACAACATCAAAAGTGATGCTGACTGGAGTAGGAGTGATGCGTTTGACCAACCTAGTTGAACCCTAATAAATGCATCAAAAACATAAAAAAAAGAAGTTTTGATTTGCGTATCAAGGGTCCTACGTCTGGAGGCCATTATAACTCACGAACTAGCTCCATCCGATGTTTGGGAAGCACACGCTCAACCATTTTGTCAACAACCTAGAGTAAAATCATAGGAAATCTCTCAAGCAAAATGCACAAATGAATTTAAAATGATCTAAACCCATCTATAATTTAAGCTTGAAAATTAGGCTTTTTGAGCCCGTTCATTCGTTCTGAGAGCAAAGAAGCCTATTTTGACCATTTTTTTATCTCTTTAGCCCATTTTCATGACTCATAGCCTATTTTCTGCACCTAAACCATTGTTAGAACCTTTTCACAAGCTTGACCAAAAAAATGAAAATTTTTCCTAATCTCTTGAGGGGGTAGTGTAGTAGCGTAATTCCTTATGATGAGGAAATAGTGGGGCATCTGAAAAAATTAGAAAATTTTGAATTTTGATCTCAACAATATTATTCTTTGAACCAACACAATGGGTACATCACTTCAAAGAGGGGGAAAATGTAGACACTTAAATAGTCTTGATTGATATTATGCATCAAATTCTAATTAATTAACATCACTTCCTCCTAAATCACTTCTGCACTAACCAATTAATTAAATAATCTTTATATTTAGTTAAATTCATCAATTTCTACTATTAATCGAATAATTGACTTTATCAGATTAATTCACCCTCCCTTGACTAATGTTCATCACATTTAATAAAATAAGTCAATTTATTTAATTAAAGTCCCAATGTTCTTTCATTTGATTTAAATAAATCTAATTATTTAAAACAAATGTCACAAATCCCTAACCCACTTAAGTTGATTAATTCTAAATTAATTAACTCTTAATGCTCATTACCCATTTATCTAGCTTTTGACTCAACCTTGGTCAACTAAACCCATGGTCAACTAACCAAGTTGCACATGAAAAATGATTTCTTCTAATTAACTAAATAGCCTATTTTCCTCGCAAAGGCATATTCTTAGGAATATTCCCCTCGACCACTCATTCATAAATTTACCTCCATAAGGCTTTAAATAGCCTCTTACAAAGGTCTTTAATTCTCTTCATAACCTATCTCAATGATCTCCCACAAATCTTTTCCTATAAAAAATGTCATCATCTTGATGCACTAGTATTCATAATCACATATCTAGAAATAATAATGTTATGGGTGAGAGGATTATACAACCTATAAGCCTTACTTTGCTCACTATATCCAACAAAAATACATGATCCACTTTTTGGATCTAACTTATGCCTCTTTTTTCCAGCTACATGAACATATGATAAACACCCAAAAACTTTGAAATGATGTCCACATTAGGCCTTTTCTCATACTAGGCTTCATATGAAGTTATCATATTGAGTGAAAATCCATCTACCATGCCTTAACTCTACACATGCTTCAAAATTTTCTCCACGCACATCCCCATGGCTTTCAATAGCCTTGTGACAAGTGTCACAATGCTATTGGCCTCCATTTTAGTTCCACATCCCCCAATTTCACTCATTCTTCAACCCTTGAGTCCTATAAGTAGAGGCTTCTCCTACATGACATGGATCCACAATCTCATGCAATCTTACTATAGGCATATTCACTCATAGTAATCACCAATTCCATGTCATTTTAGCTTGGTTTACTATACTTTTGCATCATTTTCATCATCTATACATCAAAGGATCTTGGAGCTTATCAAAGGGATTGGGAAAGGGTCACTTTCCACATCAAAGTAACACCAAACCCCCTATGGGATGGAGGTTTGGTCTATTGAGATAGGTTTACATGCTTTTGTTTGCATTATTTCATGTTTTGCTCATGTTTTCTTATCTTTGTTTGATCAAGAATCTCATAGGGGATGATGTTTGTGCTTATTTTAATGACTAACCTTGTTTGTGTTGTCTTTGATTAGCTTGGTGCAAATTAGCATCCACATATATTAACTATATTATATGTGAAAATGTACTTTAAAAATAATTCATAACTTTCCCATATTTTTGTAAAAATCATGAGCTCACAATTAATATTGAAAAGATAAGGTGGTAGTAATTAAATTGTAAATATTCAATTGTAATTCTTAATTTCTATTATAATAATACTTTTTAAGAGACATAATCTTATAAATATTTCAAATTGATTTAAATTACCATTGAATTATACTGCAATATAGAAGAAGAATCTATAATTTTGAAAATATTCAAAGAAATATTGAGTTTTTATAAAAAAAAATATTGTTCAATATTTTTGTAAACTACTTATTTTGTACAATTGTAAAGTTTAAAATTGCAATATTTTTTGAAAGAATTGGAAGGCTATTAAAATAATCTAAAATTATTTTAATTTGAATAACAATCACCATCAATAAAAAAAAATTCTCATTTAAAGATTTAAAAATACAAAATTTAAATTTTAGAAAATAACAACCTAATCATCACTAAATCTTTCATCTTTATAAAAAAAAATTTCTTTCAAAAAGACAACACATTAAAATTAAAAGATAGAATATTAAGTTAAATATTATGAAAACCTTTATTTGATCAAACAAAATTAATTTCAACCTTATTAACTTAAACAATAAAAATTACTTCTAAAATTAAAACTAATACTTAGAAATACACAGTCAAATTGTCTTTGTTAGACAAACCTAAAAGTAAAGTGAAGTGAGCAAATTCATAAATTATGTATAATACCAATGAAATTGAAGACTACATAATTTTATTTTAAAATGTGGACTTTCCTTTTAGAATACAAGAAACTTGTAACTAACTTCTCACTTGCCATTTTCTTTTACAACCCAAAATAACTTTTGGTTTCTTTATTTTCATCTATTTTAAAATATGAAAATTATGATATAAAAATATATAGCCTCAAATTTATATATGTTCGATATAATTATTTTGTTTGTGTTAAATTATTTTAAATATATTTTACATATTAGAAAGGAGTTGGATGATTAATAGAGTGAGAATAATTATGAAATTGTTGTTTATGTAGATGATGATTATGAAACCATTACTTATATATAGGTGACAATCTCAAAACTATGTATAAAAGACACTAGTAATTTTAAATCAATTTATTCATATATAAGAAGCCATATGTCTAACCCTTACTTGAACTAATAGTATTGTTATCATCTATAAAACTATGATTTGAAGAATATGTTGAATTCAACTTCACATTGATTAATATTTGAATCACCGCAACCTAATCTATGAATCTACCTATACAAATACCTTGCACTATTTTTCTTAAACTATATTGTTGAGTGAAAGCTCTAGGAAAATGATTGTTAGGAAGTGTTTTACATTTCTAATCTTAGCCTTCTTGAAATGGATGACTTGGTTTCTTTTACTAACACTTTATGATCCAATCAAAGATCATAATTCTCCATTTACAAGACTTCTAATCAATAAAATCATGACTTACATATAGATGACAATCTCAAAACTATGTATAAAGACACTAGCAATTTTGAAATCAATTTATTCATATAGATGAATTATATATCTAACCATTACTTGAACTAATAATATTACTATCATCTATAGAATTATGGTTTGAAGAATATGTTGAATTCAACTTCACATTGAATATTTGGATCACCGACAACCTAATCTATGAATCTACCTATACAAATCTCTTACACTATTTTTTTTTGTGATTGAGTCCTCCATCCATGCATCATTTTTGTTTTCTTTTCTCTCTTTTGGAGAGGGGTTTTTTCCCACAGGGTTTTTCTTCTTTTCTTTGGTTGTGAGAGATTTCTTTTTTGCATTGTAAATGGGTACCTAACATGGTTGTGTAGCTGGGACCTATATTGCATCTTCATAATAATTCTCCCTAATTTGCACTTAAGGGGGGGTGTTAGAGTAAATTACATTTACCTTAGGCTTAAGTTTTAACTTAGGCATAATTATGCATTAGTTATTCGGGTGGTTTTTTTTCTATAGGGTAGTTTTACACTGGTCTGTGTTTTTCACGGCTTTATAAGCCTGTAAATTATGTTAATTATTTATCTCATTTATTTCACTCCTTATTTTGTGAAATAGCCTTGTGTCTCTCTCAAAAGTAAATCACAAATTCAAATGTGTGCCAGGCAAAAGGATTGCACCCACCACCAAGGAAATACACAACCTCTGCAAGAAATCATGCTGCCCACACAACAAAATGTCTTTGTAGAAAAGAATCACCTCTTCCAGTTCATTTTCCAATGAATGAGATAGATCACGATATGCCTAAGGAAGAAGAACCGTGCTTTGATACCATGTTAGAGTGAATAACCCAAGATCATCAACTGTAGAAAACCTTCATAAAAAAGTGAGGGAGACATGAGGCCATTTCACCAAATAAGGAGTAAAATAAATGAGATAAATAATTTACATAATGTATAGGCTTATAAAGCCGTGAAAAACACAAAAGGGTGAAAAAATACCCTATGGGAAAAAACCACTCGAATAACCAATGCATAATTATGCCTAAATTAAAACTTAAGCCTAAGGTAAATGTAATTTACTCTAACATTTTCAAACTATATTCTTGAGTGAAAGCTCTAGGAAAATGATTGTTAGGGAGTGTTTTACATTTTTAATCTTAGTCTTCTTGAAATGGATGACTTGGTTTATTTTAATAACACTTTATGATCCAATCAGAGATCATAATTCTCCATTTACAAGACTTCTAACCAAAAAAATCACGACTTACTTATAGATGACAATCTCAAAACTATGTATAAAGACACTATCAAAGTTATATATCTAACCCTTACTTGAACTAATAGTATTTCTATCATCTATAGAATTATGGTTTGAAGAATATGTTGAATTCAACTTCACATTGAATATTTGGATCATGGACAACCTAATCTATGAATCCACCTATACAAATCTCTTACACTATTTTTTTCAAACTATATTCTTGAGTGAAAGCTCTAGGAAAATGATTGTTAGGAAGTGTTTTACATTTCTAATTTTAGTCTTCTTGAAATGGATGGATTGGTTTATTTTACTAACACTTTATGATCCAATCAAAGATCATAATTCTCCATTTACAAGACTTCTAACCAATAAAATCATGACTTACATATAGATGACAATCTCAAAACTATGTATAAAGACACTCGTAATTTTGAAATCAATTTATTCATGCATAGGGAGTTATATATCTAACCCTTACTTGAATTAGTAGTATTGCTATGATCTATATAACTATGGTTTGAAGAATATGTTGAATTCAAATTCACATTGAGTATTTGGATCACAGACAACCTAGTCTATGATTGTACCTATACAAATCCCTTACACTATTTTTTTCAAACTATATTCTTGAGTGAAAGCTCTAGGAAAATGATTGCTACGAAGTGTTTTATAGTTTTAATCTTAGTCTTCTTGGAATAGATGACTTGGTTTATTTTACTAACACCTCATGATCCAATCAAAGATCACAATTCATAATCCAATCAAAGATCACAATTCTCCATTTACAAGACTTATGACCAATAAAAGCTTAGGAATGCATGAAGTGAGAAAATTTATTCCCCATTTTCTTTCACGATACAATATAATTTTCTTTGACAATTATCCTTTTAACCAAATTTGCATGTTTCTTTCAATCTTCTTCTTCACTATGTCTCTTTCTAAAAAATATGATCATATTTGACCAACTCCTTTAAATAATGAAAACAAGATCTTTAAAGATAACACAAAAACATCTTTGTCCAACTCCTTTAGAAAATTACTAAGAACAAATATAACTCCATTTTTTATTACTAAACGAACAAATTAGATAGCACAAATCTGATATCCTCTGTCACACCAAAATGCTGGCATAATCAATCTCTATATAAAATTTCACCAATTCAATATACAAACATAAAAATCAAATAATAATGATTAGAATATGACTAATTGTATTCATTAATGTCAAGTGAAAAGATATGCTATAAGAAGTAATATATGGTGCTTACGTAGATTAATCTAAAAAGGCCTTCAAGTCAAACTTATGCAGCTTTCAACAGTCTTATTATTTTGTCTTCCACAATTGTTAACAAACATTCACGTGGAGAAGTGTAGAGGCATTCAACAGTTTTTAAAAATCAATCTCAAAACACTTCCAATTTTAGGTTTATGTTGTTCCGAAAGGTTATTTATTTGTCATTTCAAATTTTCATAAATTCTTCTGTAACTTCCTTACATCATGGCAATGTTTTAGGACGTATGTTTTGATATTTTTTAGATTTTGTATTTATAGGAATATCTGATATTGCATTTGTATTGGTTGTTTATAGAGATATTGTATTTGTATTGGTTGTTTTCAAATGAGCAAAGGTAAATTTTGGTCGATCAAAGGTAGGACAATTATTTATTATTTTTTAGTGAAGACAAGATATAAAATTATCATTGAAAAGTGTAATATTTAAAGTGTATTTGATGTCTTAGAAATGGTTTGAGAGGAAATTCTTATTTCTGTAGTTATCAGTAATATCATTGAAAGGCTTGGTTTCTAGTGAGACAATCTCTATATTTGAAGTCACTCCTTAGGTTATTGCTTTTGAAGAAGAATTGGTTGGGTCTGTTGAGGTTGTTGTTGGGTCTATTATCCATGAAGCAATGGACCTTCCCTCTAGAAACATAAAGAGAGTTGATGATCTAAATGGAGATGGGTGTGAGTAATAATTTGATAACTAGGGCTGCTATAGCTGATCTAGTAATTGCTCTAAGAGTTGCTCTTGGAGGGTATCACCTTTGAACATGTATATGATAAAAAATTTAAGAAAAAGAGTATGACTCATCCCTTCTAGATTCTAGTGATTGTAGTTCCCCTATAGTTGGTAAAATCCCCATTCCAAAAGGAAGGTTAGGGAAACAACAAATGTAGGGATGGATGATAGAGGTCAACCTAATTTCAGAGAAACCGGATCTAAGGAGACAAAAGAAATTGCTAGTGGGAGGAAAAATACAATGGACTTATTTTCCCTCAAGAATGATTGTAAATGAAGATTTTACCATAGAATATTCAAGGACAAAATAATCCCCATAAGCAACTATTTTTTGAAAAGTTATATGTTGAAAAATAAACCTAGCATATTTCTCATTTAGGAGGTTAAAATATCCAAGGATTCTTTAGGGAACTCAATGTGGTGCTTCTAGAAGCATCTCAAAAATGTGGAATACAAATCTTCTTTACAAGGGATGATACATTATTCTATACATAGTTTGGAGACTAGATTTTATGTAGCTTCTTCCAACACATTTGATCCTTTCAAAATTTTATGCTTCAAACACTAGGCTGGCCCATTAGTTGTCATGGTCTGAGTTATACCAATTAAAACAATAATATAAGGAGAATTTTTGGATGCTTTTTGGTGACTTTAATTCTTTTCTCTTTCCTTTTAAAATGCTTGGAGGTTTACATGACTACACTGATACCATGACTAATCTTACTATATTTATATATGATCTTGGGTTGATGGATGTGGATCTAAACGGGATTTCATTTATAATTGGTATGAGTTTTCCAAAGTCCATATAAATAATTAGAGTGAGCTTCTAGATTAAAATGTGTATGAGTTTCAATCGATGTTTTAGATCACACTCAGTGATCCATCATCAGGAAAAGGAAAGAGTGAGATTGGATTGCAAATAAGACCTTAAAAAGGTGGGTGGTGAGGGAGAGGGAAAAAAACAAGAAAATTGTTTTTAAAAGGGGGGAAGAAAAAAGAGGAGACAATAGAAAATATAAATATATTAGAAAAAATAAACTAAAAAAATAATAAAATACTATTCAAGAGAGCAAAAGAAAATCAAAAGTGCAAAAATAAAAATGATAAAAGAGAAATATACAATACACATATATATTATATATGCAATACAATATATATAAATAGTGCATATACTAGAAAATTACTTAATATTCATAATATATTATTAATACATTAGTGATGTAAATGTATTATTAATTCAATGAATTATTAATACATATGAATTAATAGGGTAAGTGCACCAAGATGGTTCCCAAAAAGGGGGCTTAAGTGGCCACTTTTTTTCTGAAATAGGGAAATACTGACTTTGGACGTGAAATTGAGGATACTTACACTCAAAATTTTGAGATGGAATAAAAATGAGGATTCAAGTGCTCCGAGTCTACTTTTTAAACTATTAATTTATTTTGAAAATGGTTGATAATAAGGGGTTCAAATGGGGGACGTACACAAATTGGTGTTGTTTTTGTCAGAAAAACATAACATAGCAACTCTTGTACAACCCTCATATGGTGAACTTTTTTTTAGTATTTTTAAAATCGCTACAGTCAGAAGTTAGGTAACAGTATGTAGTTGATGTACAATTTTTCTGATAATTTTTTAATGAATATTTTATTTTTTACTAATTTTCAAAGTGGACACTTCCTGAAAAATAGGATTTTGGCCGTGCTACCCCTACAAATTTTGGAAACTAATTGATTTAAAAAAATAAAAAAAATGTAGAATGGAGTATAGTTTCTAAAAATGTAATTTATTTGAAATTTTGATGAACGGTTAATTTATAACAAAAAAACACCAAACACTGCTTTTTGCCAAAAAAAGACATACAAACAAAAGAAATTATGGATGAACAGCTCAACATTGTCATAAAGTGAAAAAAATTACATCATTGGATAGCTCAAAGAGAACCTAACATTACCCAGATGTCTGATTTGTTTGATATTGAACCATGTGCAATCCTAACGGTGAGCACAAACCCGATTATGTGAAATATTGTAGAAATTGCAAAACACATCTTTGGTCATTGAGAATGCCCTCCAAGCCTTTGGGTTGGTATTCCAAGGAAAATACCAATCCTAAGGCTCGGGGATTCCCAAAGCAAGATATAACATGAGCTCATTATAAAGCACTCACGTTATAACGCACTCACATTATGTCTTGATTTATGTTAAATGCATATTGAATGTATGCTTATATATTTGTATGTTTGTATGCACATGTATGCTTGTATGCTTGTATGTCATGTATGTATGTATGCTTGTATGTATCAATGCATGTATATTGTATGTATTCCTACTTGTATGTAAGATTGTATATACATGCATGTACATGTATGCTTGTATGCATGTAGGATTGTATGTACATATGTATTATGCTTGTATGTATGTATTTAGAGGGAGAAAGAATTTTAAGAGAGAGAGAGAGAGTTTGGAGAGAGGGTGAGGGGGTGGAAGTGTGATTTTAAGAGAGAGGGAGTGGGAGAGAAGGGGTTGGAGTAAGAGAGAGAGGGGGTGGGAGAGAGAGAATTGAGAGAG
>VDFB02271358.1:826793578-826836784 GCA_007258455.2 Sequoia sempervirens | reverse complement strand
TTTAGGAAGAAATAACGTGATCACTTTATAATG
The DNA here is from genome assembly GCA_007258455.2 of Sequoia sempervirens. NCBI lineage: Eukaryota > Viridiplantae > Streptophyta > Pinopsida > Cupressales > Cupressaceae > Sequoia > Sequoia sempervirens. Next base: position 826,836,751 of record VDFB02271358.1, on the reverse strand, counting down.
TGAGCGTGTTTTGTGTTGCACTAAAAATATTAAAAAAACTCAATATACTCGTGATCTCAAGGCCCACATTTGCATATTCTCCTAGTTCTGCATATGCTCCTAACAAAAAGTAGCTTTTTATGATGTTGTGAAGTGTGCATGCATGTTTTTCACATTCCACCACCTTTTTCATGATCTTTCTACCACCTTTGCATGAAATAGTAGAGTTTTCACATTGAAAGACATAAAATACCAATTCAAGTTTGAATTCCATTGAAAATTGATATACAATTGAAGTTTGGAGGGGAACAAGCTTTGAAAAATTCAAATTGTTGAGGAGTCTGAAGAAAGAAGAAGCTAAGGCTACATAATTGGGTTGAACTCCATTTAAAAGTCTGATTTTTTAGGTAAGTGAAGTCTTTACACATTTTCTTTCATTCTATTATGGCTTCCATTCATTTTTGTTATTTTTCATATTTCATATTGATCATGTTTTGTTTGTCATTATAACCTTAGGTTGTCAATGCACATTTTAAATTACACAATTCTATACACTTTCCAATTACATTTTTAAACCACATCTCTTTGAGGAATTTTGTTATTTAACAATTGATTTACCTTATGTATGTTTCCACATTTTGTATACACATATATATGACATACGTTTTAAGGAAGTAGAATAAAACATCATTTCTCAATCCTTTATTATGGAAGTGCATACCACTCTTTGAAGCTTTCATTGAGGTTTTTTTTTCAAACAATTATACCAAGCAACTCACTGCCTTGTGTATGCTACCAAATTTTCCATACATCTCTTTAAAAAATTGGAATATACGCCTCCCAAATTGATAGATCTTAGAAACTATTTTGGTTTTCATCTCTATTTCTAAATTTAGCTCATCACTAAACCTACCTCATCACTTTTATTTGTGATATATTTTAAATTTTTCCTTGATTAGTCTACCTACAAGGGATTCTAACCCTCTTTTTCCATTTTTAGAAGACTCTTTATTGAAGGCTAAGTTAGCAACATGGGGAAAGGTGCAACCTATCTTGCAATCATGGCTCAAAATGGAAGCATGGACAAATCATTTGAATTGTGATGCAACTAGGGTATGTCCTGCAACACAACTAAACACAAAAAATCAACTAACAACAACAATTCACAAGTCACAATTCTCAAAACTCTTCACTTTTCACCAAATCAGCACTCTTCCTTGTAGCATTGCCAACTCATTCAATCGGGTATTTCTTCTCGATAGATTCTTTCAGACCAAGACTTGAACCATTTCAAGGACCCTTCAGGGTACACAATCACATGCCAACAAACCACTATTGGTTACTTTGTAACAAATTTCTCAAATCAAGCTTTCTACGCCAACTAGGCCTCAAATTAGGACACTTTAGCAAAAAAAACTTATCTTGAAACTTGACCAAAACCTCTAAACACATGTGAGAAAAAATTTATATGTATTAAAACCAAATAATTCACAATTAGTTATCAGAAATTCATCCACCAAGATGCGAAAACCAAAACCCCTCTTTTTAAGCCAAATAACCTAGGGCTTATTAGAAAATACACTTCCCAACCTTATCAAAACATGCCACCACCTCAAACAGGTCTAAAATGGCTTGCACAAACTTAATTCAACAAGAATCAATGCTTCCCTAACACAATACTCACTTTAGCATGTCAAAACCTCTCAAATTCACATGGAAAACACCAAATTTCACTCTAGGGCTTCAAGCCCAACTCAACTCTTGACCTCCCCTGCACACAGTCAACATTCCCACACCTTTTTAGTGATGTTGCAGACCCATTCCTCAAGTTAGAGTTATAACAGTGAGAGGAATAGGTCAAAACACCATTTTAAATGACTTTCAAACCTTAAAAATGTGTGTTTAGGCCAGTCTCAGAAATGGTTGACATGGTAGGGGCAGCATATGCCTCATAGAAATGGGATGTATATCACCATGGCACCCAATTTCTATGAGGCATACACTACCCCTACCTTCTCAACCCTACCACATTGGCAAGCTATTGAGTGAGCTAGCTTTCCAACACTCCACTAGCTTGCCAATGTGGTAGGGTTGAGAAGGTAGGGGTAGTGTATGCCTCATAGAAATCGAGTGCCACGGTGATATACATCCCATTTCTATGAGGCATACAATTCCCTACCTTCTCAACCCTACCGCATTGGAAAGATATTGAGTGAGCTATCTTTCCAACACTCCACTAGCTTGCCAATGCAGTAGGGTTGAGAAGGTAGGGGCAGCGTATGCCTCATAGAAATGGGGTGCCATGGTGATGTATTTAACCGTGGCACCCCATTTCTATGAGGCATACACTGCCCCTACCTTCTCAACCCTACCACATTGGAAAGCCATAGAAATGGGGTGCCACGGTGATATATTTAACTATGGCACCCCATTTCTATGAGGCATACACAACCCCTACCTTCTCAACCATACCGCATTGGCAAACTAGTGAGTGGGTTACCACATTGGCAAGCTATTAAGTGAGCTAGCTTGCCAACACTCCACTAGCTTGCCAATAGGGTAGGGTTGAGAAGGTAGGGGTAGCATGGTAGCAACCTAGGTGGTGAAGACCCAAACCAACTCAAAATGATCAGACTAAAACAACAAACCAACCCCTGCACCACCTTTTTCTATGCTAGAAACAGTCTTGTACAAGATGACTATAAGTATTTTTTATGAAGCCTTGAATGGCATATATTTAATTTATTTGAATGGACAAATACTTTAGGAACTAATATTCATCTCATTACCATGCTATAGTTAAAATTATCTGCCATGTCGAAGAAACAAACAAGGAATAAACTAACAAACGAAGAGTATAAAACCTTCAAAGCAAAGGAGAGGGCAGCATATCGTGAAAAGAAGAAATTGGGCACTATTGATAAAAAGCAATGCTAATCAACTTTTATTGCTTCAAATATTCAAGATCCCCCTCTCATCGAGTCTTTACAATATATTTATAATGTTTCTACTTCAAACTAAACTTGCCAATGGATCTAATTGCATTTTGAACTCCTTAACTGTTGGATCCCTTAAGAGTCCAAAGTGCGAAATTGCTGCAAACTTCAACATGTTGTTACTCAGATACCATGATACTTAGAAAACTCTTGTCTAATCCTATAGGATTGCATTGGGTGCCTCTAATAAAATCTCTCTTGATTTTGGCTATCTCAGAGTGGTTTTCCCGTGGCGGCAGATTTTCACTTGATGAAAAAAGTGTCAAATGCAAGTAGTGCAAAGTTGCAAAGTGGTGCAACTTTCGTTCTACAACTCGTGTGACCAAACAGATTGTTTCAATGTGTCTAAATAGGTATGTTTACACTAGGCATGTCCTCTTTAACACCCAAATATGTGGAATTGCTCTGAGCTACGTTCAATTGGATCGATTCCTTAAGAGTCCAAAGTGCAAAATGGCTGCAAACTTCAATATATTGTTACTCCGATATCATGAAACTTGGAAAATTATCATCTAATCCTATAGGATCACGTTGGGACCTTCTACAAAAACCTCTCTTGGTTTTGGCTATCTTGAAGTGGTTTTCCCATGGCGGCAGATTTTCACTTGATGAAAAAAGTGTCAAATGTAAGCAGCACAAAGTTGCAAAGTGGTTCAACTTTCGTTCTACAACTCATGTGACAAAAAAATATATTCCAACACATCTGAATAGGTATGTTTACACTAGGCATGGTCCTCTTTTGTACCCAAATACTCAAAATCACTTCAAGCTACATTCAACCGGATCAATTCCTTAAGAGTCCAAAGTGCAAAATGGCTGAAAACTTCAACATGTTGTTACTCAAATACCGTGATGTTTAAAAAAATTTTGTATGATCCTAAAAGATCATGTTAGTCCCCTCTACAAAAACCTCTCGGTTTTGGCTATCTCAGAGTGGTTTCCCGTGGTGGCGGATTTTCACTTGATGGAAAAAGTGTCAAATGCAAGTAGTGCAAAGTTGCAAAGTGGTGCAACTTTCGTTCTGCAACTCATGTGACCAAATGGATTGTTCCAATGCATCCAAGTAGGTATTTTTAAACTAGGAATGGTCCTCTTTCACACCCAAACATGCGGAATCGCTCTGAGCTACATTTAATCAGATCGATTCCTTAAGAGTCCAAAGTGTGAAATGGCTGCAAACTTCAGCATGTTGTTACTCAGATACCATGATGCTTAGAAACTTTTCGTCTAATCCTATAGAATCGTGTTGGACCCCTCTACAAAAAAATATCTCAGTTTTGGCTATCTTAGAGTGGTTTTCCTGTGGCAGTAGATTTTCACTTGATGGAAAAACTGTCAAATGCAAGAAGTGCAAAGTTGCAAAGTGGTGCAACTTTCGTTCTACAACTCGTGTGACCAAATAGACTATTCCAATGCATCCAAATAGGTATTTTTACACTAGGAATGGTCCTATTTTGCACCCAAACATGCAAAATCACTTTGAGCTACGTTCAATCGGATCGATTCCTTAAGAGTCCAAAGTGTGAAATGGCTGTAAACTTCAACATGTTGTTACTCAGATACCGTGATGCTTAGAAACTTCTTGTCTGATTCTATAGGATTATGTTGGACCCCTCTACAAAATCTCTCTCAGTTTTTTCTATCTCAAAGTGGTTTTCTCGTGGTGGTGGATTTTCACTTGATAGAAAAAGTGTCAAATGTAGGTAGTGCAAAGTTGCAAAGTGGTGCAACTTTCATTTTGCAACTCGTGTGACCAAACGGATTGTTCCAATGCATTTGAATAGGTATTTTTACGCTAGGAATGGTACTCTTTCATACCCAAACATGTGGAATCAATCCGAGCTATGTTCAACTGGACCAATCCCTTAAGGGTCTAAAGTGCAAAAGGGAAGCAAACTTCAACATGTTGTTACTCGGATACCATGATGCTTAGAAACTTCTTGTTTGATCCTACAGGATCGCATTTGGCCCATCTACAAAAAAATCTCTCTGTTTTGGCTATCTCAAAGTGGTTTTCTTGTGGCGGCATATTTTCACTTGATGGAAAAAGTGTCAAATGCAAGTAGTGCAAAGTTACAAAGCTATGCAACTTTCGTTCTGCAACTCATGTGACCAAACGGACTATTCAAACATGTTTGAATAGGTATGTTTATAGTAGGCATGGTCCTCTTTCACACCCAAACATGTGGAATCGCTCCGAGCAACGTTCAACCAGACAGATCCCTTAAGGGTCCAAAGTGCAAAAGGGAAACAAACTTTGACGGGCTATTAATCGGAAACTGTGATGTTTATGAACTCTTTGTCTAAGCCTACAAGATCACGTTGGGCCTCTCTACAATAACCACTCTCAGTTTTTGTTATCTCAAAGTTTTTTCCTGTGGTGTCCAGTTTTCACTTGATGAAAAAAGTGTCAAATTGAAACAGCGTAAAGTTGCAAAGTGGTGCAACTTTTGTTTTGCAATTTGTGTGACCAAACTAACTGCTTCAATGCATTTTGATAGGTAGGTTTATGCTAGGCATGGTCCTCTTTCACACCCAAACACACTAAATTGATCTGAGCTATGTTCAACTGACTTGATCCCTTATGATGGCATGCAAAACAATGGAAAAGAAAAAACATACACACGATAGTTGAGAAGTTTGAGTATTCCACACAAAAAGTGTATGATCATTGGTGCAAATCACCTTGTTCCTCCATTTGATGAAGAAGGTATAGTTCAGTGGTTTTAGTTATTATAAAGTCAAATAAGGCCATAATAGGCCATTTTGTAATCTTGCTTTTAGTTTTGAGTTAGTGTGGGGTCATTTGAGTCAATTATGTAAGTACAAATAAGAAAATAGTATTGGTAAAGGCATTGGTAAAGATTACTAATGTTGCCCTTGTTCAAAATTTAGAATTTAGCCCTTAAAAGCAAGGCTAGATGAGGTGAAAAGAAGAAATTGCTCGAAAATAAGTTAGAATAGGTTGGAAATAGGGTGAGGTTGTGAAGTTTGATGTGTTCAAATGGTTTGCAAGGAAAAGGGAGGTCAAAAGTATGTTATGGAATGATTCCCTAATTGGGAATAAAGGGGTTTTGAATGAAAAGGGAGGTTTGAGGGAGTAAAAGTGGGTAAAGTCAAGGGGCAACATAATTTGGTAAATTCTACCCAATGGTGTTTTCCAATTGGAGGAGTGATTAAGAGCGTGTTGCTTTGTTAAATAGACCTATTCAGAGGTTTAATATAGTGTTGAGTCCATTTCTTATTTGTATTATAAATTATAACTTGCTTTCTCCCAAGTCCATTTTGTATACAAGAAATAATATTGCAAAAAGTTGACATATAAATCTTTCGACATGTTTATATGGTGACACATCAAGAACATAACAATTCATTTTGCACTATCAGGAGTATCCTATGAAAATGTTTAAAGACTATTGAAGATAGATTTTTATATGATAATGTGTCAAGAAGTTAACTACTTCATCTACTTTGAATATTATGTTTTGCAAGAGTTGTGAAGATTATGTATCATTTGCTTAATTGAGTTGTTCCAATCAAAGGATTAAATATATTGGAATTTTATGAATCATTTCATGGAATACCAATTGAAAACACGTTTTTTGCTTTTAGATAAAGTTTTTTAGCATCAATCAATTGATATTCAAGACAAACCATGAAGGACAACAATGATCAATGCTAGGGCTAACCAATTAATAAGTATACACGTGAATAAGTCAAGCATGTACATGTGAATAAGGGAAGCAAAATTACTCAAAAACATGTAAGCCTTTAAATATACACACAAATACATAGTATACACAAATTAATACAAAGAATATGCACGAATACAAGGTATACGCATGAAAACACATAAGTCACAAAGTATAGATTGGAACACACATAAGTTGTATACACTTGAATACGCGTAACTCATATCTATTGAACCATCAATTTAGAATGCAAATATGGACACCATCGATAAAAAAATATTTTTATTAACCAAATAGCCATGTAGGCATACATCAATATATGTCGATATAAGTATGAAATATAGGTATAAAATAGCCATATAGGCTTACAAGAATGCCTTATAGGCATACAATGTCAAATATATCCAATACAAAATATGTACAAAATTTCCATGTAGGTATACAACAAAGGGCTCTAGAATCAAAATTCATTGCTCTCCATGCTCTAGAAATAAATTCTTTCCCTTTGCTTGTCCATTGGATGGTGATAGATTTGTCACTCATTTGTATTGCACTTGAGGAGTGCTCCTGCTATTCCTCCTATTGTTTAGTTCATGGTGAAGTTTTAACTATTACAATAAGAAGAAAAGACATTAATATATAGAAATTACATTATAAAAATAAATATATTTAACAAAATAATCACTTACCGCCATCTCATGATCTCTCTCCATGAGAGAAATATTTACACGCCCATGCCCAGGCGTGCTCAAGCCCTGTATAAACCATCCAAATAGAAATTAAACTATGAATCAATAATGGTTTGATTTTTCACTAACTAACATCTATAAGAATGAATGTAAATTGAAATTTACTAATTTTCCTCATACCTCCCCTATTAGAGCCATCGAGGATTGTATAGAAGATGAAACACCAATCTCCATTGCCCTCGTCACATTCAAAGGTATTTCGGCTTGCAACAACTGAAAATAAAATAACAAATTATTCAATCACAAAAAGTATAATACTGATCCACGTCATGACTTATAATGTATGAGATAATGAGCAAAATTTGGAGTACTTATTAAACTATATATTTTTGATTCTTATGCATACTATTTTCCCTATCCATATCTTGTTCGAAAGGACATGTTTTTAGGATTTTACCCATAGCAGCAAGCTGGTGAATTGTTTGATTGAATGCTTTCATAGACAAGTACGATAATTGTGGTGGCATAGAGAAGGTAGTGAACTATTTTAAAAAATGCCTCAAAGAAATGGGGTCTCATGGTGATGGAATGCCATTACAAACAAATGCACATCATGGCATTCCATCACCATAAGACCACATTTCTTTTAGGAATTTTTTCAAAAAGTTCATTTCCTTCTCTATGGTATTATTGCTTACTATTATGCTTTGATAGATATTTTTCCAAGCATCCATAGTTTGTTGGAAAGCACCTATTTTAGGCTTTTAGCCATAGCTGCAAGGAAGTGAGTAGTTTGATAAAATACTTTGGTACACATGTATGGAAAATGTGGTATCATATAAAAGGTGGTGAGTTGTTTGAAGAAATGCCTCGAAGAAATGTGGTCTCATGGTGAGGTAATTGTTGTTGGAGTTAGCAACCCAATATCTTCAATCTGCAACACCAAAGAACCTACACAAGAGATAGAGAGAAGCAACAATGGAAGATGCTATTCCACCAAACAAGGATTGCAATATGATACAATATGATCAATGCAATACAATACAATGCAATATGCAATACATTACCAAATATGCTAGAGATGCCTTGCTTATAAAGGCAAGGATGAGAGATAGGATAAGACAAGATCATGACAAGTGTCTTAATCCTATCACATGAGACAACTAACTCATAACAACCTAGGAAAGTGGAAATTCTAGATAAGACAACTAATACTTATCTAGATATGACAACTAATATCCTAAGTAAACTTAACATGTGAATTAAGTCCCCTAAGTCCCTAGTAAAGGAATAAACTAGGTACAAGACTTATTCACACCAACAATTGCATCATTGCTTGTGTTGACTTTCTAAACAACTGTATTGTAGTTGAAATTTTGTCATGTATCAACATCTAGTTATTAGTTATGGAATGTGAAATAATGCTTTGAGTTTGAATGATTTTTAATGCAACGTAATCAATGATATGAATATAAACTATACAATTCTATTAAGTACAATTCATTAGTTAAACTCTTTATTTTATTACTGTGTGTAGGTTTGAGTAAATCCACTGGCACTGGGAGGTGTTCCCTGGAAACCTCAATATTAGCCTATTCAACATCCAAAATCACATATTAAAATACCATTCATTAAACAATGCTATTAACATGTAATAAATTTATAATTACTTACTAGTTACATACCCCACCAATAGGTGTACTACATAAATAAGTAGGTGGAGGGCTGGTGTATCCAGTCTCAACACTGTGACCCTACAATTTTATTAAAATCATAAAACTAAATTAGTTAATCATGTATTTCAAAATAAAATTTTAATAAATTAAATTCAATGAACATGCTAACTTTTACCTTACTATCAATGTCATACGCCTCATGCAAAATTTTAGCTACCCTCTCCATCTCCATAGCTATAGATGGATCCTACGTAGCAGCCTCCTGAGTGTCAGTGGGGTCATATGAACAAGTCACCCTGCAAGATTGACACACATGGGTTCGAAGCCCACCACTCGAAGACTCCCCTAGATGACATTTTAGAATAGGGATAGTATTATGGATGACACTTTGGGTCAAAGTGTTGAACACCTGCAATGTATCTACGTTGGCACTTTCCTTCACAATGAAAGGCATAACAATGTGCTCATGAGGCGGCCTAGTGAGAGCTCATCTCCCTTGCCGCATAGGATCTAGCTGTGCACTGGGTCTATCCTGAGCCAACCCCCCACCTCTCCCCTGGAAGTCCCTCATATCAAAATAATTTGGGATTTTGTTCAATATGAACTCACTATATATTTTCCTGAGGAAATACTATAGGACTTCACAATTGTTGTACAGTGGGTAATCAAAGACCATGTACCACCTATCATAAAAATAGTTCATAATATGTTGGTGGTGGCACCAATGAATAGGAAACTTCTTTGCATTGAGGGTAAGATTTTGATTTGTGCGTGGGTCAGTGAACAATGAGCACAAATCACCTTTTATAATTTTTAAATTCTTCACATCTTTATATGATAGTTTATCCACATAATAAGCCCTAGCCACCTGCCTCCTATCTTTCCATCTAGTTATTTGTTTGCTAATTGAATCTACATTTTTTAACATATCTTTCAATGAAATTTTTAAGGTCATTCTTTCTATGGTTGAACTATTTGGATCACTCAACCTACTAATTAAATCCTCGATTTTCTTTTTGTTGTTCTTAATTTCACTCATCAAATTTTGTTGAGTGCTAGGAGGGTGTTGAGTGATTGGTACAGGAGGTTGTTGTTGTGGTTGATTTTTTTCTTGAGGATTTTGGTCTTGAGGATTTGGTTGATCTTCTTGTTGAGGATTTTGAGGGTTTGTAGGTTTATTTACATCTCCTACAAATTGAAAAAAAAAAATATCAAATACAACCTAAAACTAACAGATTCAAAACAAAAATCAAACAATCCTTACCTCTCACACCTCCTCCTCGTCATGGTTCCATCCTTGTGAAGAAATAGAAACCCTTGGTGAATATTTTTGCACAATGCCTCCTCCTAGAACACGAGCACGAAAAATGGGGGTTTTGGCCACAAGCACAACAAAAAAAAGTCGAAATGCAAAATGAATGAGTTTCACTTTTTTTTTTCTTTTAACATGTCATAACATGAGAACATTATAACACACTCACGTTATGGGCTCGTTGTGTCAAGCCTCAGGCTCGACACACCAAGCTATAACACGAGTGTGTTATGACTTTTCAAAACTTTTTTTTGAAAGTGGCCACAAATTGGCTACCCATCTCCATGCACTCGCCCAATAATACATAGTAAAAAAATATATAGCAAAATATAAAATAAAATATAATATATATAATATAGTATATGTATAATATAGTATACTATTATAATACTTGTAATACATATACTACATTAGAATAATAAGCTACAATATATATACTATAATGGTAAAATATGTATGCTATAATATATGTATTATAGAATATTACTAATAGAAAAAATAATAAAATATATATGCATAGTACATAGTTACAATAGGATGCGTATATGAATAATGCATAAACTCAAAAAAAAGACAAAAAATGTGAACTAAAAAAAATATTAAGAATTAGATACACAACCACATAAAATTAGCTATAACTAGTATGCAAGAATTATAAAGTATACAAAATATTATATGCAAGAGAGAGGAAAAGGAATCACAAAGTAGGTAACAACTAATACTAGCATGATTATGAATGCAATTAAAAACAAAAGTAAAAGAAACACTACCAAGAAGAAAGCATAAATGACTAATAGGTAAGTTAGCAAATGAGATAAGAACAAGAAAAAGAAAAAGAAAGCAAAGGCCAATGCTTAAAAGAAAAGGTGAAAAAGAAATGATCTAAACCAAAATAATTAAGGTAAAAAAATGCAAGCAAAGGAAATGATAAAGAGAAGGAAAATAAAAGAGCACAAGACAATAAATAGGAAAGATGCAACATAAAGAATAATAAGGGCAGGCAAACAAAATAGAAGAATTAAAACTCAAAGGAAAGAGAAAGGAAGAAAGGAGAGCATCAAATGAGAGACGAGGCAGAGGAGCAGAGAAGGAAAAAATAACAAAAAAGGAGCAAGGGGAAAGATAAGGAGACATAGAAAAGAAAAGGAAAGGGAAAAAGGAGAGACAAAAGCACAAGGATGCAAAGGAAGAAAGGTCAATCGATCAAGAGGGAGGAAGAAAAAATGGGGGGAGGGGAACTCCTAAGAAGGGAAGGGGAGGGGGAAAAAAGAGGGGGGCAGGGAAGGAGAGGGGGAGAGGGGGAACATCAAGGTGGGGGGTTCAGAGGGGGGTGTTAAGAAGGGGTTGCCACATAGGGCTTAAGTACCATCCTTCAACATGATTGAGATTGGTGGCATGATTTATGATGGTGATGGATTCATGGATTTTATGTTTGAAGAAATTATCTTCTTTGACTACCACTTGGGAATTCTCAAGGAATATGTGGTGCTTGGTATGGTGGGAGTGCTTTGCAAGGGATGATTTGGAGATTTGGTCATGTTTGATATCAACACTGTGTTCCTTAATTCTAGTGCCGATAGATCAACCAGTTTAACCAATATAAGGGGTGCCATAGGGGAAATCAATCTTGTAAACCCTGAGGTGGAGAAGAGAAGATAATGGATCTTTGATCGAAGAGAGGAGCTTTCTAGTGGTGGAGATAGGCTTAAAGGCACAAAAAATACCTTTTTTACCTAGAATTTTAGAGATCTTGTTGGTGAGGCCTTCTATGTAAGGGGGGGTGGAAAATTGAGAGACTTTAGTTGCAATAGATTTGGGTATGGGGTTGGCTCTATTTTTGGCTAGGTTGAAAGCTCTAAGTATTTTCTTATCACAATAGTCATTCAGCTTGAAGGCTTTGTAGAGATGGGATAACTCTTGATCAATATGGTCCTTATCACAAATTTGCGATAAGCTTGAGTTGCAAGGGTATTGAGGACACTATATTTTCAAGTGGGATGGTGGTGGAAGGAGGCATGAAGATAGAGGTCAATGTGGGTAGATTTTCTAAACACACGATGAGCTAAGGAGTCATCCTATTTTCTAATGATGAGGATGCCAAGAAAGGGAAGTTGATTGCCAGACTCTAGATCTTTGGTAAATTGAATACAATCCACTAGGTTGTTTAGATGGGAGTGGAAAATGTCAAGCTGATCCTAGCCATGAGACCAACAAACATTGGTGTCATCAACATAGTGTTTCCACCAACAAGGTTTGAGAGGGAAGGGGTTAAGAGCAAGATCCTCAAAATATTCCACGTAGAGGTTGGCTATGACAAGGGATAAGGGGGAACCCATGGCCGTGCCATCAATTGTCTCATAAATTACATTTTGGAAAGAAAAGAAAGTGGAATAGAGGCAGAGGTCAACAAGAGATGCAATTTTATTATTGGTTTTGCATTTGACTAACTCAATTGATTCACCAACTAAAACTTTAGTGAATAATGAAACAACATAAAAAATAATGAGGAAATCATTTTCCTCAACAATTTTAGCATTTTTATTTTTGCACTTTTGATTTATTTTTTCTCCTTCGAATAGTATATTATTATTATTTTTAGTTTATTTTTTCTAATATATTTATATATTCTATTATTATTGGACTCAAGCAACATTAAGAGGGGGCGTGAATCAGTGTTGTGCAATTTTTAACCTTATTAATCTGTTCTCTCAAGTTCCTGAAACATTCAATCAAAAGAAAAATGCATGAACATGGAACAATAAGCCACAACACCCTAACACAATGATTTTCACGTGGAAACCCTATTAGGGGAAAAACCACAGTGGAGGTCAATCCACAATTTGAGTACTCAAAATATAAGTGTTTTACAAAATGGGGAATGCACTTGCATTCAGGCACACTACCTAGAGCTCACTACTCAAAATCAGAAAGGATAACTTCCTTACAAAAGATTTGGATTACAACAAAAGGTTGAACTAAGAAAATGGCATCTATAAATGCCCAATTACAGTTCCGGTTAGGCTCATATATCATATTCTGGACCTTCTGTATGATTTTTCACTTCTCTCTGCTTTGTCTTAATTTGCTCCACAATATCCTCTTCTGCACAAATGAAAATCACTCAATTTCTCTTTTGATATTTGCACACACATCAACACATATCGAATACTCTCACACACAAACCAAAATAAATTAATGGATCTCATATATATATCTGCTACCAAGAATTCGATCGCTATATGTTGGCTTCAATAGAATAGAAAATATTTTCCAACTGTTAGCCCAAATCATGAATAACATTTAATGCGCATCCACCAAAGTCGGCCATAGCATAGTTAGGACCCAAAATAAAACATTCAAACACAAAAATACTCCAAACTATTTCGCTTTAGACATCCACAACACCTTGCATTCACATAGTCAACCTTCATATACTGATGAACAAAAAATCGAACGACCGGATCTCCTAACTCATACACCACTTGATGCAACAACACAAAACTCGAGAATAACACATTTTATCTACCCAACAACCTTCCTAGAGATCCACAACCAAAACTGATAAGCTGGTAATGCAAGCCACTTGAAAGATTCAACTTCAGTCAAATACCTTGTCCTCTACGTCGTCTTCCGGTATGGTCAGATACTGAAGTGCAAACTGGATCAATGACTTAGGTTGCCATCAATGACAACACTAGAAGCAATATGCCAACAATTATATCCTCTTTTTTCTTCCCCCCTTTTTTAATAATTTTCTTTTTTTTTCTCCATCTCCTTCATCACCCACCTTTTTAAGGTCTTATTTGCAATCCAATCTCACTCTTTCCTCTTCCTGATGATGGATCACTGATTGTGATCTGAAACGTCAATTGAAACTCATACACAATTTAATCCAAAAGCTCACTCTAATTTTGGGATTCCTTTTACTTGGACTAATAGAAGAATGAGACATAATCTCATTCAGGTTAGACTAGATAGGTTTTTTATCTCTAGATCTTGGGATATTGATGTCGATATATATATTTCTACTCTCCCCAAAAATAAATATGTCCATAGTCCACTCCTTAGTTGGGGAGATTATAGATGTAAAGGTTCCTACCATTTTAGGTATGAAATAATGTGGCCTTCATACCCTAACATTAGAAACTGCATTAAATAATGGTGGGATATTGATCTGGGTTGTATAGTCATTTTCAAGGTAACTCAAAAACTAAAAAATATGAAGAACAAGGTCAAAGGAAGGAATAAAAATTATTTTAGAATATTTTTAAGCAAAAGGATCCAATCTCTTAAGAATTTCTCTTCATCCATGAACTCGTGGATCTATTGGCCAAATTGATAAAATCATATGCATTGAAGAAAATACCTATAAAGAGGAATGCCATAAGATTGTGAATAGAGAGATCTTTTGGAAATAAAATTCTTGTGTGTAGTGGTTATTTGAGGGAGACAAAAAAATGAATTTTTTCATCAATATACTCTTAGACGTAGAAAAAAATTACAAAATCATAAAGGAAGATGAGATTGAAGTGATTACAGAGGATAATCTTAGTAGTAGTATAAGATTATTTCAAGATTTGCATGAGAGGTTGCTAATTTTTTTCCATGGTTATCTCATAGGAGGAAAATAATGAAATGGTGAGACAACTATCAGAAGAAGTTAAAGTTTCCCCTTTCTCTTTTGATGCATTCATAGCTCTTGGTCTCAATGACTTTCATTCATATTTTTTTCAAGACTATTGGGACATTGTTGGTAAATATGTTACTACTAGTGTGCATGATTTCTTTGGGTTAGGATACTTATTAAAATAGTTGAACACTACCTATCTAGTTATCATTGTTAAAAATAAAGAGGTGACTTCTATGGCTAATTATCATCTAATTAGCCTTTGCAACATGATCTACAAAATTTTCTCTAAATTTCTTATGCTTAGAATTTAGTTATACTTTCTTCTATGATTTTCCCAAATTAGAGAGTTTGTTCCCAATTGCCAAATTTTAGATGTTATGTCAACCCATGAATTTTTCAATTCCTTAGATGAGAGTAGTAAGGAGGGTATGACTTTTCAAGCTTAACCTCTTCAAGGCCTAGGATCAAGTATCTTGGGAATTCATTCTTGTTTAACTAAGAAAATTTAGATTCCAAGGTAAGCTTCTACATCTAATCCAATCTTGTGTTTCTTATAAAAAATTCTCAACCCTCATTAATGGTTGACCTAAGGTTTTTTAGCAATAGTAGAGGGTTGCATCGAGGGGACCCTAGCATAACATAACTTTCTAGCCAGTGGTCCATGGGGGCTTTGTAATGTGCATGACCCATAGCAACACAACAAGCTAATACCAACTTTATATGTACCCTCTTATGTTTGTATTGATTACTTTTAGAATTCCTCTATTTGTTTGTGCATTTAAGGGATGACACTTGGTATTCAGACAACCTTTCATACTACGGTCTTCCTATCTTGCTGACTTGGATTTTAGATACTAAAGTTGTTGTTGCATGCCTTTTTACTCTTTGTGTTTGCATCATGTTTTCCTTGTGTTTGCTTCATGTTTTTTCTATGTTTTCTTTATATTTTCCTCATGTTTGCATCATGTTTTCCTTGTGTTTTCTTCATGTTTTCCTTGTGTTTGCTTCATGTTTTCTCTATGTTTTTTTTTTCTTCATATTTGCTTCATGTTTACTTCATGTATGATACATGTTGGCTTTATAATAATTGTGTGAAGTGCATTCAAATTATTTCCCTTCCAAAATTACAAGTGTAAAATAGGTAAAAGTATTGTAAAATTCTTATATTTCTAATACGATAAAATAGAATAATTAGCAATGTGCTCAATTTATATTAACTATATTATACGTAAAAATGTACTTTAAAAATAATTCAAAACTTTCCAATTTTTTTGTAAAAACCACAAGCTCACAATTAATATTGAAAAGATAAGGTGGTACTAATTAAATTATAAATCTTCAATTGTAATAATACTTTTTAAGAGACATAATCTTATTTAAATATTTCAAATTGATTTAAATTACCATTGAATTAGACTACAAAAATAAAAAATATATATTTTAAAAAATAACAACCTAATTCACTAAGGGAGGTATAATATAATGGAGCCGAATCAGGAGCACGCGATTTGCGAATGGAGAGCAGGGACAGAGCGCACCAACGAATGGCAGGGGCGAAATGGTGTTACAAAGGCCGGAGATGAGCAGAGGACATGTACCACAGTGGGTGCATACGAACAACACGTGGGTAGACAAATGCCATCCCGCTTACCAGAGTCGCGCAAGAGGAAGGACTGGTGTGAAGGGCTGGAATGATGGCAACAACTCTTGGCAGGGGAGCAAGCCATCTAGACCACCGTGGATTTGTCTGAGAGGCCGTCAAACAAATCGGAGGAACACCCATAAGACCACAGGATCAAGAATGTAGAATGTTGAAAAATGGAGCCTGGACGATAGGCGCAATGGCAGGCCTTGGTCCACCAAGTTGAAAAACTAGCCAATGTCAGAGTGTCTACGTGACAATAGGAACTTGGACAATACTGATAGGGCTGGGGAACAAAAGACGCAGGAAGGGGGGAGACAAATGTGGGACCGAGAGGATGGCAAGAATGATCACAGAAGTCCAAAGCCCCCCGGTAGACTTGATAACCCTGTTCCTCCACTACAAATTCCTATAGATCCCCAGAGGATTAAATTCGAAGCAGACAAATTAAAACAATTAGGGATCTTCATCAAATGGGAGGGTGGAATCGGTGGATCAGGGGAAGTCAAAAACTGGTGTTTTGAGAAATGGGGCAATAGTGTTGAAATCGGTGCTTTGGCTAATGACTACTTCCTAATCATTTTTCGAGCAACAGAGGAGAAATGGAAAGCCCTCAACAGTGAACAATATTACTTGAAGAGCGTTGGATTTCATCTGATTGATTGGTACCCTAATTTCAATCCATGCAGGCACACCATCCAGGAAGGTCCGATCTGGATCAGAATTTATGAAATGCCTTCCAAATTTTGGGAACTAGGGCCGCTAAAATTAATGGGGAGCCATCTAGGAACGGTGAGATCAATAGATGAAGTCCTAATTGAAAGAAGCAGGGGTGCATACATCAGAATGTGCTTGGGAGTGAATCCGCAACATAGTCTGCCTTCAGAAATAGAAATTCCCACTGCTGCAGGACCATGTTGACTGAAGGTTGAAAGAGAAGATCATCTGTCCCTATGTCCTATGTGCAAATCCATAAGGAACGGACATCTAGAGTGCAATGGTATGGTTAAAGTGGACAAGGCCAATAAATATTCTTAAAAGCTTTTCAGGTCGGGGGTAGAAGCAATACCCATTAATCCAGAAACCACGCCTAAGCCTGTTGAACAATAGATGTATGATCCTATTGCGGAACTCTGGTCTCCCAGCGGGTGGACATAGAGGGGATATGATCCAGGCTACAGCCTCTCTCTGACAATAATGGAAATGAGTGGTGGAGAGACCGAGCCAACAGTAGAAGGGGTATGGGAGGTTTCCATGGACCCAACAGAAAAAGCCATATCAGATAAAGAAGCAACTGGAACAATGCAGGAGAAGTACAAATCACAAGAAGTTGGAGCAGTTATTTTGGAAGCAGCCATAATAGAAGAAATGCAAGGGGCGGTGGATGATTAGGATGCTGGGCCAAACAAAGACCCGAACTCCCTCTGGGCAAAGACAATGGATTTGAATCAAAGAGTAGAGGATTGCAATAGGGATGAAATCTATGGGATGTCCGCCGGTGAGGAAGATCACAATCCAGCTGAGACCTTTGAGAACCTGGAAGACAGTGATTTAGACCCGGAGGAGGAGGAAGGCCCTGGTCATGAGCAAGAAATCCTTTTTGAGGAAAGGACCTTAGAGCAGACCCAATCGAAATTGAAACATCCAAACACCATGACCAAAAGGAAGAGGGGTCCTAAATCTAACAAAGCCAAACTGGAAATGGCTACCAGCGCTAAAGGCCAAAGGAAACTAAGAAGCAGAAGGGAGATAGCCCCTCCTGCGGAGCCATGAAGGTTATCACATGGAATGCTAGGGGCCTAAACGCCCCTAGCAAATGGCGCATGGTCAGGCGCCAATTAGATCAAAGTAAGGCAGACATAATTATGCTACAGGAAACCAAATGGGAAGGTTAGGAGATAGGAAATAAAATGAGAAATTGGAAGCAATGGGAAGGAGTCTTTGTGGAGTCAGTTGGGGGCTTCTAGAGGTTTAGGAGTGTTGTGGAATCCCCTCTTCATTCAGTGTACAACTCTAATGGAAAAGAAAGACTAGTTGGCAGTCAGATGTAGGATTCTGAGTCAAAACAAGTTTATAATAGTTGTGAATGTTTATGGACCAACAGCTACTAATGCGAAAAAGGGAGTTGTAGTTAGAGATCTAGGCATGGATACAGCTGCAGGCTGGTGCACAATTTGTTATTGGTGGAGACTTCAACGCAACTTTGGATAATACTAAAAAGTTGGGTGGTATTCAATCTCTGTCGAAGGTACAATCAGATTTCCAATCCTTTGTGGAGGTCGAGAGGTTAAGAGAGGTGCAAATGAAGAATGGGAAATATACATGGACGAATAGGAGGAAAGGATTTACTCACATTGCAGAAAAATTAGATAGATTCCTATTAGCTAGAGATTGGGGACCTTCGGCAAACACATTTGAAGCTAGCATTCTTCCTTTCACCGGATCTGATCACTTCCCAGTCCAGTTGTACTTAAAGCCAGAGGTCCCTAAGGGCGGCATCCCTTTTAAATTTGAGCACATGTGGCTTAGGTATCCATCCCTACATGAGCTAATGAAGACTTGGTGGAACGAAGTGTAGGGGGGAAATCACACTTGTATGTTTTCTCTCAGACAAAAAATGGCACACATCAAGAATAAATTGAAGGATTGGAATAGGGAGTAGTTTGGTAACATTTTCTTAAGTAAAGCATGTGTTGAAGGTGAGCTATCCAAGCTAAATGAAAAAGTCATAGAGAAAGGAATGGATGGGGCAGACTTTGACTTGGAACTACAACTTAAGGCAGAGCTAAAAGAGATTTTGGCTAGGGAGGAGATCTTTTGGAGACAGAAGTCAAGGGAAGTGTGGCTGAAGGAAGGCGACAAGAATACCAAATTCTTCCATAGGACTGCGAACACTAACAAGACTCGAAGAAGCATACTGGAGGTAGTGAAGGAGGATGGGTCGACCACGCAAAGCACATAAGAAGTGAATCAAGCTGCAGTCCACTACTTTCAAACAATTCTCAATAGAGCAATCGGGGACAATAGAAGGGTGAGGGAGCTCTTTTTGGACCGAATCCCAGCCTTGGTCAATGATGCAGACAACTTAATACTATATGAGCCAATCAGTCTGGAAGAAGTGAAACGGGCCACATTCCAGTTGGGGGCTGACAAGGCCCCTGGACCAAATGGTTTCTCAGCCAGATTCTTTCAAGCCTTATGGGATATCATTGGGTCAAATGTACATTTGGCCGTTGAGGAGTCAAGGAAAAAAGCAACGATGTTGGGGGCTTTTAATCACACTTTCATTGCACTCATCCCCAAGAAGAAAGACCCAAAATGCATCCAAAAATTATAGGCCAATTTCCCTATGCAACACCATCTACAAAATCACAACTAAGATAATTGCCAACAGGCTTAAGAAAATCCTAAAGAAAATCATTTTAGAAGAGCAAAGCAGTTTTTCTCCTGGCATATCTATCTTTGAAGGCATCATTGTTGCACATGAAACTATTCATACGGCTAGAAAAGAAAGGGCTCCTAGCATGATCATTAAGCTCGACATCCTTAAGGCATACGATTTGGTGGACTGTCAATTTATGGTGGATGTTTTGAAGAAATTTGGATTCAAACAAGATTGGGTTGACTGGGTACAAGGCTGCATCAATTCACCCAAATTTTCAGTGATTGTGAATGGCTCCGCACATAGTTTCTTTGAGTCCTCTAATGGAATTAGACAGGGCGACCCCCTATCACCCTTCCTCTTTATCATCATGGTGGAAGCACTTGGCAGGAGCATCTCTCAGTTAAGGATGGAAGGCAGTTGGAAAGGCATCGAGGTCACCCCTGATTTGGATAGGGTGACTCATCATCAATTTGATGATGACGCCATCCTATTTGGCGAGGCTTCCAGAACAAAAGCCAGGTGCATTAAGAATCTGTTGGATGAATATAGTCTGGCCTCTGGACAGAGTGTGAACTGGCGTAAGTCAGAAGTATTCTTTCTAAATGTACAACTGAGGCTTCAAGGGGATCTAGTTAGAATTCTTGGTTTGAAAAATGCCAACTTCCCTGGCAGGTTTTTAGGAATGCCACTTTTCTCTGGAATCAATAAAGTCAGCTATTGGGAACCCTTATTAAATAGCTACAGGAAGAGATTGGAAGGCTGGAAGGGGAAGTGGCTCTCCTCAGCTGGCAGAGTAATGATGCTCAAAGTTCTCTCCGTCATTCTGATATATTCTATGTCTTGTTTGAAGCTTCCCGTGTCAGTAGAAGACAGGCTGATTCAAATCATGAGAAGATTTTTTTGGAGTGGCACTGGGGAATCTCAGAAATTTCCACTCATGGCATGGGGAAAGGTCTGTAAACTGATTGGAGCAAAGGGGGCGGGTGTCAAGCAACTCCATCTAATGAATATGGCCATGGGTGCGAAGCTCGTCTGGAATTTGTATCGGAATGGGAACCAATAATGGGTCCAAATTTTGTGAAATAAATATCTTGACTCAGATGAGGACATTCGAATCTTCACTATCCAAGACCCACCAAGGGGGTCAGTGATCTGGAACTTTATTTTGGATTGTAGATGCATCATTACTAAGCACATCACATGGCAATTAAATAATGGTAGGAGGGTTGCGTTCTGGGAGGACTCGTGGGAGGGACATCCTGCCTTGTTGTCCCTCCCTCATCTGGATGAGATCCGAAGAGAATCAAAGCGAGTATGGGGCAGGGAGGTGTGTAATTATGGGTCATTTTCAAGGGAACGTGGGGTACTAAAGTGGCAGTGGAAGTCATTAGAAGTGCTAAACGCACCCCAGGCCCAAAAGGTGGTTTTGGCAGAGATTCTACAACATAGAACCTGGGCGGCTTCAGATGCAATGGATCAGATTAGGTGGTGTGCTTCGCCAGTGGGGGAATATAGTGTCAAATTAGGATACAAGGTTGGGGAAGCAGTTGTCGAAGATAATCATTGGCCAAAAGATTTGCTGTGGGGAAAGCACGTTCTGCCCAAGGCTGGTGTCTTCTCATGGCTGGCTATCCAAAATAAAATTCTTACGCAAGATCGTCTGGCTAAAGCTGGCATCATTGGTCCAGGCAGATGTCCTTTGTGTAAACACCATGACGAAGACGCGAACCACCTCCTTTTGTCATGTCCTCATGCAAGGTATTGCTGGAACTTCCTTCAATCCAAATTAAATTTCTCTTCCCCTCGACCATAGGAGTTGGCAGATTAGTTTGTTAGCTGGCCAAGCAGTAGGAAGCAAGATTTCTTCAGTTGCATCTGGCAAATTGCTCCCTCAATCGTCATCTAGGAAATCTGGAAAGAACGTAACCGAAGGATTTTTAAAGATCAGATGATTCCCAGAGAGCAGTTGATTAAGAAGATCAAAGTCTCCATCGTGGAAGTTGTGAATTCGGTAGTAAGATTAGTGAATGTAAAGCATAGCACCTTTTCTAACAGGGACAATGAATTGGTTAAAGAATTCAAGGGGCTTATGATTCCAAAATTGGTAGGTGCTAAGCCAATGGCACAGCCAGGCGATCCACGGAAGGGAGTTAAATGGTGTGCCCCATGCTCAAGATGGGTGAAGATCAATTTTGATGGAGCGTCGAATGGGAACCCAGGGCCGAGTGGTATTGGATGTGTGGTGCGGGATGTTGAGGGGAAGATCCTAGCAAAACGAGTGGAGTTTATTGGTAAAGCTACTAACAACATCACTGAAATCAGAGCAGCACTGAAAGAACTGGAATTGGGTAAGGAATTAGGAGCAAGGAGAATTCATCTGGAAGGGGATTCATTGATCATTGTGAATGCAATCAGACAAAACTCGGCCCCTAATTGGAAGATCAGCAGGTGGTTGGCTATCATTAGGACCTTCATTGAGGAGTTGGAGGATTTCCAGATAAGCCATATTTATAGGGAAGGGAATACATTGGCGGATGAGTTGTCAAAGCGTGCCATCTCTGGTACCGGTCATGGTTAAGGTTGTGTTGGTGGTGGAGAGCTGGTGTGTTGGAGATAAGCTGTGGAGGATTGTAGTTTGGTCAGCCATCATAAAGTAGTAAGGATTGGTAGTCTTTGTAGCTG
This sequence comes from Sequoia sempervirens, assembly GCA_007258455.2. Lineage (NCBI taxonomy): Eukaryota > Viridiplantae > Streptophyta > Pinopsida > Cupressales > Cupressaceae > Sequoia > Sequoia sempervirens. Next base: position 826,814,068 of record VDFB02271358.1, on the reverse strand, counting down.
GGGGAATGTCGTTATGGTGGAAGTGAAATGGTTTGCAGGCCATGGAAAATTAGCCTGTAGTTTTGTAATTCCTTCGCATATGTACTATTTTATTTATTAATATATATGGGTGTTGGCCCTACCCAACTTTTTACTTAGCAAAAAAAAACAACCTAATTCACTAAACTTTCACCTATATAAAATTTTAAACTTTCTTTCGAAAAGACAAAATGAACTTTTTAAAAATTAAAAAATAGAATATTAATTTAAATATAAAAAAAAAACATTCATTTAATCAAACAAATTTAAATTTTCAACTTTATTAACTTGAACAATAAAAGTTACTTCTAAAATTAATACTTAAAAACTACATACTCAAATTCTCTTTATTGGACAAACCTAAAAGCAAAATGAAGTGTGCAAATTCATAAATTATGCATAATACCAATGAAATTGAAGACTAATATAATTTTATTTTAAAATGTGGACTTTCCTTAACAATACAAAAAGTAGCTAACTCCTCACTTGCCACTTCCTTCTACAACCCAAAATAACTTAGGTTTCTTCTTTGATATCTATTTTAAAATATAAAACTTATAATATAAAAGAATATATAGCCTCAAATTACATATATGTTTGATATTACTATTTTATTTGTGGTAAATTATTTTAAATATATGTTACATATTAGAAAGGAGTTCAACACGATTAATAGAGTAAGAATAATTATGAAATTGTTGCTTATGTAGATGATGATTATGAAACCATGATTTACATATAGATGACAATCCCAAAATTATGTATAAAAGACACTAGCAATTTTGAAATCAATTTATTCATATATAAGAAGTTATATATCTAACCCTTACTTGAACTAATAGTATTGCTATCATCTATACAACTATGGTTTGAAGAATATATTGAATTCAACTTCACATTGAGTATTTGGATCACTGGCAACCTAATCTATGAATCTACCTATACAAATCCCTTACACTATTTTTTTCAAACTATATTCTTGAATAAAAACTCTAGGAAAATGATTGTCAGGAAGTGTTTTACATTTTTAATCTTAGTCTTCTTGAAATGGATGACTTGGTTTATTTTACTAACACTTCATAATCCAATCAAACATCACAATTCATGATCCAATCAAAGTTCACAATTTTCCATTTACAAGACTTTTGACCAATAAAAGCTTAAAAATGTATTAGGTGGGAAATTTTTTCCCCACTTTCTTTTAGTACACAACATAATTTTCCGTAACAATTATCCTTTTAGCCAAATTTGCTAATTTCTTCCAATCCTCTTCTTGACGATGTCTCTGTCTTCTAAAAAATAATATATTTGACAACTTGATAAGATAATTAAAACAAGATATTTAAAGATAACACAAAAACAACCTATCCAATTCCTTTAAAAAATTAATAAAGCAAATATAAGTCCAATTTTTATTACTAAGCGTACAAATTACATAACACAAATCTGATATCCTCTGTCACCTGATACAATCAATCTCTACATAAAATTTCACCAATTCAAAATACAAACATAAAAAAATAATAATAATGATTACATAATTATATTCATTAGTCTCAAGTGAAAGATATGGTAAGAAATAATATATGGTGCTTACGTAGATTAATCTCAAAAGGCCTTCAAGTCAAACTATTATTTTGTCTTCCACAATTGTTTAACAAACATTCACGTGGAGAAGTGTACAGGTATTCAACATTTTTTTTAAAAAAATCTCAAAATTTTAGGTTTATGTTGTTCTGGAAAGTTATTTATTTGTCGTTTCAAAATTTCATAAATTCTTCTCTGACTTCTTTACAACGCGGGTATCTTTTGGATGTATATTTTCATATTTTTTGGATTTTGTTTTTGATAGGAACATTTGATTTGACACATAGATATTGTATTTGTATTGGTTTTTAAATTTTGGTCAATAAAAATAAGACAATTATTTATTTATTTTGGTGGGGACGAGATATAAATTTACTATGAACTATTTGACTATTGAAAAATGTAATATTTAAGAAAATTACGTCTGTACTATTATTATTTTTTTTGCTTTTTCAAAAATAAATAATTCAAACTCCTTTGAAATATTAATAATCTCCACACTACAATATCTAACTTAGAGAGCGGGTGTTATGTAAGCTTAAATTTTTTGAGGGAAATATGATGATTAACTTAATGGGACAATGTAATGTTTTATAGAGAGTAAAGATTTTAATTTACATAATATTATTTTTTTAAGTTTAATAAATCTAATTTTTTAAGTGATAAATGTTGGAAAAAAGGTGTCTCAACCTTTGATTTTTTCGTAGCATGTTTAATTATTTAATATGAAAATTATATTTGATAATTATCCATGATTTCCTTGTGAGTCACAACTTGCAGTTTCTATTTTTGAGGAGTCAAGTTGGAAAGTTGCAATTACAGGTGAAGTTGTGCATGAAGGAAATTTATATTTCATGTTGAGTTTGTATGGAATGTGAGTTTTGGAAGTGCAATTATATTTTGGCAAGTGCATCTTTTGCATGTGCAGGTTTAGTGACAATTGATAGTTGCAATATTGCATCCGGTGACATTGGAAACTTATCATTATGCATGTGTAGTGTTTTTGGCGCTTTCCATGTTGCATCTTCAGCCTTTGGCATTCGATTTCAGAATTATCTAATTAATGCATTGTAAGCTCCTATATATTGATCACTTGTATTTTGGAGTTGTATGTTGTTGTTTTGTTGAAGTGCTGTTATGCTACCGAAATTACTCCAAAATTGAAAAGAAATGTGAAGACTCCTACAAGAGAATAACTTTGCAATTATATTGTAACTTGTTTATTGTTGCTAAATAATATAATTGAGCCATGTTTTGGAGAGTGGGGGTTTTTTCCCCCAAAGGATTTTCCCCACATAAAATTTTGTGTTATGATTTTCATTGCTTATTTGTTTATCATATGTATTTGCATATAAATCTGTAACAATTAAATGTGTTTATGAAATTTTTGCATCTCTCTTTTGCTTAGATTGATGTAGGAAGTTGCTTCCACTTACTTGGAATCCTTTTAGTTGGTATTAGAGCCTAGCTAGCTTTGATTTTGTTGTTGGGTTTGAAAGGATTTTTGAGATGATCTTTGTTTCAGTGGGAGTTTTGTAGAAGAATATTTCATGACCTTTTCACAAGAAAAAGATGGAAAGCACATCAAGTAGAATTGAAATGAAGAATTTTAATGGTGGAAGCTTCGGGTGTTGGAACAACAAAAAATTTGGTCATTTTAGAAAAGAGTGCAAAGAAGAGAAGAAAAAGCGAATTTCTCAAATTCTAACTATGACAAATCCTCTCAAGATGATGCAAATGCATTTGTCGCAACCTTGGCAACCCATACATCAGAAGATGTGTGATTGATAGACTTGGGTGCTTCTGTCCACATGACCTCTAATAGAGGTTGGTTTTAAAAGTATGAGTACGATGTTGGGAAGGTGTATTTGGGTGATGAATCTCACTTGAAGATTGTTGGTCATGAAAGAGTCAAAATCAAATTCCACGATGGAAGAATGAAGGGGGTTGATGGTTTCTTACACATCCCAAGTTTGGCATGACACCTACTTTCTCTGAGTAAACTAAATAATGTGGGAGTGCAAGTTGTTTTCTCAAGTGGAGGATGTAAGACAATGAGAGGAGCTATGATGTTGGATAAGGCTTTTTAGATTAGCACCTTGTACAAGTTGTATGCATGCACAGTTCAGTGCAATAGTTCTTCTGATACACCAAAGAAGAAATCTCTAGATTATTCATCCTAACTATCAGATCCTACAAAAAAGAAGTCTGTTGTAGCTACATTTGATGGTCATGCATTTTTGGTACCCAAGGGTGCTCATTCCATGGAAATGAAGTTTCTTGTGGAGAAGACAATGTTATGGCACCAAAAACTTGGTCACATAAGTGAGAAGGGTCTTAGAGCCTTGAAAGATAAGAGCCTTGTTGAAGGCCTTGATGATTGCAATCTTGAGTTCAACTTTTGCAAACATTGTGTTTATGGAAAACAAAATTGTGTTTCTTTTTACTATAGTTCTCATATCTTCTAGGGTTTTTGACTATGTCATGCAAATGTGTTTGGTCCTATGAATGTCCCTTCATTGTGAAAATCTATATATATTGTTTCTTCCATAGATGAGTATAGTATAAGAACATTCATTTATTTTCTTAGAATTAAAGATAAAGTCTTTAGTTGGTTTAAGGAGTTTAAAGCCTTGGTATAAAATCAAACTAGTAGAAAAATTAAATGCTTGAGGACTGACAATGGTGGTGATATTTTCGTGATAGAGTTTGAAAATTTATATAAAGAGTAGGGGATTGAGAGACATAAGACAACTCCATACACCCCATAGAAAAATGGAGTTGTAGAGAGGATTAATAGGATGTTGATGGAGGTAGATAGGAGTATGTTGAGTGGTGTTGTCCTTGAGCAGAAGTGTTGGAATGAAGTAGCCACTACATGTTATCTGATCAATAGATCCTAAATTGGTGCTTGTTGAGAAGATACCCATGGAGGCATGTTCTAGTAAAATCCTTCATTGAGACATCTCAAAGTATGTGGTTGTGAAGCTTATGCTCATGTTTTGATTGAGAAGAGGTCTAAGTTGGAGAACAAGGTGGTTAAGTGTATCTTCATCGGCTATGGTGTTGGTGTGAAGGAGTACAATCTTTGGGATCAAGAGATCCAAAAGGTTTTCTATAGCAGAAGTGTAATTTTCAAAGAGATGAAACCTTCCATAATCAAGTTGTAGCTAAAGAAACAAGAGAAATGGGAGATAGTTCATATTCCATTTACTCTGATGAAAGAACTACATCCTCTTGTTGAACTTGATGATGAGGAAATTTTGACAAGCTCTAAAAGTTCTAAAGAAGAAGAAACTCAACCTTAACAATTCAAGAGGTCTACTAGAGATAGGTGACAACCTTTAAATAGGTTTGGATATTCGCTTGAAAGGTTTGGTTATTCATTGTTGGATTCCAGTTACATTTTTTCTTTGATTACTAACACCGATGAGCCTAGGACTATTAGAGAGGATATGGGTATGAGTGATGTAGATTTCTGGATGAAAGCCATGGATGAAAAAATGGCTACATTGAAGAAAAATGATACATGGGATCTTGTAATTCAGCAATGTTCATTCTATAGGGAACTTTTGAGATAGGCTCAGCCCCGAAAACTAGATCTATTATGAAATCCATCTATTGCTTAGGAGGCAATCCTCGAAATTCCTCTGGAAAGACATCACAATACTTCTGGAGGATGGGATGGTCTTCAATGCTAGGTGTGGGATCATCATTACCCTCTTCTACCTTTACTAGATAAATTTTTCTTCCCTTTCTCACTGCCCTCTTGACTTGCATGGATGAGATCATTCTTACCACCACTGGCCTTCTAATTCCTTGAAGAACCAATAACCTCCATTGGTTTTCTAGACATTAAATCCTCTTGTTGTAGCAATCCAACTTGGCTTTGTGCTTCTAGAATGAATCCATCCCAAGGATTAGGTCGTAATATCCTAACAGAGTGACCCATAGATCCACCTTGGTCCTTATAATGCCTAGGTCAATTTCAGCTCCACGTAGGAAATATTTGATTTTTTGTGTCTTACCCGACCCAAACTCAACATCCATCTCCTCACGACTAAGACTCTTATGATCAATTTACATTTTTGAATTAAATTGGAGGAAATGAATTTTTTTGTGGCTCCTAAATCTGCCAAAATAGAAATAGGTTGGCTAAGAAGTGTACCTTGAAGTTCTATCAATGGGGCCTACTGATCTGCTTGGAGATTATCCACGACAACATATATTCAGGCAGTGGGATTGGTGGTTTTGTTTGGATTCTTCGGACACATACTCATATAATGGTCACCTCCACACGTCCAACATCCATTCACTAGTCCTTTTCAGTCTTTCTTGCCTCTCATGGAATCACCTTATGCCACTTGCTTGGATGATTTTTTTCTTTTGTCTCCTTTGTATTTTTGACCTTCTGACCCATGATTCTCCCTATAGTTTTTACCCCTCTTAAACTATCAAGAACCCTTTCCTTTGGACTTAACATCTTGATTATCCCTCTATTAATTATCTGAGTAATTGGAGGAATGATTCTTTTGTTTGCATTCTTGTTTGCTCTTATGCTTTTCTTTAGTGAACAAAGCTACCTCCACGACTTGATTTAAGTCTTTTGGTCGAGTGAGCTTGGTTGTATATAGAATATTCTTATTCAGTCCCAAGAAAAATTTGTTCACCTGATCCTTTTCTTCTTTCATATAAGGAACATGATAGAGTAATCTCATGAATTTGGACTTGTATTTGGCTACAAACATTCTCCCTTTGAGACAATATATGGAATATCATAGTTTTTTATTTCCACCAAATGATCCCACCACAGTGAGGCTTCTCCTTCTAGTTGATAGATGTAAATCCTAGCCATAGAATTGGTACTTAGTTTCATCAACCCAAAATACTTATTCATTCCTATGAGCCATGCTTTAGCAGCATCCCCACCTCTAGTCCCATCAAACATAGGGGCTTGCATTTTCTTTAATTCTCGAATCAATGGGTCTTTTCCCACTCCCCACTATGGCTTTGGAAGAGAGTGACTGTAGTTGGGAATTCTAGAGCTGCTCTCATGTTCTTGACTTATATGTACATCGTGCTCCCTATCCAGCTCTTCAATTCCTATGCCAGTGTTGTGATTAGTTCCTTGCTCCTTTTTCCTCGTCAGATCCTCAATTTGCTGCTCCTAGAATGCTATTTTTGCATGAAGAGCATTCAATTCAACTTGTAATTATTCAGGTATGGTAGGAGATGGAGCACCCCTAATTTCATGTAGCATTTCAGCGAGGCTAGGACTCGTTCCCCTCCTTAAAGTTCTTCTCATTGAATTAAATTGATTATGGGAGATAAAAGAAAGTGTTATTTAAGTCTCATTGTTATTTCGTTTTAAATCTTATCTTTTATTAAATTTAGAATTATGTGAAATTCAAAGGAATCATATGATTCACAACATTTAGAAAGAAAATCCATTCCCATTTCTCATATACAACATAACACATTACATATATATATATATATATCCTCATATTTATCACTAATATTTCATATTTTTTACATAAGTGAGACGATGTTTATTTAGTACTAGTTCATCATCTTGTACATAGTTCTAGTTACAAAGTAGGAGTATACTCCTCTTTGAGTTATTCCTCATTTGAGATTCCCACATTTAAAGACACAACAATATGGACGCGATTATATTTGGCAATTGCTTCCTTAATGAGAATAGGAGCATTGTGTCTACAACCAAAAGGGAAGTATCAAATAGCCGAGGGTCTGGGTTTAATGATTGGTTGAGGGAATTTCCTTGATGCTTCATGATCCTTGTCAAGTTTATCCAGTTCCTTTCCATTTTGTAATTTTAATTATTTGATTGTTTCAGCCAAAGGCTTAGTGTCTAATATGGGTTCAATTTCTATGTTCGACCCTACAATATTAGGGGCTTTGGATCCTTCTAGCTCCTTTCATTGGGGGTGTTGTTTTCCCAAGACCTTCTTCTTTCATTTTCCTTTCTTTCCATGACCCATGACTTCCAATACCAAACAGTCATATTAGTGCAATAAAAGGGTGAGCACCTAGGTCCTAGAGTCAAGTTCTAAGCTCTGATACCTATGTGACATCAACCCTAGAATGAAAGGAAGAATTTTTGTATATTTTTTTTTTGTTATCATTATAAGAAGGAATACATGGAATTGTGCTAACAATAAACAAAAGAAGGAGAAATTAGCATATGCTTCTTAATCATCATGTCAATATACATCTTATGGAGAAATTAGCATATGCTTCTTAATCATCATGTCAATATACATCTTATAAATAAAAGCTTACTTCAATAACCAATAGAAGATTGCTGCCATTATGAAGTGCACATACCTTAAATGTTTTACGATTCAAGATGTCCATGGTTTGCTCTAGTTTATGGTGGGGTGAGAAATGATCCCAACCAAAGTGAATTCAGATCTTATCTACCCCTCCAAGTGGATTATGTGGCCCATGGTTAGAGGGAATTGTCATTCAATCCCATAAGCAGTGAATAGAATATCTCCTAGGTAGTGATCAAATCTCAAGGTGTACCTACCAGTGGTAGACGTAAGATACTATTTCCCTGCGGTTAGAAGGTTATGAGGTGATTTATAGGTTACCTAATTTAGCTTATTAGGAACTTTCTTCCCTATATTCCATCAGATGGCTAATCAACCAAGGTTATCCATCACTGACATAGAATGCTCCTTGACTACTATCCATCTCGAGCAAGTACGACCCATAAACACCTGTCAATCTCAAGCATTAAGGTACTACTCCTTGACTACTATCCATCTCAAGCAAGTATTACTCCAAGATACCTGTCAATCTCAAGCTTAAAGTACAACCCCTTGACTTCTATCCATTTTGAGCAAGGAAAACTTTAGTGGCGAATCTTCACCAATTGGCGAATAATTGAAATCGGGACCTCCATAAATGGTGAATAGTAAAAGCTAAAATGGAGACTAAATCACCAAGTTTTTACAAAAAAATAATTTTGTTTCAATTAGTTTGCCTATGCATTATTTTTTAAGCTAATAAATAAAACTGATTCGCCATGTAAACGATTCATCACTGGAACTAATTCTCCAGTACATTATATTGTACTTACAAATATTAATTATATTTGTCAATAATATTATATTTCTACCATTAATTTTGTGGAAATATTGTCACTAATAATAAATCACCATTTAATTTTAGGGATATTTTAGCCTTGAATAGGGCTTTTATTTATTGCCATCAAATCATCGATTAGCTTTTTAATCAGATGGTTGCATGTTGATTTTGTGACCTATATGCACGTGCCTTTTAAAAGGCTTGTTGAGGCTCAAAATTTGTTTTGGGCCACATGATTAGATTTAATCATGTGGCCCAAAACTAATTTGGGCCTCAATAAAACTTTTAAAAGGAACATGCATATAGGTCACAGAATCAACTAACAACCATCTGATTAAAAAGCTAATCAATAGTAACAATTTCACTTTTCATTTAGTCTTAATTTTAAAGTGAGATTTTAAAAAAATACTTAATTTTTGTGTGGTCCAATGCATTTTCAATAGTGAATTTATGCTTTGTGGTGAGGGGCTATGCCCCTTGACCCCACCTGTATTGCGACAGGGGCGCATTGGGGCCATTGTCCCCAAACCCCACAAGGGGGTGTTACCCCCTTAACCCCCATAAGGGGGCTATCCCCTTGACCCCCGCAAGGGATGTTGGCCCTTGACCCCATCGGTGACTGCCGCCCCCAAGCCCCTACTTCAATATTACAAAAAAAATTAAAAATACGAGGGAACTGTGCCGACCAACTTTGCAAATATTTTAAGGAGAGATTCACCATTGTAATTAATCTTTTTAGTGATTATTCACTAGGATTTTCCATTGTGATTATTATTTTTACTAATTATTCATTAAGATTCGCCAGGATTTTACAATTTTTTTAATAATGTACATAGATTCGCCAGGAAAATTAATAATTTTTTCAAATAAAATGAAAGATTCACTAGGAAAATTATAGCACTTAGCCAAGATTTAGCACTATTTTACACATTTTCCGAGGGGGGGGGTTTCTTAAAGTTATCCCTGATCTTGAGCAAGTATTGCCCCTAGACACCTATCAATATTGAGCTTAAAGTATAGCTCCTTGACTTCTTTCCATCCCGAGTGAGTACTGCACCTAGACACCTATCAATCTCGAGCTTAAAGTATAGCTCCTTGACTTATGTTAGCACTATGAAGTTAGGAGATAGGTCCATAACACGATTAAGCAGGTTCCCAACTTAGTTGCAACCATGAATGACATTAATGAATATTTCATATGGAAGCACTACATGCTCATAGACTCATCTCGGTTGGAGGCAAGGTAGTTCTTCACCCCATGATAGTTTGTGGTTGATACCCTACTTATATTCAATCCCTTAGAAATATTTCCAAACATGGACTCGCAAGGGGCTATTTTCTCTTTACATAACAAAGAGTGCCTAAATGTTTACATATGACTGTCCTAGCAACCAACTAAACATAGCTAAAATTAGCCTTGATCAAGCATGGTTGTCCTAACAACCCATAATATTTCATAACAATAATGTACAGATTTAGCATTCTTTAAGAGCATGAGTGATAGTAATATAGGTATATAATTCCTAATTCATTGAGCAGCAACATAACCTCACAATCTACCTATCCTTCCTTCTTCTTGTGTAAGAAATTATAGAAAAAGGGTGGACTAGAGGTGGAATTGATTCGTATAGCTAGCAGTTGTGGTGATATGGTGAGCAACACCTATATCCCTCGTTTCGTGACTTTGGTTAATTAAATATTTATGTTATTTTATTTCTTCCTTTTAATGCTAATAAATGTATGAATGTTTGTGGCAGCAGCTAATGACCCCCTTTTATTTATACTTGAATTTCTTGATTACATTTATGATAGTTGTTATGGTTAATTAAATAAAGAAATAAATGTTTTAGTGAGAGTTTCTTACGAACACTAGATGGTATGAAAAGTGAACAAGAGTAGTTTTCTAACAATAAGCTTCCAAATAACATGGTTGTAGAGCCACCCCTTCTAGCCATTCTCAAACTCATTTATTCATAGCACCCATATTTAAATAGCATAGTAATTAAGGTTTAAGAACCAAAGATTGGTGACAAAGACACAAATTATCGCCTTCAATTACAGCTAGATTATGAATCATGTTGGAGTGGATGATTTTCCATCTGTAGTACATAAGTGAGGTTTTGAAATACAGATCAAAAATATACTTCAAGACACTCTTGAAATTGGGGAATTTGAAATTATTCTCCAAATCTCTATTAATAATACAAGCTTCCATAAAATTATTTTGAACCCATTATAACCCAAAAGAGTGGCTGAGTGTGATCTAGAACCTAAGGAAAATTTGAGGTTAAGTAGCAAGCCATTTCCACTAAATAATTTTAAATAATAATCACAGTTTATAAATAATAAACATTATATGACTGCAACCAGCTTATGGGAAGCGAACTGAGAGGAAATGAACTACTTATTCTGTTATTACAAAGACCATTTCTAACTTTGGAATGATTTTAAAATAACAAGGAGGATTTATAATGTAGACAACATTGCAAACCAAAGAAATGCAACAAAAAGTATCAAAACCTAGATTAGAGGCACCCAAATGAATGGTTTTTGAAGTAGGAATAAAATCTTCCCTTCACACATCTCAGGAAATTCGTTCACCTCTCTATTCCTTGTCCAATCTCTTGTTTTATGCTCTCCTTCTCTTTTGCCCCCTTTCTCTCCTCTTCTCTAGCTCTGGCATGCCATTTTTTGGGGGTTTGAAGATTATTAATGGCCAAACCTATCTCCATTCTTTGTCCTAAAAAATAGTTGGCATTGGACTGGTGTGCCATGCCCATTAATGTCACAACTAGTCCTCCTCCTCTCTTCCATTCTTGCAACCATTCCTCCTTAATCCTGCCTATCTCTTGGCCATGGAGTGGAGGTTGCACCACTATGTCGTTTCATGTGCACAAATCCCTTCTTTCCATGTGTTGCTTTTCTCCTTTCATTTTATTTTTCTTTGCCTCATTTGGTTTGATAGTTTTTATTTAATTATCCCTCCTTATTAATATCTAAGGTAGATGGTAAGTTTTTATTTATTTATTTACTTTAATTTTGTTTTTATTTTAATATTTCATAACTATATGATTTACTTATTTACCTATTTACTTATTTTAACTTTTATTTATTTATTTTAATTTTTTTTATCCATTCATTGATCTTTAATAACTTACCATATTATGCAATATCCTCAATTACTCGAAAAACAATTTAGGCTATCTCTATATCTTTGCCAAGCAGAAGATGGATGAATAATAGCATTTTAACATGCATCTAATGTCCCAGGTTTAAATGAACCTCAAGTTGACAACTACAAGCAAGGTCTTGGAAATAAAATGACTTTACCGATTGTTTGTCTCTCAACCAACAAAACCAAAAAAATCTGCCTCATCTTGCACCCTGGGTACCTGCAACCAATGATAGCCTCACACAAGTCCAACAACCAGGTCATTAGTCCGAGCTAGTTGAGACAATTTGATGCATCAAATTTAAAATAATATAATAAGATTAATAACCACATTCATTAATGTTAACATCAAGGTTCACAATTAGCACACATACACACACATATATGTCTACATAATAAAATCCAAAAATCCACCCCTATTCCAAATTACATTAGGGCTAGGAGTTATGCAAAAGATTTAGCAAGATATCTAGGGGATATGACATTTTAGAGAAAAAATATTGTTTAATAATTTAGTAAACTACTTATTTTGTACAATTGTGAAGTTTAAAATTGTAATATTTTTTGAAAGAATTAGAATATCTAATTGAACAAATCTAAAATTATTTTAAATATATTTTACATATTAGAAAGGAGTTGGATGATTAATAGAGTAAGAATAATTATGATTTTTTTTCTTATGTAGGTGATGATTATGATATCATAGCTTACATATAGATGAGAATCCCAAAACTTTGTATAACAACACTAACGATTTTGAAATCAATTTATTCATATATAGGAAGTTATATGTCTAACCCTTACTTGAACTAATAGTATTGCTATAATCTATAGAATTATGGTTTGAATAATATGTTAAATTCAACTTCACATTGAATATTTAGATCACGAACAACCTAATCTATGAATCTACCTATACAAATCCCTTACAATATTTTTTTCAAACTATATTGTTGAGTGAAAGCTCTAGGAAAATGATTGTTAGGAAGTGTTTTACATTTCTAATCTTAGTCTTCTTGAAATGGATGACTTGATTTATTTTATTAACACTTCATGATCCAATCAAAGATCACAATTCATGATCCAATCAAAGATCACAATTTTCCATTTACAAGACTTCTAACCAATAAAAGCTTAGAATTTCATGAATTGAGAAAATTTATTCCCTACTTTCTTTCACAATACATCATTTTCTTTGACAATTATCCTTTTAACCAAATTTTCTAAATCCTCTTCTTGACACTCTTTCCTTCTAAAATTAAGATATTTGACCAACTCCTTTAAATAATAAAAACACGATCTCTAATTTTAAAGATAATACAAAAACATCTTTATCCAACTCCTTTAGAAAATTAATATAGTAAATATAACTCCAATTTTTATTACTAAACGTACAAATTACATAACAAAAATCTGACATCCTCTATCACACCAAAATGCTGGCACAATCATTCTCTATATAAAATTTCACCAATTCAAAATACAAACATAAAAAATAAATAATAATGATTATTTACGTAGATTAATCTCAAAAGGCCTTCCAAGTCAAACTATTATTTTGTCTTCCACAATTGTTTAACAAACATTCACGTGGAGAAGTGTACAGGCATTCAACAGTTATTAGGAAAAAAATCTAAAAATTTTAGGTTTATGTTGTTCCGGAAAGTTATTTATTTGTCGTTTCAAATTTTCATAAATTCTTCTCTTTTTTATTTGGATTTTGTTTTTGATAGGAATGTTTGATTTTACACAAAAGATACTTTATTTGTATTGGTTGTTTTTAGAGATATTGTATTTGTATTGGTTGTTTTCGAATAATCAAATGTAAATTTCATCAATCAAAGGTAGGACAATTAATTTATTTATTTTTATAGGGACACGATATAAATTTTCTATGAATTATTTGACCATTGAAAAGTGTAATATTTAAATAATTAGGCCTGCACTATTATTATTATTTTGGTTTTCTAAAATAAATAATTCAATCTCCTTTGAAATATTAGTAATCTCCACACTACAATATCTAATTGTAGAAATTGGGTGTTAAGCTTAGATTTTTTCTAGGTGTTAAGTAAGCTTAAATTATTTGGGGGAAATATGAAAATTAACTTAGTGGGACATTGTAATACTTTATTAGAGAGTAACAATTTTAAATTATGTGAAAAATTATTTATTTTTAAGTTTAATAGATCTAAATTTCTACGTGATAAATATGTTTTTATTATATACCCCATGATTAGCTTGGTTTTATTATATATCCTTGAGGAATTGCATCTTTTTTAGGAAGATAGTGTGTTTGTTGTCTTAATGGTTTGAGAGGAAATTAATATTTCTATAGTTATTGGTAACATCATTGAAAGAAAAAGTAGTAATAAATTGAAAGGCTTGGTTTCTGGTGAGACTGTCTCTGTTTTTGAAGTTGCTCTTTACATTATTACTTTTGAAAAAGAGTTGGTTGTGTCTGTTGAGTTTGTTGTTAGGTCTATTTTTGATGAAGCAATGGACCTTCCCTCCACAAATATAAAGGGAGATGATTATCTAAATGGAAATGGGTGTGCATAATAATTTGATAAGTAGGGTTGATATAGATGGTCTAGTAATTTCTCAAGAGTTGCTCAAGGAGGCTATAAAATTTGAACATGTATATGCTAAAAAATTTAAGAAAGAAAAAGAGTATGACTCATCCCTTCTAGATTCTAATGATTGTAGTTCCCCTATAGTTAGGAAAAATCCTCATTCCAAAAGGGAGGTTAGACAAACAATAGATGTAGGCACGTATGATAGAGGTCAACCTAATGCCAGAGAAACCAAATCTAAGTCTAGAGAAAAAGAAAATGCCAGTGGAAAGAAAAAGACATTAGACTTGTTTTCTTTCGATAATAATTGTAAATGAAGATTTTATCACCAAATATTCAAGGACTAAATATTCGGGCCATAACTAGGTATTATTTGAAAAATTATATGTTGAAAAATAAACTTGGCATATTTCTTATTTAGGAGGTTAAAATGTGCAAGGATTATTTTAGGGAGTTCAATATTTGTATCTAGCCTAAGATTAACATTTTTATTAACCTCCTTATGGGTGCTTCTAGAGGCGTCCCCAAAATATGGAATACGAATCTTCTTCATAGGCGGATGATACATTATTCTAGACATAGTTTGGAAACTAAATTTTATGTATCTTCTTCCAACATTCATTGGATCCTTTCAAATATTTATGCTTCAAACACTAGGACAATTCATTATTTGTTGTGGGATGAGTTATACTCGTCAATAAGAAGTTTTGGATGCTTGTTGGTGACTTTAATTCTCCTATCTTTCATTTTAAAATGCTTGGGGGAATACATGACTACACTAAGAGTTTGACCGATCTTACTAAATTTATATTTGATGTTGGGCCAATGGATGTGGATATAAAAGGGATTCTATAAATACTTGGACTAATAGAAGAATGTGACATAATCTCATTTAGGTTAGACTAGATAGATTTTTTTATCTCTAGATCTTGGGATATTGGTGTTGATATATATATTTCCACTCTCCCCAAAATTAAATATGTTCATAGTCCACTCCTTAATTGGGGAGATTATAGATCTAAAGGTTCCTAGCCTTTTAGGTGTGAAATAATGTGGTCTTGACACCCTAACCTTAGAAATTGCATTAAAGAATGGTGGGATATTGATATTGGTTGTATAGCCATGTTAGGGAAACTCAAAAACTAAAAAATGTGAAGCATACTTGAAATATCCTTGTGAGTCCAAGAAAGATGATAAAGCTATAGATATGTTTTTTTGAGCTAGCCTTGTAAGTTTCAAGAGAAATGATAGCTCAATATAAATATGCTTACTTGAACTAGCCTTATGAATTCAAGCAAGATGATAAAGCTATTGACATTTTTATTTGAGCTAGCTTTGTGAGTCTCAAGAAAAATTATAAAGATATAGATATGCTTACTTGGACTAGCCTTGTGAGTCCAAGCAAGATGATAGATAAAGATATGCTTACTTGAACTACCCATGCGAGTCCAAGCAAGATGATAGATATGGAGTGGAGTCCTCCAACTCAAGAGTAGCCAAAGTTTTTGAGCTAGTGTATCCACTAATTAAATTTATGCTAACTTAACACCTTACTTGAAATAGGAAAATTTTAAAGCAAAGAGATAAGTTAGAGATAAAAGATAAGAGATTTAGATCAAATTTTTATATATTTTGATAATATTGTTGATAATGATATGTTGATTTATGAGTTTAGACGAGATCAAAATATTATATTATTTTCTAATCCTTTACCAAAGATAAGAATTTGAAGCTCAATGATATAACTAGTAAGATGTTTTAGTCAAATAAAGATATATTAATGTAGTTTGATATCAGGTCTAATTATTTGAAACTTTGCACATAGTTTTTTTAGGTTATGATATTGACATTTCCAATGAAACTAATATTACTCAAACATGAGGTAGAATTGATAAAAAATGCTACAAGTTAAATCAAATGCATGTCAAAACTAGTCAAAGGTGTAGTGAAATGGATGTGCAACATTGATAATCAAATGTAGCCTAGGATAACTCAAAAATGCTACAAAATAAATCAAATATGTAGACAAATAATTTTATAGAAAATGATAGCTCAAAAGCATAGAGCAGTGACTCAAATGCATTATAGGATAGTTTAGAAGTGTTTTTTTGACAATCAAATGTGGTTTATTATAATATTTTTGTCTTAGGCACTTTGTTTTAGCAAGAGATATAAAAAATGACCAAAATAGATCCATGGATAAAAACATTTGAGATAGGGTAGGAGATAAAATTAATAAATAGATAAGATTATGTCACTAAATAAATAAATTTATTTAGTTCATGAGTGTAGTTGGAGAAAAAATAATTTTTTATTTAAAAAAAAAAATTGTGAGGGGAAAGATTATTTTAATTTATTTAATTTGTAGGAGGAATGTTAAAAATTAATTATAGTGAACCAAAACTAATTTAAATTTGATATTAATTAATATTGGAGAGAAACTGATAAAATGATAATTTAATTAAATAATAAAAAATTATTTAATTAATGTGGATATGATATTTAAAATAATTATAAATGATTTAATGATTATAAATGAAAAGATGGGATATTAGCTTTTAATTAAATAATTAAAAATAATAATTAATATAGATAGAAAAATTGATGAAGAGAATGATAAAATGGAAAGATAAAAATATATTAGTCATTTTTAGGTGATATATATGTATATAGTCAAGTTATGCTTGTTGGAAAAATTTAAAAGACAATTGAAGTGAAAAAATATTCATAAATTATGAATAACACCAATAAAATTGAAAACTAACACAATTTTATTTTAATGTGGACTTTCCTTAACAATGCAAGAAGTAACTAACTTCTTACTTGCTACTTCCTTCTACAACCCAAAATAACTAAGGTTTCTTCATTTTCATCTATTTTAAAATATAAAAATTATAATATAAAAGAATATATAATTTTAAACTTACAATGCCAAAACTATCTATAAAGAAAAGTTAACAAATTTGAAATCGATGTATTTATATATAGGAAGCTATATATCTAACTCTTACTTAAACTAATAGTATTCTATCATCTATTGAACTGTGGTTTGAAAAATATGCTGAATTCAACTTCACATTAAGCATTTGAATTATTGATCACCTAACCCATGAATCTACGTGTAAATATCCCCTACACTATTTTTTAAAATTATACTCTTGAGTGAAAGCTCTAGGAAAATGATAATTAGGAAGTGTTTTACAATTATATTCTCAGTCTTCTTGAAATTGATGGCTTGGTTTATTTTACTAACACTTCATGATCCAATCAAAGATCACAATTCTCCAATTACAAGACTTTTGGCCTCTAAAAGCTTAGAAATTTATGAAGTGACAACTTTTTCCCCACTTTTAAAATGCAAGGTAATTTTCCTCGACAACTGTCTTTTCAACTAAATTTAATGGTTTCTTTCAATCCTCTGCTTGATGCTCTCTCCTCTTGAAAAAATGACATATTTGTCCAATTTCTTTAAATAATAAAAACAAAAATATAATATAAACCTAAAATTACCTCAAAATTAAAAAACCTTATCTAAATTAATAAAATCTAACAAACCCAAAGTAACATATTTATATGAAATAAAAACATACATTTTATTAAAATAATATATAACAGCATAATTCTGATAATAAAAAACTCATACTAAACCTTTAAAAATTTACTAGTACCAAATATAGCTCCAATTATTAGAACTAAACGTACAAATTACATACTACAAAATCTGATGTCCTCTGTCAGACCAAAATGCTGGTACAATCAATCTCTATAGAAAATTTCATCAATTCAAAATTCCAACAAAAGAAACAAATAATAATGGTTACAATATGACTAATTGTATTCATTACTCTCAAGTGAAAAGATATTCTATCACTGTCACCAACAAATAATATATGGTGCCTACGTAGACAGAATCAAATCTTCAGAGGAAGGCCTTCAAGTCAACCTTGTGCAGCTTTCAACAGTCTTATTATTTTGTCTTCCACAATTGTTAACAAACATTCACGTGGAGAAGTGTACAGGCAGTCAACAGTTTTAAAAAAAAAATCTTAAAATTTTAGGTTTATGTTGTTCTGGAAAGTTATTTATTTGTCCTTTCAAATTTTCATAAATTCTTCTAAACTTCTGTACAACATGGCAATCTTTTGGACGTATTTTTTTTTGACATTTTTTGGATTATGCTTTGATAGGAATGTCTGATTTGATACAGAGATCTATTATTGCAAATACTGCATTTGTATTGGTTGTTTTTAAATGGTCAAAGGTAAATTTTGGCGAATGAAAGTAGGACAATTATTTATTATTTTTGGTAGGGACGAGATACAAAATTATTATGAATTATTTGATCATTGAAAAGTGTACTATTTAAATAGATTGCATCTACATTATTGTTTTTTTTAAACTAGTTGAAAAATAGTATTTGATAGAATTATAAAATTAGCATATTATAAATTATAAATGACTTTTAATGAGATAAATTATTAGTTGGTATGAGTTTTTGGAAATCCATAGAATAATAAGACAAATTTTGGATCTAAACTGTGTGTTTTTAAATTGACGTTTGGATTACACAGTAATTCAGCAAAATATATATATAAATATAAATTAGATAAATTGTTGTTTATAATCAAAATAAATCTACGTTATGTGCATGATATATCATGGAAAAAGATGAAACCTTATTTAAAGACATCCATAAGTAGTGCACAAACCATAAAATATGACTTTAGAATTAAAAAATACAGCAAATCTTGGAAGACTATTCAGAAGAATCTTAAGTTTTAAAAGTATTATAAAATTTAGAAGAATCTTGATGGAAGTCAATTGGGAGGATCTCCTTCAAACACACTACCTGCCCATCCCTATTTACTGACCAGAAGTTTTGGAAGCAAAGAAAAGACAGAGATGAAAGTGGCTTACTACCAATGCACAGCCATTTAAGTCAAAATTGGATGTACAAAATGAATTCCTTATCACATGGGTGTGTGGAATTAACACTTGTGAGTGGTTGGAAAAGTGTTTGAGATTTTTGGTAATCTTTGACTTACAATGCAAATTGAGAATCTGATTTTCCAATTCCTTTTGTTTTTTTATGACATATCTTCTCACAGATTTTTAAAATTTATACTTAACTTATTTGGAGTTTTGTCTATTGAAAATGCCCATCTCCTATTTAAACTCAAAAGTAAATTTTGTTTATAGAATTCTTTTGAAATTATTTGCATATGCCTAGCAAAGTTCATTTTGCTTTCAAGCGAATGTGTGATCTGACACCAAAAGGGAGAATTAGTTAAAGAAGAAAAAGTCATGATTATCATATAATTGCTAAATTTTATATTCAATTATTTTATGTCATATTTAATTGTTGAGTTTTATATTCAATCATCATTTTATAGATTTTATTATATTACTCATTTAACTTAGTTATTCTTTGATTAGGGTTTTTTTTTGTGGATGTGGTCATCAAATTTTTGTTGTTGGACAAGGTTTTGTTTTTTTTGAGATCTTTTTATCCTTCAAATTAGATGTTTAGAAGTAACAAATTATATTGAAAGATTCGTTTGTGGTTTGTAACTGTCATTTTAGAGAGGGTCATGTTATGACAAGATTCTTAAGCAACATGCAACCATAGCTTGTTATGAGAAAAAAAAGTCGTGTGATTTCTTATCAACCTTCCATTAAAGAGATTAGCATGACTATCTCCAAAGAATTGCTCGAGAGAAAAAAATGATGGAATGTAGGGTTTCAAGGAGACCCAAGTTGCTCCTAGACCATCGAATGTTATGTAGGGCTTGCCTAGTTCAAGTGAAGAAAGAAGAATGATGAAATTGAGAGGCATGCTTAGTCTTTTTCTTCTTTCTGCCTCAAGGGAGACTTTAAAACTAGGAGACTAGCTAGGAAATAAACTTTTGTAAGGATCTATTAGAAGGGGTAATTCAATACTCCTTGGAATGTTTTTTATTTTCAACCATCTTGATATGGCTGATCTTTTGTGGTTCACAGACTATATATCCTTTGTTT
>VDFB02271358.1:826775230-826793478 GCA_007258455.2 Sequoia sempervirens | reverse complement strand
GACTTCCTCCTAAGAGGGATCATGATCATGCCATACAACTAGTTCTATGGAGCCAATCACCCAACATCAATCCCTAGAGGTAACCATATATACAAAAAAGTGAGATTGAAAAGATTGTGGAGGATACGTTAGAGTTGGGAATTATCAGGCATATCCAAAGTGCTTACTCCTTGCTTGTGGTGATGGTACATAAGAAGGATGAAACTTAGTACATGTGCATATATTATAGAGTGCTCAAAATGTACACCATCAAAGATAAGTTTCCTATTCTAGTCATTGACAATTTTCTAGATGAATTGAATGGAGCTATGTATTTTACAAAGTTAGATCTTAGATCAGGTTATCACCAAATTCAAATTAAGGAAGAATATATTTATAAGAAAACATTTAGGACTCATGAGGGCCATTATGATTTTTTGGTGATGCCATTTGGTCTTACCAAGGCATCATCTACATTTTAAATGTTTATGAACTCATCTTTAATAAATTCTTGAGGAAGTTTGTATTAGTGTTCTTTGATGATATATTGATTTATAGCAAGACATGTTAAGAAAACTTGCAACATGTAGATCAAGCATTACAATTTCTTGAAGATCATCAACTTTGCTAAGAAATCCAAGTGTGTTTTTGGTCTCAATGAAGTGGAGTATTTGGGACATAGTTTCACATGGAGTAAAGGTGGATTATAAAAAAAGTAAGGTTGTAATGGAATGGCCTATTCCCAAATCCATTAAGAAATTAGTGGGTTTCTTGGGATTGATTGGATACTATAGAATATATTTGAAGAATTATGACTGTATAGCATAACTCCTCACTACTTTATTGAAGAAGGATTATTTTCAATGGAATGAGTCCACTAATGCAATATTTGAGAGATTGTTTAGGAGGTTATGTGTATAATGTTTGTGCTTGCCACTCCATACTTCACCAAGGATTTTATTGTGGAATGTGATGCTTCAGACAACGGTGTAGGAGGTTAGCCAATTGCTTTTGAAAGTCGTCAATTAAAGGGTAATAATCAACTCAAACCCATTTATGAGAAGGAAATGATAGCTATTCTTCATGCAATAAAAGAATGGAGGCCTTATCTAATGGGTAGACACTTCAATGTTAAGACAAATCATGATAGCCTAATGTTTTTCTAGAACAAATATTATCTTATAAAGAGCAAGAAAAATGGGTCACTAAGCTATTGGGATATGACATAGATGCAATGAGTGCTAAGTGGACCATTCATTATCATGAGAGATGGGTTCTTGTGAACCACTACTCATGAAACATGGATCAATGACTTTGACTTGTAAAACTACACGGTTGGATCTTGATAGCAATATCACAATTTGACACGTTGTGGAAAATACCTCCTACTTATCAATTGATGAGCTAAAGGGGCTCTATAGTGAATGGTTCATAAGGCACGACACTTGCTAAAGGTTTTGCAAATGGGGTTGCAAACTAAGTGAGTTCAACCTTGGGGAAAACTTCATGGCTAAGCACACTTGAGCTGGAGTAGTACTGGGATGGGTGATCTTCCAAGAAGGCCTAGTGCTTCACCTTTGTGAGCATCACCTAGATGCAATGAGTGCTAACTAGACCATTCATTATCATGAGAGATGGGTTCTTCTGAACCACTACTCATGAAACATGGGTCAACGAGTTTGACTTGTAAAACTACACAATTGAATTTATTTGCAAATTCTTATTGAAATGAATTTCAATTATTTCAAGTAAATTATTGCTAAAAATAATCAAACTATTTCACATCAAAATACATTTGAATTTAAAGGGTAATAGTCACTTCTCATTAGATAAAAATTAGCAACATAGTGGAAAGATCATTTTGAATTTTAATACTTTTTGTTTGTTACTATGAAAGCAAATGGTTTGATCACCTCTTTAGATACAAGCCTTATAACCTATGAGAACAAAATGTTTCACAATTTCTTTAGTTATTATTATAGGTAATTGAAGAGGATTCAAAGAATCTGGTTGAATATGTTTCTTATATGTGAATGTTTTGTATATTATAATTTTAAATGTTATGTAATATTATAGTTTATTTTAATGTTTTGATTGGAGGTAAAAAATGAGTTTTGAAGGGGCCCAGAACTCTTTACAAAATAAAACAGCTGATAAAAAAGAAAACAACATTACACAACAATCAACCCAACAATAGCGAACCAACAACCAAAAAATAGCCAAAAAGAAGGCAGCCAACCAACACCACTACATATTGTTCAGAATCTCAACAACCTCCATTTCACTAGCAACCATCTTTTGCACATTATCCATAGTATTAGACACCTCAAAACTAGAGGCCTCACCATGAGCTTTCATTCTGTTTCTAGTTCTAGCCCTCGACCCACCAGTTTTTACCTCACCACTCAAAACCCTACCTTTAGCACCACCCTTCTCACCAACGCAATCCACATCCAACAACTTACCAACAGTAGTAGTATCCTCAACAAACATAGTATCCTTTCTCTTATTCGTAGTAATCACAGGGGAGATCACCTTGGCAGAGTTAGAAATGCCCAAAACCTTAGGGACATCTCCACTCTTCATCACAACATTCCACATTTTATCAATTTTATCCTCAAGGGATAAGATTCTCCCTTCCAAGTTCTGTTTGAAATTGATGGTTTCCTCTACCACAGTATTAGCCACAATATTAAGAGAGTCCATCAGATCATCAATTTGGCTTTGGACAGAAGGATCCTTAGCCTTACTAGCAATACCTCTAATTCTATCATTAGTCCTGTTAGTCTCATGGAAGAACCACTTAAAAAGTTTAAACAACACATTATCACTATCACAAGGCAAGCCTAGCACATCAGACAACTCCTCTCTATCAAAGTTCTCAATCCCTTTCCACACAACAACATCCTCATTAGAAGAATTAACATGAACCTTATTAGTAAAAATATCCTTACCTTTTCCAATGGAGACATGAGTCTTCATCTTTCAAATGGAGCAGGTGATTTCCTCCGCAACAGTCTTCATTTTCATTAGCCTATCCACATCCGCTTTTCTAGTTCCCACAATATGTCCTCCACCCACAACCCTTTCCTTCCTATGCTTTTGCATCCCAATGTCAGCAACCAGAGAAGCCTCACCAAAGATACCTCCAACCAGGGAAAGAGGGAAACCCTTCTCCAAGAGTTGGCCAACAGTTCTTAACACCCTTCTCTTTCGACTCCCATCCTCAGTCTCCTGCAATTGTCTAGTTGCTGGGGGAGGAGAGGAAGCTTCCCCATAAAGTTCATTTTTGTCCTTAACCCCCTTAGAATGAACATTCGCTGCCACCTCATCATTGCATGTCGTATAGTCCTCTTTGTCATCCGATTTCCTTTTCCCAGTCTTACCTGGAATTGGGGAATTGGGGCCCTTCCCATCCTCAGTCTCTTGTAATTGTCTAGTTGCTGGGGGAGGAGAGGAAGCTTCCCCATAAAGTTCATTTTTGTCCTTAACCCCTTAGAATGAACATTCGTTGCCACCTCATCATTGCATGTCGTATAGTCCTCTTTGTCATCCGATTTCCTTTTCCCAGTCTTACCTGGAACTGGGGAATTGGGGCCCTCCTCAAAAGAGGCACACGAATATGGGACATAATCAACATCATCATCCCTACCAGACTTAGACTCTTTGTTCAAAATAAGCCTCTTCTTAGATTTTTTACTAACCCTTTCCTCTTTCGACATCATCTCATAACCCTCCTGGGGCTTAGTAATATCTTCCTTCGAGGACACGAGGTTTTTGCACCTCATGAACTTTGACGTGTTCATAGATCAGGAGAATTAACCCCACATGTAGGACAAGGTTTCTGGGGTTTTTCATATGATCCTTAATCCTCGAGTCAAGGGACATCAACAAATAGTATGGAAAGGAAATCCATTTCTTATGCCTGAAATGGTTAAGCAAAAGGAAATGGTAAGTGTTAATCGTCGTATACCTGCCTTCCAAGGTGACATACCTCATAATCTCTTTAACATCACGCCACAGTGCTATTAAGGAGCTCCTCTGATAACCACCACTCTTCGTCATTTTCAAATCAACAACCTCATTCCCCTTTAAAGAAAATAGACATCGTAGCCTGCGATTCATTTTTGTCTCTAAACACCTTCATACCATGAATAGCCAAGCCAGTAATTTGAGCTATGAATTCATCAACCACGAGTTCCCTTCTGCCCAAATTCAGGGTTCTCTTATTCCACCCTTGAGCAACTAGATCAATGACCTGAGGGTTGTTACCATGCAGTTTCTCCATATACAGAGTTAAGCCACCCTTCTCTAAAATCTCCCACACCTTTTGCTAAGCAAGACTTACGCTCAACACAGTTTCTGTCTCCACCCATCGCAAAAGACTCAACAAACAAAGGCCAAGCACAAAGCAAAAACCTCAGGAAAATAAGACAAATACCACACATAAGACTCTAGAAACTAAGATGAATATTATCCAAAATCTGTGTGAAGCCAACAAAAGGACATATATGAAATGATGCACTTGAACTCCGATCCATGTGAACTTAAAACTTGAACATCCCCATTCCTAATATTAGGCCATGTGACTAAGGACATGCTTAACTCAATGCAAAATAAGATCAAAAACAACTTAAGATTAGCATTCATTATTAATAATAATCGTTGCCTCAAAATGAATAGGATCATTTAAATCCCACTCCTTTCTTTCTCTAACACCAAAGTTAGCGAAGAAATCAACTAACATATTTCCCTCTCTCAATATGTGAGAGAAGAAAAGTATCAAAAGAATTGATAATTTCAATAAAATCCCTAACCAAGGCCTCAATAGTCCAAGATGAAGGTGAAACATTCTTCAAATTATTTATAATGTTCAGAGAGTCACCCTCCAACTACACCTTCCTATTACCTTTGCTTTGAGCCATTTTGAGTCCAACTAGACCTTCCTATACCCTTTGCTTTGAGCCATTTTGAGTCCATAATAGGCTAGTTGCTTCCAAGCGTGTAGTGTAGTGGTTTGTATGGATTCCCAAAGGGAGCGCCACAGTTGAGATGAACCTACCATTAGAATAGTTTATTTTAATGTTAGTGTAATGCCATTTTGTAATAATTTTAATGAATTCAATTATTTATCATTATGCAATTTTATTGTATGAACTTATAATGTATGCATGATTCATTGATTCAATTGTTATATAAAAACAAATGATCAATTTTAATATTAGATCCAATTCAAATAAATTTTATAATTTACTTGCAACGAATATTAATTTTACTTGAAGGAATACAAATTTTTAATTATATACTTATATTTTCTTAAGTTCAAATTTCTTTTATGTAAAAATTATCTTTTCAATCCTTTATAAATGTATTTATCCTTAATTTTGATTTAAAGAAATAAATATATATTTTATTTTATTTATAAAATTTACTAAATAATTTATAATAGAAAATATACTTTTTATAAAATATTAAAAATTCTAAATAATATATTTTTTAATAAAATTGATTCAATTAAAGTTAAATGATCAATTTAACATTAGAATTAGATTATCCTTGCATTTTAATATTAAAAATTCTAAATAATTTGTTTTAATAAAATTGATAAAATTGAAGTTAATGATAAAATTGAAAATTAGAATTAGATTATCCAGGTTAGATTCAGGGTTATAATTACAATTAGAATTAAAATTAGTTAAGATTTGAATTAGAATAGAATTAAGGGGAATACTGGTCGTAAATACCTGCACAAAACCCTAATCATACTAATTAGATTCAGGGTTATAATTACAATTAGAATTAAAATTAGTTAAGATTTGAATTAGAATAGAATTAAAGTGAATACGTAACATTGTGAATCCTGGTCGTAAATACCTGCACAAAACCCTAATCATAATAAATATAATATACTTGTTCTGGTACACCTTCCTACTGACGTACAGTCCCTGAACCATAGTACAGAAAACGAAAGACAATGAAACTTCAGATCCGTTACTTTCCAAGTTAAAGGCGGCCATTAATCCAAAGCCCAAAAATACCAAAAAATTACATGTATAGGAATCAAGAATAATTATGAAGCTATGGGCCAAATCTTCTGGCTTAGTAACCCTAAATCCATGGCCGGAAAAACAAAAAGGACATAAATTAGAAACAAGAATGATTATACAGTGATGGATCACGCTTTCTGGCTTATCTCCAAAGAGAACACGCACAGTTTGAATCATTGTCGATCATTTGGGGAAAGTATCCTCATTTCCATCCAAACAAGAAAAAAATTTATAAATCGTTTCAAATCAATTTACTGAAGAAATAAAACTAAAAATTTCGATTAACTTCAACAAACAAACAATAAAGGGGGGAAATAGAAGAACAAATAGAACTCTTTTACACCGCACTTCAAGAAACAGACATCTGACAACAAGATGAAAATTTACCAGTGACTTAAGCGACGAATAGCAAATAAAATACTCAAAACGTCTTCAAGTTAAATTACCGGCTGAAAAAGATATAGCGTCGTCTCATACACAGCCAGCAGTGAAATGCAACGGGCTGGTAATCAGTATCGACGCATACAAAGAAACAACGTATAAAACTTCTTCTTACAATTTAGGAAAGTTCTTTTCTTCTCAGCAACAATACAATCCTCCTCTGATGGCCTCCACGCTATATAGGAGCAACCACCGCCCCTGCTTCTCACAAAACCCTAATGGTTTTTTTAATATTAAAAACTGTAAACTGTTATTCCGAAACCCTAAGATTCTCTGTTTTCTCCAATACCCTAACCCTAATTCCTTTTAGGGCAAAAGCCCTAACCCTAATCTGTTTTTGTCCTCCCTAAAACCGTAGCCCTAAGCATTTTTACCTTCGTTCCTTTTACGTAAGGGACTCTGAGGGTTTGTTTTGTTTTGTTTTTTATAATTATTTGTACAAACTTAGTTCTTTGTTTGTAGTGTTTTTATTTTTTAATTCTACACCTATTAATTGTCAGTAAGGGTATTATTGATTTTTTCAATAAAAATAAATAAATTTGATTAAAAATGGTAGGACACAAGGGGAAAAAATAAAAGTTATTTTTGTGATAAATAATTCCAACAATATGATTTAAGGTTAAAGAAGGTGACCTCACTCTTCCCACTTAGCATTGATGATGAAGAAAAAGGTGAGAGAATGTGACCTTTTTTTTCAAAATGTGTCGTTTTTTTGTTTTTTGTTTATTGAGCAAAGCTGAATTATAAAGAAAAATAATTAGTTAGAAAAGGAAGAAAAAGAAGTGCAAGGGAGAAGAAATAACAAAATAAAGACATCAAATATGCTTGCAACACAACAAATTACAAGCAAGGACTGAATTGGGAAAAAAACATACAACATCTGAATACAAGAGTAACAACTATCACAGTCTTTAATAACTCTAGTGATCCAAATTGACATTGACCAAATGTGCGCTATTTTTAAGAATGTGGCATTGTTGATTTGGAAACCCATGCGGAAATTAGTCACATGGAGAATTTTTCTAAGTTGTTGCACTCTCATTGTCTAGTATTACATCCCACACACCCCTTTCATTTCTCAAATTGGCATCAAATGTAGGATATCCCTTAGTGTCTCTTTTCACTAACCTTAATCCTCTTTTGTCCTCCATGAGGTCTCTTGTGAATACATGTCTTTACAATTGTTGCAATCTTATAAAGTGTCATTGTGGATGATTCACCTTCCAATCCTCAACCAAGCTAAGTGACAAACACACAAAAGACCTCTTGAGCTCCAAATCCTTGGGGTCAACTGTCAACACTCACATATAGGCGACTCTACTAGAGGTAAGGTGGTTTCCTTTAAGCTTTGTAATGACTTATTGATGTTGTTTTAGATTGCAAAGCTAGAGCCATTGTTATTTTCTTCCTCAAGGGATTGCATATTGAACAAGATTTTTTTAAATAGACACATATTAATTGTGAAAACAAGGATTGTAAAATATAATCTTTTAGGGGGTTGACAAGGGGGTATATATACCATGCATCTTTGTGGATCAACATGATCATCGTTGGAGCTACTCTATAGTATGGATCTTAGATCATCTATGAACATAATTATTATGTTCAATTTTAATATAGTTCTCTTAAATCACCTAGGTATAATTCACACTTTTTAGGTGTGTTTTTCTAGCATTGAAATCTTAGGTCTTGAATATAGAATGTTCTTGGACATGGTCATCTTCATCAAGATCACCTTGAAATGTAGCACACTAGCACATGTGATCCTTAATATTGTATTTAGAGACAAGTAATAGAGAGAGGGAGATAGATAGAAATAGGGGGACATATAAAGAGAGGGAGAGAGATAGAGAGAATGGGGAGAGATAAAGAGAGGGAGAGAGATAGAGAGAATGGGGAGAGATAAAGAGAGGGAGAGATAGGGATAGAGGGAGGGATATCTCCATATATATCTCCCTCTCTTTAACTCATTATATCTACATCTCACTCTTCCTTTCTAAATATTATTATCTTTCCCTCCCTCTTGGTTTCATTTTTACTTCACACAAACATGAGCACACTATAGCACACTCATGTTTGTATCTACTTTGGGAATTTCCAACCCTTAAGGTTGGATTTGCTTTTGGCATCCAACCCAAAGGGTTGGACTTATACGTCAATTTGTAAAGAAATATTTTTTGTAAATTGTAAAAAATTGACTAAATTTTGAGCAAGCATTCCATTAGGTTGACACATCTTTCAATGTTGAGCTAAAAAAGTACCACAACAATTTCAAGCTCTCTCTTACCTTTCTAACCATGTAATTTTTTTTGTATTTTAAACATATTAAGGTTTTGATCTCTAATTTCTTTTGCTAGTGTCTTCCTTTTTTATCAAAAACCTATGTATAGTATTTTTGTTTTTATTTTTATCCATTCACCAAACTTTGAAACATATTACATTTTTACATTCTAGACTCTATTCTATACACATTCAATTTTTTAAATTTTTTGATTTGTTTCCAAAAAATTAGGGGGGAAATTCTCAAATTTTCATTTTTAAGGATACGTCCACTTTGAAAATTACTAGGAAATCATATATTCATTATAAAATTAGCAAAAAAAATAGACACAAATAAATGATGTTAGCTAATTTTTCATTGATTTTTTTAAATGCAAAAAAAAAAAAAATTAAATAGGGGGAGTACACTATTAGTGTGTATAATGTCTTTACATATTCTAAAGTTAGGATATCACCTTTCTAGGCTTGACCTATTCACACTTAGCTTAAGTATACTTAGGTTGTTTATGATTTTGTCTCACCTCATGTGGAACTTGAGACATGTGCCCTCATCATTTTAGACACCTATCACATGCATACTTGCCACTTGGTCACACAATTATCAAGTGAGTTCACAAGTGTTGCACATTTGGAGGGGTACTTAGATTTTCATTCTTACCTTCTCACTTCCTCATCCTTGCCCATATATGCAAATATCTCATTGTATTTTTTCACACACTCTTGTAGTTTTTTTTAGAGAGCTTATTAATACAATTTTGTAATATTAAAATTTGCATATCTCTTTGAATCATTGGTTTGCATTTACAATTTTGTAGCTTAGAATCTCTCTTAAAAATTTCATGGTTATTTCATTTGTTTTTAAATTTCTAACACACACTAAATTAATGCTATGTTATATTTTTAGACAAAAATATGAGAACTTGGTGTGCCCCCCTATTTTAACCCCTCAATCTTCACTATTTAAAAAAAAAAGTTTAGAAAGTAGATTCAGAGCACTATGACTCTTTTTCTTGTTGTGTCTTTAAATTTTGAGTGTAACTATCTTCAATTTATCATCAAAGATCATTTTTTCTTGATTTAAAAAAAAAGTGGCCACTTAATATCCCCTTTTGGTCACCCATTTCCATGCACTTAACCTAGTGGCCAACCCCTCTTTCAAAGAAATGAAAGAATATATAATCACATTCATGAGCTCCAACACTAAGAAATAAGATTTACATTTACTCCCAAATCCATTGATTGGTACACACAAATGAATGTTCATACCTAAAATTGTGTCTTCTCCCCAAATGACACTAGAAAACCTAAAAGCACATCCTTAGAAGCATGAGTATGGTCTTCCTAAGCCTCTAGCTCATACCATATATATAATGACAACATGCCCCTTTGACTAACTTGAGTATGGGACCATGCGAGAAACTAATAGAAAGTAATTAAAATGAGTGCCATTACTTTTTGGTAGGTGAAATTTCTCTCTAATGGTATGGGGTAGGTGAAATGGGTTGTTGCAGGATACCAAAGTGTTTTCCATTTTTTGTGGGAGATGGTTTTGAACTAAATGTGAGGCAAGTGGAGGAGTGTGAAGACTTACATTGGAACCAATAGTTTTGATGGAGGAGATCTAATTGGGATTTGAGATTTTGCAAAGTTTAGTGCAGTTGGAGGATGTGGATAAATATTATGGAAATGGAGGTGTTAATTAAATATTAAAAGGTGTAGATGGACATCAAATCTTGACAAACTTTAGTTGGAAACTAAAACTCCACAAAGGGAGGTGGAAAAATGAAGTGCATTGGGAAGTGAACTTAACATGAAGTTCACTTGGAGGTAGAAATATTGTGGAAGTAGTTGGAATGATGACATCAACGTGATGTCATGGTGACATCACATAGAGGATGTGGTTGCTTGAAAGTGGCGATGTTAGCATAACATTAATAATGGGGGTGATGTTAGCAAAGGAGGGGTTGTGGGAAAGTACATTTGAAGTGAAGTTAGGCAGAGTAGTTCAAATGGAGGGTGAAGAGGAAGGGATAGTGACATTAGGATGATTTCAATGTGACATTATCTAGAGGAATGAGAAAAATGGCTAACACATACCTACAAATATTTTCATTTGAACCAAAATTGGGAATTGCACATGGAAGTGAATTTCAAATTGAAACTAAAATCCCATAGAATGGAAGTGGAGTGAAAGAAATGGAAACATAGGAAGGGAAGACTTTATGGAGATTTGGTATTGAGGTGAAACTTTATATAAATTGTTATTGAAATTTATGGGAAAATGGAGGTAAATTGCACTTGATAGGTGGAAATAGAACAAAAAAAATCATAGGAGTTCAAAAACTTGAAATTAACCTAAAAAACCTGAGACTTAATATTTTTGAGGCCCTAGCAACATTTAACATATGCATATGATTATGAAGGATGATGATAGACAACAATTAATTTAAAAAAATCTCATGAAAACCCATGGAAAATATCTTATATTGGTCAAATACAATGGGTAAAATGAAAACCTAAGTGCACAAAGGGGTTGAAACTCAAGAAAAAATAGACAAAGAGAGGCTAAGTCCCAAAAAGGTAAATGGAAATGGTTTTGACCATATATATGTGGAACTATATATTTTAAGACCATAATCAATAATTTGGTGGTAGAAAAAGTTAAATATGTTTAATTATTCATGTTTTATCAAATAGTTATACAATTTAAGAAAATACACCTTGTTTTAAGTTTACATGTAAAAGTCATGGCTTCCAAAAGATGGAGACAAATAAATCATTGAAGTTAACCACCAATTTGTTGAAAAGGGATGGTTTTGTCACAACCAAAAGGAAGTAAACTATGTGTTAAGATTTTGAAGAGAGCTTTGTGTAAATTTAATCTTTTAATGATTATAAAAAGAAGAAACATATACAAACATAAAATAAAAATTATACCCATAATGTAGGTGTATGTGGGGAAAATCATTTTGAGAGAAAATCATAAAT
This sequence comes from Sequoia sempervirens, assembly GCA_007258455.2. Lineage (NCBI taxonomy): Eukaryota > Viridiplantae > Streptophyta > Pinopsida > Cupressales > Cupressaceae > Sequoia > Sequoia sempervirens. Next base: position 826,781,743 of record VDFB02271358.1, on the reverse strand, counting down.
GCCAAACAAACCCTATGTTTTTAAAAAAAATCAACACAATTACAATACACTTGAAGAGTAAGCCTTTATAAAAGTATCACCAACCAAAGATGAGGAATTTCGATAGCTAAACAATATCTAAAAAAATCTTATAGACAACCTCCATCTCAAGCACCTAATATATAGGAGATACAATATAAAAAAATATCAAATGGTAATTAAAAAAACATAAGATAAAACCACCCAAAAATTGGTAGCTGAATTCCAAATCTCTAGACGAGTCCATAGACTAAAAGTAATACATTCCTTCCACATGTCATAATCTCGTTATAATCCACACACCAAATTGGATGTTCCATTTTGGTTCCATCATCTCCAAATAAATATGACATGATATGTTGTAACACACATCATAATTTGCTTAACAAGTGTAATTCCTCTTTACAAATCATTTTTTTGGTATGTAAGTTTAAGATTTATATTAGTTTTGTCAAAAAATTACATCCACAACCCCATGGGTGGCAACATATCTAGTTCCTTCATAGTCACAACATCACCAAAAGATCAGAAAAAGGTCAACACACCCTACCCCATTCACAGCTCGACCCAGCCCATTACACCATTACAACATATTTCCACAGGGAATATAAACCTATACACTGCCGCCACCCATGCATATGACAAAGAGATTAACATATACCCACGACTTATAGAGACTTAGCCAATAGAACCACCCCACCAACAAAACACCCAACACCCACCAAAAAACACCTTTGGAAGACAAAAAAGAACTAGCCATCCAAACCGTACCACAACAACCATCAAATGGAGACGAGCTCACTGAAACCCATGTGCTTTGGCTTATGCTTCAAATTCAGGGAACCAGTCGAAGCCATCCACTACCTCCAACCTTAAGACTTTCTTCAAAAAACCCACCCCCACCGTGGTCAGTTGCTTGTGATAAACCAGTGGCTTTCCTTTCAATTCTAGCAGAAAATGATAATACTTCATGACTTCACCAGGAACCTTAATAAGAGCCAAATATCCCGAGCGAGGAATACCCATCCTAGGGATTGTAGCCTAAAGAAAATCATCCAACCCCTCAAGCAGGTCATCCTTGAAAAGGCCACGCATCAAAGCCCTTGCCTTCGCCTTGGCCATGCACATGTCAAGCAACGACAACAAGAAGCATGACACAATATGCGTATTGAACCATGACATCTCACAGTAGGCCAAGTGACCTTTACCAAACACCATCTTTACCACCACCACCGTAAGGTAATTGATGTTGCATAGAATCCTCTTTAGCCTTTGGTCGGTAATCCTATGAAATGCAAGTTACTGGAGCTCACATTTAGGATAGATTGGGGTACTCGGGTAAGTGCACAAAGTTGAGTCCACGAAATGTGGAAGTTTTTGCCTTAGACAAAAAAATGAAATCGACATTGCAAAAACGGGATCTCGATTTTTAAAAATCAGGATCCCATTTAGCTTCGGGATCCCGAGCCTAAATGTCAAACGAGATCCTGCTTTTTAAAAATCAGGATCCCGTTTGTTAAAGGGTCCTGAACCAATAGACATAGAACAAGATCCTGATTAGTACAAAACGGGATCCCGTTTTGTACTAATTGGGATCCCGTTTTGTAATGGTATTTATTTTTTAAAAAGGAACAAAGGAATGGGATCCCATTTCCTTGTTAAGGGTCATGGCATTTAATATTCGGGATCCCATTTCTAAAAAAATGAAATTGGATTTGCTTTGTGGTCGGGTTTCTGCCTTGTATTTTGGTTTGGGGAAAGCATTGGGAATCTAAACCTAGGCCTTCAACCTGGTTTGACCTGCAAGTTGAAGGTCCTAACAATGTCAGAGAAAAATACCGAGTTTGGACATATGGTCAATTTAATTTTTTGGGTAATTTTTTTGACGTAAAATTAAAACCCATTTTAGATGAGACAATGGTGATTCCAAATATGTATTTTTTTTTACAATTGGATTTTTTTTTCTATTTTTCAATTAATTTTTGATGAAACTGGTCCATAAACTTTAAATATTAGGGTTTTTACTATTTTAATAAAATTTGATCAACATAACACTCTGACGAACAAATTGCACGAGAACAAACTTCAGACAATTATTTTCAATTTTAAAAATAAAAAATAAAAATGATAAGTTTTGGTCATCTTATGTGTCGTACACGGCAATTTTTCAAAACGACAAATATGCCTAATAAAAAATTAACAAAAAAATATCCAATAAAAATTCTCATAAAAAAAATATCGAAAACAAGCTTCAGTGAGTCACAAATCTTTTCCCAAAAGGATTTAGAAAAATACGATAATTTAGGTCAAAATATGGATGTCGTACACGTGCATGGTATGGTAAAAAAAAAGTGACTTTTAAATAGTGGTTTTTAGAAACGCCTATTGAAACTCAATGATTTGTACAATCTGGGTATTGAAATAAATTACATATTTGGAAACTAGACTTCGAGTACTACATTTTATGATTAGTGAATTTTTTGAAGATTCCATTTGTAAGTGCTTCAAATTTTAAGGTCAAATGTTGAAAATCAGGGAAAACACTTCCACTTTTTGGCCAAAAAGTGGACTCAACTTCTTGCCAGCACCCACCCATTCCATAGCCCACCAACGACTCAACAAACATTACTGCAATAAACCTAGACCTTTCCACCACTCACTTGGCCATATTCTATAGAAAGAATGTAATAAATGATGAAGCCTAAATTGATCATGATTGTAGGTCGCCACCAATGAACTTAAATAAGCCACCTCCAAATGTCCTGACATCATTGTGAAGTAATTATGTGTATAGATCACTAGGGCGCTAGCTTGTGAATCATGCTTGGTCATCACTCGTTCAATGAAGGACACAATTAGTAACACATGAAAAGACTCAAAACTTGCTTCGTTGATTCACCATGCAAGTGACAATCTCCTCCTTTTCAGGCAATAATTAGAAGTAACTCCACTGTGCAGGAGGTGACGACATCACCTTGATCGAACACCACCCTAATTGGCCAACGTGGACACCACCTAGCTAAGTTGTCGTGCCATGCCACATGAGCTTCCCTTCTTGCCACCTTATCACAACCGATAGCCGTAGACCCACCACACTAAGTTGTGGAGGGTTGCCCACCCAACCGCCCACTATCATTTCTTGGATCACATGTTTAATTCTTTGAGTGTTATCCCATCGGCCCCCATATTGGATAACTAATTTGCATCAATATTTCCTTCTCTATAAATGTGATTAAATGTCACAAGGTCAAGGCCGTTCACCATGCTTAGAGCTACCTCCAATTTTTCTCCTATTTCTAATTCGATACCTATCTTGTATGCAAAGTATTGATCACTAGGGTAGAATCCCCTTCAATTGCCACATTTCTTAGATTCAGTTCATTGCAAAGCCCAAGTCCCAATATTAGAGCTTGAAATTCTACTTCAACATGTTATTTTAAATTGTTGTCACGTGGGACCCTCAACCCTCATTGGTACCCCTTAAACATCTCTAATGTTGCCCTCACTAATAGCTTAGGATTTTGGTGTAGTGGAAATCAGTCTGTGTTAACAAAATTGGCAATTCCGCTGGGGAGGGTTCGACTCCCACTCTTGACACTCTTTTCATCTTGCAGTCGACTATGTTTGTCGACCTCTCGACTAGGGGGGTAAACCAAAGATTCTGGGTTTGATCCCCAGTGGAGTCGCCAATTTTGTTAACATAGACTGACTGCCACTACACCAAAAGCCTAAGCTATCAGCCAGGGAAACATCCGAGAGGTTTAAGGGGTACCGACAAGGGTTGAGGGTCCCACGTGACAATAGTACCAATGGGGAGAGGAACCACTAACCTACCCAAAATGCCACCCTGACAATCTCTCACAATACAACCTGCTCCAGAAATTCTAGGGTTACCCTTGGTAGCCTCGTCGAAGTTGAGTTTTTCCCATCCCATTTCTAGAGGCGACCAACTTACCTTTCTTCTATTCTCTCTCGACTCAAACCCCATTGCCCCAACATATATTGGGACCTTCAGACCTCATTAGTTCCGCCTTACCATGGTGTCCCAAATTGAAAAGAACACCTTCTTTGAACCAACTTCAACCAAACTTGCATTGATGCATTCCATGATGTTGGATTCAATTTTGTTTTGCAACTTGTGAATTGTCATTTCCTTATCTTAAAAAATACATCTATTTCTCTCCTTCTAGACTTCCCAAATGACAATTGATGGGCTCATGATCTAAAAACTGCCAATCATCGAATGTTTGTAAGGTGTTGGCCAACTGTTAAGCATTTCCAACAAGCTACTAGGAAATGTCGTTTGCAAATGCAGTTTGGAGCATAACCATTTCCAACATTCTTGGGTGTAATTTCAATTCAAAAACAAATGATCCCTTGTCTCTTCTACCTATTTGCATAATGGACACCTTGTGGGCCCCTGATAACCAAACTTTGCAAACCTGTCCACCATAAGGACCCTTCCTTGTGATGTGACCTAGGTGAATAGGCCTGCCTTCAGAAGGAAAGCATTATTCCAACATAGATTAATAGGCAACCTGGATTCAAATGCCCCATCCTTTGACATCACTATGTAGCCATATTTTTCTTTGTACTCCCCATTCACTGAGGCGTTCCATCTTAAGTTTTCGAATCCTTGCCTCAAACAAATCTTCCTTGCACTGATTGATGCCTCACTCTTTACAAATATTTTATTTTCCAAACATGTTTGTACATTTCCTATGCCAACTTCTAAAGGCCATAAATTTTTGTTTCCAGAAGGTTGATTGGGCCTATTTAAAAAAAAAGTAGAGCTCAAAGAGACTTATGCAACATGCACCTCCATTGGTGATGTGAATAACCCATAATATTTATTTTAGAAAATAGCCAACACTATAGCCTTGTACTGTCATAAATTTTCACCCTTGATAATTTCACCTTATGTTTTGTCCCCCCTTAAATTATTGGACCTAATTGAGTACTTAATTTCCTAAATTATGCATTCTATGGCCCATTTTTAGCAACTACCGATGAATCGCAAGTGAGAAACAAATGCATAATTTATCTAATACCTTACCCTCAACACTACATGTCCTAGAAAATAGGGCCAAAACACTCACACCTAGAGCATGAGTGTCCTATTTCCCTCCAATTTCAAATATGTTGGTCTCGATAATTTATTATTTGCAATTCAATTATCTAAAGTCGGATATCATGATTTATTTTTTGGGAAACTAAATAAATACCTATAAATACCTAGTTATTGCATCATTTGAACAACAAACAAGAGGTGAACATTAAGATAAATTACTATCATCAGAGTACTATCAAGCAAGTCAAGAGAAGCATTTCAAAGCTTTATTGCAGCAATTCAAGATCCTAACATCATGTCAAATCCTATGTGAGTTTTTGTGTGTTCATGTTATCATTGTTTTGTGAAGGCTAACAGTTTTATAGGTCTCCAAATCACTCAAGCAAATCAAGCAAGCAAGATCCAAGATCTTGAGGTGATGTGCATGACTTCAACCCTTCAAGGAAGCTATTTAAGGATAGCGAGTTGCAACACTTTGTTGATTCGACATTCCTTCCTATCATTTATCTATTTATCATTAGCATTGCCATTGTGGAAGTGGAAACTCTAACACGAGGTTTGACTAAGGTAAACCCCTAAATGGCACAACCCATTCTCTCTCTTTGAATGTGTAGGTTTTAGGTTTAAAGGAGATTGAATGAAGTTTGAAGACTCATTTTCTATTGTTGCAATTGAGATCCCACATTTTTTCAACTAATGAAAACTCACTTACAACATTATCTGATAGTGATTCGACAAATTTACAAGTGGAAACAAAAGGCTCTGATATAACATTAGAGGAATATGAAGATAGATCTAAAAAATCACTACAAGGACACTCACGCTCTGGGCGCTTGTGTCCTCCATTTTCAACCCCAGATTTGAACCACAAGTGCACAATGTCTTTCTCTACTCATTTCTATTATCTGAATCTATTTGTGAACTTTTGTGTCTTTTGAATTTGCATCCAAACAATAACTTACACTATTAGCCTAGTTAGATCATTGCATTTCATTTCTAAATCCATCTTAGATATGGTTAAGGGCTGGTTGACTCACCTTTCAGGGTGTAAGTCAATCACACACCTTACTAATTCTATGAAAACCCCCACAAACATCCTAAGACACACCTTTTTATTGAAACTTAGAAAAGTAAAGTAAAACAAAAGGGGAGTACAAACCTTATCACTTTGGGATTCATCCCCTCATCATCAACCATTTTTTTTATGATTTATTTTAGTGAACCTGACATGTTAAACATTATATACCTCCTGAAAAATTCCAATCATTGAGCATCATGATAATCTTATTTTTTTTCTCTCCCCCTACCTCTCCTAATTGGGAAGAAATTGTTGGAAAATAGGATGAAATCATTGATACATTTATAGATTTCATAGATGAAATGCTAAGGTGCCATTAGCTTCCCCCTCAATAGAAGATCATCAA
>VDFB02271358.1:826738862-826775130 GCA_007258455.2 Sequoia sempervirens | reverse complement strand
AAATCTATTCTTAAGAGTGGTCTCAATTACAGAGGAGAAATTGAATGATTTATTTTTGGGTCATATCAAGGATCAAATTCAAATTAAGGTACACATGTTTAGTCCTATCTCTATATCTGAGTCTTCTATCTTAGCATGTAGGGTAGAGGAGAAGTATTTGATTCCTAGAAAGAAAGGGGCTAATTGGATAAAAGAGAAAGGATATTCAACACTATACCTTTCTTAGCCTACTAGATTGAATCCACAACAAATTGAGAAGAATAGAGCAAAAGGGTTGTGTTTCAATTGTGACAACAAATATAGATGAGGACATAAATGCAGTAAAAAGAAAAAAAATTATACTGAAGGTTCAAGTGAGGAAAAAGAGGAGGAACCAATTTTAGAGTTTGTTAGGGAGTTAGATGAGGAATCAAATAATTCCAACCTAATAATTTATTGTCATGTACTCTTAGGTTTTACCACCTCACACACTCTCAAGGTAGCAGGTTTCTTAAAGAAGCAAAAAGTAACAATGTTGATTGAATTAGGTAGTATCATAATTTCATAAAAAAAAGTTGGCAACTCATCTAAATTGTTTTATATATCCAACTCTAGAGTTTCAGGTCTTGATTGTAGATGGTGGTATTGTTAGTTGTTCTAAAATTTCCATAGCATTAAATTATCCATGGGAGATTGTCACCTTGATAGCCTAATGTATTCTATCTCCATGGGTGTAGGAGATATTATTTTGGGAGTACAATGGATTACTACTTTGGGATCAATTGAGATGAACTTCCAAGAACTATTCATGAGATTTCAATCAGAAGTAAAGACAATAGAGCTAAGAGGGTTGAAGGAAAAAGTCCCCACAAATGGTAAGCTCTCATCAAATGCAAAAGTTGCATATGGAGTTGAAGAATTTGTGGGCCAATTATGTTCATTAGAATTCTATCAATCTAATGCTCCTACCCATCCAAATTTATAAGAATTAATTGATCGTCACTCAATGGTTTTCAGAGATATGCCTAAAGGACTTCCTCCTAAGAGGGATCATGATCATGCCATACAACTAGTTCTATGGAGCCAATCACCCAACATCAATCCCTAGAGGTAACCATATATACAAAAAAGTGAGATTGAAAAGATTGTGGAGGATACGTTAGAGTTGGGAATTATCAGGCATATCCAAAGTGCTTACTCCTTGCTTGTGGTGATGGTACATAAGAAGGATGAAACTTAGTACATGTGCATATATTATAGAGTGCTCAAAATGTACACCATCAAAGATAAGTTTCCTATTCTAGTCATTGACAATTTTCTAGATGAATTGAATGGAGCTATGTATTTTACAAAGTTAGATCTTAGATCAGGTTATCACCAAATTCAAATTAAGGAAGAATATATTTATAAGAAAACATTTAGGACTCATGAGGGCCATTATGATTTTTTGGTGATGCCATTTGGTCTTACCAAGGCATCATCTACATTTCAAATGTTTATGAACTCATCTTTAATAAATTCTTGAGGAAGTTTGTATTAGTGTTCTTTGATGATATATTGATTTATAACAAGACATGTTAAGAAAACTTGCAACATGTAGATCAAGCATTACAAGTTCTTGAAGATCATCAACTTTGCTAAGAAATCCAAGTGTGTTTTTGGTCTCAATGAAGTGGAGTATTTGGGACATAGTTTCACATGGAGTAAAGGTGGATTCTAAAAAAAGTAAGGTTGTAATGGAATGGCCTATTCCCAAATCCATTAAGAAATTAGGGGGTTTCTTGGGATTGATTGGATACTATAGAATATATTTGAAGAATTATGACTGTATAGCAGAACTCCTCACTACTTTATTGAAGAAGGATTATTTTCAATGGAATGAGTCCACTAATGCAATATTTGAGAGATTGTTTAGGAGGTTATGTGTACAATGTCTGTGCTTGCCACTCCATACTTCACCAAGGATTTTATTGTGGAATGTGATGCTTCAGACAATGGTGTAGGAGGGTTAGCCAATTGCTTTTGAAAGTCGTCAATTAAAGGGTAATAATCAACTCAAACCCATTTATGAGAAGGAAATGATAGCTATTCTTCATGCAATAAAAGAATGGAGGCCTTATCTAATGGGTAGACACTTCAAGGTTAAGACAAATCATGATAGCCTAATGTTTTTCTAGAACAAATATTATCTTATAAAGAGCAAGAAAAATGGGTCACTAAGCTATTGGGATATGACATAGATGCAATGAGTGCTAAGTGGACCATTCATTATCATGAGAGATGGGTTCTTGTGAACCACTACTCATGAAACATGGATCAATGACTTTGACTTGTAAAACTACACGGTTGAATCTTGATAGCAATATCACAATTTGACACGTTGTGGAAAATACCTCCTACTTATCAATTGATGAGCTAAAGGGGCTCTATAGTGAATGGTTCATAAGGCACGACACTTGCTAAAGGTTTTGCAAATGGGGTTGCAAACTAAGTGAGTTCAACCTTGGGGAAAACTTCATGGCTAAGCACACTTGAGCTGGAGTAGTACTGGGATGGGTGATCTTCCAAGAAGGCCTAGTGCTTCACCTTTGTGAGCATCACCTAGATGCAATGAGTGCTAACTAGACCATTCATTATCATGAGAGATGGGTTCTTCTGAACCACTACTCATGAAACATGGGTCAACGAGTTTGACTTGTAAAACTACACAATTGAATTTATTTGCAAATTCTTATTGAAATGAATTTCAATTATTTCAAGTAAATTATTGCTAAAAATAATCAAACTATTTCACATCAAAATACATTTGAATTTAAAGGGTAATAGTCACTTCTCATTAGATAAAAATTAGCAACATAGTGGAAAGATCATTTTGAATTTTAATACTTTTTGTTTGTTACTATGAAAGCAAATGGTTTGATCACCTCTTTAGATACAAGCCTTATAACCTATGAGAACAAAATGTTTCACAATTTCTTTAGTTATTATTATAGGTAATTGAAGAGGATTCAAAGAATCTGGTTGAATATGTTTCTTATATGTGAATGTTTTGTATATTATAATTTTAAATGTTATGTAATATTATAGTTTATTTTAATGTTTTGATTGGAGGTAAAAAAATGGGTTTTGAAGGGGCCTGAAAACCTTTACAAAATAAAATAGCTGATAAAAAAGAAAACAACATTACACAACAATCAACCCAACAATAGCGAACCAACAACCAAAAAATAGCCAAAAAGAAGGCAGCCAGCCAAGACCACTACATATTGTTCAAAATCTCAACAACCTCCATTTCACTAGCAACCATCTTCTACACATTATCCACAGTATCAAACACCTCAAAACCAGAGGCCTCACCCTGAGCTTTCATTTTGTTTCTAGTTCTAGCCCTCAGCCCACCGGTTTTTACCTCACCACTCAAAACCCTACATTTAACACCACCCTTCTCACCAACGCAATCCACATCCAACAACTTACCCACAAAAGTAGTATCCTCAGCAGACACAGTATCCTTTCTCTTATTCGCAGTAATCACAGGGGAGATCACCTTGGCAGAGTCAGAAATGCCCAAAACATTAGGGACATCTCCACTCTTCATCACAACATTCCACATTTTATCAATTTTATCCTCAAGGGATAAGATTCTCCCTTCCAAGTTCTGTTTCAAATTGATGGTTTCCTCTGCCACATTATTAGCCACAATATTAAGATAGTACATCAGATCATCAATTTGGCTTTGGACAGAAGGATCCTTAGCCTTACTAGCAATACCTCTAATTCTAACATTAGTCCTGTTAATCTCATGGAAGAACCACTTAAAAAGTTTAAACAATATATTAGCACTATCACAAGCCTAGCCCAACACATCAGACAACTCCTCTCTGTCAAAGTTCTCAATCCCTTTCCCCACAACAACATCCTCATCAAAAGAATTAACATGAACCTTATCAACATAAATATCCTTACCTTTTCCAATGGAGACGGGAGTCTTCATCTTTCGAATGGAGCAGGTGATTTCCTTTGCAACAGTGTTCCTTTTCATCAGCCTATCCACATCCGCTTTGCTATTTCCCACAATATGTCCTCCACCCATAACCCTTTCCTTCCCCTGCTTTTGCATCCCAATGTTAGCACCTAGAGAAGCCTCACCAAAGATACCTCCAACCAAGGAAAGAGGGAAACCCTTCTCTAAGAGTTGGCCAGCAGTTCTCAACACCCTTCTCTTTCGGCTCCCATCCTCAGTCTCCTACAGTTGTCTAGTCATTGGGGGAGGAGAGGAAGCTTCCCCATAAAGTTCATTTTTGTCCTTAACCCCCTTAGAATGAACATCCACTGCCATCTCATCATTGCATGTCGTATAACCCTCTGTCATCCGACTTCCTTTTCCCAGTCTTACCCGGAATTGGGGAATTGGGGCCCTCCTCAAAAGAGGCATACGAATCCGGGACATAATCAAGATCATCATCCCTATCAAACTCAGACTCTTTGTTCAAAATAAGCATCCTCTTCTTAGATTTTTTACTAACCCTTTCCTCTTCCGACACCGTCTCATAACCCTCCCGGGGCTTAGCAATATCTTCCTTCGAGGACACAAGAGGTTTTTGCACCTCATGAACTTTGACGTGTTCATAGATTAGGAGAATTAACCCCACATGCAAGACAAGGTTTCTGGGGTTTTTCATATGATCCTTAATCCCCGAGTCAAGCGACATCAACAAATAGTATGAAAAGGAAATCCATTTCTTATCCCTGAAATGGTTAAGCAAAAGGAAATGGTAAGTGTTAATCGCCGTATACCTGCCTTCCGAGGTGACATACCTCATAATCTCTTCAACAACATTACACCACTATGCTTTTAAGGAGCTCCTATGATAACCACCACTTTTCGTCGACTTCAAATCAACAACCTCATTCCCCTTTAAAGAAAATAGACATCGCAACCTACAATTTTTTTTTATCTCTTAACACCTTCATACCATGAATAGCCAAGCTCGTAATTTGAGCTATGAATTCAACCACCACTTCCCTTCCGCCCAAATTTAGGGTTCTCTTATTCCACCCTTGAGCAACTAGATCAATGACTTGGGGGTTGTTACCATGCAGTTTCTCCATATATGGAGTTAAGCCACCCTTCTCTAAAATCTCCCACACCTTCTGCTAAGCAAGACTTACGCTCAACACAATTTTTGTTCCCACCCATTGCAGAAGACTCTTACCAAACAAAGGCCAAGCACAAAGCAAAAACCTCAAGAAAATAAGACAAATACCACACATAAGACTCTTGAAACTAAGACGAATATTACCGAAAATTTGTGCGAAGCAGCAGGACATATATGAAATGCTGCACTTGGAACTCCAGTCCATGTGAACTTAAAACTTGAACATCCCCATTCATAATATTAAGCCACGTGACTAAGGACATGCACAACTCAATGCAAAATAAGATCAAAAGCAACTTGAGATTAGTGTTCATTATTAATAATAGTCTTTGCCTCAAAAGAAATAGGATCATTTAAATCCCACTCCTTGTTTTCTCTAACACCAAAGTTAGCGCCACCACTGAGATGAACCTACCATTAGAATAGTTTATTTTAATGTTAGTGTAATGCCATTTTGTAATATTTTTAATGAATTCAAATATTTATCATTATGCAATTTTATTGTATGAACTTATAAGGTAAGGCATGATTTATTGATTCAATTGTTATATAAAAACAAATGATCAATTTCAATATTAAATCCAATTCAAATAAATTTTATAATTTACTTGCAACGAATATTAATTTTACTTGAAGGAATACAAATTTTTAATTATATACTTATATTTTCTTAAGTTCAAATTTCTATATGTAAAAATTATCTTTTCAATCCTTTATGAATGTTATTTATCCTTAAGTTTGATTTAAAGAAATAAATATATTTTTATTTCATTTATAAAATTTACTAAATAATTTATAATAGAAAATATACTTTTTATAAAATATTAAAAATTCTAAATAATATTTTTTTTAATAAAATTGATTCAATTGAAGTTAAATGATCAATTTAATATGAGAATTAGATTATCCTTGCATTTTAATATTAAAAATAATAAATAATTTGTTTTAATAAAATTGATTAAATTTAAGTTAATGATAAAATTGAAAATTAGAATTAGATTATCCAGGTTAGATTCAGCGTTATAATTACAATTAGAATTAAAATTAGTTAAGATTTGAATTCGAATAGAATTAAGGTGAATACGTAAGTAACATTGTGAATCCTGGTCGTAAATACCTGCACAAAACCCTAATCATAATAAATATTATATACTTGTTCTGGTACACCTTCCTACTGACGTACAGTCCCTGAACCATTGTACAGATAACGAAAGACAACGAAACTTCAGATCCGTTACTTTCCAAGTTAATGGCGGCCATTAGGTAATCCAAAGCCCAAAAATACCAAAAAAAATATGGTATAGGAATCAAGAATAATTATAAAGCTATGGGCCAGATCTTCTGGCTTAGTAAGCCTAAATCCATGGCCGGAAAAACAAAAAAGGACATAAATTAGAAACAAGAATGATTATACAGTGATGGATCAGGCTTTCTGGCTTATCTCCAAAGAGAACACGCACAGTTTGAATCATTGTCGATCATTTGGGGAAAGTATCCTCATTTCCATCCAAACAAGAAAAAAATTTATAAATCGTTTCAAATCAATTTACTGAAGAAATAAAACTAAAATTTTCGATTAACTTCAACAAACAAACAATAAAGGGGGTAAATAGAAGAACAAATAGAACTCTTTTACACCGCACCTCAAGAAACAGACATCTGACAACGAGATGAAAATTTACCAGTGACTTAAGCGACGAATAGCAAATAAAATACTCAAAAACGTCTTCAAGTTAAATTACCGGCTGAAAAAGATATAGCGTCGTCTCATACACAGCCAGCAGTGAAATGCAACGGGCTGGTAATCAGTATCGACGCATACAAAGAAAAAACGTATAAAACTTCTTCTTACAATTTAGGGAAGTGCTTTTCTTCTCAGCAACAATACAATCCTTCTCTGATGGCCTCCACGCTATATAGGAGCAACAACCGCCCCTGCTTCTCACAAAACCCTAATGGTTTTTTTAATATTAAAAACTGTAAACTGTTATTCCGAAACCCTAAGATTCTCTGTTTTCTCCAATACCCTAACCCTAATTCCTTTTAGGGCAAAAGCCCTAACCCTAATCTGTTTTTGTCCTCCCTAAAACCGTAGCCCTAAGCATTTTTACCTTCGTTCCTTTTACGTAAGGGACTTTGAGGGTTTGTTTCGTTTTGTTTTTTATAATTATTTGTACAAACTTAGTTCTTTGTTTGTAGTGTTTTTATTTTTTAATTCTACACCTATTAATTTCAGTAAGGGTTTTATTGATTTTTTCAATAAAAATAAAATAAAATAGATTAAAAATGGTAGGACACAAGGGGAAAAAATAAAAGTTATTTTTGTGATAAATAATTCCAACAATATGATTTAAGGTTAAAGGTGACCTCACTCTTCCCACTTAGCATTGATGATGAAGAAAAAGGTGAGAGAATGTGACCTTTTTTTTTTCAAAATGTGTCGTCGTTTTTTTGTTTTTTGTTTATTGAACAAAGCTGAATTATAAAGAAAAATAATTAGTCAAAAAAGGAAGAAAAAGAAGTGCAAGGGAGAAGAAATAACAAAATAAAGACATCGAATATGCTTGTAGCACAACAAATTACAAGCAAGGACTGAATTGGGAAAAAAACATACAATATTTGAATACAAGAGTAACAACTATCATAGTCTTGAATAACTCTAGTGATCCAAATTGGCATTGACCAAATGTGCACTATTTTTAAGAATGTGGCATTGTTGATTTGGAAACCCATGTGGAAATTAGTCACATGGAGAATTTTTCTAAGTTGTTGCACTGTCATTGTCTAGTATTACATCCCACACACCCCTTTCATTTCTCAAATTGGCATCAAATGTAGGATATCCCTTAGTGTCTCTTTTCACTAACCTTAATCCTCTTTTGTCCTCTTTGAACTCTCTTGTGAATACATGTCTTTACAATTGTTGCAATCTTATAAAGTATCATTGTGGATGATTCACCTTCCAATCCTTAACCAAGCTAAGTGACAAACACACAAAAGACCTCTTGAGCTCCAAATCCTTGGGGTCGACTATCAACACTCACATATAGGCGACTCTACTAGAGGTAAGGTGGTTTCCTTTAAGCTTTGTAATGACTTATTGATGTTGTTTTAGATTGCAAAGCTAGAGCCATTGTTATTTTCTTCCTCAAGGGATTGCATATTAAACAAGATTTTTAAATAGACACATATTAATTGTGTAAACAAGGATGGTAAAATATAATCTTTTAAAGGGTTGACAAGGGGGTATATATACCATGCATCTTTGTGCATCAACATGATCATGTTGGAGCTACTCTATAGTATGGATCTTAGATCATCTATGAACATACTTATTATGTTCAATTTTAATATAGTTCTCTTAAATCACCTAGGTATAATTCACACTTTTTAGGTGTGTTTTTCTAGCATTGAAATCTTAGGTCTTGAATATAGAATGTTCTTGGACATGGTCATCTTCATCAAGATCACCTTGAAATATAGCACACTAGCACATGTGATCCTTAATATTGTATTTAGAGACAAGTAATAAAGAGAGGGAGATAGATATAAATAGGGAGAAATATAAAGAGAGGGAGAGAGATAGCGAGAATGGGGATAGATAAAGAGAGGGAGAGATAGGGATAGAGGGAGAGATATCTCCATATATATCTCCCTCTCTCTAACTCATTATATCTACATCTCACTCTTCCTTTCTAAATATTATTATCTTTCCCTCCCTCTTGGTTTCATTTTTACTTCACACAAACAGGAGCACACTATAGCACACTCATGTTTGTATCTACTTTGGGCATTTCCAACCCTTAGGGTTGGATTTGATTTTGGCATCCAACCCAAAGGGTTGGACTTACACGTCAATCCCTAAATAAATATTTTTTGTAAATTGTAAAAAATTGACTAAATTTTGAGCAAGCATTCCATCAGGTTGACACATCTTTCAATGTTGAGCTAAAAAATTACCACAACAATTTCAAGCTCTCTCTTAACTTTCTAACCATGCAATTTTTTTTGTATTTTAAACATGTTAAGGTTTTGATCTCTAATTTCTTTTGCTAGTGTCTTCCTTTTTTTATCAAAAACCTATGTATAGTATTTTTATTTTTATTTTTATCCATTCACCAAACTTTGAAGCATATTGCATTTTTATATTCTAGACTCTATTCTATACACATTCAATTTTTTAAAATTTTCAATTAGTTTCCAAAAAATTAGGGGGGACATTCTCAAATTTTCATTTTTAAGGATATGTCCACTTTGAAAATTACTAGGAAATCATATATTCATTATAAAATTAGCAAAAAAAAGAAGACATAAATAAATGGTGTTAGCTAATTTTTCATTGATTTTTTTAAATGCTAAAAAAATTAACATTAAATAGGGGGAGTACACTATTAGTTGGAAACTAAAACTCCACAAAGGGAGGTGGAAAAATGAAGTGCATTGGGAAGTGAACTTAACATGAAGTTCACTTGGAGGTAGAAATATTGTGGAAGTAGTTGGAATGATGACATCAACGTGATGTCATGGTGACATCACATAGAGGATGTGGTTGCTTGAAAGTGGCGATGTTAGCATAACATTAATAATGGGGGTGATGTTAGCAAAGGAGGGGTTGTGGGAAAGTACATTTGAAGTGAAGTTAGGCAGAGTAGTTCAAATGGAGGGTGAAGAGGAAGGGATAGTGACATTAGGATGATTTCAATGTGACATTATCTAGAGGAATGAGAAAAATGGCTAACACATACCTACAAATATTTTCATTTGAACCAAAATTGGGAATTGCACATGGAAGTGAATTTCAAATTGAAACTAAAATCCCATAGAATGGAAGTGGAGTGAAAGAAATGGAAACATAGGAAGGGAAGACTTTATGGAGATTTGGTATTGAGGTGAAACTTTATATAAATTGTTATTGAAATTTATGGGAAAATGGAGGTAAATTGCACTTGATAGGTGGAAATAGAACAAAAAAAATCATAGGAGTTCAAAAACTTGAAATTAACCTAAAAAACCTGAGACTTAATATTTTTGAGGCCCTAGCAACATTTAACATATGCATATGATTATGAAGGATGATGATAGACAACAATTAATTTAAAAAAATCTCATGAAAACCCATGGAAAATATCTTATATTGGTCAAATACAATGGGTAAAATGAAAACCTAAGTGCACAAAGGGGTTGAAACTCAAGAAAAAATAGACAAAGAGAGGCTAAGTCCCAAAAAGGTAAATGGAAATGGTTTTGACCATATATATGTGGAACTATATATTTTAAGACCATAATCAATAATTTGGTGGTAGAAAAAGTTAAATATGTTTAATTATTCATGTTTTATCAAATAGTTATACAATTTAAGAAAATACACCTTGTTTTAAGTTTACATGTAAAAGTCATGGCTTCCAAAAGATGGAGACAAATAAATCATTGAAGTTAACCACCAATTTGTTGAAAAGGGATGGTTTTGTCACAACCAAAAGGAAGTAAACTATGTGTTAAGATTTTGAAGAGAGCTTTGTGTAAATTTAATCTTTTAATGATTATAAAAAGAAGAAACATATACAAACATAAAATAAAAATTATACCCATAATGTAGGTGTATGTGGGGAAAATCATTTTGAGAGAAAATCATAAATGCCAAACAAACCCTATGTTTTTAAAAAAAATCAACACAATTACAATACACTTGAAGAGTAAGCCTTTATAAAAGTATCACCAACCAAAGATGAGGAATTTCGATAGCTAAACAATATCTAAAAAAATCTTATAGACAACCTCCATCTCAAGCACCTAATATATAGGAGATACAATATAAAAAAATATCAAATGGTAATTAAAAAAACATAAGATAAAACCACCCAAAAATTGGTAGCTGAATTCCAAATCTCTAGACGAGTCCATAGACTAAAAGTAATACATTCCTTCCACATGTCATAATCTCGTTATAATCCACACACCAAATTGGATGTTCCATTTTGGTTCCATCATCTCCAAATAAATATGACATGATATGTTGTAACACACATCATAATTTGCTTAACAAGTGTAATTCCTCTTTACAAATCATTTTTTTGGTATGTAAGTTTAAGATTTATATTAGTTTTGTCAAAAAATTACATCCACAACCCCATGGGTGGCAACATATCTAGTTCCTTCATAGTCACAACATCACCAAAAGATCAGAAAAAGGTCAACACACCCTACCCCATTCACAGCTCGACCCAGCCCATTACACCATTACAACATATTTCCACAGGGAATATAAACCTATACACTGCCGCCACCCATGCATATGACAAAGAGATTAACATATACCCACGACTTATAGAGACTTAGCCAATAGAACCACCCCACCAACAAAACACCCAACACCCACCAAAAAACACCTTTGGAAGACAAAAAAGAACTAGCCATCCAAACCGTACCACAACAACCATCAAATGGAGACGAGCTCACTGAAACCCATGTGCTTTGGCTTATGCTTCAAATTCAGGGAACCAGTCGAAGCCATCCACTACCTCCAACCTTAAGACTTTCTTCAAAAAACCCACCCCCACCGTGGTCAGTTGCTTGTGATAAACCAGTGGCTTTCCTTTCAATTCTAGCAGAAAATGATAATACTTCATGACTTCACCAGGAACCTTAATAAGAGCCAAATATCCCGAGCGAGGAATACCCATCCTAGGGATTGTAGCCTAAAGAAAATCATCCAACCCCTCAAGCAGGTCATCCTTGAAAAGGCCACGCATCAAAGCCCTTGCCTTCGCCTTGGCCATGCACATGTCAAGCAACGACAACAAGAAGCATGACACAATATGCGTATTGAACCATGACATCTCACAGTAGGCCAAGTGACCTTTACCAAACACCATCTTTACCACCACCACCGTAAGGTAATTGATGTTGCATAGAATCCTCTTTAGCCTTTGGTCGGTAATCCTATGAAATGCAAGTTACTGGAGCTCACATTTAGGATAGATTGGGTCACACCCATTCCATAGCCCACCAATGACTCAACAAACATTATTGCAATAAACCTAGACCTTTCCACTACTCACTCAGCCATATTCTATAGAAAGAATTTAATAAATGATGAAGCCTAAATTGATGACGATTGTAGGTCACCATCAATGAACATAAATAAGCCACCTCCAAATGTCCCAACATCATTGTGAAGTAATTATGTGTACAGATCACTAGGGTGCTAGCCTGTGAATCAAGCTTGGTCGTCACTCGTTCAATGAAGGACACAATTAGTAACACATGAAAAGACTCAAAACTTTCTTCGTCGATTCACCATGCAAGTGACAATCTCCTCCTTTTCAGATAATAATTAGAAGTAACTCCACTGTATAGGAGGTGATGACATCACCTTGATTGAACACCACCCCAATCGGCCAACATGGGCAACACCTAGCTAAGTTGTCCTGCCATGCCACATGAGCTTCCCTTCTTGCCACCTTATCACAACTGATAGCCGCAGACCCACCACACTAAGTTGTGGAGGGTTGCCCACCCAACTGCCCACTATCATTTCTTGGATCACATGTTTAATTCTTTGAGTGTTATCCCATCAACCCCCATATTAGATAACTAATTTGCATCAATGTTTCCTTCTCTGTAAATGTGATTAAATTTCACAAGGTCAAGGCTGTCCACCATGCTTAGAGCTACCTCCAATTTTTCTCCTATTTCCAATTTGATACCTATCTTGTATGCAAAGCATTGATCACTAGGGCAGAATCCCCTTCAATTGTCACCTTTCTTAGATTCAGTTCATTGCAAAGCCCAAGTCCCAATATTAGAGCTTGAAATTTTGCTGTGTTATTTTAAACTGTTGTCACGTGGGACCCTCAACCCTTGTTGGTACCCCTTAACCCTCGTTGGTACCCCTTAAACATATATTGGGACCTTCAGACCTCATCAGTTCTGCCTTACCATGGTGTCCCAAATTGAAAAGAACACCTTCTTTGAACCAACTTCAACCAAACTTGCATTGATGCATTCCATGATGTTGGATTCAATTTTGTTTTGCAACTTGTGAACTGCCATTTCCTTATCTTAAAAAATACATCTATTTCTCTCCTTCCAGACTTCCCAAATGACAATTGATGGGCTCGTGATCCACAAACTGCCAATCATCGAATGTTTGTAAGGTGTTGGCCAACTATTAAGCATTTCCAACAAGCTACTAGGAAATGTCGTTTGCAAATGTAGTTTGGAGCATAACCATTTCCAACATTCTTGGGTGTAATTGCAATTCAAAAACAAATGATCCCTTGTCTCTTCTACCTATTTGCACAATGGACACCTTGTGGTCCCTTGATAACCAAACTTTGCAAACCTGTCCGCCACAAGGACCCTTCCTTGTGACACGGCCTAGGTGAATATGCCTGCCTTCAGAAAGAAAGCTTTATTCCAACACAGATTAATAGGCAACCTGGATTCAAATGCCCCATCCTTTGACATCACTATGTAGCCCTATTTTTCTTTGTACTCCCCACTCACTAAGGCATTCCATCTTAAGTTGTCAAATCCTTGCCTCAAATAAATCTTCCTTGCACTGATCGATGCCTCACTCTTTACAAATATTTTATTTTCCAAACATGTTTGTACATTTCCTATGCAAACTTCTAAAGGATGTAACTTTTTGTTTCCAGAAGGTCGATTGGGCCTATTTAAAAAAAAAAGTAGAGCTCAAAGAGACTTATGCAACATGCACCTCCCTTGGTGATGTGAATAACCCATAATATTTATTTTAGAAAATAACCAACACTATAGCCTTGTACTATCACAGATTTTCACCCTTGATAATTTCACCTTATGTTTTGTCCCCCCTTAAATTATTGGACCTAATTGAGTACTTAATTTCCTAAATTATGCATTCTATAGAAATTACCGATGAATCGCAAGTGAGAAACAAATGCATAATTTATCTAATACCTTACCCTCAACACTACATGTCCTAGAAAATAGGGACAAAACACTCACACCAAGAGCATGAGTGTCCTATTTCCCTCCAATTTCAAATGTCGGTTTCGACAATTTATTATTTGCAATTCAATTATCTAAAGTCAAATATCATGATTTATTTTTTGGGAAACTAAATAAATACCTATAAATACCTAGTTATTGCATCATTTGAACAACAAAAAAGAGGTGAACACTAAGAGCAATTAATATCATTAGAGCACTATCAAGCAAGTCAAGAGAAGCATTTCAAAGCTTTATTACAACAATTCAAGATCCTAACATCATGTCAAATCATATGTGAGTTTATGTGTGTTCATGTTATCATTGTTTTGTGAAGGCTAACACTTTTGTAGGTCTCCAAATCACTCAAGAAAATCAAGCAAGCAAGATCCAAGATCTGGAGGTGATGTGCATGACTTCAACCCTTCAAGGAAGCTATTGAAGGGTAGTGAGTTGCAAAACTTTGTTGATTCAAAATTCCTTCTTATCATTTATCTATTTATCATTGGCATTGCCATTGTGGAAGTGGAAACTCTAACACGAGGTTTGACTAAGGTAAACCCCTAAATGACACAACCCTTTCTCTGTCTTTGAATGTGTAGGTTTTAGGTTTAAAGGAGATTGAATGAAGTATGAAGACTCATTTTCTATTGTTGCAATTGAGATCCCACATTTTTTCAACTCATAAAAACTCACAACATTATCTGACAGTGATTTGATAAATTTACAAGTGGAAACAAAAGGCTCTGATATGACATTAGAGGAATATGAAGATAGATCTAAAAAACCACTACAAGGACACTCACGCTTTGGGCGCTTGTGTCCTCCATTTTCAACCCCATATTTGAACCACAAGTGCACAGTGTCTTTCTCTACTCATTTCTATTATCTGAATCTATTTGTGAACTTTTGTGTCTTTTGAATTTGCATCCAAACAATAAATTACACTATTAGCCTAGTTAGATCATTGCATTTCATTTCTAAATCCATCCTAGATTTGATCAAGGGTTGGTTGACTCACCTTTTGGGTTGTAAGTCAATCACATACCTAATCAAATCCATAAACCCCCCACAAAAATCCAACATCCTAAGACACACTCTTTTATTGAAACATAGAAAATAAAGCAAAACAAAAGGGGAGTATAAACCATCACTTTGGGATTCATCCTCATCATCAACCATTTTTTATGATTTATTTCCTAGTGAACTCACATGTTAAACATTATATACCTCAAAAATTCCAATCATTGAGCATCATGATAATTTTATTTTTTTTCTCTCCCTACCTCTCCTAATTGGGAAGAAAATTGTTGGAAAATAGGACAAAATCATTGATACTTATAGATTTCAGATGAAATGCTATGTTAATAGCTTCCCCCAATAGAAGATCATCAACAACAAGTTAAATCCATTGAGGTTTTGAATGCAAATTTGACTATTAGATCTCCTTTAATCATTGGACCTCCTAATTTAACTCCTTTAATTATTTGACCCCCTAAAAGTACTCTAATTATTGTACCTCCTAAGTCACCTCTCATTATAGGACCTCCTAAACCTCATGGCCATATCCTAAACTTTGCAAAACAATTCACTAGTAATCATGTGTCGAAGCAACCAAGTTATCATATTGTTGTTCACACATACAATACTAGAAACAATAAGCAACCAAAGAAAACACCAATATCCATCCCATTACCTCAACCATACCTCCCACCCACAATTTTAACATTCCACAACATAGTGGTAGAATTTGACTTGTTGAGAAACTTCAACGCTTCCCTGCTAAGATCTCTTTGTGGGATTTGATTCAAACGTACAATTTTTTTTTTTTTTTATTATCATGGAATGCTTCAAAATGCTTTGCAAAATGTTGTTGTCCCTCCTAGTGTGTAACCAAATGATGTAGCATACTTAATTGATGGTATGAATTCGGGTAATGTGGATATTGTTTCTCATCAAAGTGAGTTAACCCCCTTTGGAAACACAAAAACAAAATGATTCGTTGATGATAATGGTTAGTATTGATATGGTTGGGATTAGGCATACCATTATTGACAATGGTTTAGTGATTAATGCTTGTAGCATATTTATCTTTTGGATGGAATTGGAGTGGACAAAAATTTAATTCAACCTGTTGATTTATCAATCAAAGATTTTGATAAAGTGAAAAGGCAACCACTTGGTATGATAATGTTACGTGCTAAAGCTGTCAAGGTTGTGTTGCAAACACCCATCCATGCCATACCCCATGATCTTTCATATAATCTCTTGGGGACCATGGATTCATGAGATGAATGGTGTGCCTTCAACACTTCATTGTTTAATGAAATACACTTACAACAATAAGGTTTACACAATAAAAGTTGATCCAAAATATGAAACTTGTTTACAAACTGAAATAGGAGTGAAGAATCCTCTTAGAACATTGACACCAACTACAAAAGTGGAACCTTTACAATTTGAAGACAAATATAAGCACCTTTCATCCATGACAAAAATGTTAGATGATGATTGGGGTTCATTAGATTTCACACCTACATTCATGAAGGAATACAAAATTACATAATCAAAATGAAGAAAAGAATAAGAAGCCACAATGTTATTAACACAACCTAGATCATTGAATCACCCAAATCCACAACTTCTAACAAAGAGGACAACACAAATTACACATCCACTTATGATGAAAATGATTACAAAAAACCACCTTCTTCGAAAGAAATGGAAGTAACCTATGGAAGAGGTTATCAACTTTTGAAACAAGGTATCTATGTCCCCATAGAACCCAATACACAAGACACAACAATAGGTCATGGTTATTGTCCTTCAAAAATTAAGAAAAACATCAAAAATACCTTCACTTAATCATATAAGAGACAAATAGAATTAGTTGTTTCTCCTTGCCATGTGGTAGTTGTAGTATCACAACATACTCTCTGCCATGCATAGAGGTATAAATTAAGTTTTATGCAATCATAATCCATTTTGAAGGAGCAACATACCATTATTCATCTTAGCTCACCTTTGTCCCTACACTTCGAGGGCAAGGGGTTAGGAAACCTTATGTTATCCCTTTCTGTCTTCTTAAAATGTTAGTGTAGCAAGTACACTAACATTTTAAGGGGGGCATATAGTCCCTCATTCATCATTTTCATATAAAATGGCCCCCTCTTAGTGATGATAACAAATCTCTTGGGAAGTGTGATCTTGTTAATCAAAGTATGGAATTATTGATTTATATGAAGTGTCTCCTTTGTGGTGATATTGGGATTGATGTCCTCTAAGTGTGCGACCTTTCTTGGCATATGATGTTCCCCTTGGTGATAACACTATGGCTAGTATTTCCTAAGGTGTGAGTCTTCTATTCCATGATTTGTCCTCTCTTGGTGGCGATGTCATATGTGATATTCCCTAAGGTGTGACCTTTCATGTATGGAGCAAATCCCCTTTGTTTTTTTTTTGTAAATCACCTTTTGTGGTGGTGTTGTTATAACACCCCTCGAGGTTTTGGCCTTATGTTGTTTATGTGCCTCCTTATTCGAGTTTTTGCACCTCCTTAGGTGAGTTTGGCATTTTTGCTTCACTTTGTTCACATGTGTTGAACTTAGTGATGCATTGTCATAGAATCTTGATCATTTTTAT
Source organism: Sequoia sempervirens (assembly GCA_007258455.2). Lineage (NCBI taxonomy): Eukaryota > Viridiplantae > Streptophyta > Pinopsida > Cupressales > Cupressaceae > Sequoia > Sequoia sempervirens. The sequence continues at coordinate 826,757,377 of VDFB02271358.1, read as the reverse complement.
GGAACCTTATCAAGGTCATTAGGGAGTATAAATATTGATATAGTTGTTTATGGGTACACACCTAGTGAATATGGGACTTCACTATACCTAGTGTGTTTCTCATTTTTCCTTGTCTTGGGGGCTCACCTAGTGAATATCGAAGTTCACCAATTCATGTTTCCTTTTGGTTTGTGATTCACCTAGAAAATATCAGAATTTTTTATGGTGTGAGTCACAAACTCATTTTAACATGGCCACTTAGCATAATACAACTTGCTTGCGAATGGAGCCATGTGTTTCATAAGTGTTTAACATAACACACCTTGCTAGCCTTGTGGAAACCCATCATATTGCATGGACACCTAGCATAACACAACTTGCTAGCCAGTAGATCCATCTGGCTCATAAGTGATGTGGCATAACATAAATTGCTAGTCCACATGGGAGCATTCCCTTATTCAATGGATGACGTTTGGTATTTGAGACAATTTAAGACTGAGTCTCTTTGCCTTATTGACTCAAGTCCTTTAGTACTAACCTTGCGTTTTGTTGTGTGTCTTTTTGTCTCTTCTTTGTGTTTGCATTGTGTTTGCATTGTGATTATGTTCATTTTGTTATCATTATATGTTATGTCATCTATTTTCATCGTGCATGCTTCATGTTTTCTGATATGTATGTTTGTGTATGTTGTCTTGTTGCATTACATACATGTGCGTTCCTTTGTGCTTATATTGATTTGTCAAGGGATCTTGGATCTTGTGGGCTTGTGCACTACCCCTTGATCCTTAGTCATCCTATCTCTTCAACATTTGGATAATTGGACCCCTCTTGACATATTTTCTACTTTAGTGCGAGTCTGAGCGTAAGTTCACACTCTCACTAAAGTGGGGGCTAAATGTACCATCATAAATTGTCACCCTTGATAATTACACCTTATGTTTTGTCCCCCCTTAAATTATTGGACTTAATTGAGTACTTAATTTCCTAAATTATGCATTTTATGGACCATTTTTAACAATTACTGATGAAATGCAAGCAAAAAACAAATGCATTTATCTAATACCTTGCTCCTAACACTAAATGTCTTGGAAAGTAGGGTCAGGACACTCACACCCTGAGCGTGAGTGTCCTATTTTTCCTCCAATTTCAAATATGTTGATGTTGGAAATTTATTATTTGTAATTTAATTATCTAAAGTCGACTATTAGGATTTATTTTTTGATAAATTGAATAAATGCCTATAAATACCAAGTTATTGCATCATTTGAACAACAAGCAAGAGGTGAAGATTAAGAGCAATTACTATCATCAAGAGAACTATCAAGCAAGTCAAGAGTAGCATTTCAGAGCTTTATTGCAGCAATTCAAGATTCTAACATCATGTTAAATCTTATGTGAGTTTATGTGTGTTCATGTTATCATTGTTTTGTGAAGGCTAACACTTTTGTAACCTGTCTCCGAAGCATTCAATAATTTATTCAAGCAAGAAAGATCCAACACCTTGAGGTGATGCACATGACTTCAATCCTTCAAGGAAGCCATTGAAGGGTGGTGAGTTGTAGCACTTTGTTGATGAACACCATTCCTTCCTATCATTTATCCATTTATCATTGATATTGCCATTGTGGAGGTGGAAACACTAACACAGGGTTTGACTAAGGAAAGCCCCTAAATGGAACAACGATTTCTCTCTCTTTGAATGTGCAAGTTTTAGGTTTAAAGGAAATTGAAGGAAGTTTGAAGACTCATTTTCCATTATTGCAATTGATATCCCACATTTGGTCAACTCAAGAAAACTCACTTACAACATTATTCAATAGTGACCTAATAGATTTGCAGGTGGGAACAAAAGGCTCTAATATGACATCAGAGGACTATGAAGATAGATCTGAAAAATCACTACAAGGACACTCATGCCCTAGGCGCCTGTATCCATTTTCAGCCCCAAATTTGAACCACAAGTGCACAGTGTCCTACTCTACTCATTTCTATTGTCCGAATTTGTTTGTGAAGTTTTGTGTCTTCTATATTTACATGAAAACAATAAATTACCCTATTAGCCTAGTTGGATCATTGCATTTCATTTCTAAATCCATCTTAGATTTGGTCAAGGGTTGGTTGACTCAACTTTTAGACTGTAATTCAATCACACACCTTACCAATTCTATCAAAACCCCCACAAACATCCTAAGACACACTCTTTCATTGAAACTTATAAAAATAAAGCAAAGAAAAAGGGGACTACAAACCTTATCACTTTGGGATTCCTCCCCTCATCATCACCCAATTTTTCTATGTTTCAAGCCTAAAAATGGAGTTTTTTTATGTTTTATAACCCCCAAAATTGAAATTCTTATAATTTTATCAATAGGGTTTAGATTGAGATGCATTTTCTAACAACAACAATAGGAATGATAATATGAAGTGAGTAGTTTGAGGTTTAATCTTGTAAGTCTGACTCTACATACTCTCTAATCACAAGAGCTTGGATCTTGTTGCACCTATTTAGTACATCTATGGGGTAGGTATTTCATAGTGAATGCATATTCAATAGAGACACTATAGAGTTAGCATGCCAAGCACACCATGCTTACTGAAAGGGATTGTAACATAGAACATATTTTAGATAGAGGATACAATTAGAAAGTTGAAATATTCAAATCCAAAGAGTAATAGTAAGATAGGATACACATGGAGTGAGTTTCTATCATTTATTAATTTTAATCCAACTAAATGTTTGGACGATTTGCAATTGCTACTTCTAACGAGTTTTCCTCTTCTTTAGATTTCTAAGATAGAAATCAATCTCTTTATGGTGTTGTTTATTTTTGGTCACCTTTCTATTTATATATACACACCCTAATATTTAAATTTGTACAAAATTCCACTAAATTATTTGAAGAAAAATTCAAGTAGTTTAGTATCAAGGACTAATTTAATTTTGAACCTCTAATTCACACAAAGATATTTTTGAAATTAGTTCAACAAATTAATTTAATTGCATCAATTTTTAATTATAATTATTCATTTAATATACAAATATTTATGTTAATTTTTTTATATTAATTTTTTAATTATTTTATTTAGTATTTTAATAATTAATTTATAATTATTTTTTTTATAAAAAACATTTAATTTATTTGTTAGTTAAAGAATATTCAAAATCATCCAAAGTCTTATTATTTAAAAAACCACTATAAACACTAATTGATGTAATGAGTAAATATGGATCATGATAGTGTGATAAATAATTTAATAGCTATAATATATTTTATACTTCTCTCTCTTACAAAATTCACCCATATTAACATCACCTACCACATGAGTGAGAGATTAACACTATAATTTTGAGTGAATTTTGGGTTTCAAGGGATGTCAATTATTGAAGGGTTGAGATGGTTTTAGGAATAGAAAAACACTTTTATTCAAGCCAAGGTTTGTATTTCCTTTTAATAAGCTCAAATATTTCACATCACTATGCTTGTACCTAGATGCGAATTTTCAAGTCAAGGTTAACTTTTACATTTTAGTATTTTTCTCTTGATTAGTGCATGCTACAATGTAAAAAAATAGATTTTTAGAGTTTTATAGAGCTCAAAAGTGTTCAAAATGTTCAAAGTACAATTCAAATATAAAATGATAAGGACTAGAGAGCACAAGTGTGAAGTACACAAAAAATACACTTTCAAACTTGCACAACCCAAAAAGGAGTTTATTTGCACAAGGTATGCCCTCTAAATATAAGAAAATAAGAGATCCATAATGAAATAGATATGAATAAAATATGTTATAAAAATTACAAGATTCAAATTTAAAAATTTATCACATCATATAAAGTACATGAATTTCTACCCCATTTAAAAAATTTGCACCAAAAAATACCTTTGTATGGTTGAGAATGAACCTCACAATTTTTTCTTATCCAATTGAAAAGGTCAATAGAGAGCGAGCAAGGCCTTGGTGGTGCACTAGAAACACTCTAGAGGTGGATAAGAAGATATTCTATTGGTAAAGGAAATTGGGCTAAGCATTGATGGAGGGTTGGTGGCAAAGCTTGGTTGTACATTGATTGAGTGTCACTAAGCTAGCACAAAGGTTGAGAATTGGTAATGGATGGGAAAAACCATGGGTGAGTGGTTGAGAAGTATTGGAGGGAAGGTTGACATAGTGCTGGTAGGTTGATTGAGTGCCTCTTAGGTTGCATAGAGGTTGCGAATTGGTAAGTCAATTATAGATACAACATCAAAGTAGTGGAGTGACAACAAGAGGGTGGTAGAGTGATGGTGGCTAGGATATGACTATGTAGGGGATAGTTGGGCCAATATCCACATGAATTGTGCCTATTTTTAAGGATTCTTGTATAGTGTATTTAACTTATAGGTGAATTGTGGTTTATATCCAAAGGAGGACACAAGTCCCATACACATTTTTTATTTTTTATACAAATTTTAAAATGGTATCCCAACATAGTATGTTACTAGTATATGACTTGCACCTATAATTTATTTTTGCCTTAGATTCTCCTAACCTAAGTTTTGAGAATTTTAACATCAATACTAGGGTTTTCATGCCTTATGAACACAATGACATTTTATATTTTCCTCGAAATTCCTATAAAAATTGTATTCTATCCATGGTCAAATAAATCAAATAAATATAAATAGTCTTCTCAATATTTGTTTTAAAAAAAATAAAATCCAAAACTAGCTTTCTAAAGCCTTCCAAATAGAATGAAACAATAAAAAATATTGTCTAGATTATAAAAATCTACACACACCAAAAATATAGAACATAAAAAATGAAACCTTTGAGATGTTAATTTTCCTATCAAACCTTTTTGATTTTGTAGACCATCTAAAGATGCAAGAGAAGATCATACAATATTTTTAGGAAATCTACATTTAATTGAGTAGATCCCCTTGAATCTAACAAATCAAAGATTAAATGATCTATCTTAATATGGAGAATTTGATACCATGTTAGATTTTATATTAAGAAAATAAAATAACTAAGAACAAACACCATAGTGATAGCCACAACACTACTCAAGACTAGATGATAGGTTTAACAATGTTATATCTCTAATTAATGAAGACAAAAAAATGTAATGGAAGAGAATGGGAGAAAAATAAAGCTAGGGGAGTGCGTTTATAGGAAATCTAAGGAAGCCCAAGAAGGTGAAATATGAGGAAACATCACTCAATTCACTTACCATCATTACCTAAAATAAGCCTACCTAAGCAAGCAAAACTAAGCATAGAAAAATATCTAATAATCTAATGAAAAGGAACAAAATCACTACACCAACATGAATGCACTTATTTTTTATGTAATATATCCATATATATAATTTAAATGAAAATAGATATAACCTATCCTAAAAAGTGGCATCAATTTCTAAATTCATGCAAGGAAACAATCATAACAAGAAAACATAACTTTGGCAATGGTTTCAACCAGTGGGATTTCAAGTTTCCTATTTGTGTTTGTCTACCAGGACTACCTTTGGAATTCTGGAATAAAAATGTTTATATGATCATTATCAATTCTTTTGGGAAATTTTGTGCTACTGACTCTATTACCAAATCAAAGAAGTATTTTGCGTTTGCCAAATTTTGCGTGTTTGTGGAGAAGAACAAGATGCTTCCTACTCATTGTACCTTATCTTCCAAGTATGGTACTTGGGTTCAACAAATGGAATTTGAAAGCTCTCCTATTATTTGTAATGCTTGTTAGAAAGTGGGACATGTTGCTTCTACTTGTTTGGCCTTGATAAGGATTAGCAGTATGTTTGGAGGAAAAAGGAACAATTGCCTCCTATTTTTGAGCAGTATTCCTCTTCTTGCATGGAGGTGCCGAGGGAGGATTGTAAGGGAAAAATATTCTATTGATTTTTCCACTTCTACTAAAGATACAAGGCTAAATAATGGATTTGAAGGTGTCTTTTTGGACTCTCCTTGTAATAATAAAATGAGATTGGGTGAGATGGTTCTTGGGTCAAAGGTTAACCAGCAATCTTTTGACCATTTCTTTAAACCTCCTTGAGTGTTTTGTTGTCAAGTTGCTAGTTCATTGTTTCTAGTTTTTGGTTTTTGCATTGTATCGATTGCTATTAAATTCTAGTCTGTCTTCTTGGGTTGTTCTTCCCTAATGTAATGCTTTGTATGAGACCAAGGCCCTTCCCTGCTTATCTAATAAAAACTAGGTCTAAATTTCTAATTGAATTCACCCAACTATGGTAATTTTTAAAATTTAAAAATTTATAAATGCAACTTTGTTTGCTAGTATTTTTTTGATTCTAATATTCTCATGTAAATTCAAGTCTAGGCCAATAAAGTGACCTTAGAAGTAGCAAATCTCTATAATATTGTAGCACTATGAGAATGCCCTTTGCATGGTGTTTAGGGTTCTACCCTCCATGCCTCCTTATGCTAGATCTCCCCATTGGGGGTAATGTGGATGTTTTGATATTACTCATCATTGCTTGTAGTTAACATAGGTGGTATTTACATCCCCTAATTAGGAATATATGCATGTTGGTCACCATTTTCTCACCACTTATTTACATCCTCTCAATGGACCTAGGCCCCTCTTGGAGGACAAGTTCCCTTGTCTAGCTCTTGCCATTTTACCATAGAGGAATGGCTCTCAAACTTAACTACAACTTGAAGTTCCAGATTCATAGCCTCGCAAAGGGCAATGCTCTCACTTGTTAATTATATGTGCACATATATAATTAAAATGAATATAAAATTAAGTTGAAGTAGTTGATGTATTTTTTTTTTTCTCTAGAAGGGTATATATGCATTTTTAAATATTTAAATTATGAAGTCAATATGTAGATAAAATTCTTTGTAGAATTTTGTACTATCTAGTTAAGCTTCAAAAATATCAACATTTCCTCCATGACTTAGTGGTAGAGCATTTTCTCCATAAGTGAATGGTCATGTGTTAAAAGGAAATATGGACAATCTATCCTTAAAAAAAACATAGATAGAACGCAAATTAGGTGAAATTCACGTAAAGAAGCAATTAAACTAATAAAATGACTTAAAAAATGAAACAAAAATTCACAAATACTAGGACTATAACCCTTTACTTGGCACAATGTTATTTCAAGGCTAATCTTTTTTATTAAAGTCACCTAGCTATGATACACTTTTAGATTGGAAAGATAGAAATGTAACTTAGTTTTGTAATATTCTATTGATTCTAGTGTTCTAATGCAAATTCAAGTTTATGCCAATAAAATTGCCTTGAGCATGGCATATCTCTATACTCCTTTAGATCACTAAAGGGAATGCCCTTTCCATGGTGGCCAAGGTGCCACTCTCCTTGCCTCTTAGCGCCAAAACCTCTTACTAGATTTAGCGACATGGTTGTTTAGATTCTAGTACTTGTTGTCACTTGTAAAGTCATTGTAGGTGGTCTTCCTATCAAATAGTTGGACAACATATAGGTTAGTCACTACTTGCACACTATTCATTAGCATTGTCTCAATAACATAAGTTGATGCGAACTCTTTTTTTTCGACACAAAAGAATTCTCAAATTCAAGTACAACTTGAAAGTTTTGATGCAAACTCTTGCCATTTCAGCACAAAAGATTTCTCAAATTCATGTACAACTTGGAAGTTTTGATTTGGTAGCCTCATAAAAACAATGCTCTTATTGGTTATTGGTTAATTTTATGTGTTTATAGTATATATTAATTTAATTGAAATGAATATAAGATTACTTCGAGTTGGTTGGCATAAGCGTTTGCTCTGTAAAAGAGTAGATGTAAATCTCTAAATATTTAAATAACGAATAATTTTTTTTGGTATTGGTTTGTATAATTTTTAATATTTTATTAAAGCTGAAAAAGCAACCAGCTTCCATGGCTTAGTGGTAGAGCGTTCGCTTCGTAAGCGAAAGGTCGCGAGTTCGATCCTCGCTGGGAGCTTTTAAGTGGTTCCTCAGTGTTTTGGTTTTTAGGAGATGTAGGTTTCTAGGGTTATGCTTGCATTTTGAATAATTTTGTTTGAAATTAAAACCAATTCGTGTTGGTTTGACTTGGACACTCAGATAACTTACCACGAAATAACCGTGTCTACCATAGTTGGTTATTATTTTTACAGTGTTTACAGAATTAAAGTTTGTTGTGGGATTTTTTTAATTGGTAAGACTGGAAGGTATGTTTGGAGGGGTTTAGTTCTGGAATTTCATTTTCCACGGACACAAAAATAATGTGATTGTTGATTCATTTTCATCAAGAAATCATAATTTTAAAATTTTGTTCTGACATTTTTTAAGAATTACATATCTATTTTCTCAACTATAAAGATTGTAAAAGAGAAATGTGAAGAACATCTATAAAATGAAGCAAATCAGATTACAAAATACCTTGTATTCAACACAAAAACAATCACAAAAGTTGTGTTACATAGAATAAATGGTTTTGCCTTGCATATATTTTACTTGACATTTTGGTCATTCTTTTTCTTGTTCATGTTGATATAGTTACTCAATAGTTGGAATGAGCTTTCAACAGTCCATGAAATTGTTTGTAAGTTTTTGGATTCAACTGTGTATGTTTTTGTTTCGACGTTTCGGTTCTATTTTCTGATGAATCACTGAGTGTGATCCCAAACGTCGACACAAAAACATACACAGTTGAATCCAAAAACTTACAAACAATAATTACAAAAAATAGTTAACCAATCAATAATTTATTGAAATAAAAAATAATATATCATAATAAACCTTAAAAATAACAGCTAAAACAATAAATCCCAAATATAAAAATGAGTTCTTAATTAAAAAATTTAAGTTTCAATAACTTGATGGTGATATCTAATCAATTTTCCTTTGATGGATCAAGAATCATTCCCCCAGTCAAGATTTCTACGAACAGACCAGCCGGACAAAGTGTAAAGTTGATGCTTTAACAAACATTTCCTTTAACTATTGGCAAACATAATCATTTCATCACCTTTCTTGGGTAATATCATCATTTCTTATCCAGAGTAGTTTGATTTCATCATTTTAACTTTTTCTGGTTATTTCTAACTCCTACTTCTCTTCAAATGATTCCTTACTGTATCTTAAACCATTCTCTTAACAGGATTATTCCCTCTTAGCTATGAAAATTATATTACTCTTTTAAAGAGTATGATACCAACTCTTTTTCATATATTTTCCATGAAAAACATAGTCCAAGCCCAATTCATCAAAATATCAAGAATCAAGAGAAGACCAATGTAAGTAGATTGCATTGTCCACCTAATGACATAATATATGCATATAAAGAAATTTCTTTTTTCTTTTTTATTAAATCAATGTTAAAAAATTACATAAAGAATGACAACCATAAATTATTCAGAAGGAGAAATTACATAACAAAAATCCAACCACACTAAACAAATCAAACAACCATGCCGAACAAAGTTGCAGCTAACAAACTATCAAAATACATAAAGAAACTTATCTACTACAATAACTACCCAAAACATCCCAAAACATTGAAATGTTTTTATCATTGAAGAACACATCTGAAAACATTGAAATGCTTGGTGATGGAAAGAATACTGAAAACATTGAAATTTATGATGAAGAAGGTGAAAACATTCATCCAGGGTCTGGCATGAGGAGGAGATCAAGATGCCTTACCAAGAATGACCTGTTCACTAACATTAACACAATATATAAGTGTTTTTTCGTGGTGGGCAAGTCATCCTTGGCTGGGCAGCAAGCTCTACTTCTACATGCAAGCTTCCTGAATGATAGAGCTTCTCTAACAATGAATCAGATTCTGAACTTCTTTTGTTGCACCTGCAAATGAGAAATGTGAAGAGAGGAGGGAGAGGAGGATGTATATATGGTAGCATAGTTTATGCATGTAAATGGAATTGATAATTTTGGAATAACTTGGTTGGACTGACTTACTATTATTGGTCAACAATACATTATTGAAGAAGGGCATATTTCAAGGCCTTTTCAACCGCCATGTTTGTAAGTGGTAAGGTGTCCATAGCTTTTGACAGAGGGAACAATTCAGATTCATACTAATCTCTATCCCAAATGCTTCTCCTCACAGGAGGGGCAGATTCCTCCTTATATTAGGACGGGCTAGGCTACATCTTTTTCGAATTTCTCCAATTTTGTCCTAGTCTTTATGGTCAAAGATAATTGAGAATTTGCCTTTGTTTTTCCACATGATAAAGATCATAATAATTTGACACTTTATAGTTTATGCTTACAAATATAGCATGCTAGATATAACTGATTTAGAGGATGAGTATGGTGGTAAAGTAGTTATGAGTTTTGGTAGGGGATAAGGTTCTCATGGATTAAAGTGAGTTATTCTTATAAATTTTTAATTTCAAAATTTATAGTATAATATAAGTTATATAATATGATAAAGATGATTGAGAATATGATTTTATTTTTTAACATGATATACATTTAAAAATATTTTTCAATTTCATAGTTTATATATATAATATATTAAATATCATAATGATAAATTTATAGTATAGGCAAGAATAAATTTTTGCTACCCTACTTTAAATTTGTTTAATTAACTTTAGTTAATAATGATTTAAAATTGTAAATGAATAGGGTAATTCAAGAAGGACGAGACATGCTTTAAAATAGAGGGAAGGCCTTTGAGTTATTTTGATAGTAGTCAATCTCCTAGGAGAGAATAATATGTTGCAAACATGTCAAGAAAGTGATGTAGATGAACAAATATTGTTGAATAATGAATTGATGTAGTGCATGATTATAAAATCTACTTTTGGATGCTCTAGAATCATATATCTTTCAATTTATTCTAGTTGCCCTTAAATATGTGTCAATAGTCACTATTTGATTTTTTGGCATACAAACTAAGAGGTCATAGTGACTATTCTTGAAAGGGGTCAATGATAAGGAACAAAATTAAAAATTTTGATGTAGGAGCATCCTGGGAGTATGGGCAATTCTCATTGACCCAAAACTTTTTCTATCATTTTCTTTTGTAGGAAGTTGCATTTTGGTTCGAGAGGTGTCTTTGCCGCACTCCCACAGGTGAACATTCTATTCATTTCATCTCTTACTGCTACCCTTGGTAGAGTAGTTGACAACGTGCGGTAATGCAGGAATTGAACTGCTAACATGCGACAAGGTATTTGTAGGCCTGCGACATTACGGGAATTGCTACCCCACAATAAAGCAGTTGATAGCAGGCAATAATGCAGGGATTGAACTACAACCTTGTAGTTGTTACTTTGAATGGTTGCAGTGTTGTGGGATGGTTGTGGTTAGTTGAAACCACTACCTTGCAATCATTATGGAAAGGGTATGGCAGGTCTGCAAGATGCTTGGGCAATCGTAGATCTACAATCAGATCGAGGGTGAAAATTCAAATTGGATACTAGAAGGGGAATAGTTGAATAAATTTGAATTCAACACAAATTGTAGGTTAGAGGTAAAAGACATTGGAAGGTCGAAGGTTAGAGGCAGAACGACAAAACATAGAATAGAGGGTTCATGCAAAATAGAGGTCAGGGGAGAATTTGCTGAGATTGAATTGGGGAATATATGGGTTGTGTAGCAGACTCCCATAAGGGGGCATATTGATATGCAAATGTAATTTGTTGATGGATTGTAATAAGAAACCGTGAATGCAATAATAATTCTATTTTGTGATATTTGTTGCTGTTTTTAAATTTCCTCTTGTTTTGGAGTAATTGCTGTAAGATCGGTTAGCTTGATAAGGCCCACTTTTCTTGACTTGCATCAATTGGTATTAGAGAAGGTTTGGTTGGGTTGAGAGAAAACCTAGAGTATGATTTTTCTGTGTTGAGAGGAGACCCTAAAGTTGGTGTTGTGGGTAGATTGCAAAGAGAAAAGACCTGCAATTGTAGAGGGTATAAACATGGCTCAACGAGGACATGGACAAAGAGGTCAACAGAATGATAACTTGGCAGTTGTCATGAAGATGTTGAGAGGAATTACAACAAGGATGGATGTTGCGAAATTGACAAAAAAAGAGGAGCACATGTAGAAGATGTTAGTGAAAATTAGGTAGAAGGAGAAGCAACCCCCCAAAATGTTGTGGATGATGATGATGAGAATGTGAGATTTCTAAGGGCTATGGCCAAAATAAATAACAAACCCCAGATGGACCCTCCTTCCTATAATGCGAGTTTGAATTCAAAAGATCTAATTGATTGAATCTCAGAGATGGAAAAGTATTTTGACTTGGAATCTATAGAAGACCCAAAAAGGGTGAAATTTTCTTGCATAAAGCTAAGAGGACATGCTTCCATATGGTGAGATCATGTGCAGACTAAAAGAAAGAGAAGAGGGAAGGATAAAATTAGAACCTAGGAGAGGATGTTAGCTAAGTTGAAGGAAAAGTTTTTGCCTACAGATTATCAGATGAATATGTCGAAGAAGTTGCAGAATTTGAAGCAAAGGGAGAAAAGTGTACAAGAGTATACAAAAGAATTCGATAAGTTGAGCATAAGAGGAGGACAAATGGAAGATGACTTGCAAAAGGTGTCTAGGTATATGAATGGGCTACATAATTCCATCCAGGATGAGATGAGTCTGGTTAGAGTAACCAACATTGAAGAGGCATATCAATATGCCCTAAAGGTGGAAGAAAATATTGCAAAGAGGCAACAAAATAACTCTAGGGGTGGAGGCAGATTCTCTTGTGGAAGAGGGAAATTCAGTAGTGGTAGAGGCAACCAAAGTTATCAAGAGGAGGCTAGCACATCTTAAGCAAGTGCGCCAAGTAATAGAGGAAGATAATCTTTTAAAGGGAGAGGAGAAAATTCTCATGGGAGAGGATTCTTTGGAAGAGGCTGAGGAAGAGGCTTCAATGGAACATGTTTCCAATGTGGAGAAGTGGGACACATGGTTTCCAAAGATATGGAGGAAAAGGAAAAGAAGCCAGGGTGCATGTGGCACAAGCAGAAGATGATGCGATGACTACATCAAGGCATGGAGAAGATCCTAAAGATGGGGAGTCATTGATGTTGCGTAGAGTTTTGTTGAGTCATGAGAAAGAGAAATTAGAACTAGTGCAGAGAAATCTATTTAGGACAAGGTGTAAGGTGGATGGAAAATGTTGCAAGGTGATAGTGGAAAGTGGTAGTATAGATAACATAGTCTTTGAAGAAATGGTGGATAAGTTGAAGATGAAGAGGATAAAACATCCTAATCCATATAGTGTTTCATGTTTGTAGAGGGAGCATCATCTACTGGTGAATGGAAAATGTCTGGTAAGTTTTCAAATTGGTAAATATAAAGATGAAGTTATGTGCAATGTCATGCCAATGGATTCCTATCATGTTATTTTGGGAAGATTGTGGTAGTACAATAAACAAGCTGTCCATGATGGGAAATTGAATAAGTACACCATCAAGAAGGATGGGAAAGAGTATACTCTAAAGCCTTTGAAGGATAATGAAGAGGCAATACACCAAGGGTATGCTTGGTTCATGGGAAATAATTTTTGATAGATATTAGAAAGGAGAAGGCACATTTTTCCATCATGCCCAAACCTATAGGAAATAAGGACAAAGAAACAAAAGAAGAGCTGCCAAATGAAATTCAGGAAACAGTAGGAGTATCTAAAGATATTTTGTTGGATGAGTTACCCAATGGATTGCCACCAATGAGGGATATTAGTCATTGCATGGATCTAATCCCAAGGGTCAGTTTTCCTAACAAAGCACCTTATAGGATGACACCTATGGAGAACGTGGTAATTAATAGGCAAGTGCATGAGCTATTGGATAAGGGAATGATTAGAGAAAGTTTGAGCCCCTGTGCGGTTCCAAGAGTGTTGACACCAAAGAAAGGTCAAGAATGGCACATGCATACGGATTCCAAAGCTATAAACAAGATAACAATCAAATATAGGTTTCCATTACCGAGAATGGATAATCTGATGGATTGCTTGAGTGGAGTTAAATACTTCACAAAAATTGATTTGAAGATTGGCTATCATCAAATAAGGATAAGGGAAGGAGATGAGTAGAAGGAAACCTTCAAGAAAAAAGATGGATTGTTAGTTTGTAATTGTGTATTTGGATGAGCAAGACAATTGAAGAGTGCCTGCAACATATTTAGCTAGTTTTGCAAAGATTAAGAGAAGAAAAATTGTTGGTTAATATGAAAAAGTGTAGTTTTATGAAAGAAGAACTAGTTTATTTGGGTTTTGTGGTGTCTAGTAGTGGTCTAAAAATGGACCTAGAGAAAGTGAAAGCAATCGTTGATTGGCCTTCACCAAGGAGTATGTTTGAAGCCAAGAGTTTCCATGGCTTGGCGAGCTTCTATAGGAAGTTCATAAGGAATTTCAGTGGTATTTGTGCCCCAATAACAAAAGCATATTGAAGGGTACTAGAAGAGAGTTTGTGTGGACAACAAGAATAGAAAGGAGTTTTAATATTTTGAAGGCAAAGGTGACATAATAGCCTATATTAGCACCTAGATTTTTTTTGATGAATAGGAAGCTACCTATATTAATATAAAGATGAAGTTACATATTCATAAAAAATGTGGGTGGTAAGAAGGCACACCCCGAGAGTCAAATGGGAAAAGCCCAAAAAACCAAAAAACCAGAGTCACATGGGCCTAGCCGAGAAGTCCATAATCGCAATGATTATAAAATAAAAGGCCATCACATGAATCGAGCAGTGCCAATAGATGCAGGAGGATATCTATCATCCATGCATTTCCCCCATACATTAGTGGGGTCTGGAGTGATGTTAGGAGGAGGACCCCAACCATCATCAACATCTTTTTCCTTCTCTTTATCTTATCTCATGAGGGCACAACGAGACTTAGAAAATAACCCACAAACAAGAGAATAATTTATTATTTAGAAAATGGAGTTTACATGCAGGATCTCAAATCCCCTAAGTTCTACAACATGCAAGCAAAGCTACAGAATCACCCTTTCACAATATGCGAGCTTGTCCCCAAAAAGTTACCCCAAAATTAGAAACCCACCCATAAATAGAGCTCCTCTTTATTTTGGAGCAAAAACAACATTCAAATTTGAGTTTAGGTGGTTTGGCGCCGAAAAATTACAACTTAGTTCAAATTTGAAAAGAACATTTGCAATTGTATCTTCTAGAAAGTGCGCAAACTTCCCGGGACCATAACTTTTGATCCAAGACTCCGATTCGCAAACTGCTTGAACTGCTGGAAAGGTATCAAGTCAATAACGTGTTCAAAATAGTTATGCAAATTTCAAAAGTTTAGGCTGATCCGAACTCTAAGTATCTCAAATCTAACTCAGAAGATTTTTAGGTGTAAATCTGGGAAACTAAAACTGCAATATCTTTCAACCCAGGAATAGAAAATAAAAACCGTAAATTAGGAATTTCATTATGACAAAAAGGGTATCCAAAAATGTAAAAACATCTAAAAAACTAAGAAACTTGAAATTTAACTATTTTTGGGTGATGCAAGATTGCCCATACACCACTGGATGCTCCTGCACGACACCTGTGGTAATTTGAGAAGTGACCCCGTCACGTCTTAGATGGTGGAGGAAAACCCAAACGGTCAACCTATGCCTTAGGCAACCAGGATGAATCTTCAACAGGCCTTCCTTTCCACTTCACCAGATATTCTTCATACTGCCTATTCTTGGTACTCCTTCCCACATGACTATCCGGGATTTCTTCAATCTCCTCGCTTTTTGAAGTAGGTGTTGGAATCCCACACTATTCCATCATTGGTACTTCCTTTGTGCCACCTTCATGGTACTCTGTCAAATCTAAAATGTTGAACACAGGGGAAATGTTGAATCCATCCAACAACTCTACCATGCATTCCCCCAATCATGCCTCTTCAAAATTTTATGTGGACCGAACTTCTTCATCTTCAATTTGTTATATGTCTCACTAGAAACCTTTCTTCTCAAGTGGACCATCACTATCACCAATTTGAAACCCTATACCCTCTTCGATACCAGCCTTATATTGCATATCATTCTGTTAATATGTTCTCTTACCTTCCAAGCGTATATCCTGATGTTCTGCAAAATTCGCTTCAAAGAGACTATTTCTTCTCTGGTCCATCTTCCCACCTCGAGCTATTCTAGGGCTACCTCCATACAACTGAAATGGTGATTCACTGCTTCCGTTGATAGAATTGTTGTAAGAAAATCGCTTAGGGTAAGATCAAGTCCCATCCTTGGTTTATCTCCTACCAAACATCTCAGTAGGTTACCCGACTTTATCAACCTTTGTCCGCCATCCGTTTGTAGATGGTGTGCATAACCGGACTTCAACTCTTTGTCTTACTTCCAAAAGGTCCTCCAAAAGTACCCCACAAATTTGGTGTCATGATCTAAAACAATACTCTTTGGCAGACTATGTAGCCTCACCACCTCTTTGAAGAACAAGTCAGCAATGTGGACTGCATCATGGGTCTTCTGACATGGAATGAAATGTGCCATCTTGAAAACCTATCAACCACCACAAAGACTAAATCATTCCTCATTGTGTCCTTGGCAAACCAAGAACAAAGTCCATACTTATATCCTCCCATGACCTCTTTGGTATAGGTAAGGGCTGATATAACCCTGTATTTTGGCTCACTCCCTTAGCCATCTGACATACCCTACAACTCTACACAAACTTCTTCACATCCCGTGACAACTAAGGCCAATAATAATGCTCACAGTCAATGGCAATGGTCTATCTCACAAAAATATCTTGCCATTCCTCCACTATGCTTCTTTATCAAAGTTCTCCTTATGTAAACCCTGGATACACAATTGACTTCCCTCAACAATATGCCATCCCGGACAGGAACCAACATCTGTCCTATCCATCGTTGCTGTGCCCTGTAAGCTTCCAAGCCTCATGAAATTAGGATTGTCTGCATGTCTTAAGTTCATTGAACCAACCACTCAATCTATCTTTTGTCATCAATGTATGCCTCTACTTAAGGCATCTCGCGAACCTATTTGACTTCCCACCTAAGTGTTTCAAAACAAAGGTATAACTCTAAAAACTCACCCATTTCATATGCCTTTGATTTAATTTTCCCTAACTATTTAAGAACGTATACCCGAAGGATCAATATAGAACAAATTCTTCGGCAACAATAATGTCTCCATTTCTTTAATGCTTGAACTATTGCATAAAATTCCTGATCATATACATAATACTTTCTCTTGGCATCATTTAAATTTTCACTGAAATAGGAAATGGGCTTACCTTCTTGGCTCAACATTGCTCCAATGGCATAACCACTGGCATCACAATCCACCTAAAACACCTTGTTGAAATCTGGGAGGGCTAGAACAAATTGCTTTGTTGCCTTCTATTTCAACAGTTCAAAACTCTTTGCTACTCCAATGCTCCACTTGAATTCTTTTCTATCCCTTCTAATTGTTTCAGTCAAGGGTCCACAAATACTACTGAAGTTTCTAATGAACTTTCTATAAAAACTATCCAAACCATATAAAGATCTCACCTTGGTAGCAGTTCTTGGGGTAGGCCATTCTAGAATGGCCTTCACCTTCTCTAGGTTCATCTTGAGACCTTCTGCTGAGACAACAAACCCCAAGTACACTAATTCCCTCTTCACAAAACTGCACTTCTTCAGATTAATCAACAATTTCTCTTCTCTTAACTTCTCAAAGGCTCTTCGAATATGCATCAGATGCTCACCCAACGTCTTACTAAAAATTAAAATATCATCTAAATACACAATAACAAAACTTCTTAGAAATTCTTTTAGTACCTCGTTCATGAGCCGCATGAATGTGCCCAGTGCATTGGTTAGCCCAAAAGGCATGACTAAGCACTCATACAGGCCCTCTTTGGTCTTGAAGGTAGTCTTCCATTCATCTCCCTCTCGAATTCGGATCTGGTGATATCCACTCTTCAGATTAATCTTTGTGAAGTATTGAGCTCCACTCAAACAGTCTATCAGGTCATCCATCCTTGGCAGGGGAAGTCTATACTTGATTGTTATCTTATTTATGGCTCAGGAATCTGTACACATCCTCCACTCCCCATCCTTCTTTGGTGGTAGTACTACAGGTATGGCACATGGACTCAAACTCTCCCGTATCAAACCCTTTCTCAACAACTCTTGAACTTGTCTGTTCAACTCCTCATTTTCTGCTAGAGTCATTCTATGAGCTGCCTTTTTTGGCAAACTAGCTCCAAGAATCAAGTCAATCTGATGACTGATCTTCCTTATTGGTGGTAAACCCTCAGGTACATTATCAGAAACAATATCCTGAAACTCATCCAACATCCCAGAAACTTCTTCTAGAACCATCACACTATCCTCCTTACTCACTCTAGGAATCAATGCATAACACACACGCTTATGCTTCATACCTTCTAAAATTTTTCTTCCATCTACATAACAAATTCTAGCACTACTGCATACCTTTTCTTCGGTCTCCTTCAAGGGTTTCAACTTGTGACAAACCCCATCCTTTGTCAAGGAATAAGTGTTTGCATGGCCATCATATATAGCTCGCCTATCGAACTGCCATGGCCTTCCCAACAACATGTG
>VDFB02271358.1:826682091-826738762 GCA_007258455.2 Sequoia sempervirens | reverse complement strand
TAGGGCTTCTCCCCTTTCAGCATCATCTGAATGTTCAGATTGGGCCTCCTCATCTGCATGTGCAACCCTTCCATGACCTTCTGGCCTTTTGTCTTCCCTTCCTTGGTGTTGTGAACATTCATAGGCTCGATGCCCTTCTTCACCACACTGGAAACACGTTCCTTTGAAACCACCTCTTCCAGATCCTTGTCCATATCTCCCTCGTCCTCTACCTCTTTGATCACCACTATTTTGATCACGAGGGCGGTAGAAGTTGTCATTCCTTTGGCTTTGGCCGGTACCCACATCTTCACTTTTATTTTCATCATCATTTCGGCTTCTTGAAGGTCTTCCACTGCCCCTTCCACTTTGACCTCTTTGTCCTTTTTTCTTGCCATCAAATCTTTTGTTTAGCTTCTTCCACCTTTAGAGAAAACTGACACACATCCTCAATGGTGGTCATTCTGACTCAGGCTTAACTCTCCCGGTCGCTTGGTCGTGAACTCCATTAAGATATCGGGCCTTCTCCTTATTGGCCTTTATGTGGCCTCGCCTTTGGTGTTGTCGACATTCATAGGCTTGATGCCCTTCTTCACCACACTGAAAACACGCTCCTTTGAAACCACCTCTTCCAGATCCTTGTCCATATCTCCCTTGTCCTCTACCTCTTTGATCATCACTATTTTGATCACGAAGGTGGTATAAGTTGTCATTCCTTTCGCTTCGGCTCGTACCCACATCTTCACTTTTCTTTTCATCATCATTTCAGCTTCCTCAAGGTCTTCCACGCCTTCCACTTTGACCTCCTCATCCTTTTTTCTTGCCATCAAATCTTTTGTTTAGCTTCTCTTCCACCTTTAGAGAAAACTGATACACATCCTCAATGGTGGTCATTCTGACTAGGCTTAACTCCTCCTGAATGCTTGGTCGTAACCCATTAAGATATCGGGCCTTCTCCTTATTGGCCTTTGTGTGGCCCGTTCTGATGATTATTTTGTAAAAATATTTAGTATATTCTTTCACAGATCTGCTTCCTTGCTCAACCCTTGCAATTTCTTCAACAGATCTAACTCGTAGTCCACTGGTATGAACTGCTTCTTTAGTTTCTCTATCATGCGATCCCATCTGGTGATATTTCTTTTTCCTCTTCGATTTCTTTCCAACTAGATGTCATTCCACCAAATACTGGCATGGCCCTTCAGCTTCATTTTCAAAAACTTAACTTGATCTGGGTCATCTATTTCCTCATACTCAAAATATTCTTCTAGCTCGTTGATCCAATTGATCAACTCTTCCGGGTTTAGACTTCCGGAATAACTGGGGACTTCTACTCTGGGTCTTTTCCTAATCTTCAAAATGGCCCTTATTAGCTGCATTTGGTCTTGATCAATTGCTTCTTCTTTCTCTTCTACATTTGAACCTTCTTCCTCTCCTTCATCCTCACTTTCCTCCCTCAGGTTTAACCCTCTTCTCAACTGCTCTTGTAACGCATCAATTTGTCTTTGGAGGGTTGCCAGTGCGTCTCTTCCACCAGCATTTCTGCTGCCTCGACTACCTTTGGCACCATGATGCCTACCAGGCATCACTCTTGGAGGTATGTTTTGTGACCTCGACCCACAACCACGGTCCTGGTGCAAACTGCCTCATGATCGACTATCTATCCACACGCTCAAGAAAACCTGCTCTGATACCACTTGATGAGGGCGTAGCCTGAGACTTAGAGAATAACCCACAAATAAGAGAATAATTTTATTACTTAGAAAATGGAGCTTCTTACATGCAGAGGATCTCAAATCCCCAAGTTCTACAACACATGCAAGTTACAAAAAGCTACAGAATCACCCTTTCGCAATATGCGAGCTTGTCCCCAAAAAGTTACAAAAAGCTACAGAATCACCCTTTCACAATATGTGGGATACTGAAGAAGCCACCTCTGGTTCAGACTTTCAATCATAGGAAAGTGTGGTGAAAGCCACCTATAACAATTCCTAGGCTTGTATTTTCTGAAAGGGGTGTCTAGGTACCACTTCTAGTCCTTCCACCAGGGCTTGGACCCACAAATTCCCACCTTATGAAGCATTTTTGTAGGAATAACAATCACCAGATCATCATAAGTAGCATGGTCCTAGTTTTGAAGCCTGTAAAGGGCATGAAAATCTTCCCATGACATGATGCACATTGTGGGTTTGAATACCTTTCTTGTGGAATTTGAGCACCTTAAGCCAAGGTGACTTAGCAAGAGGCTTACCATTGTTAACAAAAAGAGGCGACCACCAAACATTCTATTGATTGAGTGAAATCCCATCATGGAAACTAGAGCTAGCCTAGTGGAGCTAGGGATTAACCATCTCCTAGGCTCTCCAAATGCTCTTGGCCATGAAAGTTCCCATAATTTGAATTGGTTCCTTCATGACTAGAAGGGTTTAAAATCTAATCCCCTTCTAGGTGGGTTTGTGAACAAGAAATATTGACTGAATGCAATGCCTGAGAAGAATTTTCTAGGCTTCATCTCCAGTAAAGGCATGAATTATCCATTTTACACACAAGACAATCCCTTGTCATTGAGTGGAGAGCAACCCAAGCCCTCTAGAGTCTCTAGGAAGATAACAAAATTCCCATGCAACATGGTGAAACCCTCTATGGAACTCTACAGAGGCCCAAAGGAAGTCCCAAAGCAATTTTTCAAGTTTACCATAGGTAGCTTTTGAAGGGGCCCAACAAGAAGAATAATAAACATGGGTGGCAGCAAGAATTTTGGAGTACACCTGAAATTTCCCTACCACAGAAAGGGGCTTGGTAATCTAGTATGCGAGTTTCTATTCTATTTTGGAAAGAACAACTTGCCACAGCTTAGTCGGAGAGGCCTAGAAGGCAAAGGGAATTCCTAGGAACTGAAATATTTCCCATGGCCCAATCCAGTTCCAACCATACTACATAAGCCAGGGAGGAGTGGGAAATATAGATTGTTTGTACCACTGAATGGCAGAACCAGATGCAAGGAAAAATGTGTTAAGACATTCCAAAGCTTCCTTGATATTACCTTCTTCCTCTAGAACAGTGAGGAAAGAATCATCAGCAAAATGGCCATTAACCAGTTAAGCTTGAGAGTTAGGCAACAAAATTCCCTTGACACGCTACTGAGAAACTGCGTTGGCCAAGAGGTAGCCAAATCCTTTAGCTGCAAGCACATAAAGAGAAGGAGCAAGTGGACATTCTTGTCGAATGGAGAGGAAAATCCCAAAGGAAAGAGATTGGCGGCTATTAATGGTGATACAAGTAGAGGTGTCCACGAAGAGCATTTGGATAGCCTGAATGAAATTGGGCCCAAACCCCAATGCTTGCAACATAGCAAGAATAAAAGGCCATTCAATACGGTCATAAGCTTTAGTGAAGTCTATTTTAAGAAAAATAGCTTTTTGGTCTGAGTGCCTTGCCCACTCCATGTCTTCCCACACAACAATAATGTTATCTAGAATAAACTTGGATTTGATAAACCCAGTCTGATCTAGGTGCACAATTTGAGGAAAAAGATGGCGGATCTTAAGAGCCAAAGCTTTGATGATGATTTTGTAAGAAACATTGAGGAGTGTGATAGGCCTCCAGTTGCAAATATCCTCGGGATCTCTAGATTTAGGTATGAATTTAATATTTCCCTTGTTTATTAAATTACCCAGAGATTTAGAATGAAAGGCTTCAAGATAAACTTTGTACAAGTTGTGCCCAACATAGTCCCAGAGGGCCTTGAAAAATTCACAAGGGAAGCCATCAATCCCTGGGGCTTTGTCATCAGCCATGGAATGAACAACTTACTTAAGGTATTCAGTTGTCAACAATTGATCACATAAAACTCTTTGGGCTGAAGATAACCTATTTGGCACAACAACAAGGCAATCCTAGAGGGCTTGCTATTGCACAGGCATAAACTCCTGAGCAGTGAAAGCTTGCTCATAGTGATGAACAAAGGCCTGGAGAATGTCAAGAAGCTCAGAGAGCACTTGAATTCCATCTTTAATTTTTTCAATTCCTGGAGATGAGTGCCTAGCATGCAGGGCCAAAAAACACTCCTTGGAGGCACGATTGCCAACTTTTAACCAGTGCAACCTAGCTTTGATTTGAGCACCTCTGGCAATATAATTGTTTGCAACTTGCTTTTTGTGCCTTAATGCCACCTTGACTTGTAATGATGGGGAAAATGGGCTAGCTGCCAAAGCCTCAATAGTTGAGTGCAAGTCAGTTCTAGTAGCCTCATAAGACTGCCAATGAAAAATGACCAACTGACACCCATAAATGCATAGAAATCTAGCCGTGCAAGTGATAACATCATTCCACCAAGTTATCCAACCGATATGATAAGCTAGCCTACACTCCAAATTCTAGACTCTGCGAATGTGGGGCAATGTGGGTGGATGAAAAGGAAAAGACGTGTTAAAAAAGAATTGAGTTTTGCACGTACGAGGCTGTCTTGACTCCCATTCAATGCGAAAATAAATGGGGAAATGGTTTGACAAGGTCACATCCACTAACAGCTTAACCAAGAAAGAAGAGTTGTCAAAAAAGAAAAAGGATTGAGCTGAGATCATAGCATGATCAAGGCATTTAAATATCCTTTCAGAGCTGGTCCTGTAATTACACTAAGTGTGCTAGAGAGAATGAGAATGGTGGCAACCAATATTGGGATAAAAAGCCCCAATTTATTGCACATGTAAAACCACGCCTCCCTTTCACTAGCTACCCATCTGAATGTCAAGGTACCATCTTTATCATAGGCCATCTCAACCATATTGAAATCCCCACACAATAACCAAGTAGCAACTAGAAATGAATCAACAATCCAATGCCAAAGCACAAAGCGTTCCACAACATCATTAAAAGCATAAACATTAATAATCCCAAAGGAATGATTATCAATGTTGAGAAGGATCAAGACGAGCCGATGTGTGGGGTTAGACCCATGGTCGACCACACAAGCATGCCACCATGGGGAAAAAATGGTGACAAATCTGCCACACTCAAATTCATGATTAGTATAAAACATTTGACTGGCTGGCCAAGTAGAGCGACAAGCCTATGCGAGCAAAAAACCATAAAATTTTAACTTTTGGAGACAAAGGACTTCAATACCATAATATTTCTTCAAAGTATCCCTAACATAATACTTTCTAGAGAGGTCTATTAGACCTCAAACATTCCATGAGAGGAAATTCATGAGTGAAACTCCTCCATATCATTAGAGTCCGACTCCTCTTCATTTAGAGAAGAGAAGCGATTTTGGAGAAATTTTGGCATAACTGACCCAATCTAAATAGAAGGAGAAGAAAATATCTGTTTCTCTTGCACATATTCACCTTCTTCCAATGGTGGAGAAGGAATGCAAGACCGCCTTTGAGCTCCTGACACGTGAGGAGAAACGTTCGACTGTGCTATCATAATGACAACAAGCTGAGGCGTAGTCTTCAACCTAGGCTGCATTGGAACATTATCAGCCTTGGCTGGAGCTTCTTTCCCCTTCACCGAAGGGTTTGAAACATTCTTCATTGGTTTAGGGGCCTTGGAATCTGACCTAGAACCATTGAACTTATTTTTTTGGTTCGTAACCGTGGTCCATTTTTCATCAAGTTTGGTAGCAGAATTATCTACTTGACAAGGCTTTTCAGTTTCTCATGGCAGAGAAGGTGTACGAGGCACTTCCCAATTTTGGAAAGGTGTTTCAAGTTGATTGTGATGCAAGTGGGACAACAATAGGAGGTATTTTGAGTCAAGAGGGAAGACCCATAGCGTATTTTAGTGAGAAGCTCAATGAGGCTAAGAGGAAATATTTTGTGTATGATCAAGAATTTTATGCAATTGTACAGGTGCTTAAGAGATGGAGGCATTATTTGCTACCCAAGGATTTTGTCTTGTACACTGATCATCAGGATTTGTAGTTCATCCATAGCCAAGGTAAGTGGAATCAAAGACATGTGAAATGGGTTGGGTTTCTTCAAAGTTATTCATTTGTTTTGAAGCATAGAAGTGGGAAATCAAATAGGATTGCTGATGCCTTGAGTAGGAGATGTTTTGAGAGTGAGTGTTGTTGGGTTTGATTCTATGAGAGAATTGTATGAAAAGGATGCTAATTTTAGGGAAGCTTGGGAAGCTTGTAAGAACTCGATGGGGGTAGATAGAACTCCATGTTTGGAGTATTTCATTTAGGAGAACTTGTTGTTCAAAGGGAGGAGGTGTATACCTCAAGGTTCCATGAGGGATAATTTTTTGAGAGAAAAGCATAGTGGAAGTTTGAGTGGACATTTTGGAATGGATAAGACATTGGCACAAATGACAAAGAGCTATTTTGACTAGGAATGAGTGCAAATGTGAAGAGGATAGTGCAAGGTTGTAGAATTTGTCATGCCAAAGGAGTGAGGTAGAATACAAGATTGTATCAACCACTACCTATACCAGAAAGGCCATGGGAATGCATTAGCATGGATTTTTTTTTGGGATTTCCATGTACACAAAGAGGTAATGATTCTATTTACATTGTTGTGGATAGGTTTTCAAAAATGGTTCATTTTATTCCTTGTCATAAGTCTAGTGATGCTTCACTTATAGCTACTTTTTTTTTTCAAAGAGGTAGTTCGGTTGCATGGTTTTCCAAAGAGTCTTGTATCAGATAGGGACACTAAGTTTATTGGTCATTTTTGGCATACTTTGTGGAAGAAAATGGGAACAAAGTTGGGGTTTAGCTCAGCAGATACCATCCACAGACTGATGGTCAGATTGAAGTGGTGAATAGGAGTTTAGGTAATTTGTTGAGATGTTTGGTAGGTGATAAGCCTAGTCAATGGGATTTGGTGTGGCCACAGGAAGAGTTTTCCTACAACAATTCCATTAACAAAAGTGCATGAAAGAGTTCATTTCAAACTGTGTATGGATACAACCCAAGGGGAGTAGATGAATTGAGAGAGAGTATAGACTTGAGGAGGAGTGTTGTTGCAGAAGATTTTGCTGTGTATATTTAGGATTTGCATAAGGAGGTGAGAGAGAGAGAGTTTGAAGAAAAGGTTGCCACAGGGAACATATAATAAACTAAAGTGGAAGAAGATAGGTCCCCGTAGGATTTTAAGGAAGTTTTCATCAAATGCATATGAGATTGAACTTCTAGATGGAGTTGATATTTCTCCAATATTCAATGTTGCAGATTTGTATGAGTATCATGAAGAGGAAGGTGTTGGTTCCTCACATCCATAGGATGCACCAAATTGGCCGCTTTAGTTGCTTGAGAAGAAAATGGAAGAGGTGGATTAGATAGTTGATTCATACATTGCAAAGAAGACCAGGAGGAAAGAGTATTGGTAATATTTGGTTAGATGGAAGGACTGCGCAACTGATGAAGCTTCATGGATCATTGTAACAGAACTGGTGAAGTTTGGGATTCCTATCTTGAATGCACCAAAATGTTCTTGAGTTGTGTACTCATGAAACATTTCATTTACCCAGAGTGTTTGATGTAGGAGCATCCTAGGAATATGGGCAATCCTCATCACCCAAAAATTTTGCTATCATTTTATTTTGTAGGAAGTTACATTTTGGTTTGAGAGGTGCCTTTTCTGTACTCCTATAGGTGAACATTCTATTCATTTCAGCTCTTACCGCTACCTTGCGGTAGAGCAGTTGACAACATGCACATTACATGAATTGAACCACTAACCCGTGGCAAGGTATTTGTAGGCCTCCAAAATTATAGGAACTACCACCCACAATAGAGTAGTTGATAACATGCAGTAATGTAGGGATTGAACTGTAACCCCATGGTCATTGCTATGAATTGTTGTGGTATTGCGGAATGGTTGTGGTTAGTTGAAACCGCTAACTTGCAATCATTATGGAAATGGTATAGTAGGTCTACAGGATGCTTGGGAAATCATAGATCTACGATCAAATCAAGGGTACAAATTTTAAAACTAGATACTAGAAGTGAAATGGTCAAATAAATTTGAATTTGACATGAATTACAGGTTAGAGGTAAAAAAAAAGTTGGAAGGTTGAAGGTTGGAGGTAGAACATGAAAACACAAAATAGAGGTTTCGTGCAAAACCGAGGTTGGGGGAAAAATTACTGAGATTGAATTGGGGAATGTATAGGTTGTGTAGTAGATTCTCATAAGGGGGCATATTGACATACAAATGTAATGTGTTGATGAATTGTAATAAGAAATCATGAATGCAATAATAATTCTATTTTGTGATATTTGTTGTCATTTTTAAGTTTCCTCTTGTTTTGGAGTAATTGATGCAAGACCGATTAGCCTGATAAGGCTCACCTTTCTTGACCTACATCAAATTTGAAGATAGAGAAATAGGTTGTGCCATGCAACCTAGCCCAAGTTGACAAAATTATTTTTGTGTCAATTGGTTAAGGTTAGGTAGTCTACAGTGGCAATTGTCTTAATATTGTTGTGTAGGAGTTTATTCATGTGCCAAACATGTCTAATAAATGTTTATGACTTTGCATTTAAAGTATATGTGTAAAGTAACATAAAATGAAGGTGTAAAAGTGTAGGGTATAAATTTTATCCATTTAATAAAATATAATAAGATTATTAAGGAAATTTATGTTTTTTGATTGGTTAATTGAGGATTCTATTAGGTCCTCATCAACAAAGTTAGATTACAAAAGATGACATAAGGTCAAACCTAGATCAAATCCATAAATAAGAGACAAAAGACCCAACATCTTCCAAAATTATAAAAAATATCTAAACCTTTGCATACAAATTGAGAAGACAAAAATACAATACCATTCACCTTCATTCTATTAGCTTTTGACCCTTCCTTTTTTATTACATCTCTAATCTTTTCTAAAACTCAAGATATACAATTCTTCTTGCATTTCATCACCCTTTACCTTCTTATCAATAAGTTAGAAGATGCCATGCTACTCTTCCCCAACACCACTTCACGATGGAAATAGTTAATAGTTAGTAGGTTTTTTATAAATTATTAAGAATAATAATTAATGATATATTTAATTTTAGTCAGTTTTATTAAAGTATGTAGATTTTAGACTTTATAATATTAAAAATAAATAACACTCATTTTAATAGTTAATAGGTTGATTATACATAATTAAGAATAAAATAATAATAAATGATATATTTAATTTCAGTTACTTTTTTAAAGTATGTAGATTTTATACTTTATAATATTGAAAATAAATAGAACACTCACTTCAAAATATCTAGGCTAAAAGATTAATTAAAGTTAAATAAATTAATCTAAATAAGAGAGTCAAGTTTAGATTAAGCTCTTAAATATGGATTAAAAATAGAAATGGAGGGAGGGGCTTAGCTCTGTATAATAAATGGATGTTCTACTATAGTGTGCCCTTTGTGCTCCAACTAGACTTTTGATAGATCATGTTTGTGACTATTGAGAGGTTTGAAAAATTAGAAATTGACCTTTTATTTGTTGAGTTTCAACCCTTCACCCATGGCCTTGATCTCTTAAATTGTCACCTTGAACCTAATTTGTAGCCTTAAAAGTGGACATGCAACTTTGAATTGTGAATGTTGGATCTTCAAATTTCTATTTTTCATTGAATATAAAAAATGTCGGTACTTAAAATAAGCTTATTAGAGATTTCGATGTTAGGATAGAGAAGTCAACTATATTCCCACCTTGCAACTTAGTCTAGCCTCTTAATTAATTCAATGATTTGGAACAATTTTGTACATAACCATGCTAAGAAGAAAAAATTCATTTATGTTTGTCCTTATGAAAAATTGATATCAATTCTATACTCTTAGATGCAAATGATCTAGATATGTGGTAACTAGTGTGGATGGATGCCTAAAAAACCTAGGGCTTTTCGATTTTATACAATATTGTAACACACAATTTTGAATATTTTGGCCTAAGTGAATGGGCAATGACTATTTAAAGGCATGTTGACCTCGACACATGATTAATTTCAATTTCATAATGTAAGGATCAACACCAAATGTGTGGTCTTAAATCAAGTTCATGGTTGCAAATGCAATATTGAGCTAGGACAACACATAATAGGTTTAAAGGTTAGGTCTAAATCACTAAGGTATATAAGAACTTATAATAAAATCAAATACAAGTTGGATGTTAACTCTCGCATAGAAATATGCCATTCAGATACTAAAATATTTCACTAAAGACAAAGGGTAAAAGAAAGTCGAAAATGAGTGAGAAAAGTGCCAATTATTCTCTTTTCACCCTTAAAAATTATATCTTTGTTACCTTAGTTTTTTTGACACTCCCAAATTCATGCCCACTTATTTAATTTTTTTGCCTAAGTTATGAGTGTGTCGGTCTTTCCCCTGGTTTTTAAAACCTCATTGGGTCTCAAAAAATTTGTCACAACCCTATCTTGACCCTATACCTCTTAGGAAAGCTTCAAGTTTTCTATTTAGCTAAAGTTTTTGAAGTAATGGTAGAGCTCAACATGGTTTTTATAACCTCTTATAGCCTCGATTGAAGAATTTAAAAGGTATAAGTTGAAGTGAAACTTATGTTATTTCAGAACTCTTGCAATGTTTCAAAACCTTTATCGATCTCTGATAGGGTTTCAAAAACCTTTTTGTTTCTCGATGGTAAGAAAAGTTTTAAGCTTTAGGCATTCCAAAAGAAGTAAGCATGGCGGTAAAATTGGAGATTTTTATAACCCCATCGAAACCCGATATTGATATTTAGGTGATATTTTCAGTATTATCATAAGATGACTAACAATGATAAAGAAAAGTTGTACATGAACATCCAATGGAGATATAAAATTACCAAATTTACTACATTAATAGGAACCAAAGCTCATCACACTTGCATGAAAAGAAAGAATACATTTGCAAGAGAGATAAACACATGAAACAAAGATTATCGAAATACAAAATTCTATATATATATATCATGTTTAAATTCAAAGTGGAAGTATTTTAGTACATTATTTTAAAACACACAATGTGAACATGAGGATTCAAATCCCCTCTAGCACCTCTTGCAATCTTTCAATTTAGGTTGGTGAGAACAAATTCTTGTTGGAATCCAAAAAATGGGAAAATAATGACAACCTCTAGCATGGAGAAGAGTGATAGCCTCCTCGATGAGCCCATGATAAAGAGCAGTGGTGATGTAGATGACATCTCCCACCAAGATAACTCTCAAAAATGCACTGAGCTTTCCTATGGTTTCCTTTACTCCGGACAAGTACGTTGGTTTGATCAGATGCTCTACGACCCTAGTGCCTCAATCCCATTTCATAGAGGTGCAGATAACATTATATACAAAATGCTCCAATAATGGAAAATTATACGCATGGAATTGGCTCAAGAAGTTCTCCTGAATTATCTTCCTAACCACGCCATCTTCCATGCCATTGCATATCAGAAAAAATTCGTTGACAAGCTGGTCTGATACCAATAGCGTATCCAGACTGCACTCTACATTCTCAATTGACAAGTAATCACTTCTTGAAGAAGCATTGCTTCTAGTGCTTGCCATCTTGAGATAATGGAGTTGGAATTGTGAAAATAAAAGTAATTCTCATGAATTTATAGAAATCATATTTCATGGGGGTATGTGCAGGATCATCATGGAAAAATTAGGCCCTTAAGTGGCGAAAAATTTAGAAAAATCAAAGTTAGGCAACTTGACGTAAAAAATTGAATAAGTTATCTATATTATTTCAAAAATATGTAAGAATATAATCTGTAGCAAATTGAATTTAGTTTCTAAACTATTAGGTTTATTTTAAAAAAATCTATTTGGTGAAAATTTGAAATTTCAATGCATTAGTACTTAAATTTTAGGAAAAAAAGTAGGTGTGTCCACCCTAACCACAATAAAATGATAATATTTTTTATAAGATTTTACATATAAGTAGAGGACTCATGTCCCATGTGATGCATATTTTTTTTGCAATTTTTTCAAAGTAAATAATTAAAATTATGATTTTTATTACAAGTTTTAAAAAATATAAAAAACTTGTATGTCTCACCACCTTAACTTGGTCAAAACTTCATGAAATTCATTTTTTTTTTCAATCTCATAGTATGTGAAGCATAGAATGTGACGCATGTTTTGGATTCAAAAAATGTGATACCGTTTGAAAGCTATAGATGTTTTTCAATCAGCCTATCAATCAGGACTTTAGTTGTAATTCAAATAGAAAATGAGTAATAATTATTTATTTAATTCAAATTAAAGCATAATTTATATTGGTATAAAGTTGAGAATCTCCTTTAAAAACCCTTTTTGTTTCATCAATTTTGGGTAAAAAAAAGTCGTTAGCCACATAACCTACACATACCCATCATATTGCCACTTTTTGGCCCATCATGATCCTGCACATACCCATAGTGAGAAGATAAATATTAAATAATTTTCTTGGGAGAAACTAATAATTGCAAGGATGATAGCCTCACTCTAGAAATAAATGAAGGTGGCAATTGATGTGATGGAGTTGCATTAAATGCTTAGTTAAGTAAGCTTTGGTTTCAAATGGAAACCTTTAATTTAACCAGTTCACATGAGTGTAATCACAAAATGAGATATATTGAATTCCAATTTTAAAGGTTGCATGCTGCCTGCATGTACAACAAGCCATTGGGCTTACATACAGGAAATGACGTTTCACTTTCCTATCAAAATCAAATCAAGTGGAGTAATGTAATCATGATTTTCTTAAAATATTCATAAATGTTCTTTGGAGCTCGGTTATACAAAAATTAGGTGACGATAAATTTATGAAATCTCCATTGGAAAAGATGACAGTTACCTTAACAAAAAAGATTCAAAAATAGGGGCATATGAATTTATGTTTAGAGACCTTTGTGGGGGTTTGATGATGCAATGCTAGGAGGATCACAATTCAATTGAACCAATCATTCAAAGCAATGATACAAAATTCTTGCTCTTAGGAATTCTTGGCTTACTTTAAAATAACACAATTGAGAAATCATAAAAAATGAAAAAAATGCAACAAAATTTATTCACTTGACAACTTTCATAAACTGATTCATCTCAAACAATGATTGAGTGCATTCTAGATCACATTGGAAACATTGTCATGACAGCCCACAATTTAATGCAACAAATTGCCATTAATAACTTTCACAAAACAAATAATGAAGCCAATAGCTCTAGTGAGATTGAATACAACACAATTATATAATTTTGAACCAATTTTTATGAAGATCCAATGGTGGAAAATAAAGTTATTGCATTTTTCCCAAAAATGCAAACCCTAGGTAGGGTTCAGACCTGCCCTCACAAAAATGGTCATAACTTATTCAAATATTAATGAAATTTGATGAGATTTGAAGAAAATGAATGTAGATTCACATGGAAACAAAATAAAATTGGTTTCTTATTCAAAATATAGAATTTATAATCCGTACCATCACATTTTTCAGATTGCAAATTTTGCACAATATTGTTAGAATATGGTAGTCTCACCAAAATAGTCATATCTCCCACAAAACTCAATAAAATTTAATGATTAAAAAATAATTGTAAACTAGAAACAAATATATTTACATCCATATATTATACTCCATCATGTATGAGTCCATACCAGGCCATACAATGCATAACTTCAGCCTAAAAACAATGTAAGAATCAGAAAATGCACACAAAATTTGAGGTTTCCATTCATCAAACTTAAAATATAATGCCTCCAACCCCCAATTCAAGATTTGGAGGGTGTATTTATACATTTAAAACCAAAATAAGCTATTTTCAACTACCTTTTGATTATTTTATTGACAAAACACCTTAATGACACTTTTTGACAAGTTGCTTGACAACTTTCTTAAGCAACTTTTACAATTTTTATAATATGGAACAAATTTAAACACTATTTGAAAAATAACTTAAATATGACTTCCTAAGACTCAAATACCTCTAAAATGGTTTGATAAACCTTATTATAAGACCCAATACACAAAATAGAGCAACTATTTACAAATGGCCTCATGGAGGCACGAAATCAAACAGGTGCTGCTGCACCAAACTCCTGGGGCAAAAAGAATTCAAGCCCCTTTGAATTGTCTTCTTCCTGATCTTCCAGTTCCTGTGCACTTTGTACTTTGCATTTTCAACCTTCTTTGGTTCTTTCTTCCTTTTCTTCTTCTTATGCTTTCTCCTATCAATCATCATTGCAACTTGGAGGTTCCAAAACTCCATCATATCATCATACACTTTTCCTTGTCCTTCATGACCTGCACATACACAGTTAAAAAAAAAATTAGAAACAAAACATTGAGACCTTGAGGTATCCTCCTTATGTTCTTGTACTTCAAACTCCTCTTCACCCATGACCAACTTATCAATAGCATTTCACTTCAAAAGAAATTCACTTGCAACCTCAATGTCCTTGTCTTCTTCTACCTTGATGATTTCCTCTTCCTCTTGTTTGACTTGTCCATTACCACCCTTACTATCCCATTCTTCTTCAATGGCTGCATATTGTGCCCATAAGTCTTCTTCTTCATCTTTGACTGAATTTTCTACCCTCTTCTATTTTCTTTGCTTCTTCATAATATTCTTTAGAGGCCATCTTAACTTCTTTGTCATTGGTATATGCCAACTCCTTTGTGCTTTCTCAAGAAGTTGTATTTCCTTAGCTAATCTTTCCACCTTTTTACTTATCTCTTCCAAGGTTTTCTCAAACTCTATTTGTCTTGACTTCTTTCTTTCCTTCTTTCTCATTTCCTTTTCCTCTCTTTTTGTGAATCCGCAGCTTGCTAACATCTTCTAAAAAAATCCATCTTCACAAGCAAGTCTTTCCTTGCTTCCACTTCACATTGCCACACCTAGGAAATCAGGTTCCTTCCTCAACCTGCACAACACAACCACAAACACAAACACTTCCTCTACCCAGACCTTATTGGGCTTTGATACCAATTTGATGCAGTGCTAGGAGGATCACAATTCAACTCAACCAATCATTCAAAGCAATGATACAAAATTATTTCTCTTAGGAATTCTTGGCTTACTTTGCAATAAGACAAATGAGAAATCATAAAAAATGACAAAAATTCAACAAAATTTATTCACTTGACAACTTTCATAAACTGATTCATCTCAAACAATGATTGAGTGCATTCAAGATCATATTGGAAATATTGTCATGGCAACCCACAATTTAATGCAATGAACTGTCATTAATAACTTTCAGGAAAAAAATAATGAAGCCAATCTATCCAGTGAGATTGAAGACAACATAATTATGTACTTTTCCTTCAATTTTATGAAGATCCAACAGTGGGAAAGAAAGTTATTGCATTTTTTCCAAAACTGAAAACCCTAGGTAGGGTTCAAACCTACCCTCACATAAATGGTCATAACTTATTCAAATCTTAATGAAATTTGATGAGACTTGAAGAAAATGAAATTATATTCGCATGAAAACAAAAAAAAAATGGTTTTAGATCCAAAATATAGACTGTACAATCTGTACGATCACATTTTTCAGATTGCAAATTCTACACAATATTGCTAGAATAGGGCAGTCTCACAAAATAGTCATATCTCCCACAAATTTCAATAAAATTCAATGAGTCAAAAAGAATTGTAAAATAGAAACAAATATATTTCCATCCATATATTATAATCCATCATATGAGTCCATACTAGGCTGTACAATGCACAACTTCAGCCTGAAAACAATGTAAGAATAAAAAAATGCACACAAAATTTGAGGTTTCCATTCATCAAACTTTAAAAATAATGTCTCCAACCCCCAATTCAAGTCTTGGAGGGTGTATTTACACATTTCCAACCAAAACCAACTATTTTCAAATATCTTTTGATTAGTTTGTTGACAAAACAACTTAATGACACTTTTGACAAGTTGCTTGACAACTTTCTTGAGCAATTGTCATAATTTTTACAATATGGAACTTCAAACATTATTTTTAAATGCCTTAAAATATGACTTCCTAAAACTCAAACACCTCTAAAATGGTTTGATAAACCTTATTATAAGACACAATACACAAAATAGAATAACTATTTACAAATGACCTCATGGAGGCAAGAAATCAAACAGGTGCTCCTGCACCGTCTGATCTTTAGTTTCTAAATTGCATTGTAATGTATAAGGAAATAAAAGGGATCATTTTGGACTAGTTTTGATTTTGAAGTTACTCCTTGTCTTTGAACATTGAATGGTGAATGTAATATTCATATTAGGTAAGTTTGTGTTCAACTTAAACAATATTTGAAGTTTCATCCTTTGTGAATTGAATATTTCTTTTTGTTATATCTATTTGTTTTGGAAATGGAATCAAATCTGTTTAAAAAGACTATTATATCTACCATTGTAATTGTAACCTTTGCATCATTATTTTGATAGTAGTTTTTCAGTTTGTCACATTGATTCCATAGTTATGGGTCAACGTTGATACACCTTTCTCACTTTATGGTTAAAAGGGTATTCATTGATGGTTAATTAAAACATCCGAGGGAGATGTACCTCATTAAAAAGTTAGAGGAGGATCACAAATGAAATTGTGATCTCTCCCTTTTGTTAGTAGCTTTGTTCTTATTTAGTTGGCTATAGAGTTGATAATAAATACATTTATGTAAGGGAATTTAATCTATTCACCAATAGATTTTTTGTAACTCTACTAAGGACTGAATGAGACATTACAATGGTTTCCTTGTCATGTATTGATATGGTTCTACCACATGAAAATGTTTTCTTATGTTGCAACCAAACTTGGATTAGATGCAAGTAGAATAAGAAGATATCATTGTTGGGAATAGGATGCCATTTAATTGCAATCCTAAATATATTCATGTATCTCCTAAGTCCTTGGAAAGTGTTCTCCAACACTAGGATTAGAAAGAGATTAAATTTGAATGAAATGGACATGTAAATTAAAATTTGAAATTATTCCTAAATGATAGGAACATGTGGGGACATCCAAGAAGAGCTCCTAAAAAATAGGAGCACATGAGGCACCCACATGGAAGGTGGAACCCACCTTGCTTAAAAGTTAACTATTTGGAGGATTGATAACACTTCAGTAATGCATATTTTGATCCTAAAAATTAGGGATTGATATTTATTTGAGGTTAGTTCAATTCAGTTATGGTTTAGTTATCTTCAGTTGCATGTAGTTAGTTTGAGTTGAATGCTAGTTGACTTGAGTTGCATGACTAATGAATTCAATTACATGAAAGATAATAGGTGGATACATTTAGTTAAGTGGGGATGATCAATCATGCATAATGTTTGCATGAATTGGTGGAGAGCTATGTTTCAGTTAACTAAGACTAACTTGGACCCACCTTGGGTGCCCAAGTTGGCATCTTTGAGTTAGCACCTTTTGCATGATAAGATATTTACAAGGCTTAGTTAAGTGGGCCCATTCTTGGGTGCCAATTTTGAGGTAACACTTGCAAGATATTTTCTTGACCAACGTTCAATTAAGTGTTCAGTTTGGGGCACTTAAATTGAGGAAGACTTTGGTTTGATCACCAATTACATTATGGAACTCTACTTACACAATCTAGGCATAGATTTTTGTGAGGAGCTTTATGCTCTTGTAATTGAAAACTCTTATAAGTTTACATGCTCATTGGTTGTCTATTAATTGTATCAAGTGCATCAGAGTTGGTTGCAGGTTAGCAAATTGAGCTTGTGCATGTGTGAGGGTTTGAAGCATGGCATGGGATGTGTGGATTCATGCTTGGTCACATGGAATGCATGGATAGCTTGTGCTGTAGAAAGTGTATGAGAGTTTATTTGTAGGTTGTGAAGAAGGATTTTTGAAGGAAAGGAAGCATATCAATCAAGGATTGATACAATATTATTGTAATCTTGTTCTAAGGCTAAATAATACAAGCACTATTAATTCTGGTGGTAGACCTTTTTCCCGAAAGGGTTTCTCCATGTATATGATATGTCACTTCTATCTTCTTGTCTCATTCTTCTACAATATACTATCTCTTTCTATAATTGGTAAAATTGACCTAAACAAATAATCATACACAAAGAATTGTGACAAAGAACACTTAATTAAATCTATAGTCTCATAGGTTTACAAGTTTTAAGCTACAATTTCACCTTCATTTTCAAGAGTTGGTATCAGAGCTAATGGTTGGGTAGAGTTTGGGACACCTTTCTCTTAAAAGTTTGAAAGTTTTTTGGTTGTAGTGGGAGATTTTACTATTGTGTTATTGCGGATTTATAAAATAAGTGTGTTATAATGAGTTCTACTTCTTGTCTAGATATTGAAAGATTCAATGGATCTAGTTATGAGATGTGGAAACTAAAAATAGAGTTGTATGTAAAATTTAATATATGTATTTGGGTTGATGGCTGTAAGACTTGGTATGGCTTGCTCAATCCCTAAAAGGAAAGGCCTAGTAAGAGAGGAGTTCTCCCAAATGGTAAGGGGGCGGGGTGTTGGGTTAAACTAGTTCTTGAGTTAGAGTTAGTGGATTAACCTTTAGTGGTCTTTAGCACATGGTTTTGTGCTAGTTGTATTGGTCCATGGTTATTGGAACTCATGGTTTTGAATGTATGGAAGTTTATACAATGGCTTGGTGACTCCATTGTAAGTGCAATTGGTAGTTTGATGTATTCAATGGTTTGTACAAGACCATAGATAGCCCAAGTAGTGGGAGTTCTAAGTAGGTTTATGTTTAACCTTGGTAAAGAACATTGGACTTATGTTAAGAGGGTGTTTAGATATTTATGAGGTACTTCTGATTACTGATTGGTTTATCATGGTGCTAATGATATTAATATTATGTATAGATCATTGGAGATATAGGGTTTTGTTGATTCAGATTGGGCAGAAGACCTGGACAGTAGGAGGTCGACAAGTGGCTATGTGTTTACTTTGTTTGGAGCTGCGGTTAGTTGGATGAGTAAGAGGCAGCCCACAATTGCTTTGTCCACCACAAAAATAGAGTACATGGCTGCTATAATAGCCACCTTCCGAGAAGGAAATTATTTATGTTTTGACAAGTCCGCTTTCCCAAGCTACAGTACAATCTGAATTCGAAAGGCAAAATATAACTCTTATTCTGGATTGATGCTTAGAGGTTTCAGATGATGACTTTCTCTAATAAAAAATCAAGGTAAATCACTAAATACCTCTTCTCCATTATATATAACATCTGAATTGGAAAAAGAAGTTTATGTAAAGTTAGTGATTATGGAGGCTCCCGAGCAAACAAGAATGTCTAAAGACAGCCACAACGCTAATTGGTCTAGTTATTTTAATCTACTCTTTCTATCAGGTAATTTTTGTGATATTAAGAATAATCCGTTGTATCTACAGTTTCAGTTGAAGGAATTAATGAACCTAAATTGAAAGGAGATGAAGAAGTTACTGAAAAATATACTATGATGATAAACCATAAAAATAACAGAATGAATCCCAAATATGAAAGTCCACTGCTTAATAAAAATGAGTTCTTAATTTAATAAAAAAACAAGTTTCACTTACTTGATGGTGATATCTAGTCAACTTTCCTTTGATGGATCAAGAATCATTCTCCCAGCCAAGATTTCTACAAACAGACCAGCCGGACAAAGTGTAAAGTTGATGCTTTAACAAACATTTCCTTTAACTATTGGCAAACAGAATCATTTCATCACCTTTCTTAGGTAATAGCATCATTTCTTATTTGAAGTTGTTTGATTTCATCATTTTCCCTTTTTCTGGTTATTTCTAACTCCTACTTCTCTTCAAATGATTCCTTACTGTATCTTAATCCATTTTCTTAACATGATTATTCTCTCCTAGCTGTGAAAATTATATTGCTCTTCTAAAAAGTATGATACCAATTCCTATCTAAAAGCTGAAATGACCCATATCTTTTCCACACATTTTCCATATAAAATATAGTCCAAGTCCAATTCATCAAAATACCAAGAATCAAGAGAAGACCATAGTACGTAGATTGCATTGCAAAACACTTTACATCCCAACTTTCAGTGACATAATATATGCCCACAAAGAAACTTACCTGCTACAATGGGTACCCAAAACATTGAAATGTTTTTACCTTTGAAGAACATATCTGAAAAGAGCTGTGAAAATATTGAAATGTTTGGTGATGAAAACATTCATCCAGGGTCTGGCATGAAAAGGAGATCAAGATGCCTTACCAAGAATGACCTGTTCACTAACATTAACACAATATATAAGTGTTTTTTCTTGGTGGGCAAGTCATCCTTGGCTGGGCAGCAAGCTCTACTTTTACATGCAAGCCTCATGAATGATAGAGTTTCTCTAACAATGAATCAGATTCGGAACTTCTTTTCTTGCAGCTGCAAATGAGAAATGTGAAGAGAGAAGGGAGAGGAGGATGTATATATGGTAGCATAATTTATGCATGTAAATGGAATTGACAAATTTGGAATAACTTGGTTGGACTGACTTACTATTTTTCAACAATACATTATTGAAGAAGGGCATATTTCTAGGCCATGTTTGTAAGTGGTAACGTGTCCATAGCTTTTGACACAGGGAACAATTCAGATTCATACTAATCTCCACCCCAAATGCTCCTCACAGGAGGGGCAGATTCCTCCTTAGATACCAGAACATTATATAGATGGTATAGGCTACATCTTTTTCGAATTTCTCCAATTTTGTCCTGGTCTTTATGGACAAAGATAATTGAGAATATGCCTTTGTTTTTCCACATGATAAAAGATCACAATAATTTGATACTTTATGGTATATGCTTACAAATATAGCATGTTAGGTATAGCTGATTTAAAGTATGAGTATATAGTGTAAAGTAGTTATGAGTTTTAGTAGGGGATAAGGTTCTCATGGATTAAAGTGAGTTATTCTTATAAATTTTCATAGGGAGATAATTAAAATAATTTAATTTTAAATTTTATAGTTATAAGTTATATAATATGATAAAAATTATTGAGAACATGTCGTTAACTTTTAACATGATATCTATTTAAAAATAATTTTCAATTTCATAGTTTATATATAAGATATACAAATATCACAATGATAATTTATAACATAAACAAGAATAAATTTTTGCTACCCTACTTTAAATTTGTTTAATTAACTTTAGTTAATAATGATTTAAAATTATAAATGAATAGGGTAATTCAAAAAGGATGAGACATGCTTCAAGATAGAGGGAAGGCCTTAGAGTTATTTTGATCGATCTCCTAAGAGAGAATAATATGTTGCAAACATGTCAAGCAAGTGATGTAGATGCGAATATTGTGGAATAATGAATTGATGTAGTGCATGATTATAAAATCTACACTTTGGATGCTCTAGAATCATATATCTTTCAATTTATTCTAGTTGCCCTTAAATACATGTGAATAGTCACTATCTAAGTTTTTGGCATACAAACTAAGAGATAGTGGCTATTCTTGAAAGGATCAACTTTAGGGAACAAAATTTAAAATTTGAAGATAGAGAAATAGGTTGTGCCATGCAACCTAGCCCAAGTTGACAAAATTATTTTCTGTGTCAATTAATTAAGGTTAGGTAGTCTACAATGGCAATTGTCTTATGATTGTTGTGTAGGAGTCTATTTGTGTGCCAAACAAGTCTAATAAATGGTTATGGCTATTCATTTAAAGTATACATGTATAAAGTAACATAAAATGAAGGTGTAAAAGTGCAAGGTATAAATTTTTATCTATTTAATAAAATATAATAATATTATTAGGAAAAATTATGTTTTTTGATTAGTTAATTGAGGGTTCTATTAGGTGCTCATCAACAAAGTGGATTAAAAAAAGATGACATAAGGTCAAACCTAGGTCAAAACCATAAATAAAAGATAAAAGACCCAACATCTTCCAAAATTATAAAAAAATGTCTAAACCTTGTCATACAAATTGAAAAGACAAAAATACAATACCCTTCACCTCCATTCTACTAGCTTTTGACCTTTCCTTTTTTATTACATCACTAACCTTTTCTAAAACTCAAGATATACATTTCTTCTTGCATTTCAACACCTTCTACCTTCTTATCAATAAGTTAGAAGATGTCATGCTACTCTTCCCCAACACCACTTCAAGATGGAAATAGTTAATAGTTGGTTGAAATGAATTATTAAGAATAAAATAATAATTAATGATATATTTAAGATGAAAATAGTTAATAGTTGGTTGAAATAAATTATTAAGAATAAAATAATAATGAATGATATATTTAATTTTAGTTAATTTTATTAAGGTATGTAGATTTTATACTTTATAATGTTGAAAATAAATAACACTCATTTTAATAGAATTATACATAATTAAGAATACAATAATATATTTAATTTTAGTTAGTTTTATTAAAGTATGTAGATTTTAGACTTTATTATATTGAAAATATAATATAACACTTATTTTAAAAATATCTAGAGGTTAAAATATTAAGAAAAGTAATTAAAATAAATTAATCTAAATAAGAGAGTCAAGTCTAGATTAAGCTCTTAAATATGGATTAAAAATAGTAATGAAGGAGAGAGGGGTTTAGCTCTATGTGTAATAAATGGAGGATCTACTATAGTGTGCCCTTTGTGCTCCAACTAGAATTTTGATAGATCATGTTTGTGACTGTTGAGAGGTTTGATAAATTAGAAATTGACCTTTGCTTTGTTGAGTTTCAACCCTTCACCCATGGTGCTGATCTCTTAAATTGTCACCTTGAACCTAATTTGTGGCCTTAAAATTGGACATGCAACCTTGAATTGTGAATGTGAATCTTCAAATTTCTATTTTTTATTGAATATAAAAAATGGTGATACTTAAAATAAACTTATTAGAGGTTTCAATGTTAGGATAGGGATGTCAACTATATTCCCACCTTGCACCTTAGCCTAGTCTCTGAATTAATTCAATGATTTGGAACAATTTTACATAGCCATGCTAAGAAAAAAAACACATTTATGTTTGTCCTTATGAAGATAGATGCTAAATCTATACTCTTAGATGCAAATGATCTAGATATGTGGTAACTAGTGTGGAGGTATGCCTAAAAACCCTAGGGATTTTCCATAAATATACAATATTGTAGCACATAATTTTGAATGTTTTGGCCTTAAGCGAATGGGAAATGACTATTTAAAGGCATGCTGACTTCAAACCATGATAATTTTGTTTTTATAATTTAAGGATCAATACCAAATGTGTGGTCTTAAACCAAGTTCATGGTTGAAAATGAAATATTGAACTAGGACAACACATAATAGATTTAAAGGGTAGGTCTAGATAAGAAATTATAATCAAATCAAATACAAGTTAGATGTTAAATCTTACATAGAAATATGCTATTCAGATATTAAATTATTGCACTGAAGAGAAAGGGTCAAAGAAAGTCCAAAATGAGTGAGAAAAGTGCCTTGAGTATTCTCTTTTCAACCTTAAAAATTATATCTCTAAAGTGAAAGACATAATATTACATGGATAATTAGGTAGTGGATAATGCCTCTCTATCAATTGAAAACTTACATTATGGGTAATTGGACCTTTAATCTATTTCTTATTTTTTTAAAATTAGTATGAAAGTATAAATTCTTTTCTCCTCTTCCTTTGTTTGACCTTCATTTGCTAGCATGTGACTATAATTGATTATAGCATCTTAAATTGTTTCCGATCACAA
This sequence comes from Sequoia sempervirens, assembly GCA_007258455.2. Classification (NCBI taxonomy): domain Eukaryota; kingdom Viridiplantae; phylum Streptophyta; class Pinopsida; order Cupressales; family Cupressaceae; genus Sequoia; species Sequoia sempervirens. The sequence continues at coordinate 826,715,163 of VDFB02271358.1, read as the reverse complement.
TTTCATGCTAGGTTTGGGACCCAATTTCGTGCATGTGAGTTATTATGTTTGTGATGTACAATTTTTGCTACCTTTTTAGGAAACTTAAGTAAATCTCTATTTATCAATCCTTCGCAGAGAAATTTTTTCTTGGACCTAAGTGTTCAATGCGAAACCGGTTTAGCTTACATTTATAAAAAAATTGAATTAAATTGCATTTTTTCTATAATATGAATTACTTTGTTAAGGCATTAGATTATTTGAATATCTTAAATTTGCATTTGCAAACATTTTATGTTCACTTTGGAAAAACAAATCATTTAAAATCTTTGTTCTTTACAAAACAAAAACCTAAAACACCTTTTATTTTTTTGACTTGTCATTAGTATATTCTTCTTGTCATCACTTTCTTCTATCTTTTAATTCTTAGGAACATTTATGTGTCCTAAAACTTGAAGAGAAATGGATATCCCAGAAAGCCATCTGAGAACCAATATACGCACCTCCAGTATCATTTATTTTTTGTGATACAAGCATATACAACTATGTCTTAAAGCGAAAAATGGGCACAATTTATTTTCTATCACATTAATCCTTAGAGGAAATAAATGTAGTTTTCCAATCATTAAAAGTTTCAGTAGCATAAGACATGTAAATTAAAATTTAAAGAACAAAATAATAGACATGAGAGAAAGAACACAAATATACATGGGGAAAACCCTTTTGAGTAAAAAACCCCACACTCCAACAACATAGAACCATTGTATTACCAGTAACAAAACCAGTTACAATACAATTACAGTGTCTATGCTCATGTAGGCTTGAACCAATGTACCTATCTATAACAACAATGTTAGAATACACTTACAAGCTCACAACTTGAACTTGGAGATTACATCTTTCTCTTTTGGAGATAATATGACAACATAACCCCTACAAAACAAATAACTCTCTCTCTTGACTCCTCTAGCACAACACCTATATTTATAGAGTATATAGTGCCCAGGATAGAATTTCCCTTAAACCCATTCCCATGCATGAACATGCAAAAAGAAATGCACTAAATGCAAAAGCACATGCAACATGCGCATACAAAAACACCTGTAAAAAATAAAGGCATCAACATTTCAAGTTGACTCAACTAGGAATAGAAATTGCATTCATACACAACTCCCCTTACAAATATCAACTTCCAATCTTGAATTTTCAAAGTGGGTGGCATCTTCCAAAAATTTAGGAACATGGCATAGTTAACTCAACATGCCTTGACACATGTCACCTTCGTGCAACTCTAAGAAGGTTTTGCAAACTCCTCTCTCCAAATGACCACACAAGTGATAAGTGTCACTATGACACACCTCTATAAAGTAGGTACAGACAACAATGATTTCATGAAGTTCCTAGGTGACATGTGGCACTCTGTTGAGCTCCACGCCTTGCATGTAGGATATAACACTCCCCGAAGAGTCCCACAAAGTGATATGATAACTATTATAGTTGCAAACTTAGAATATATTTATATTTGCATAATTATTTATCCAAAAATAATGCTAGGACTCAAAGGTTGAGACACCTTAATCCCAAAAAGACTTGTACTCAAGTGATTTATGAGTTTCATGACCATATTCTATATCCAACACTCCTATTAGAAGAGGTTATTGACTTATGGCTTTCCATGCTTTGAATAGCTTCAATGTTGAGCCCGAGTTTGTTAATTCTTTCACTTAAGGAACTGTTATAACACAATCATCTTTGAACCCAACACCTATCTTTCTAATGATCTCTAAGTCAAAACCTTTTCATGATTTCCTTGGGTTTGGTAACTTTGTGGCCTATGTTTATGAAGATTGACTCCAAAATCTAGACTTGAAATTGGTTGATCTCCAACAATTCTTGAGTACGAAACATTTGGCTAGAGATGATGTCCCTATCATTAGGAATCTCAATAAATTGTTAGTTAATGACATGGTGCAAAAGGTGTAGAAGTCCTACATATTCTAGCTCACATAGTGGATTCAAACATAATAACATCTACTAGTTGCACAAGTATTTTTAATAATACATCCCCTCAAAACCAAATGGGGACACAAGTGTTGATGTGACATCTCCTATTCCAACATTCACTTTTGTTATAACTATTGCTGCATAATTTGGCAATGGTATTAACACTAGTATTGAGTTACATGTGGAAATCCTATAAATTAGTATAGATTTGTCCCACATTCCTCCACCATCCCATTTAATTCTTAAGATGTCAATACACTAATTTACCAATATGTTCCAAAATTCACCTACCAAAATACCAATCCACCTATTGCTACCACTAGTCCTTCACATTCTACCAATTCTCAAACCCTTTCACTCACTGATCCTATCATTAACCAACTATTGAAAAATATGAGCTCTTTACAAAATAAAATATCCAATATGAATCAAAACCAATCCCAATCAAATAATACATCATACTTCACTTATAGCCCATTGTCATTCATAATCCTAAAACTCCAATACCACAAAACATTGAAACACCCTATTTTGAGAAGTATAATGGAAAATGAAATTCTAATAACCACATGTTAGATTTTACCGTATTATGCAATGATTTCCTCTTCAAGGATTCTATTTTTAACCAAGATCTTTCGCCAATCATTAAAAGACACACCCTTGGATTAGCTTTATTCATTACCTAATAATTTAATCCACTCTTTTCAACAACTTGTCAATCAATTTCTCCAATATTTCCAAGCTAACATTTGACCTCAAGTCACATTGACTGATTTGGTTCATTATAAGCAAGGAGCCAAGGACAAGGCAATTGATTTCATAGGGTGATATCAAGATCTCTTCTCTCAAACCCCATATTCCCTTTTGGATGTTGATGTGCAATGAGTTTTCATTGGAAACCTACTACTACATGCATTCAAGATAATATTATATTGATGTGATATACCTTATTCACATATCTTTGCAGAACTCTTTGTGATTACCAATTTTTAGTGTAGTGTAAAAAAGGGGATATTAGATATAACTAGTAGATTAACTAGGATCAACTTCTTTTCTTTCCCTATATTAGAGAACAAACCAACTAGGGTTTGATGATTGGCTAGATGCATCAAAAGGAGAGCCGATTTGCTAGGGTTTGGTTCTTTTGAGTTGTAAAGAGGACAAAATTGATGTAGTATTTAATATGCCTATTTGAAATGAACCCTAGAGATCTAAATATGCAATTTATTGCATAGAAAAAATGAAAGTTAACAAAATAGACACAAACCAAAAAATAGTGACAGAGAGGAAATTGAACATAAAAATTGAGCATGATTTTGAGGGTCAAGGGAAAGGGTGCCCTTGAAGAGAGATGATGCTTGTTGGTTTTTCAAACTTTAGATGAAAGGTTACAATCTACTCTATGTTTTTATGTAGCCTTTTATTGACGAAACTTTTAGATTTGTCTTCCTAAGTCAAACCACGCTTTTCTATTTCCACCTCCATGAAAAAAAATGATGATGATAAAGAGGGAATACCCTAGGTCGAGAAAAGGCTAAATAAATAATGTTCATGACTATAATTTAACAAATAATAATGGTTATGGTTACCTTAGGTGTGTTCAAAGTCTCTATTGAAGTGATTTCCACATCATAAGTTGCCACTAAAGGTTGTTTGATGGTGAACCAAAGGAAATAGGGTGCTCCACCTTTTAGGAGATGGAACACATAAGGGGACCTATTTCACTCTTGGTTCATTCAAGGAAACCCTAGAGATCCCAACCTAATGATCTAATTAGGAAAAGAGATTACTACAAGGTCTCCTTGGGTGTGATTAAAAAGGGGTTCACCACTAAGAAAATGCTTAGCTCAAGAAAGAAATGAAAGCAATACAAAAATCTAGCTATAATATGACTTAGAAAATTAAGAACATGAAATCAGATTAATAAAAGAAAATGAAACATAAAGGTACCTAGAAGAATTCAATGTAGTCAAAACAAGGTCTAAAACCTTAAAATTCTACTCTTTTATGTGCACTAGGACTCATACGCTAGGTTGGGCGATTTAGTCCCACTATAGGGTTTCTGAGTAGACTCTAGAATCTCCTTGTGACTAGTCTGAATATGGAAAAAATTGGAAAAAAGGCTATACTGGGACTCATATGCCCAAACTGTTGTAAAGTGTCCTACTTTTTTGCAAAGTGTCCCAAGAGAAAAAATTTGAATTGAAACTTTTGAGCCTTTGAAGATCGATTAAATAAGAACTTTTCCACTGATTTCATGAAAATATGTTGGATATCTTGCTCTAAATCTAAGTTTTCGTGAGCCTTGCAACTTATGACAACTATGCAATTTTGGTACTTTTGAAGGCTTCAAATCCACTTTTTCTTCAACCTATAAACCTGCAACATACAAAGAGAGGGAAAAAATGTTTTTTTGTTAGGGAATGGGGGTTTGACTTGGTCAAACCCTGTTTTAGTAATCAAACCTTAATGAGAAACAAAGCAGGGTGATCCCACAATATTGGTTTAAAATTTCTGGGAGATCCTGATTTTTGCTAAAATCACATATTTTTAGAAAATATAATGATTTAAGCCTTGAAAATTTCCATTTAAAGGATTCCAATTGAAGAGGGTTTGATCAAATCACCTTAGATCAAACCCCCTTGGATAGAACCCCTCTAGTTTTAGACCATACCTATAATGGAGTCTCCTTTACACCTATCAAAATGCTGATAAAAAACCACTTTTGATTTACCTTTTGGGGGATCAAATGAATTCATTTAAAATTTATTTTTTGCAAGTATGTAGTCCTTATTATAAGCTTCCCAAAAAGTATAATTTTATTATTAAATTTATTTTTTATTTCTTGTGAATGTAGGTTTTTCACCGAAAATCAAGCTTTGTATTCTTCACATGTGGAAAAAGAGCAGATTATCAATTTTTTTTGAAAAATATCAATGCACTAGATGTTGAAATCCTTGTTCCAACAAAAATAAATAATGAATTTCAATACATACAAAAAAAGTTATATTGTAGACAATCCACCTATGTTTGAATTGTAATTGGTTTGACTTCGAAACTTGATTAAGGAAAAAATAGTCAATAAAACCAATTCCATAGTGTTCAATATTCAATTAAACCAATTTCATATTTTTTTCAAACTTAGTTCTTTTTAGCACAAAACTCAAAATAATTTTAAATTTCTAGTGGGATTTTGTCCTCTAACCCTTGAGGTCGGCCTGTGACATGTTATTTTTGGGAAATTCTAGTAAAATCAAGTATAAATAGGGGTTTTTCTCCTCATTTTACATCTCCTACAATCTATTACTTCATCAAGCATTCAAGCAATCATAATTCTCAATCAATCAAGCAATCAAGCATTATCAAGTCATCCATTAGAGCACTTCATTGCATATCTTTAGATTTCTACATCAAGGGATTGTTAAGTTTGTGACATTGCATATTGTTCATTTATCATTCTCTTTCCATTTCATTTCATTTTATAAGGTTTGATTACTAAAGTGGGGTTTGACCAAGGCAAACCCCTATAGTCTAACCCTCAACCATTTCCCCCCTTTTGCATGCGTGTTTGTAGACTTTATATGCAGATTTGTCAAGAAAATAGGTATTAAAAAGTGGTCAAGAAGTCTTCAAAGTGAATCAAGTTATCACAACCATAATTCAAGCTTGGAGAGACTTTTCACCCCAGTTTCTGGAGAATTAAGTGCGGACCTCCATCAAGAAAGCAAGTGCAGATTTGAGACTACAAGATTCTGTCTTGAAACTCCTAAGATTTGTAGGAGGAATAAGTCACCACTACTGGTGGATTAGTCCTGCTTTAAAGCTTGAAAAGTTATTTTGACATTTTTGGATACCTATTTGTCAGATTCTTATTTTGGCAAAGTATCTCGAAATTAGGACTACGTCACCCAGCTTGGCGTAAGTGTCCTAGCCAACATTGTTAGCCAAATTTTCAAGATTCCAGAATATCCTAGCATCAGATTCCATATTCTAGGTGCATCTCTTTCATTTTGTTTTGTTATTTCATCATTTACTTGCATTTTTAGGCATTTTTGCATATCACATTGTGTTTTCTAGCACTTCACATTTCTTAGGTTTTGCATCATTAGATCATTTCATTTTCAGATCAGCGCATTAGAACATTTTAATTAGACATAATACACATCATTTACATTAAATTTGAGTGTAGAAATTTCCCATTTTGGCCCATTTCTTTCTCCTTTTATGTGAAAAACCCTATAAGTGCAAGAAAACATTTGGGTGCCAAAATCATTGTCCACACATTTGTTAAATGTTAGGATTATCCATATAAAAATGCATTTAATTAGGATTGTGGATGAAAAATAGGACCAAATAAGGCATAAATAACTCCAATTAATTAGTAAAGCCCAACAACACCCTAAATAAGGCACAATTATGTCCATTTAGTTTAAAAGGGCCCTAAACTAATGTGAATGTGTAAAGCACATTACAACACTAAATCAAGGCAACATTAGGCTCATTTTAATATTAATTATTCCCAAATTAGGTGAGGAAAATGGATATTTTTTTATGTCACTACATTTAGCCCCCACTTTAGTGAGAGGAGGAACTTGCTTCAAACTCACATGAAAGTAGACATTCAAGAGTGGTCCAAGTTTGCCAATGTGAATGACATAGAATGAAAAAGATCAAGGGGGTTGTCAAGCCCCTAGGATCCAAGATCCTACATAAAACCAACATAAGTGCAAAAGGACATACACAAGGTGTATGATACATGCAACACCAAGATACATAAACATACAATGTCAAATACATAAAGAAAAAAGTAGAAAGAAACAATGGTGGATCAAGCCTCAACCGTTTATCTGACACAATGTGGATCAAGCCTTAGTTTTTTCTCAAAAACACACACTCACTCTGAGGCAACAAAACTTTAGGTTGTCTACTGGGTGAGTATCCAAAAAGGGTGGCTTAGTGAGAAAGTCATGCCTTTGTATCGACTTCTCACTGTATAATTAGAAAGTCATGTGCATGTTAAGGCTTCTCATCATACTAACCATACCAAAGCTACCCCTATGATAAATTCAATAGGGTGCCACAAAATGAAACTTCAAGCTTCAGAAGGCTAACAAGCTACGTTAAGCACTTATGAAAATTTATGCATGCAAAGGGATTGTTCAAAGGGATCTTTGCTTAATTCATATAAGGTCTCTTCTTAGGGAACATCGCGCCTAATGTCTCGAAAAGAGGAAAAATAAAATAATTATCATGCTCTCAGAGGAAATCAAACCCAATAACACAACCAAGGAAAAGATACATCACAAGAATAAAGAAAATCACACAGCGAAACATGAGTGTTGATGTATGCCCCCAATTTAAAGTGGTTGCTAACACTATTGCTATGAGAAATTGCTTTAAATTAGAAGAAGACATGAGAGATTATTCAGAAATCCCTATGCCAAGTCATATGTTCCTGAATGAAACTACATCATGAAAATAGGGTTGAAATACTAAAGATAACTTAGTACGTCACATGCAATCCAAACTAAGGCATGCCATCCACATCCCAAGATTTCTACTATATATACATAGAAGGTGGTCAACTAGCCAAAAGAGACAATGATAAGTGCCATATGAGGACAAGGCTACCAAACCCCTTGCCCCTACTGAGTGCAAGAAAAGGATGAGACGAGATGATTGATGAGAAATATGAAAATCAATATCAATTAGGGGAACTAAGTGCTTCAACACAAGGAAGAGCACCGCAATCCTTAAGATGTTGAATTTTACTACTCGAAGCCTTACATTCATTAGTAGAATGACCATGAACTCTATGATATGCACAAAATTAATTCTTATAGTTAAATTTCTTTCATGTTCTTGGAGGGAGGGATATCAAACGATCTTGGAGGAGTCTCAATAAGATACTCTCTTGATCAATTTTTCCTTTATTTTGCGATAAAGATATCTTTTGCTTAGTATTAGATGTCATACTTATACAAGGCTCTTTAGATTGTAAGATTTTGTTCTCTCCTTGAGAGGAGGGTGTAAAATCTGTCAAACTCCAATTGTTAATGTTTTGTGTGATGAAATTGATATTAAGTGAGGATTTATTTGATTCTTTGTTTCTTTCAAAGGAAAATAACCAAGACCACTCGTTTCTATCAATTTAGGATGAACACTAATGTTAAGTTGGCTTAGAAGAATCTTTTGTAATAGTGTTGTTCTTGAGTGAAGGTTTGTTTGTTTCTTTCGAGGGACAATAACCGAGACCATTAGTCATTTCTTGCATGTTAGGCTCTATAGGGATGCAAATACCTTGTTCTCTAGCATCACGTCCTTTTCCACTATAACCAAGTTATTTTATAAGTTCATAACCTTTTCCATAAAGATTTTTCATTTATTTTGGATTCAATGGTTGCTCATAATTAACTTCATCAAAGTTATTTGTGTAATTTGTTTCTTCATATAAAGTGGTTGAGGTGGATGCTTTTGAATTTTGTGTTGAAATTACCACATTTTCTTTTCCCTTTTCAAACTCTTTGTTTATGATCTTGTATTCTCCCATGAATGTTGGTGTAAAATCCAAGGAACCCCAATCATATTGTAATAACTTGTGAATTCCTCGATGTGATTTTCATTTTCTTTCTCTTGCACAAGTTCCACTTGTGTAGTTGGCGTTAGTATTGTCAAAGAATTTTCCTTGCCTTTCTCAATGTTCAAACAACTATCTGGTTCAGGGTTGGATTTGATTATAAACACTTTGTTGTTGTAGACATACTTCATTATATGATGAATATTTGAGGGCAGCCCATTCATTGCATGAATCCATGGTTTTCCTAAAAGAAGATTATATGAAAAATAATGAGGCATAACATGGATCAAGTCTTCTAATGTGGCTTTTATAGTTGTAATAGGCAAAGTGATCACACCAAGCAATTGTTTCCTACATTATCAAATTCTTGATTTGATTAGGAATCAGGTTCAATTCTTGATTTATCCATGCCAATCTTATCCAAAAGGGTTACACTACACACATTAAGGGCTGAGCCATTGTCAACAAGGGTTCACTTTATTCTTGTTCTATGGAATCTATCTATTATCATGAAAGCTTCATTTTTATTTTGTACTTCTAACGGAGGTAACTCATCTTGATGGAAAGTTTAATGTCTAAGTTGACTGAAGTTATTGCTTGAATTTTGGATGCTACTTCATTTGATTAGACATTAGGAGGGGTAGGAACTTGTTGTAAATCACTTTGAATCACGTTATGGTAATGACGGGAGGCTTGAATAAGGTCCCATAATGGTATCTTAGTAGGAGTGTTCTTAAGTTGTTCAACAAGATCATACTCCATTCCACTTTGTGAAGGAAAATGAGGAGGACTAGGTAAGATAGGTTGAGGTGATGGGAGGGATGTTGGAGTTGTTTGTCTTGGATGTGGATTGTTCCTTTTGTTATATGCATGAGAAATAGTATTGCAACTAAACTACTATGACATATTATTCTTAGGTGGTTCAAGGATGAGGGTGGGTTTGTTTTGAGTTTGTGGTTGGTTTGAGGGTGGGTAAAGGATGAGTTCAAGCTTAGGAGAGTACTTCAGGGGATATATAATGTGCATTACCTTAGAAGATTTATACTTGTTTTCATGATCTCTTAGTGAAGGGGAATCTAATGTTACCTTGTCATCTTCATCTAAGGAAGCCACATTGCTATTGTTTGAAAGACATGTGTAAATATTTTGATTTTCTTGCATTGTGATATCCTCCCTAGTAGGATATTTTTTAGTACTACAAACTAGATGTTCATGACATTCAAAGGTTGGTTCTTCTAAAATAATATTCACAAGGATGAAATCTGTAAGGAACAACCAAATGGTTCCTTATGCCTTCTTATCCCTTTTATTCCAATCTTCATCAGAGATTGAATCTAGTTTCTTTTCATTTGAAATTGCCAACCTCTATATTAATCTCTCTCTTCAAGGAGACCCTCCATATTTAACTTCCACATATCATAACCAGTTCCATTGAATTTCTCAATATGTAGATGGGAGGTAGAAGCCATGGTTTTCAATCTTCTTCACAAATTTGCAAAATCCACAATGCACAAGCTCCCACTACAACCAAAATACCTTCAACACTTAAAAGAAAGGCATCCCTCTCTCAAAAAAACCATTAGCTATCATACCAAATGTTGGAAATCAAGGTAAAACTTGCAACAATATGAACTTAAATATGCATTTGCAAATATGAAATATATATTCAAGATTATAAATTATGTGATTAGTAATTGTAACAATGAAAAAAAGTCAACAATACCACAAGTTGAGAATCACAAGTGACAAAAGATATATGTGGAGAAACCTTTGTGGGAAAATGATCCACACCTAAAGAGATACAATGTTTGTATTAATATTCAAATGAGATACAACAACACAACACTCCTCTTTGAATTCTTACAACACTTCATTACTTTGTCAACCTAAAAAAAAACTCAAGAAAACCACCAACTCAAGGCTCCAATATATAAAAGTTTTTGGGAGAGAATACCACATATGGTATCCCAAAACAACAAGTAAAACCACATGGAAAAATCCATGCCCCCCTTAGTGGACAACCAAAAAATATGGTGAAAAATATTAAATGATCACATGGCCTTCAAATGGGCACCTAACCCATAGCCAATCAAAATTGGTCAGTACCAAGTTCTCCATAACTCTTCGATGGCTCTGACGGCTCAAACCCAAAACATGCAAAATTGGGAATTGTGAATAAATATTCAACAAGCTCCCTTTGGGTTTATCTTTTCTCTAAGTATTGACTCATGCATCCCAAGGTTGCCTCCTTGGCCTTTTTTTCAAAGTCTATGGCTCCCTCCATGTGTTTAATCTGTGCTCCCCAGAGGTTTCCCTTCCTTCGCATTTTAGAAATCCCCGCTATTCTTCCACGTGTCGTAGCTATGGGCCATTTTTGATTGTTCCTTTTTGCTTCCTCATTGAGCCTCGCTCAAGTGCCATGTAGCTCTCATTCCCAAAGAAGTTTGGTAGGCCCCATGGTTGGCATCTATGATGCACTCTTACTATGTGTCTACTCTATGCAATCTTTCGGCAAGAGGATGAAATAATGACCGCAGGCAGCAAAATGCTACCATGCGTCTCTTTTGTGCCCAACCGAGGATCACTTTCCTCCACTTTTGGATAGAGCTCTGCACACTCGACATGTGTCACCTTGGTGCAAGTCTTTAATGATGAAAGATAAATGTTCACACGAGCAGTGCTATGATATCACATGTCTCTTCGACGGGTTTCATATTTAGGTGATGAATCAAGCGAACCAAATGCTGCGACTAGCCGCCGCATGTCATAATTACTTCATGGGATGATGAAACTTGTCTATTTGACCTTGTCGAGACCACCACCATCATGTGTAGGGGATGCACCTAATCCTAGAAGGACTAGATGCTTGGTTTCAAATCTTTTTTGTTGCAATGGCTTGGGGAATATACTCAATTCTTCATCATTTTCATAGATCGCGAAATCTTTTCTGTTACGCCTTTGCAGGCGGTGGGAGTTTTTTGCTATATATAATTCTCTCTATTTTGAGGGAAGGGTTTGGATTTTGAAGGAACACTGATTTTAGGAAGACACAAGGCCTTTATTATTGTTTTATTTTTATTGCAAAAGACTTTTAGACTATGCCAATTGTTTGACCTTTCTGTTCTTTCATGCTATTTGATTAAACTTTAAACTATGCTGCTATTGTCTGGATATTTCATTTGAGAACTTCTATATATATTGAATGCAAGTTTTCTGATCTAGATCATGTCTAATGACTCTTATTGGTAGTAGGAATGTATGCAATGTTATTTTTATGTCAACGAATCTATTATCTATGCTTTAATCTTTAGTTTCTACCTTTTTTGAACACTACAAATACCAATCAAGCCTTTAGATCTATGATTTATCATGCCTATCATTAAGTCTCGGTGCATCACCTTATGTTAGGATTTATTTTATTATATTTGTTTCCTTTTCCCTTTCCAAAATCCCATTATAGAAGAAGCCGACTTCTCTAAAAACCCGGAGGTCACTCAATTTAGTGCAAAAGGTCCCCCATAAACTGAGTTTCCCATAAGACACTGTTACCTTGTCAAAAATGAATTTGCACTTTAAAAGGGTGTGTGAGCTATAGGCCTATAACTAGATCCCAAACCGAAAACAACCCCATTTTACTAGTACTTCCATTAGGAGCAGTGTAGGCCGTAGGTTAGTTGGTAACCATTCTGCTCCCGCCACCCATTCCTCTAACCATGTTGCCAATCGCCAACAAAAATTACGTGGAATGGGATGTCAGAATTACCCTAGTAGCTCCTGTAGCACCCGCTGTTTGGGGTGCTATCCTGGTCTCAGCTATGAAAGCTATACCCAAGTTTACCAGAGATGGATTAAGAACACCTGCAGAACATCTACAAGATGTGGTGAACATGTGTCTGGTGCATGGGATCATTGCACATAATGTAGCTCTAAGGATCCTTGCCACATCTTTCAAAGGAAAGATGCTAGATTGGTACTGAACACTACCACCTAGCACTATCTACACTTAGGACAAGCTCGAAGATCCATTTTATGAGATATTTTCAAATGACGAAGATTGCTCCTCACTGTACCATCAACTATCTATCATAAAACAAGCTCCACAAGAGGCTATGATGGACTTCAATGTCTGATTCCACACAAATTGTTAGAGGATCTCTGTTGCTATACGCTTGAATCTTGAGTTGGTGTTTATATTTTATTTGAAGTCCATCAACCCTAACATTTCTATGATGATCAAGTCTTTGGGAGGAGCTACTCTACCAGATGCTTACAGTGCTTCTGTCAAAGCCAAGAGTCATTTGATAGATTGTAGAAAGTTTCCTCCTTGGCCTATCATTCTGGTATTTCCTAAAATATCGATGCTCGCATAGGATGTCACATTGACAAGTGTGCCCACATCTCCCCACTCAATGTACACATATGTGGCAGCACCTCAAAATGTTGCCTCTACATCCGGTTCTTCCAAGGATGAATCTTAAAGAAATGTTGTGAACTATGGAAAATGATATAACCACCCTCAAACAAAACCAATCAATGCTTTTGAAGCTTTCCTATCAGAACTGTCAAGGCAGACATTCTTCATATCAGAAAAATCAGTACCAAGGTAGTTCCCGCACTAATCCACCAGCTTTGACAACCAACCAAATAGTGCTAGTGCCTACTCTACTAATGAGCACTTCACCAAGCTCGAGTAGGGAATTGACCATGGGATAGAATAACCTCATTGATGATATAAATCCATGGTTCTTCCCTTGTAGCGATGCGCATATGCCATAGAACTATCCATGTGGTAACTTACAACAAAAGGTGGTGGAACAGTGCAACCAAGGGCGACGCTAGACCATGAAGATTATGTATATGCCTCACCACAAATGGAGAGTGCAGTCGTTATCACATAGATGCAAGGGATGTCTATAGAACAAGAATATGACATCACTCCTGATCACATGCTCTTCTCATGGATGGAAGAAGAAGAAATGGTGTTTTCTAATGATACGTCCATAACCAAAACACCACAATTTTAATTTGACTATAACACTTGCTCAAAGAGGAGATTTACCAATGAATCAGTTGCTTCACAACTAGCTAGTCCGCAACCTAAAGGCTCTTCTAATTAGATACCTAGCACTTCCACTGCATTGCTACAACATCAGCTGTGAAAGGAAATTATCATAACAAGAGCGAAGGAGGAGAAACCTCCAAGTTTGCCACCTTTAAATGTGGTGGAAAAATTGAAGAAATCACCCGCTAATGTGTGTCTATGGGACATTTTGGCTATCCCAGAGCAGAAGAAACTATTACAGAAGGTGCTTCAAGTAGAGATTAGCACAATTCCAATGGAGCAATTAGCCAATGCAAAGGATATTAATTAACTATCTCCTGCTAAAGTCCTTATGAACAACACAAAATAATCCCCTGTCGAAGTCAGAGAAAAGTTGAAGCCTCAACCCTTCTTCTTAACTCTCATTATAGGGAAGAAGTTATTGCATAATACTATGATTTTGGTGCTAGCACCATAGTTATGCCTAAAAAAATAGCTAAAGCTTTAGGACTCAGCTATGAACCTATGAAAAGGGGAGTAATGTAGCTTGATGGGAACAAAGTTGACATCGTAGGTGTGATAAAGACACTTCCTTTAACTCTATTTTCTTGCCCTAGTATCATTGTGCCACAAGACATTGTGATCATAGATGTTCCTCCCATGTTCGACCTCTCTCTATCCTAAGAATTTACTTCAAAGGTAGGCCGATACCTATCCCTAGATTGGTCACATCTAATTCTCAGAACCAAGCATGGCACAAAAATGAAAATAGAGTCAGAAGCATTACATTATGAACATGTAGTGGATGAAGCCATGATTAATTTTGAAGTCACGAATACCTCTATCACCAAGCAAGAAATGTATGGCATTGAATTACTAGAGGAGGAAAAGGTGGCTGAAGACTGGAATGATCAAGAGGATGCTCTGTTAAGTGAACACATGAACATTGAACCTTTCATAAATTACCATGCTACAAGATTGGGCACCTATGTAATATATGATGAAGACCAAGTGCTCCCGAAGGTTGCCAAAGAGTTCAAAGGTGACCTAGCACTTGAGCTATGGATGCTATATTTTGATGGGGCAAGATGCAAAGTAGGCACTGGAGCAAGGATATGTTTGATATCCCCACAAAATGAAAAAAATACTAAGGTATTTTCACTTCCAGTTCACTTGTTCAAAAAATGAAGTTGAATATGAAGGGTTAGTTCAGGGTTTAAGCCTTGTGAAGTGAATGGGCATTAAGCAATTAATGGTGTTCAGAGATTCTGAACTACTGGTCAACCAAGTCTGGGAAATTTCTGCAGTAAGGAATGTCCATATGAGATCCTATCGTCATCGAATCTAGGACTTGGTTGAGGTTTTCGAAGCCTTCAACATTCAGACTGTTTCCCGAGACCAAAATGGCTACACAAATCACATGGCAACAATTGGATCCCAGTTTGATCCTGTCTCCAACCTGATACATAACAAACACTCTGTACATGTAATAGTCAGAACAATAGTTCCTGATAATGATCAAAGCTAGTAGGTGTTTGAAAGTGATGAACACATTGCTTCATTCATCCAATAGTCAATGGAATTCACCGATCATCTCCAACCAAAGATTGCAGAGGCTTATGAAGGATAAATCATGCAACTCAAATCTAACAAACTTTCAAAAGGATTGGTTATTCTCGAAAACCTTTTTGATTGTGATGATGCAAGAAATGATAGATGAAAGTTTGTGGTAGAGAAAAGTGACTACATAGACCTTGGGTCTCAGAATGTAGAAACCTTTGAGTTGGGAAATATGTGCTGCACCATGATAGAGAAAGGCTCATCAATTTATGTGAGAAATATGAAAGGGGTAGTGGCTTGGTCTTATGATGACCTAAAGGGATACAACCCTGACATCACGTAATGCACCATCAAGCTGATAGAGGGTGAAAAACTAGTTTGACAAAAGTAGAGGCTAGTAAACCCAAAAATTGAAGCACTAATGGTGCAAGAGCTAATGAAGCTAATCGAGTCACGAATTGTCTTCTCTATTAAGCATTACACTGGGTATCCAATCTGGTCCTCATCCAAAAGAAGAATGGAGATATTTGCTTATGTGTGGACTTCTGAGATTTGAATAGAGCATCCTTGAAAGATCACTATCCACTACCTTCTATGGAGACAATCTTGTAAATAGTAGCAGGATTGAAAATGTTTTCCCTGCTTGATGAATTTTCTAGTTATAATCAAATCTGAGTTAAAGAGGAGGATCAACACAAGACCAAATTCACTAAAAAATGGGGAACATTTGCATATGCTAAAATGCCTTTTGGTTTATCCAATGCAAGGGAAACATTCCAGTGGGAAATTGACATCGCTTTCAAAGAGCTAATCAATAAGATTATCCTAATTTATTTGGATGATCTTACTATGTTTTCTATGTCTAAGGATGATCATTTTGATCACTTAGAAATGGTTTTTTAGAAATGTCAAGATTTCAAGGTTTCCTTGAATCCAAAAAAAATGTGTATTCAGAGTGCCACAAGGGAAGCTATTAGGACACGTGGTGTCTAAAGAAGGATTTTCAATAGACCCCGAGCAGGTGAAAGTCATCAAGGAAATTCTGATGAGGGCTCAGTCCGAGACACATAAAATAACCCACAAACAAGAGAATAATTTTATTATTCAGAAAATGGAGCTTCTTACATGCAGAGGATCTCAAATCCCCAAGTTCTACAACACATGCAAGTTATAGAAAGCTACAGAATAACCCTTTCGCAATATGCGAGATTGTCCCCAAAAAGTTACCCAAAAATTAGAAACCCACCCATAAATAGAGTTCCTCTTTAGTTTGGAGCCAAAATAACATTCAAATTTGAGTTTAGGCAGTTTGGCATCGAAAAATTACAACTTGAAGTTCAAATTTCAAAAGAACATTTGCAATTGTA
The DNA here is from genome assembly GCA_007258455.2 of Sequoia sempervirens. NCBI lineage: Eukaryota > Viridiplantae > Streptophyta > Pinopsida > Cupressales > Cupressaceae > Sequoia > Sequoia sempervirens. The sequence continues at coordinate 826,698,635 of VDFB02271358.1, read as the reverse complement.
TCTTCTAGAAAGTGCGCCAATTTCTTGGGGCCATAAATTTTGATCTGGGACTCCGATTCGTGAACCGTTTGAACCGTTGGAAAGGTCTTGAAGTCAAAAACACACTCAAAGTCCACTACCAATTTTGGAAAGTTTCAGGGCTGATCCGGGAACTCTAAGTGCCTCAAATCTAACTCAGAAGATTTTTAGGTGCAAATCTAGGAAACTAAAACTACAATATCTTTCCACCCAGGAATAGAAAATAAAAACTGTAAATTGAGAATTTCATTATGAAGAAAAGGGTATCCAAAAATGTAAAAACATCTAAAAACCTAGAAACTTGAAAATTAACTATTTTTGGGTGATGTAAGATTGCCCTTACACCACTAGATGCTCCTGCATCCGACACCCAGGGTAATTTGAGAAGTGACCCCATCACATCTCAGATGGTGGAGGAAAACCCAAATGGTCAACCTCTACCTTAGGCAACCAGGATGAATCTTCAACAAGCCTTACTTTCCATTGCACCAGATATTCTTCATACTGCCTATTCCTGGTACTCCTTCCCACACGACTATCTAGGGTTTCTTCAATCTCCTTTTTTGAAGTAGGTGCTGGAATTCCACACTTTTCCGTCATTGGTACTTCCTCTGCGCCACCTTCATGATACTCTATCAAATATGAAATGTTGAACATGGGGGAAATGTTGAATCCATCTAGTAACTCTACCTCATATGCATTCCCTGAATCATGCCTCTTCAAAATTTTACAGGGACTGAACTTCTTCATCTTCAATTTGTTGTATGTTCCCATTGGAAACCTTTCTTTCCTCAAGTGGATCATCACTTCATCACAATTCTAAAACTCCTTATACCTCCTCTTCTGATCTGCCTTAGCCTTAAATTGCATATTCATCTTGTTAATATGTTCTCTTACCTTCTCATGTATATCCTTGATGTTCTGCAAAATATTCGGCTTCAACACTTATTTTCTTCTCTTGATCCATCTTCCTCAATTCTGGAGTTGTTTTGGGGCTACCTCCATACACAATCTGGAATAGTGATCTACTAGTGCTTTTGTTGACAGAATTGTTGTAAGAAAATTCTTCTTGGGGTAAGATCAAGTCCCATCCCTTGGGTTTATCTCCTACTAAACATCTCAGTAGGTTACCCAGACTCCTGTTAACAACCTCTGTCTACCCATCTGTTTATGGATGGTGTGCAGAACTGAACTTCAACTTTGTCTTTAGCTTCTTCCACAAGGTCCTCCAAAAGTACCCCACAAATTTGGTGTCACGATCTGAAACAATACTCTTTGGTAGACCATGTAGCCTCACCACCTCTTTGAAGAACAAGTCAGCAATGTGGACTGCATCATGGGTCTTCTAACATGGAATCAAATGTGCCATCTATGAAAACCTATCAACCACCACAAAGACTGAATCATTCCCTCGTTGTGTCCTTGGAAAACTAAGAACAAAGTCCATACTTATATCCTCCCATGGCCTCTCTGGTACAGGTAAGGGCTGATATAAGCCTATATTCTAGCTCACTCCTTTAGCCATCTGACATACCCTGCAGCTTTGTACAAACTTCTTCACATCTTGTGACAACTAAGGCCAATAATAATGCTCATTGATAATGGCCATGGTCTTATCCTGACCAAAATGTCTTGCCATTCCTCCACTATGCTTCTCCTTTATCAGGTTCTCCCTCATGGAACTCCTCGGGATACACAATTTACTTCCCTTAAATAACATGCCATCCTGGATTACGAAATCCAGCCACCTTGTCCTGTCCACTGTAACAGGTTCCTTGCAAGCTTTCCAAGCCTCTGCAAAATTAGGATCTTCTGCATATAGTGTCTTGAGTTCATTGAACTCAACCACTTCAATCTGCATCGTTGTCATCAATGTATGTCTCCTACTTAAGGCATCTACAACCCTATTTGACTTCCCACTTCTATGTTTCAAAACAAAGGTATTACTCTACAAAAACTCTACCCATTTCATATGCCTCTTATTTAATTTTCCCTGACTATTTAGGTATTGCAAGGCCTGATGTTCAGTATATAGAACAAATTCCTTCGACAACAAATAATGTCTCCATTTCTTTAATGCTTGAACTATTGCATAAAATTCCTAATCATATACATAATACTTTCTCTTGGCATCATTTAACTTTTCATTGAAATAGGCAATGGGCTTACCTTCTTGGCTCAACACTATTCCAATGGCACAACCACTGGTATCAAAATTCACCTGAAACACCTTGTTGAAATCTAGGAGGGCTAGAACAGGTTGCTTTGTCACCTTCTGCTCCAATAGTTCAAAACTTTTTGCCACTCCAGTGCTCCACTTGAATTCTTTTCTATCCCCTCTCATTGCTTCAATCAGGGGTCCACAAATACTACTGAAGTTTTTAATGAACTTTCTATAAAAACTAGCCAAACCATGGAAAGATCTCACCTCGGTAGCAGTTCTTGGGGTAGGCCATTCCAGAATAGCCTTCACCTTCTCTAGGTCCATCTTGAGACCTTCCGCTAAGACAACAAACCCCAAGTACACTAACTCCCTCTTCACAAAACTACACTTCTTCAGATTAATCAATAGTTTCTCTTCTCTTAACTTCTCAAAGGCTCTTTGAATATGCATCAGATGCTCATCCAACGTCTTACTGAAAATCAAAATATGCATCAGATGCTCATCCAATGTCTTACTGAAAATCAAAATATCATCTAAATACATAATAACAAAACTTTCCAGAAATTCTTTTAGCACATCGTTCATGAGCAGCTTGAATGTGCTCGGTGCATTGGTTTGCCCAAAAGGCATGACTAACCACTCGTACAGGCCCTCTTTTGTCTTGAAGGTAGTCTTCTATTCATCTCCCTCTCGAATCTGGATCTGGTGATATCCACTCTTTAGATCAGTCTTTGTGAAGTACTGAGCCCCACTCAAATAGTCCATCAGGTCATCCATCCTTGGCAGGGGCAATCTGTACTTGATTGTTATCTTATTTATGGCTCAGAAATCTGTACACATCCTCCACTCCCCATCCTTCTTTGGTGCTAGTACATTAGTTACTACAAATGGACTCAAACTCTCCCATATCAAACCCTTTCTTAACTACTCTTGAACTTGTTTGTTGAACTCCTCATTTTTTGCTGGAGTCATTCTATGAGCTGCCTTATTTGGAAAACTGGCTCCAGGATTCAAGTTAATCTGATGACTGATCTTCCTTATTGGTGGTAAACCCTTAGGAACATTATCAGAAACAATATCCTGAAACTCATCCAACATCCCAGAAACTTCTTCTGGAACCTTTTCACTATCCTCCTTACTCACTCTAGGAATGAATGCATAACACACACACTCATGCTTCATACCTTCTAAAATTTTTCTTCCATCTACATAAAAAATTATAGCACTACTATATACCTTTTCTTTGGTCTCCTTCAGGGGTTTCAACTTGTGACGAAACCCATCATTTGTCAAGGAATAAGTGTTTGCATGGCCATCATGTATAGCTCGCCTATCGAACTGCCATGGCCTCCCCAGCAACATGTGACATGCATCCATGTGAATGATATCACCGAGTACCTCATCATGGTAGCTCCTGATCTTGAACTTTACTAGGCACTGCTCATTGACCAAAACTTTGTGGTATTTCTGCAACTAGGCAATCTGATATGGATGTAGGTTCCTTTCCCTCTTCAGCTTCAACTTTGTGACCATCTCTTCTGACACCAGATTATCGGTGCTCCCACTTTCAATAATGACATCACAACATTTTCCTTCACACTTGCACCTTGTACAAAACAGGTTCTTCCTCTGTTCTGGTTCTGTTTCCTCAGTCACCAGGGCTCTCCTAATCACTAGGGCTTCTCCCCTTTCAACATCATCTGAATGTTCAGATTGGGCCTCCTCATTTGTATGCACAACCCTTCCATGACCTTCTGACCTTTTGTCTACCCTTCCTTGGTGTTGTGGACGTTCATAGGCTCGATGCCCTTCTTCACCACACTAGAAACACATTCCTTTGAAACCACCTCTTCTAGATCCTTCTCCATATCTCCCTCTTCCTCTACCTCTTTGATCACCACTGTTTTTATCACGAGGGCTGTAGAAGTTGTCATTCCTTTGGCTTCAGATGGTACCCACATCTTCATTTTTCTTTTCATCATCATTTCCGTTTCCTGAAGGTCTTCCACTGCCCCTTCCACTTTGACCTCCTTGTCCTTTTTGCTTTCCATAAAATCTTTTGTTCAACTTCTCTTCCACCTTCAGAGCAAACTGATACACATCCTTAATGGTGGTCATTCTGACTAGGCTTAACTCCTCCTGAATGCTCGGTCGTAACCCATTAAGATATCAGGCTACCTTCTCCTTATTGGCCTCTGTGTGACCCGTTCTGATGATTATCTTGTGAAATTATTTAGTATATTCTTTCACAAATCTGCTTCCTTGCTTCAACCCTTGCAATTTCTTCAACAGATCTAACTTGTAGTCCACTGGTATGAACTGCTTCTTCAATTTCTCTACCATGCGATCCCATCTGGTGATATTTCCTTTTCCTCTTCGATTTCTTTCCAACTGGACCTCTTTCCACCAAATAATGGCATGGCCCTTCAGCTTCATTTTTGCTAACTTAACCTGATCTGGGTCCTCTATTTCCTCATACTCAAAATATTCTTCTAGCTCATTGATCCAGTCGATCAACTCTTCCGAGTTTAGGCTTCTGGAATAACTGGGGACTTCTGCTCTGGGTCTTTTCTCGATCTTCAAAATGGCCCTTATTAGCCGCATTTGGTCTTGATTAATTTCTTATTTTTCCTCTTCTAAATTTGAACCTTCTTCCTCTCCTTCATCCTCAGTTTCCTCTCTCAGGTTTAACCCTCTTCTCAACTACTCTTGTAATGCGTCAATCTATCTCTGGAGGGCCGCTAGTGCATCTCTTCCACCAGCATTTCTGCTGCCTCGACCACCTCTGGCTCCACCATGCCTACCAAGCATCACTCTTAGAGGAATATTTCTTGACCTCGACCCACAACCATGGTCCTGGTGTGAACTACCTCACAATGGGTGATCTATCCACACGCTCAAGAAAACCCGCTCTGATACCATTTGATGAGGGCTTAGCCCGAGACACATAAAATAACCCACAAACAAGAGAATAATTTTATTATTCAAAAAATGGAGCTTCTTACATGCAGAGGATCTCAATCCCCATGTTCTACAACACATGCAAGTTACAGAAAGCTACAGAATAACCCTTTCGCAATATGCGAGATTGTCCCCAAAAAGTTACCCAAAAATTAGAAACCTGCCCATAAATAGAGTTCCTCTTTAGTTTGGAGCCAAAACAACATTCAAATTTGAGTTTAGGTGGTTTGGCGCTGAAAAATTACAAATTGAAGTTCAAATTTTAAAAGAACATTTGCAATTGTATCTTCTAGAAAGTGCACCAACTTCCCGGGGCCATAACTTTTGATCCGGGACTCCGATTCGCGAACCGTTTGAACCATTGGAAAGGTCTCAAAGTCAAAAATGCAGTTGAAATTTTCTATGCCAATTTCAGCAAGTTTCAGGGCTGATCCAGGAAATCTAAGTGCCTCAAATCTAACTCAGGAGATTTTCAGGTGCAAATCTGGGAAACTAAAATTGCAATATCTTTCCATCCAGGAATAGAAAATAAAAACCATAAATTGGTAATTTCATTATGACGAAAAGGGTATCCAAAAATGTAAAAACATCTAAAAAATAAGAAACTTGAAAATTATCTATTTTTGGGTGATGCAAGATTGCCCTTACACCACTAGATGCTCCTGCATCAACTTCCCTTTCCGGTTAACAAGAAAGGAATTCAGTCCTTCCTGGGCAAGGTAAATTTTGTTAGCAAGTTTATTTATAACTTTGCGGGAATAATTAGGCTAATCACCTTGATGCTTAAAAAGGATCAAGCATTCATGTGGACAAAGGAAGCTCAGGAAGCCTTTGAAAAAGTTAAGGATGCTATTCTTGTAGCTCTGGTACTTGTTAATCCAGATTTATCTAAGGATTTTATAATGTATGCATTCAGTAGCAAGTCCAATATTGCTACTGTCCTTACTCCAAAGGATAATGAAGGAAAAGGAGAACATCTGGTGGCATTCTACTCCTGGACCTTGAAGGAATATGAGATGAATTATAATTTTGTCGAAAGGAAAGCCTTTCCAATAGTGAAGGGACTTAAAAAATTTTGCCATCTAATTTCCTACAACAAAGTGATTGTCTATGTCACGCATTCTAGTGTGCACAAATATATCATGAAGGGAGAAATCATAGAAAAAAGAGCTAATTGGATCACCAAGATCCTTGAATATTACATTGAGGTCAAACCCACTAAAACCATCCAAGGAAGAGGAATGTGCAAATACATGGCGCATAACAAAGAGATACCCACTGAGGAAGAGCAATTGTAGCTTGTTCTATTAAATGAGCCAGGATGTGAGGGTTGTTTGCTAACATATAGAGTGAGGTTTATGCAAATAGGAAAGTATCCACTAGGTCTTTCCTCCCAAAAGAGGAGTTACTATCGACTGCAGAATTGTAAATATGTGCTAGTGGAAGGGGTCCTTTTCAAAAGAAATTTCAATGGTCTCCTCCTGTGATGCGTTACTATAGAGCAAGGGAAGATAATCCTTGAAACTTTCCACAACATCGCTGTAGGTGGACACTTCTCCGCTAAGACCACCACCATCAAAATCATGTGCATAGGTTACTATTGGTCCACACTTTTCAATGACTCCCACTCTTTGGTAAAATCTTGCAAAGAATGCCAGTTCTTTACAAGCAAAAGGAAGAATTCCACAATGCCTCTCAAACCTATAGTGGAAAATGAATCGTTTACACAATGGGGCTTAAACTTCATTAGGATGATTAATCTCACTTCCAGTGCCAGGAACAAGTGGATTTTGACTGCCACAGATTACTTCACAAGATGGACAGCGGCTGTTTCACTTAAAAACGCAACAGAGGGAAAGATAGTGGATTTCCTCGAAGAACTGGTGACAAGGTTCAATCCTTCAAAAATTATCATTTTCAATAATGCTAGAGCTTTCCTAGGCACAGAGGTATGTCACTTTGCATTAACAAATGGAATATTCCTTAAGACATCATCAAATTATTACCCACAAGGAAACAACCTACCAGAGTCAATGAACAAGAACCTAGTCTGACTCCTTAAAAGAATTGGGTCGGAGCACCAGAGAGAATGGCACAAAAACCTCTGAGCGACACTTTGGGAAAACTGCATAACTCCTAAGCAAGTCCTTAAGACTTTTCCTTATGAGTTAGTATACGGGAAAGAGGCATTGCTGCCTATATCTATGGAGATTCCAGCGTTTCAATTGTTGAAATCCCTCGAGATAGAACAAAATGGCACCATGGAGGTTCAACTTGTCAAATTGTTAGAAGTACAAGAAAAGGGGGAGAATTCCCTAATAACTATTACAAACCGCTAGCAAGTGGTCAAGTGATGGTTTGACAAGAGGGCTTCCGACCAAGGCCTAAAGTGTGGAGACTTAGTGCTAAAATATAATGAAAGGGCTGCTAAGCCAGGTCAACATGGAAAATTTGATAGCCTATGGGAGGTCCCTTTAAAATCATTTAGTGTAAGGAGAATAACACTTTCTAGTTATAAAGCATGGAATAGGAACCCTTGTGAATCTTGTTCAACGGGATTCATCTTAAATTGTTCCATTAAGTGCCAAATTTTATTATTGTACATATGTGAATAATTCTTTTATTTTCTTTCCCTTTGTCTTGGCCAGTCTTTTTAGAAATTAGTTCATGTTTCAGCATAAAGCAACCCATCATTGTAGAGAGTAGAGCAGTGGAATTGCTTTATAGAAATAATCAAGAAATACACCCATATGCAAAGGAAATAAGCAAAAAAACAACCCATACAACATATATGCAAAACAAAGAGAGTCGTGGATTTTATAAAGATATATGCCATTATATATATATTCTTTCATTTTTACATGGAAAAAATGGCTAAGAGAGAGCCATAATTCAAAAAGTATATGATTATACGAGCTATTATTTTCATATATGTTATATCTATGGCCTTTTTTAGGCTTATATACAAAAATTGGAAATGAGTGGTGTGTTCTCTACAATAGAAAAAAAAGAAACAAGGAGGAATTTTATCCAAGAGCATGGGCACAAACAATCGACACATTAAGAACGTCTACTGCATCTTCATCATTAGGTACTTTAGCAATAGACACAAAATCATTTGGACCAACCATTGGTAGAGGGAACACCAGGTTCCTAAAGTTAGTGTACCAATCATTGTTGTAAAATGGAACTACGTTATAGCTGTGGAACATAAAGTGCAAGGCTTGGGTAACCCTCTGCTGATGCTCATCGTGTGTCTAGAGGTAGAATTCACTAAGAAATGGCAGCCATACAATGATTACTTCTTCCTCAATGTAGTGTCGAAGGCCACTAGTTGTTGGTAGGCCTACCCCATACACAGCATGAGCAACGACCTTACCTAGACCATTCAGGTACTTTTTCAAAAAAAAATCCTTGACCAACTTTAGAATTAGAGACCTGGGGATACCAATGTCTAACATTGATGCAACAAAGTGCAAGTAGATATCAGTGTTTACATGGTATTTGTCTTCATACTCTATGTAGTCCCTATGTAGAACCCATTTTATGGTTATCAAAACCAGGGAGTGCTTATTTTTGGTCATCCTTTTCAAGTGCCTAGTGGAAATTTCTCCCAAAAAAGCTGTATGCGACTTGTAAGAAACTAGCCTAATGGAAGATTCCATGGTCCTAACGCAATGCTACTACCTTCTATCTACTCCTGAAACTTTCCTACCACCTAGCCTATGAGAAAACTTGCTTACTAAAGCTAAATATTGTGCCAATGACCTATTGCTAAATTTTTCTCAATTGCTAAGTGTGATTTCCTCACTACATAGTGGCCTATTTATAGAAAAGATGAGAAATAGCATGCTAATCCATTTCCAGAATATGTGATGATAACCAAGTGCCAACTCAAAATGCGTGCTTGCATTTGCTTGCATTTTCTGACTGGTTGTGTCTACAAAAGTATGGCTCAATGTGTGCTAAGTTAATAAGAGCTAATTAATTAATTTCAAAATGGTGGTGCTCATCGACAGTAAGTTGTACAGTCTGTAGGCTATTGTGTCACCTCACAGGTGTTCCCCAGAGCCCAAGGTAGGATTCATATCTTTTTAGGTGGTGGTCATTTGCTTTGGCTTAATCATTCCATCTGAGATATTAATTGCCAGCACATACTAATGCAAGGATAGAGGGAAAATTCCCAGCTCAAGTTTCAAGGAAATCACAACGTATCACATGGTTTCCAAATGCAACAATCAATTCTTGCCACTTCGAAATGGCAAGTAATTCAATTTTGCATGAGCCAAGGAATTAATGGTACATGCTGAATTAAATGCAAAAAGCCTACTTTCTTCTACCACTTTGAGAAAAGATAGCTAAAATATTGTATGAAAAGGATTTTAATGCTTAATGTTTTTTGAGATATGCCAAGCCAAGTGAAGAGAAGTTTTCAGTATACCCAAAGCTGAGTAAAATTATGAAGAATTTAAAACTTGCAAAAGCTTTCATTTGAAGAAAAAATGTTAGAGAGTTCATCACAAAAAATTCAAGAGGAGATTGGCCAAGACTTGCTTAATGCTATACCGTCATCAAGAGATGTGTATATCTATTAAGAGTTATCATATGCTATGCCTGGTATACCAAGCAAGCTGAAGAGGGAAAATATGATACAACTAGATAGGCCCAAAGATTACAGAAACTAAAAAAGGGTTGAAGAGAAATGGGATAATATTCATGACCCATGCCTCGCAAAAAACTCTAAAAACTTAAGAGAAGTAGCCTATGCAAGGATGAGGTCACCTAAGGGAGACATATTGACAACAAAAAAGGTTTGGTACAATGTTCTTCCACAATACATGGTCCTACTGGTACATTATTTCCCAGAGATAGTTGATGCCACCATTCAATGTTATAACCCTAGCACCTGCTACATCGAGGGCCTAACCTTAAGTGTTCACATCAACCCACAAGCCCTTTGGCATATGCTATGTATCCCATACCCAAGTACTAGAAAGGAGAAAATTTAGTCCTTCTCTTATTCTAAAGGAGAAAAAATGTGGAAGGCGATGAAAAAGAGCTCAGATTTCTTGATGGAGGAAATTGGTTGGAAGGGGATCCCAGGTGCTAGGCTGCCCAGTATCCTATTGCTGTGCAGTTCATTTGGTGAGAATTTGTAGGATCCCTCATCAATGCTAGTGTTTTTGTGTAGCCAGGACTCCGATGAGATGGTGGAATCCTTTCAACTAGGGCTGACTTTCCAATTCTGCAAATAACACAATACCTTCTGGTATGATTTCACCAAATTCCTAGTGGAGGAAATGATATGGAAAGTAAAAAATTACCTAGTGGAAGGAAGGTTTAGATTTATCTCCTTCCTAGTTCACATTTTCCTTCATCAAAACCCTGATTTCTTTGGCAGATATTTTGAATTGTCAATTTTTGATGAGGAGTAGAAGAGGAAGCCAATATCCACATGGAGTACACCCTTTCTTTCCATGACTTATGATTACTATACATTTTCAGATTATTTTATAAGTCTGATCTTGCAAGATTTACAAAGAGGAGGTGACATAGTCTGGCTCAACATAGTTCAGACCAAATATATGCAGAGTTTCACTCCAGCTTGTGATTGGTTCTTCAAAGTGGATTTTATAATTCTCTAGATGCGGGGCTTCATCAGTCAACCTTTCCTACTCCCGACGTGCGTCATAAATAGGGTGCTCACACTTGAAATGTATTGGCAGGTGTGTATCATTGATTATACCTTTTGCAATAGCCCAAGTGTCAAGAAGAAATGATTGTTCACTTATCTGAAGAATTTCAAAACATTGACTTTGTTAAATAAGCAATCAAATCAACTATTGCAAGATAAACTGGCTCATTTAGGGTTGGTTTTGGTATGTGATAATTGGGATTATAACCCTTTCAATGACCTGCTAGGGCCACACATGAAGGTTACTCATGTTCCTCAACCCTACTAGGAAAAGAAGCGCAAATTGCAAGTAGACAAGGATGAAATTTTTGTTGAACTAGCGCGTGTTCCCACACAGGATAATAGAGAGGCATGGAACAAGTTTTACTTTGCTGTAGTGGTGGCTAAGGATAATGTCCAGATGGAACACACCATGTACAACCAGTTTTGGAAGGATGAGGAATGGACTGATGAGAAGATAGAAGATTTTTGGAAATATTGCCAGGAGACCAGACAATTGAATGCCCCTTATGAGAGTTTGAAGGAGGAAAAAGAATTTGAAAAATGGTGGGATGAGGAGTATCCTAGCCTCAAATCTAGTGCCAATAAAGGTGATGATCAAGAAGGTGAGTTCGAAGAACAAGAAGAGGAAGAGGTAGCTACTTTCAAATCCTCTGCACTATTGGAGAGAAGCTTTGGACAACCTGCCTTTGTAGCCACAAATGTGCAGTTTAATGTATTGAGGGATTCACATACACTCACTTGGGCTGCTAAGGCAGCTATAGTACTACAACAACAACTGAAAATGACTATTGAGGTTGAGGAAACCCTACCTGCAAAGCAACAACATATGAAGACCATTATCAGAGAGAGTTCACAAGAACCCATCGGAGGACAGGTATTTGTAGCTAGCTAGGAGCCTGAGGTTGAGGAAGAGTTGCTAATGATTTTGGAGCCACCATCAACCAACCAATAGGTAAATTTTTCTCCTTCTTCTCTTACTTCTCAATCCTTCGTATCATCTACTATCTCCACAACAATCCCCACCATGAGTGTTGGCCCTCCATTTCCCACCTTCGATCCAATGCATGTGAGAGTTTTCACCTAGTTCTCACAGATCAATCCACCTGCCTTTACTCCTCCATGAACCCTTATGTGAAATACTGCCGCTTAGGCCCTCCTTGTCTCACTTTTTGAAGGTGTACCCTTTGCTAGCACCCCTACTTCCACTATTGTTGCAAATACTCCCCTTCCCTGATAGCAGGATGACTCCATTATGACAACTCCTTCACTGTTCCAACCAACCCATGAGTCCTCCCACCAGTTCACCAATTGAGCCATCATAAGTGGCTAGGCCTCATGCTGGTTCTCAAAATAGGCTTTGGAATGTGCCTCCCTTCTCCCCACAAACTGTCACTCTCCAGAAAAAGAAAATTCTTGGGCCTATCAAAATCACCTATGCATATGCCCTTCCTTTCGGTGCTCATTTCGTAGGTGGGCTAGTTTCGTTGCCAACCCAATTCATGGTGTAGATTGATTGTGGAAGGGAAGCACACATAAATAGAATGAAAAAATGCAAGGAAAAGGATGATAGTACTTCTGCTGAGCCAAAAATGCAAACTCTCTATGATGAGACCCAACAAGAGTTGAAGTTTGCAACCATGTACCTGATAGTAACCAAGCCACAGGGGGAGATGCATCAAGAAGACTCTAAAATATATGCTGTAGGGCTTACATGAAGGTGCCCCAACCATAGGATCAGGTTGAGCTTATGGAGGAAACACAATGGGTGGTCACCTCTGACTTCCTTAAAACTAGTCACCAGCTGAAGAAAAGAGATGAGCAATGTTGTCACCTAGAAATGCACCCTATGCACAGAGATTGAAACTGAGCTTCCTAGAGAAACATGGGATAATTTCAAGGCTATGGGTCACCTATAGTTGAAATGAACCTTTGGAGAAGGCCAGCTTCCTTTGGTGTCACCTAACTATTGATTCTTCTGGGGAAAAAGGAAGAAGGAATACATAAAATAAAGATTAAAATCTAAGGTGATACACCGAAATGATGAGGAATTATGAAAAGAAAACAAGATGAACATACACTGGGAAACCTAACTATAAATATTTTATGTGCTCAACACAACTTCTTCTAGACTTATGCATCAATCTTAATAGGTTTGACCTACATACACATCTTAGGAAGGAAAGATTAATTTCACAACTCTAAGATATAAGTGCAGAATTTATAAAACACAGTTAAAGACTTGCATAATCAAAAGAAAGATACAGAAATGAGAACCATACAAACATGAACACTAGCTTCCAAGGTAAACTCTGCTTTGCATTCTAGATTCCGATTGAGTTACAAAATATACATCAGTTGAGGAAGGATAGCTAAAAATCACTAACTCTTCTGGATGCATTACTCGAACTATTTACAAAAAGAAAAAAAATCCTTATATATCAAAATGTGTTGGCCCCTTAGGGCTTACAAAAATATCTGCCCCAGAAAAATCTATCTTCTCCTTAGATCTTTTTGATTGAGTTTAATGCAGAACCCTGTGTGTCCTTGCTGTGAAGAGTCATCCCCGGAGAAGTCTTCCTTAGATATTTCACAGCTACCGCATTCATTCTGACCCTAGCATCGTGTCCTGTTCAAACCACTTCGGCTGAATGCCTTGAATGCCCTGAGCTCACAATAGGTACATGCTGCATTCATCCCGTTGACATTATTCACTTTGATCAGACTGCCATGGCTCTCTTCAGCTCCTCTTGGTTGGTCGAGTGTATTCCACGCAGGCTCTATAGGCGGTCAAAACTCTTTTGAAAAGAATCACATCTCGGTGAAACATTGAAAGTGTCTCACCGATGAAATTATGTCCTCTGAATCCATCGACGTAGCATGTGACAATCGATGAGAGTTCTATCAAGATCATAAATTCATACCAATTTCTCCTCTGTTGCTGAGACCACATGATTTTGGTAAGACATCACTTCGATAGTCAAGAACTACATCGATGAAAATCATGTCAAGGAGACCTTTGCCGATGTCTTTAGAAGTCATCCCGCTGAGCTCCTTCGACGAGGTCTTTACTTTTTGGTCGGGGAGACATCCGTTGGTCAACAAGAGATTATGCTGAAGGAATTCTAGCTTGGCGAGGCCCCAACTCTTCAGTTGGCAAGAGACCATTAGTGTCTTCATGAATGCATTTTACCTTACCGAGCTCCACTTTCATTTTGCTAAGAGATCACCGAGGTGGGGAGACCTTTCTCTGAATTGGAATGCTATATCGAAGGTCTTCATATTGGTGAGACTTTAACTGGTCACTGAGACCATACCTGAGTGCTTTTTCCTTCGATGAGCTCCTCTCCCTATCGGAGAGACATCTACAGATCGGCGTGACATCTTGGCGAAGGCCCTTAGTCATACCGAGGGGTTCTTTTATGTTGGTGGGACTCTTGCCGAAGACAACCATATCGAGGCCCCTTCCCTTCCTTTTGGTGAGACTTCACCTTTGCTAAGACCTCCTAGCGAAGCCCACCTTCTTATGCCGAAAGCATCTCTCCATCCGAGGCTCCTCATACATTGACGAGACATTAGGAGTCAAGGAGACCTTACCCCGACTTGAAAGCTACACCGAAGGTTCACTGTTGTCAGCGAGATACCATTAGTATCTGAGACTATATGCCGAAAGAGATCTCATGTTGATAGGATCCCTAGTTTGAAGCACTCGAACATAATGGAAACCCTGCTAGTTGGTGAGACCTCTGAAATGTCCTGCCAACTTTCTCCTTAGATGATTTTAATGCCAAATCTCCCTAGGGTAGTTTATCCCACTGAGTTCCCCATGACCTAGCAATAGATGTAGAGTCTTTTCCCTCATGTGAATGTTCCATTGGCCTCTCGAAGATCTAACATATGATTATCTTGCCTGATTTAACTGTAGGTGAAATATAGGCAACAATTCTGGCGACCTTTGCGGGATGTTTGCCTACTTAACATGAGAACTAGTAGCTAAAACTTGTCCATTGGGTATGGAGTCATTAGAAAGCTCAGAGAAAAAATAAAAACGTCGGTCAACACATGGTTGCAATTCGCATGAGACTTATAGAACACAACATGTTGCCAAAATGACAAAATAGGGGGAACTGAAAAGAAAAATATTTTACTACGCTGAAAAAATGCTTATGGAAAACATAAAGCCTAAACTATTATGTACAATAGATGGAATTTTCAAAATCAAAAATAGGGTTTGAGGTGTCTCCCATTAACTGGGATAGGAAGCACTTCACCTTCTGTTGTGGCCAGTCGATACGCATTGTGCTCCTTACAGCTTGTGATAATAAATGGACCAGTCCACATATTGTCGAACTTGGTGTGATGGCCTAGCTTGCTTTTCAGAACAATCCCATTTGAGCACGAGGTCTCTTGCCTTAAAATATTTTGCTGTAGCCCCTTTGTCAAATGTTCTTTTTGTTTGGAGCTGATGATACTCCAAAGCTTTCATTGCTCTGTCCCTTGACTCTTCAAGCTCCATGAGCTCCGCATACCTTATAGACATTGGGTCCTGTCCCTCAAGCATCTCCAACTGGTGAACAATGTCCAAAGTTGGAAGCTCCACAGATAGGGGCAATCTTGCCTCTTTGGCATAGACCAACATATGGGTGGCTTTAGAATAGTGGTTTACAATTTATAAGAGGAAGGAAATTTTGCTTTTTTTTTTTCACCATATTCAATGGGTTCAGTCAAACCCATTGGTTCGACCGAACACATGGGTTCGGTCGAACCCATGGTTCGACCGAACCACTAAAACCTAAATTAAAAAATCATATTTAAATAGGTTTGGTCGAATAGGGGTTCGACCGAATCCCTTAAATATGACAAAAACCAAAAATTCTTTCATTTTCAATTGTCACTTTTACTTTCAACTTTACTAGTCACTTTCCCTGGTGCGTGCAGTGAAATGAGAACGTGATGGCGACCAAACATAGGTTTTTCTTTCTGACGAAAGAAAATTTAAGTTCGTCTCTCCAAAGTTCATCATCCTAGTTTGCATATCGAGCACTATCAAGCACTAGGTATTTAAAATTCAATTTTTTTAGAGTTCAAAATGCATCTATTTGTTTAATTTCGAAACCCTTAATGCAAATTTTTTCAAATTTGTTGAATTCAAATTGCATTTGTTTGAAAGTTTGTAAAGCATTTTCAACATACAGTATTTTGCTTCCCCATTTTGCATACATTTTTGTCTTGTGTAAATGAAATATGCCTTCCCATTTCAACAATCAAAACTATGGATAAATAGATTTAATTTTAGTTACAAGAAAAATGTATAAATTATAAATTTATAACATAATTATGTACATGGGAAAATCCTCTTGGAAGAAAAATCTCACAACCAAAAACATGAACCAATTATATTATTTGATAATAATATCATTTACAATAAAATATTCATGTGCATACCCTTATAGTAGTATCATTTAAACATGTGAATATGGAGTAATTTATAGTAGCATGATGATACCTACAAAATCATTATGCTTCTCCATCTCAAGCACCCATAAATAGAAAAAATTTAAACCATAAAGAAAGTGTGGTTTAACCAAAGCCATGAGCCAAAATAATGACCTAAAAATTGCATCAAATTTGGCACAAATTTCAACATCATATTCCTTGACTTGGTTTATAGGATGTATTTAGCAAATGCTTTACATCTTGTCAAAA
>VDFB02271358.1:826656778-826681991 GCA_007258455.2 Sequoia sempervirens | reverse complement strand
CTAAATCCTTGTACACCCCCTACCCTTTATCTCTCTCCCACTCCCCCCTCTCTCTAAAAAGTCTCTCCCTCCTACCCACTCTCCCTCTCGAGCTCCTCTACCCTTAACCCTTAAACCCTAGGAACCCCTACCCTTTATCTCTCTCCCACTCCCCACCCTCTCTCTCTGAAGTATCTCCCTCCTACCAAGGATTAAATTTGATGGTTGACTTTTCCTGTCAACAAATTTTTTAATGACGGTTATCTTTTCAAGGGTGCCCTTAAAACATTATAATATACCTTAGTGTATGTAAAATTATATATAAATCAAACATATATATCATTATAATTCTATATAAATTTTGACAGTCTATCCAAAATATCTCCTTTTATCTGATACAATCTTCTTAAAATTTTGATTGTATTCTACAAAAAAAATCTCTAAATACGGTCATATGGCCATCAAATTTAAGCCCTGCTACCTACCCCCACTCCCTCCATATCTTTCTCTCAAGTCATCATTTAAAAAGAATATAATTAATATTAATATTAATATTAAAAGCAGGGTGTTCGACCGAACATCTTTCGAATGTTCGGTTGAACCCATTTAAAATCATTTTGTTATTCTATGGTGTGTGGGTTCGGTCGAACATGGGTTCGACTGAACTCTTTTATTTTCTTTGACCAAACAAATATTCAACCGAACCCATAATTTTTCACCCTCTCCCCCTGAGGCACCAAAATTGCTGAGAATTTTGCACTTGAAAGCTCGATTTGAGAATGAAAATGGAGGAGATCTCAGAAACCCAACTAGTATCGAGTTCCCCTCAAAATGAGCTATCCAACAAATATAATTTTAATATGTTTTGATTATATTATCTATCTGTTTTTTAAGTTTTATTAAATATAGGTTTTTCACTGAAAACAAAACTCTCTGTTCTGCACAAGTGGAAAAGTAGAAGATTATCAATTTTTTTTTTTAAATATGAGTGCACCAGATATTGGAGTCCTTGATCCAACAAAAAAAAAAAAATTTCGATACATACATTAAAATTTGCTATAAGTTACTCACGGTCGTGTTATGTCTGAATTGTAATTGATTTTGACTTTTAAAACTTGGGTAAAGAAAAATATTCAATAAAAAACTATCTAGCAGGAGTGGAAGCACTAGATATCGAGATTGAAAATCTAAATTTGAAAGAAAATTGGAATTTTATCTTTCAAGGAAAAAAGTTATCGTTATCGATTGTCGCGTCACTTTTAAAATGCTATTTTGAAAAAAACCAATTTTCATGGAGATGGAAAAGAAGTGCAATCTAATTCCAAAAATTAGAAAAAATATTTTTTGAATCTGAAAAAATGTATGACAAGACTCTAGTTTTGCATCATCTTCAAATTCCTCACGGTTTAATCGCTATAGGTGCCTGAATGTGAAGATTTTGTTAAAAAAAAAATATCAGTGTCCAGTTTGGCCAAAAATTGTAAACCACTATTGTGGGATCACCCATATATGGTGAATTTCCAATAGACCTCTTAGGGGTCACTCTGTCTGCCCAAAGTGCATTCTTTAAACTAATGTGCCAGGTCCTTTGATTATCCTCTATGGTTCTTTTAATGATCCTGATGAGATTCTTATTTGTGCTTTCAACTAAACCATTACCCTGGGGGTAATAATTTGAGGATGTATACAAGTGAATGCCAAGTTTAACGGCCCAATCAGTTACTCTTAGACCCATGAATGCAAGAGCATTGTCAGATATGATGGAGTCAGGAACTCCAAATCTGGTGACTATATCTTCATAGAAGCTCAAAACTGAAGACTCTTTTGCTTCTTTCAATGCAAGCGCTTCTGTCCACCTTGTAAAATAGTCAGTGGCTGTAAGTACCCACTTATGACTAGTACTGGAAGGTGGATTTATTGGCCCAATGAAATCAATGCCCCATTTCATGAAGGGATGCTCCACTTGAATTGGATGTAGGGGCATAGCTAGCAACTTTTCCTTTCCTAAAAATAGAGCGCATTTGATACACTTTCTTGACCAGGAATATGCATCTTTGAACAAGTTGGACCAGTAGTAACCAACTCTCATGATTTTCCAGGTAGTAGTTTTGGGAGCAAAGTGACCTCCTGCAGCTCCATCATGAAATTCATGAAGTACCTCCTCAACTTGGTGACTTTGAATGCATCTTAATAGGACACTGTTCAGATCCTTTTTGAAGAGAACATTATTTACCAGTACATATGGTATGGACTGCAATCTGAAGTATCTCCTTTTAGCTTTGTTTAATCCTAATGGACATTCACCAGTTTGTAAAAATTAGATCATATCTTGAACCCAATCGGTCGTCCCTATTAGTACATCATCTTGAGCATTCTGAAACTCATTTGTATTAGCAAGGATAACATCCTTTTCTAGTTCACTTTCACTACTTGAACCAGTAGCAAGTTGTTCACAGAGGCCCTTTCCTCTAACCAATTTGGTGATCTTAATATCTACATCGTATTCCATGACCTTAGTGATCCACCCTGCTCTTTTTTCATTTAGATCTTTATTCAATAAGAATTCCTTCACACTTGAGTGTGCCACCATGACATGAATTTTATTATGAGAGATCAAAGGCTTGAATTTCTCCAGGCTTCTGATCACAACAAGAACATGCCTCTCTACAAAGGAGTATTTCTATTCATAATCAACCAATCCTTGACTGAAAAAGGCTATTGGTTGTTCTAAATTCTCTTCATTTTTTTGAACCAATATTGAAAAAATGTTACTTGTGCTACCATAAGCATACAGATAAAAATATTTAGAAAAATTGGGATTTACCAGCATAGGAGCTACTGCTAAGGCCTCCTTGACCTTTTCAAAACTATTCTTGGCATCCTTTGTCCAACTAAAAACTGCATTTTTCTTTAAGAAGTCATGATCCCAATGCTTTTAGGGATTTTAGTCATCCTCCTACCACAACGGACCTTGAAGGAGTCATTCATCTACTTGCACAACTATTGTTCCATTGTGAAGCAGGGGCCAACTTACCTGATGCGTTGCCTCATAAGGAAACGATTGACCTAGGTTGAGTGCAGGAGAATTTTCTCAACATAGTAAGGCCATCTGAGGATGAATAGTCACTTATGCAGGCATCTCTTTATAAACTCTGACTCTGCCATCTGGTGAATGGTACTCTGGTCTGTAAACTAGAGAAATTTTTGGTTCTTCGTTCCTCAAGCGAAATGCCTTGAGTAGTTGCCAAAAGCTGTGAATAAATATTCAACAAGCTCCCTTCGGGTTTATCTTGGCTCTGAGTATTGGATTGTGCATCGCAAGGTTGCCTCCTCAGCCTTTTTGTCAAAGTTTGTGGCTCCCTCCACGTGTCTGCTTTGTGCTCCCCAAAGGTTTCCCTTGCTTCGCATTTCAAAAATCCTCGCTATGCTTCCACGTGTTGTAGTTGTGGGCCATTTTTGATCATTCCTTTTTTCTTCCTCATTGGGCCCCGCTCAAGCGCCACATAAATCTCATTCCCAAAGAAGTTTCACGGGCCCCACGGTCAGAATCTGTGATGCACTCTTGCTATGTGTCTACTCTATGCAATCTTTCGAGAAGAGGATGAAATAATGACCGCGGGCAGTGAAATCCTACCACATGTCTCTTTTGCACCCAACTAGTGATTGCTTTCCTCCACTTTTGTATAGAGCTCTGCACACTCAACACATTTCACCTTGGCACAAGTCTTCAATGGTGAAAGATAAAGGTTCACATGGGCAATGCTATGCTGCCATGTGTCTGTTCGATGGGTTTCGTATTTGGGCGATGAATCAAGCAAACCAAATGCTGCCAATAGTTGTTGCATGTCATATTTACTTCATGGGATGATGACACTTGTTTGTTTGAACTTTCTGGGACCACCGCTATCATTTGCAAGGGATGCACTTGAGCCTAGAAAGACTGAATGCTTAGTTTCAAATCTTTTCTATTGCAATAGCTTGGGGAATATACTAAATTTTGCATCATTTTCAGAGATCACAAAATCTTTTCTATTATGCCTCTATAGGTGGTGGGAGTTTTCTGCTAAATATACTTCTCTCTATTTTGAGGGGAGGGTCCAAATTTTGAAGGAACACTGATTTTAGGAAAATACACTAGGCCTTTATTACTATTTTATTTTTATAGCAAAATGATTTCAGTCTGTGCCAATTGTTCGACGTTTCTATTCTTTCATGCTATTTGATTAAACTTTAAACTGTTCTGCTATTGTCTAGATATTTCATTTGAGAAATTCTATATATATTGAATGCAAGTTTGTTGATCTAGATCATGTCTAGTGACTCTTCTTGGCAGTAGGAATGTATGCAATGTTATTTTATGTCAATGAATGGATTATCTATGCTTTAATCTTTAGTTTCAACCTTTTTGGAACACTACAAATACCAATTAAGCCCTTAGATCTATGATTTATCGTGCCTATCATTAAGTCTTGGTGCATCGCCTTAGGTTAGACTTTATTTTCTTATATATGTTTCTGTTTCCCTTTCCAAAACCCCATTATAGAAGAAGCCAACTTCTCTAAAAAGACAAAGGTCACTCATTTTAGCGTAAAAGGTCCCCCATAAACTGAGTTTCCCATAAGACACTATTACCTTGTCAAATTTTGGCATCAACAGGAACCCAACCTAGGAGAACATGCAAGAGAATGCACTTTTGGGTGATCCCCACCCAGAAGTTGGATTCCCAAAAGGAATATTCTCTCAGGATGATTTATAACCATCACCATAGTGGGTCCACCTCTATGAATGTAATTACAATTTGTCATAAGAAAATAAATAATACATATCTTTCCCCTCATGTCCTCTATAACACTTTCCAAAGAACATGGAGACACAATTATCAAGTTCTAGGATAACAGTTATAATGTCACCTATCCTAAAAAAAATCTTTTGAGTTTTTCTAACCATGTTATAATTTGACAAAGTTCATTAACTTGTGAAGTTTGCAACATTTGAAGCTTACTCCTTTTCTCCTCTTTTCTCTTCTTTATTTTCATCTTTTCATCGAATGTCACACTTTTGATAAAATGAAGAACTCATGAAATTTTATTTCACACTTTTGCAAAGCTAGTGGAATTTGTAATATTTAGAACTTGGAAAATTTTCTTTGTATTTTATTAATCCATTTAACACTTCTTTGTTCTCTTTGTCATACATTTTTCCACCTAGTGAGGCATATCATAAAGTTTGGAAAACTGCAAACTTTACGACATTCAAAATTGTAAGGAAGTTAAGGTAGCGGAACAATTTCCTACACTAACCTTGAGAGGAGAATAATGTAATTTTTTTATAGATCTTTAATAGTTACAAAAAGTTAAATAGAAATAAGCACAAATATCTTGCATACCACAACACAATGATTACAAAATCCCACACTTCAAAAGCCGCCCAATATATTTTTCATAAATCAAAAGATTACAATATACTTGTAGAGAAAGCTTCTCACAAGAGTATCACTACCAAAGATCAATAAACAACTTGACTGCTATTAGACTCTCAGAATACATGCCCATCTACATACATCCCACCCACTTATAACAAGCTTTTTGAAACCTTCTAGAATTAGGGTTTTAGAAGGTCATTTTTATTTGACGTGTTAACAAAAAAACCTTGATGTGTTAGTGGGAAAAATCCTTGATGTGTCAGCAGAAAAAACCTTGACGCACGTCAGCGGGAAAAAACCTTGACATGTGAGCATGAAAAAACCATGATGTGTCAAGAATTTTTTTTGGGGCATTGCCCCAAACCCCACGTTTTGTTATGAGTGTACAATATTTGCACGATTAGTCTCCATATACCAACATACATCCTATCAATAAATTGTATATAATTTCAAGGTTGAGACACATTTTCCTAACAAATCTCCCACTTGTCGAACACCTTGCAAGGGAAAAAAAATGGTGTCATCATCATCTCTAATTGCTAGGGGCCGAAAGGCCCATAGTATCTGAACACCATTTGAACTTCTTTGTGCTCACAGGCTTAGTTAAAGAATGAAAACAATTCATCAAAGTCTCTACCTTAACTAGATTCACCCTATCATCTTTGATAATATCTCTAACAAAATGATATTGTACATCAATGTGCTTGATCCTGGCATGAAACAGGTTCTTGGCTAGACATATCACACTTTAATAAATTGTCTCTATAACTTATTTTATTCCAATATTTGAACACAGTCTCTTAAGCCAAATGACTTCTTTACAAGCATGAGTAGTTGCAATATACCCTACTTTAGTAGTGGACAAAGCAACCACAACCTGTTGCTTACTCATCCAACTAATTGCACCACCAAATAAAGTAAACATATAAGCACTGGTGGATCTTCTACTATCAACATCACCTACCTAGTTTGAATCAATATAACCATGAATATCAAGGGAAATATACTCTTTAGTAATATTACTATGATAACATAAGGAATAATCTAATGTACTGCAAAAATATCTAAAGACTCTTTTAACTGCATTCCAATGAACTCTACGAAGATTAGACATATATTTGGAAAGAAATCCCACTGCTTGGGGAAAGTCTAGTCTAGTACAAACCATAGCGTACATCAAAATTCCAACTACACTTTGGTATGGCACTCTTCTCATGTCATCCATCTATGATGGAGATGTTGGACAATCTAAAATAGATAACTTTGTTCCAACTAAAACATAAACACACAATGGTCTACAATCTTGCATATCAAGCCTCTATAAAATTGAGTTGACATACTTACTTTGGCCAAGCCATAACTTTTCATTCATTCTATCTCTTTTAATTTCCATTCCAAGAATGGGTTTAGCTACACCAAGATCTTTCATTTCAAATTTAGTAGCAAGTTGAGATTTTAGTTCTCAAATCATACCTTTCCCTCTACCAATAAATAACATATCATCAAAATATAATGCAATAAACATGAAACAATCACCATTAGTTTTATAATAGATACAATGATCTAATTTATAATGCTCAAATACCAAACTCAACACATATGTATCAAATTTTTGGTACCACATCCTAGGACTCTGTTTTAAGCCATACAAAGATTTATTCAATTTGCAAACCAACTTACTTTTACCTTTAACCACATAGTATTGTGGTAGTGTCATATAAATATCCTCCAAATCATCATTTGCTTAACCTCTAAATCATAAGCAACAACAATTTAAAGAAAAATCTAATGGATGCCATTTTTTATAGTAGGAGAAAATATCTCACCAGAGTCAATGCTCTCAACTTGAGAGTAACCCTTTGCAACCAACATTTATTTTTACTTCTCAATACCTCCATCTGAACCAATATTTTTTTTGAACACCCATTTACAACCAACAAGTTTTTGTCTTGTAGGCAATGGTACAAGATCACATGTATCATTCTTTTTCAAAGATACTATTTCTTCATCCATAACAATCTTCCATGATTTTGCATCATTCGTGCCTCTTCTACAGATTTGGGTTCATCCATGTTAGTATTAAAAGAAAAATTACATCTCCAATCATCAGATGAATACCTTTTAGGTGGTTGTCTATGACTTGTAGACCTACAAGCAAGTTGAGTTGGAGGCTCTTCCTCCTCTTTTGAAGTCCCAGAGCTAGATGTGTTGGGGATAGGATTCCGTTTAATTGCAATCCTAACATATTTCATGTATCTCCTAAGTCCTTTGAAAGTGTTCCCAAACACTAGGATTAGAAAGAGATTAAATTCGAATGAAATGAACATGTAAATTGACATTTTTAATTAATTCTAAATGATAGGAACATGTAGGGATTCCCAATAAGAGATCCTACAAAATAGGAGCACATGGGGCACCCACATGGAAGGTGGAACTCACCTTACTTAAGTTAACTATTTGGAGAAAAGATAACACTTCAGTTATGCATGTAAAGATCGTAGAAGTTAGGGATTGATGTTTACATGAGTGGAGTTCAGTTCAGTTCAGTTATGGTTCAATTATCTTCAGTTGCATGTAGTTAGTTTCAGTTGAATGCTAGTTGACTTTAGTTGACTTGTAATGCATGACTAATGACTTCAGTTGCATGACATATAATAGGTGATACATTCAGTTAAGTGGGGATGATCAAGCATGCATAATATTTGCATGAATTGATGGAGAGATATGTTTCTATTAACAAAGATTGACTTGGACCCACCTTGGGCACCCAAGTTGGAATCTTGTAGTTAACCCCTTTTGCATGAGAAGATATTTACAAGGCTGAGGTAAGAGGACCCATTCTTGGGCACCAAATTTTAGGAGAAGCTTGGAAGATATTTTCTTGACCAACGATTAGTTAGGAGTTTAGTTTGGGGCGCCTAAAATGAGGAGACATTGGTTTTGACTTCGTGTTACATGATGAAACTCTACTTGCACCAAATAGGTGTAGGTTTTTGAGAGGATCTTCAAGCTCTTGTAATTGAAAATTCTTTGGAGTTTTCAAGTCTCATTATTGTCTATTAATTGCAGCAAGTTGAAGAGAGTTTATTCAAAGTTTATTACAGGTTGTGAAGAAGAATTATTGAAGGAAAATGAAGCATCTCAATCAAGGATTGATATAGTGTTATTGTAATCTTGTTCTAAGGTTAAGTAATACAAGAACTATTGATTTTTGTGGTGGAATTTTTTCCTCAAAAAGTTTCTCCACGTATATGCTATGTCACTTCTATCTTCTTGTCTCATTCTTCTACAATCTTCTGTCTATTTCTACAATTGGTAAAATTGATCTTAGCAGATAATCATACACAAAGAACACTTAATTAAATCTACAATCTCATAGTTTTACTAGTTTTAAAGCTACATAATTACCTTTATTTACAACATTTGGTATTGGAGCTAGAGGTTGGGTAGATTTTGGGACGCCTTTCTCTTAAAAGTTTGAAGGTTTTTTGGCTGTAGTGGGAGCTTTTACTATTCTGTTATTACTATTTTTGTAAAAGAAGTGTGTTACAATGAGTTCTAATTCTCATTTAGATATTGAAAGATTCAATGGATCTAGTTATGAGATGTGGAAACTAAAAATGGAGGATCTCCTTGAAGAGAGAGATTAGTGGTTAGCTGTTTCTAATGAGATGAAGTCACCTACAACGATGTCAGATGAGGATTGGGCTAAGCTTGATAATAAGGCAAGAGGGACCATAAGATTATGTATTTCTAATGCTGTTATCTTGAATGTTTCAGATGAAACTACCACATATAAACTATGGAAGAGGATAGATGATATCTAGATCAAACCAAAATTCTTACTAATAAGTTGTATCTGAAAATATAGTTGTATTCTTTAAAGATGAAAGATGGTGATTCTATTGCACATCATTTGAATGATTTTAATATGATTCTAAGTTAGTTAGCATCTATACATGTAAAGATAGAAGATAAAGATAAATGCATTTTGTTACTTTGTTCTTTACTAGAATCTTGGGAAAATCTAATTGTTGCTATTAGTGGTAGTGGTGTAGATCCTAAGATGGAAAATATAATTCCTACTCTCCTATCAGAGGAGATGAGGAGGAAGTCTAAAATAGGATCCCAATATGCCTTGTTTGTAAGAGGTATGCCTAAGGAAAAGGAATCTAAGGCAGTTGAGAAAGGAAAGGGTAAGTCCAAATCATGATCT
Organism: Sequoia sempervirens; assembly: GCA_007258455.2. NCBI lineage: Eukaryota > Viridiplantae > Streptophyta > Pinopsida > Cupressales > Cupressaceae > Sequoia > Sequoia sempervirens. The sequence goes on along the minus strand of VDFB02271358.1, from coordinate 826,672,374 downwards.
AAAACCCCTAGTGAGAGTAAGGTAAAGTGTTGGAATTGTGGGAAACTTGGACATGTAAAGAAGGATTGTAAGAGAAAGAAAAAGAGTTCTAATGCTTCTACAGAGAAATCCTTGGATGATAGTAATGATGCATTGGTCATTTCATCTAATACTGTTTGTGATAACTCTTGGCTTATTGATTAAGGTTGCTCCTATCATATGACTCCTATCAATGAGTGGTTCACTAAGTATATTGAATATGATGGAGGGAATGTATTCTTTGGAGATAATAGCACAACAAAGTTTGTGGGAAAAGGAGAGGTAAAGTTGTGTTTCAGTGATGGTAGGGTTAAGACCCTTGATGATGTTTTACATATTCCAAGACTTGCTAGAAATCTACTTTCTGTCTCTAAGTTCAATGATTCTAGAATGCATATGACATTTGACAAAGGTGGTTGCAGATTGGTGAAAGGGAATATGGTGGTTGCTAAAGGATCTTAGATTAGGACTTTGCTTAAGTTGAATACCTCCAATTTGAATAAATTAACCAATGTAACTGAAGCTAAAAATACATGTATGTTGTGGCACCATAGATTGGGCCACATTGGTGAAAAAGGTCTTAGGACCATTCTTAATAATAAATTGGTTGATGGTATTCCTAATTATAATATTGGAAAAAATTATTTTTGTGAGCATTGTGTGTTTGGAAAGTAATCTAGATCTTCATTTCCTAGTGGAACAAATAAAGCTAAAAGATTATTAGAGATTATTCATTCAGATGTAATGGGCCCTATGGATATTGACTCTATTGGAAAATATAGATATTATGTCACATTTATTGATGATGTCTCAAGATACACTTGGGTCTATTTTATGCATACAAAATATGATGTGTTTAATAAGTTTAAAGAATTTAAAATTTAAGGCTTTGGTTGAGAAACAATTAGATCATAAGATAAAAGTGTTGAGATCAGATAATGGCATGATGAATATTATTCTAGGGAATTTGATGATTATTGTAAGCATGCAAGAATTGTGAGACAAAAAACTACTCCATATACACCTCAACAAAATGGAGTAACAAAAAGGATGAACTAAACCTTAATGGAAAGAGCTAGGAGTATGCTAAGTAGTGCTAAGCTAGATCGGTACCTTTGGGCCGAGGCTATAAGTACTTCTTGTTATTTAATCAATAGATCTCCTAGCTCATATATTGAAGATAAAACTCCTTATGAAATGTGGTTAGGTAGGAAACCTAGTGTTGCACATTTAAGGATCTTTGGTTGTGAGACTTTTGTTCATGTGGCTAATGAAAAGAAATCTAAGTTGGATGCAAGAGCATAGAAATGCATATTCATAGGTTATGGTGAAAATGTAAAAGGTTACAAGCTTTGGAATCCTCTAACCCAAAAAATTACTTTATTTAGAGATGTGTTTTTGAGGGAATTTAGAGCTTATTTAGGAAAAGAACAACCAAAGGATAAGGATACTTCTCGAACAATGCATTTTGAGATAAATATTGAGAAGCATGAAGATGCACATGTTGAAGAACAATTGGATGGATTGGATGAGGAGAGTTCACATAGTTCTTTTGAGATAGATGCTCATGATGAGCATATTGAGGAACAAGAAGAACCCCCTTTGAGAAGATCCACAAGACAACATAATCCCATTGATAGGTATAGCCCACCTAATTTCTATTGTATATTTGCTTTGATGAGTACTAATGATGAACTTAGATCTTACAAGGGGGTATGTGCAAGATCATGATGGGCCAAAAAGTGGTGATATGATGGGTATGTGGCTGACGACATTTTTTTTACGCAAAATTGATGAAACAAAAAGGGTTTTTAAAGAAAATTCTTAGCTTCCCACCAATATAAATTATGCTTTACTTTGGATTTAATAAATAATTATTATTCATTTTCTATTTGAATTATGACTAAAGTCCTGATTGATAAGCTAATTGAAAAACATTTATAGCTTTCAAATGGTATCACATTTCTTGAATCCAAAACATGCGTCACATTCTATGCTTCACATAGTATAAGATTAAAAAAATGAATTTCATGAAGTTTTGACCAAGTTAAGGCGGTCAGACATACAAGTTTTTATATTTTTAAAAGTTTTAATAAAAAAATCATAATTAATTATTTACTTGGAAAAAAATTACAAAAAAATATGCATCACATCAGGACATGAGTCCTCTACATATATATAAAATATTATAAAAAAATATTATCATTTAATTGTGGTTAGGGTGGTCAGAAAAATACCTACTTATTATTTTTTCCCTGAAATTTAAGTATTACTGCATTGAAATTTCAAATTTTCACCAAATAGATTTAAAAATAAATAAATAAACCTAGTAGTTAAGAAAATGCATTAAATTTTCTACTGATTCTATTCTTACATATTTTTAAAATAATATAGATAACTTATTCAAATTTTTATGTCAAGTTGCCTAACTCTAATTTTTCTAAATTTTTTGCCACTTAAGGGCCTGATTTTTCCATGATGATCTTGCACATATGCAGGGAAGTTGTGTCTTCAAATGAGAACAAGGTTTGGTCACAAGCTATGCATGAGGAAATGGATTCCTTGGATACTTGTGACACATGGGATCTTGAGATTTTTCCCAAAGGAAGAAAGGCCATTGGTTGTAAATGGATCTTTAAAAAGAAAATTGGAGCAGATGGTAATCTCGAAAGGTACAAGGCTAGATTAGTAGCCAAGGGCTACTCCTAAAGAGAGGGAGTTGAATTTAATGAAATCTTCTCTCTTGTTGCTAAATTAAATTCTATTAGATTCTTTTTATCTATTACTACTACTTATGATTTTAAGATAGAGCAAATGGATGTGAAAACTAATTTTTTGCATGGAGATCTTGATGAGAAGATTTATATGAGGCAACTTGATGGTTTTGTTGTAAAAGGAAAAGAAAAATTGGTTTTCAGGTTAAAGAGATCTTTATATGGATTGAAACAGTCACCAAGAATGTGGTACTAGAAGTTTGATTCTTTCACATTGAAAATTGGTTATGTTAGGAGTGAGGAAGATCATTGTGTTTACATAAAATGTATTGATGATCAAATTTTAATTATTATCTTGTATGTTGTTGACATGTTTATTGGTAACAACAAGGTAATGATCAAAGAATTGAAAGCACAACTCTCTAGCACATTTGAGATGAAAGATCTAGGGGCTGCAAAATATATCCTTGGTATGGAGATCACTAGAGATAGAGGTAATAGAAAGCTTTGCTTAAGTCAAAGGAACTATGTTGATGCTATTTTGAAATGATTTAACATGTAGGATAGTAAACTAATTAATATTCCTTTACTAGTTGGCACGATCATAATGAAATGTTTGAAATTCCATATGCTAACTATGTAGTTGGTAGCTTGATGTATGCAATGGTCTGTACAAGACCAAATATAGCCCAAGCAGTGGGAGTTCTAAGTAGGTTTATGTCTAACCCTTGTAAAGAACATTGGACTTACGTTAAGAGGGCGTTTAGATATTTATGAGGCACTTTTGAATCTGATTACTATTTGGTTTATCATAGTGCCAATGATATTGAAATTATGCACACATCATTGGATATACAAGGTTTTGTTGATTCAGATTGGGCAGGAGACCTAGACTGTCGGAGGTCAACAAGTGGCTATGTGTTTAATTTGTTTGTAGCTATGGTTAGTTGGATGAGTAAGAGGTAGCCCATGGTTGCTTTTTCCACCATAGAATCAGAGTACATGGCTGCTACACGTGCCTCTAAAGAGGCAGTTTGGTTATAGAGACTTGGGAAAGGTATTGGTTTTAATTGCAAGCAAATTAAATTTGAATGTGATAGTTAGAGTGCTGTTTGTTTAGCCAAAAATCCTATGTATCATGCTCGTACTAAGCATGTTGATGTCTAGTATCACTTTGTGAAAGAAATGGTTAAGAGTGGGAAGGTATTGATTGAGAAAGTTGATGCGTTGATCAATGTTGTAGATTATCTTACGAAACTAGTTCCTACAGTTAAGTTCTCTTGGTGCAGGAAGGCCATTTGCCTTGAGTCCTATACTTGATTTATAATAATGATTCCTTGTTTAGAATAATTGCAATGTATAATGTCAAGTGGGGGAATGTTGGGAATAGGATGCCATTTAATTGCAATCCTAAACATATTTCATGTATCTCCTAAGTCCTTGGAAAATGTTCCCAAACAGTAGGATTAGAAAGAGATTAAATTCAATTGAAATGAACATGTAAATTGACAATTGTAATTATTTCTAAATGATAGGAACATGTGGGGATGCCCAAGAAGATCTCCTACAAAATAGGATCACATGGGACACCCACATGGAACCTGTGGAACACACCTTGTTTAAGTTAACTATTTGAAGAAAAGATAACACTTTAGTAATGCATTAAAGATCCTATAAGTTAGGGATTGATATTTACATGAGTGGAGTTAAGTTAAGTTAAGTTATGGTTTAGTTATCTTCAGTTGCATGTAGTTAGTTTTAGTTAAATGCTATTTGACTTTAGTTGACTTGGAATGCATGACTAATGAATTCAGTTGCATGATATATAACATGTGATGCATTCAATTAAGTGGGGATGATCAAGCATGCATAATGTTTGCATGAATTGATCGAGAGATATGTTTTTGTTAACAAAAACTGACTTGGACCCAAATTGGGCACCCAAGTTGGCATCTTGTAGTTAACACTTTTGCATTAGAAGATATTTACAAGGCTAAGTTAAGTGGGCCCATTCTTGGGTGCCAACTTTGAGGAGAATCTTGGAAGATATTTTATTGACCAATGATCAGTTAGGAGTTCAATTTGGGGTGCCTAAATTGAGGAGACATTGGTTTTGACTTCATGTTACATGAAAATATACTTGCAAAAAATAGGTGTAGGTTTTTGAGAGGAGCTTCAAGCTCTTGTAATTGACAATTCTTTGGAGTTTTCAAGGCTCATTATTGTCTATTAATTGCAACAAGTTGAAGAGAGTTTATTGCAGGTTGTGAAGAAGAATTGTTGAAGGCAAAAGAAGCATCTCAATCAAGGATTGATATAGTGTTATTGTAATCTTGTTCCAAGGTTAAATAATACAAGCACTCACTACAACAAAATAGGCAATTAGTGCCTAAAATAGCACCGGATTTTAGTGTATTTGAGTTCATGAATTGGGAAGTTTTGCTGGCACAAAAATTGGCACAAAATGGTATGTTTGCTTTGGTGCCGGATTTAGCGCTGGATTTAGCACTGGATTTAGCGTCGAATTTAGTGCCATATTTAGCACCAGATTTAGTGCCAATTTTAGTGCCAATTTTTGTTGCTTCTAGTTTGGTTTCTAACTTTGCTTCTAGTTTTGGTTCTTGTGTTGCTTCCACATTTGCTTCCAATGGTGCTTGGATTTTTGTGTATTTGAGTTCATGAATTGGGAAGTTTTGTTAGCGCAAAACACGGTACAAAATGGCATGTTTTCTTTGGTGCCAAATTTAGCGCCGGGTTTAGCGCAAGGTTTAGTGCTAGATTTAGCACCAGATTTAGCGTCGGGTTTAGCACCGGATTTAGCGCCGGGTTTAGTGCCAATTTTTGTTGCTTCCAGTTTGGCTTCTGATTTTGCTTCTAGTTTTGCTTCTTGTGTTGCTTCCACATTTGCTTCCAATTTTGCTTCTGATTTTGCTTTCAAGTTTACCTTTGGTTTTGCTTAGGGTTTTGCTTCAGATTTTTCTTCCAATTTTGCTTCTAGTTTTGCTTCTGATTTTACTTCTAGTTTTGCTTCCAAGATTGCTTCTAGTTTGGCTTCCATTTTTGCTTCTAAAAATGCTTCTTTTTTTGCTTCCATTTATTAATTTAATATGTTTTATTTCAATTTAATTAGTTAAATATATCATGCAGGTCTTAAATAACTCATATGATTATAGAATAAGTAAATTAAATAATATGTTTTATTTCAATTTAATTAATTAAATATATCACGCCTCTTAAATAACTCATATGATTATAGAGTAAATAATTTAATTATTTAACTCATATGATTAAATAACAAGATAATTATTAATAACATGATCATTTGTAATTAGAAAAAGTGAGTTAAATATCTATATAAGTAGATCAAAACAAGTGATTAAAACAAGTGAGTCGAATATGCCACTAGATTAATTATAACATGTCAAAATGATACATGTCTAATAGTTGACATAAGTGAAAATGACACATGTACAAATGATATAAGTATAAATGATAAATTATATGACTCAAAATGATACATGTCCAAATGATATATTTCAAAATGATACATGTCAAAATGATACAACTCAATAATATGGTACTGTAGGCTGTGGAAATGATACATATGATATTAACCATGAAATGAGGCATGGTAATGATATATCATCAATGATCCATGATGCAGTCTATATGATAATGAATGTCACTGGCTACTACCAACAACTTCCTCCTCATCATCATCATCACCATCGTGATCATCATCATCGTCATCAGCCTCAGTGTCTTTTGTATCTATGTCATCATCATCCTCTGCCATGTGATCTGTACTAGAATCAACATATTCTGGATCTATACATCATGAGGATCATCTTGATCTTCTGGAAGATCCATGTTTTGGAAAAAAAAACATTTAAAATGAAAAGTTATTATTTATTTCATGCAATAATTTATTTTTCTGTTATATATCTAATATTACATGTGAAACAAAACCATAATCATATTACATCATATCAAAGTGCACATACCATAATAAAATTTCATAAAATTTACAACTAATATGTCATTCCAGTGATATTAAACATGCAACAATTCTAATAAACATTAGTAAAATATGCCACCATTTGGTGGAAGAGGAAGAAAGGCGATTGGAACTCTGGAGGCCCACCATAATGGATTTCAATATTCAGCCATGAGAGCAGAAGATATCTGATATCATGTATCAAAACATTAAGCATGCATTCTTCCAGCCAATAGAGGAGATGATTACTTTGCTTCATTTTTATTTACATAACCATATCATGGTGTGATCCAAGAAGACCAAGGATGTCCAGTTTTATGTGGAGGTAATGGATGTGGTCCAAACTTTAAGAGGGGAAAGAAGGTCAATGTATGATCTTGATGAAGTTGAGGAAGAACAACAAGAGAGGGACAGGAAAAAAAAAATCAATGCAGAGTTTCAAGGATTTTTCAAGTGAGTAACAGAGCTATGGGAGAAGCCTCTTCTAAAAGATTTTGAACTAAAGTTTAATAAACCATTTAGAGAGCTTGGTTTTCATGGAGTTCCTTTCAAAGCATCTTAATGCAGTGATAGGAGGATCACAACTCAACTCATCATTCACTTCACAAAAAACACTTGATTCCACACAACCAATTTGAGATTAATGCATACAACTACTTGTAGTTCCTCAAAACACATTTGACATCACCAAAATAATGAACTCCAACTCAAACTTGTAGATTCCTAAGCTTGTCAATTTGGACACTCAACACCAAAATGATAACTCAGACTTCCAACATGGCTCCAATACCATTCAAGAAACTCAACAAATGCAAATATGTCAAAAACAACAAACTTCATTAGCAGATCCCTACATTAATGAATTAATACTCTAAACCCTTACCATTCCAACTCCTTACTTGTTTCATGAGGGTTTGTTGAAAATACATAACCCAAGTCTATTTTATCCCTTCCAATGCCACAAAAATGTGTTATTATACCTGAAAAAACATATTATACTATTTTCCATCCTTTTTTCATGATAATTTATCAATCACCATTAAAAAAAACCCTCATTTTCCATTCCTAAATATCATTGTCAACAGGCTGCCTTCTCTAATTAGTCAATAAAAAAAATATTAAAACCCATGACATATCCAAGCCATGATTAGAGAATGCTCACAATACCTTTAAAATCCCCTTATAAACAATGAGAATCAAGAAAACTTCACTCACCATAATCAAATTCCTCAAAACAACTCTGCACATAGTCACTTTTCTAGATTTTGCCCAAAATATAGACCTAGGGCTTCATGATTTCATATGCTAACCACCATAATTCGGTCTAAGTATTTAGAAAATGAAAGAATATGCTAATATAAACCTTCTCACCAGAAATCAGGAGTTTCCACCATACAAATCAAGGGAAGCACATTTTTTTGTATACAAACCCCAAAAACCCTATGTTCAGGACAAGTTTTAGAAATTGGATTGTTTGAACCTTTAAATGGCATTATAAAAATTAATGGTAAAAAGAAAGTCTGTCCATGACATCAAGAAATTTCCATCCATCCAGGTTTTAGGTCTGTACAAGTCTGTACAAGGCTGTACTAACATGTTTACTGATTGCAATTTCTAGAAAACGTTTTCTGGACTAGTTGTCTTCACCAAAAACACAATAACTTTCACATTTCTCAATGAAATTAAATGAAAAAAAATTTAAAATAAAGTAGATTCAACATTATCTCACTCCCATGTGATCTTCAACCATGAAATGAGCTGTATAGACCATACCATGCATTAGAACAGAAGGAAGGAAGTGGGAAATAGTGAAAATATGATTTCTTCATTACAAATCTTCAATTTTCTCTTCCACCACCCTTACAAACGACTCACAGTGTATTATTAAAGGCTATAAAACTTCTCTGACTGCCTAAAACTATTCAAATAACTTTTATGACCCTTCAACTTCCATTATTTGTCAATTTTTTACATTGTGGCAACCTTTTTTTGCACTTTTTGACAATTTTCTCAATATGGAACACCTTTGAACATTATTTGAAAAATGACTTAAAATATAACTTCGTAAGAATAAAACACCTCTAAAATGGTTTGATAAGCCTTATTAAATTAACCCATAGCACAATTTAAAAACTTATTACATTTTGGCCTCATGGAGGCAAGAAATCAAACAGGTGCTCTTGCACCACATCTGCTTTTATTGTCCCTACGATAAACTGTTTGATAGATTTGGTGGAATTACCTTTCTTAGTAATCACTATTAGTGAGATTGAGATTTTTAACCTTGACAGAGTAGGACTTGGGAAAAAGGAATTTGATATGGCTATTGTTTTTATCCTATACAACCATTGCAAGAAAAGTTAAGCTAGCATCAAATAACCAACAATTTTGAAAATAACATGAAATTTTTTAGTTGCTGCTATGTTGGGAATAAAATAAAAGGAAGAAATATTCCTTCCAGTGGCTTGATGATTGCAAATGAGGATTCATGATGAAATTCAATCTTATTGAGTTAAAATCTTTTTTTATTTTATGAAATAGATCAATATATAGAACTTAAATGGAAATAGATACAACCTATCCTCATGTTGGTACCCATATGAAACTCATCTCTTGTGCTCACTTTTCTCATTATTTTAATTTTTATCTTGTATCCATCCAATCAATTGTGTAATGTCTAAAACTTCATTTTTTACACCAATCAAAACCCTTGACAGGCTATAAACAAGCAGTTCCAAAAAAATGAAGATATCTCACTCAAAACTCAATATTAGAACCTCCCACTTGATTCAAATGAAATATAACACATTCCTTCAACACATTCCATCACCCTTGGTCCATGGAACTTCTGTACGGATAATAAATTCGGCTTGTAGTAGCAGATTTCTTGAAAACACATAATTTATGCAAAGAAACTAATAGATTTTGTGGTATTTATTTCAAAATGCAACTTGCCAACCCCCATCACAAGGTGTACATGTATTTTAAATTTTTTCAAACCAAAAACTAAATCCCCAAACTGACCAACCACTTTTCAAACCCCAACTAACCATTGACCTTTACAAATTTTTCATTTTTGCAAGTTTATTGTTGACAACTTTTTGCATATTTGCAATATTTTCACTTTTGACCCTCCTATTCACCTAAGACATTACCAATGACCTTTCTATACCTTATTACACTTAGAATCATGACTCAACACAAGAAAACTAACATTAAACGTACCTTGACAACCTTTTATTCAAAATTAGAAAGCCAAAAACCATTGTTTTTATAGAAATTTATGATTTTTGTAACATTTTTAGCAATTTCAAGCCTTGGTACAAATTCGTACAGGACCTTATTGATCTACAGGTGCTTGGATCAGGTGTGGGATGTACCTAGCTTTTATTTTCATCATATTTGGAGGCTCTACATTGATTTTAACAGATTTTATTGTTGATCTATAGAAAATAGGTCTGAATTGGTACACACAAGGGTTTTGAGGCCTTAAATCGAATTCGACCCATTCCACCTTATGTAAAATTCTGTGACTAAGTGGAATGGGTATCAAAATGTAGGATTATGTATTTAGAGGCTTGAGGGAGTAGGTTCAGGTTGTTTGAGGTCAATGGGCATGGAGCCTAGTTCCAAAAATGGGTGATTTTTGAGTGAAAAAGAGTGAAATTGTGAGGTTTTAGTAAGGAAAAGTGTGAAATTTGTGGGGAAAGAAATTTATTAATGTGTATTAGGTGTGTGAAGACATATTTAATCATGTTAGAAGTGGTGTCCAAGTTTTTTAAGGCCTAGATCATAGTTTTTCAAAAAAACCCTCCTTGGAAGGAGATAAAGTGAGGATTTTGCAATTGGGTGTTTTAGAAAGTGCTTATTTTGAAGGGGTAGTTGTATTATGAGGTTTTGAGACCTGATAAGTGGCTGGAAAGTAGAAAATTAGAGGGAAAACAAGTTTTAAGAGTAGTTTCTTTGAAAAACAAGCCAAAATTGGCCTTGTGGGACAATAGTGAAGTCCAGATTTTAAGAGGTTGGTCCAAAGTTACCATAGTTAGTTTTGAGATATGTTTTAGAAGGCCAAAATGGGTCCTAGAATCTGGTTTTGGTTTTAAGAGATTCAATTTTGTGTTGAATATTTACCAGGTTTCAATTATATGGACTACTATAAGAGTTTAAGTCCTTGAATACAAGAATTTGTGAATATGATGAAAAAGAGTTTTCTAAGTGAGATTTCAACCTTTCAAATAAATTATGTTTAAGGTGTACGAGAGTTTAGGTGAGAGTTAGAATCAAGTTTTTGTATTTTGTAGTCTTTTTGGCCTTGTGAAATTAAGGTACAATGAAGAGAATTTGGGTAAAGTTTGTGTCAAGCAAGAGAATTTGAGTTTGGTTGATTTGAAGACCTCCCCTACATTGCATCAAAAATTTTCAAGCTTTGTATTGATTATTTTTATTCAGTAAGTGGTAGCTTTGTTTATCACTTGGCACTTTTTTTTGGAGTCATGTGTTGTTCAATTTGTTTAATTATTGATGTAAAATTACTAGTCTCTACATTAGCCAAAAGTAAGCATTCATTTGTTTTCCCTTCAAACCCTGATTGCAATGGAATATTGGTATTTTTTTTGCCAGTAGGAAGTTGTGTTTGTTTGTTTGTTTGTGCTTGATAGTTTATCCTCTACTATATTTGAAAATATCACTACAAAGCTTGACTGTTAACAATTTGGTGTATGCATTTGAGGGAAAAAACATAGTAATTTAGTGATTTCCATTTAGGCTCAAAAATATAATAAAGAAAATTTTACAAGTGCTATTCTTTTTGGAAATAGAAAAACATTCTAGAGAGACCGTGACCAAGCTATCATTAGGAAAGAGAAAAAATGTAGAAATAAAAAAATATTTCATTATTTGATCAAACAAAATATGGAGAGTATGATTTGTTTCATTTCTTTTTCTAATGAGATAAGTCCACAAAAGCTGAGCCAAGATAGAAGGGTTTCAAAATAAGGATACATGTTAGAAACAAAACACCTATTCATTCGTATCTATTGAGTCGAAATTGAGCTTGTTTTGACAGAAAATAGAGGTAAGATATAGAGAAATTGCGCATAGAAACTTACTCAACTTCTTGTTGTTCAAAGAAATGTGAGCTCCAAAAGTGATTTGATGTCAGCCTCAAGATAAGCAAGGAGTTGACAGAGTAAAACAAGATAAAAATACATGAGAATCCGAGAAGAAATGTCTTTGAAAAAACATTTAGATAAGTGGAAACAAATGATGAACCATGAAAGCTTTACCTTATTTGGCCTCAACAGAAATTTCTATGAAGAAAAATCTCAAAAGCAGTGATAAAATCAATAGAGAATCCTTCATAAAGCTAAGGTTTCAAACCCTAATGATGGCGGCATGTGCAGGGCAAGGGAGCTCAAAAAAACCAAGTGAAAATGAGAGTTGAAAATTAGGGCTTGGGTATTTTGTTCTAACTCATCATGGCAGCAAAAATATTGATGTGAAAAAATCCCCACACAATCACGTATAGTGTATATGTTTAATCATTGAATATTTTAATATTCAAACAAATTTAAAAACTATAATACATATATTTTATAATAAAAAATTACTATTATCTATTAAATTTATTAATTTGTATGTTCAATTAATAATTAAAAACTATTGATGTTATTTTATATAAAATAAAATTATGAAAAATATCTTTAACAATTATTAATTTTAATTTTAAAATATATATAGAAAAATATTCATTTAAATAAAACTAAAATGAATATGAATTAAATATATAATTTAATCATTAAATTATGATTTTAATTATTATAATTTAAAAAATTGTGTGATTGTGATATTACATTATATTCAGGTTGTTCCCTAAGATTTGTTTTAATTAAATAGATCCGCCTCTTGCATTTCTTCCAAACCATTCATATTATTATTGTGAAAAATAAATTCTAAATAATGATTAATATTCAACATATAAATTTTATTATTATTTATTTATTTTATAATATGTTACAAATTAAATATTACAAATTTTAATTGAAAAGAAGATAAAAATGCCATTTAATTCAAATACTATTAATTCTCAAATTTAAGATCATAAGTTATTATCTTCATATTGTCCTTTAAAAACAATTTTTTATCCTTTACTCAAAAATTTTAAACATGGGCAAATTTGTAGATGATTGAATGCAGAAATGAGGTGTATTATGCAATAAAATGTACAAAAGGGATATAGTTGAAGTTTTAGGCCCTTGTAGTCACACCAAGGGATGTATATGTTTGAGGTCCAATGTATAAGGTAGAGGGTATACTAGGGGTTGAGGGATTAGGGTTTAAGGGTTGAGGGTTGAGGGTAGAGGGTTGAGGGTTTAAGGGTTGAGGGTTGAGGGTAGAGGCCAGTTTAAGGGTTTAGGGTTTAGGGTTGAGTGTTTAAGTGTTTAAGGGTTGATGGTTTAGGTTGAGGGATTAGGGTAGAGAGGGAGGGATGGATGGAGCGAGAGATGGAGGGAGAAGTGAGATAGAGAGGAGACTAGAAGAGGAGGGAGGGACATAGATATATGAGGGTTGAGGATCTAATGTATAGGGTAGAGGTGATGAGGGCACAACCTGAGACAAAAAAAATAACCCACAAACAAGAGAATAATTTTATTATTCAGAAAATGGAGCTTCTTACATGCAGAGGATCTCAAATCCCCAAGTTCTACAACACATGCAAGTTATCGACAACTACAGAATAACCCTTTCGCAATTTGCGAGTTTGTCCCAAAAAAGTTACCCAAAAATTAGAAAACCTGCCCATAAATAGAGCCCCTCTTTAGTTTGGAGCCAAAAAAACATTCAAATTTGAGTTTAGGTGGTTTGGTGCCGAAAATTACAACTTGAAGTTCAAATTTCAAAAAAATTTGCAATTGTATCTTCTAGAAAGTGCGCCAACTTCTCGTGGCCATAACTTTTGATCTGGGACTCTGATTCGCGAACCGTTGGAACCGTTGGAAAGGTCTCGAAGTCAACAACGCGCTCGAAATATGCTATGCCAATTTTGATGAGTTTTGGGCCTGATCCAGGAAATATAAGTGCCTCAAATATAACTCGGAAGATTTTCAGGTGCAAATTTGGGAAACTAAAAATGCAATATCTTTCCACCCAGGAATAAAAAATAAAAACCACAAATTGGGAATTTCATTATGAAAAAAAGGGTATCCAAAAATGTAAAAAATTTTAAAACTGAGAAACTTGAAATTTAACTATTTTTGGGTGATGCAAGATTGCCCTTACACCACTAGATGCTCCTGCATTAGACACCCAGGGTAATTTGAGAAGTGACCCTGTCACGTCTCAGATGGTGGAGGAAAAATCCAAATGGTCGACCTCTTCCTTAGGCAACTAGGATGAATCTTCAACAGGCATTCCTTTCCATTTCACCAGATATTCTTCATACTGCCTGTTCCTGGTACTTCTTCCCACACGACTATCCAGGATTTTTTCAATCTCCTTCTTTTCTGAAGTAGGTGTTGGAATTCAACACTGTTCCATCATTGGTACTTCCTCTGCACCACCTTCATGATACTCTATCAAATCTAAAATGTTGAACACAAGGGAAATGTTGAATCCATCCAACAACTCTACTTCATATGCATTCCTTGAATCATGCCTCTTCAAAATTTTACAGGGACCGAACTTCTTCATCTTCAATTTGTTATATGTTCCCACTGGAAACCTTTCTTTCCTCAAGTTGACCATCACTTCATCACCAATCTGAAACTCCTTATACCTCATCTTCTGATTTGCCTTAGCCTTATACTGCATATTCATCTTGTTAATATATTCTCTTACCTTCTCATGTATATCCTTGATGTGTTCTGTAAAATCTTTGGATTCATCACTTATTTTCTTCTCTTGGTCCATCTTCCTCAATTCTGGAGCTGTTCTGGGGCTACCTCCATACACAATCTGGAATGGTGATATACCAGTGCTTCTGTTGACAAAATTGTTGTAAGAAAATTCTTCCTGGGGTAAGATCAAGTCCCATCCCTTGAGTTTATTTCCTACCAAACATCTCAATAGGTTACGCAGACTCCTGTTAACAACCTTTGTCTGTCCATCTGTTTGTGGATGGTGTGCAGAACTGAACTTCAACTCTGTCTTCAACTTCTTCCACAAGGTCCTCCAAAAGTAACCCACAAATTTGGTGTCACAATTTGAAACAATACTCTTTGGCAGACCATGTAGCCTCACCACCTCTTTGAAGAACAAGTCAGCAATGTGGACTGCATCATGGGTCTTCTGACATGGAATGAAATGTGTCATCTTCAAAAACCTATTAACCACCACAAAGACTAAATCATTCCCTCGTTGTGTCCTTGGCAAACAAAGAACAAAGTCCATACTTATATCCTCCCATGGCCTCTCTGGTATAGGTAAGGGCTGATATAAGCCTTTATTCTGGCTCAATCCTTTAGCCATCTGACATACCCTGCAGCTTTGTACAAACTTCTTCACATCCTGTGACAACTGAGGCCAATAATAATGCTCACTGATAATGGCAATGGTCTTATCCCGACCAAAATGTCCCGCCATTCCTCCACTATGCTTCTCCTTTATCAGGTTCTCCCTCATGGAACTCCCTGGGATACACAATTGACTTCCCTTAAATAACATGCCATCCTGGATTATGAAATCCAACCACCTTATTTTGTCCATTATAACAGGTTCCTTGCAAGCTTTCCAAACCTCTTGCAAAATGGGATCCCTTAGCAGTATAGTGTCTTGAGTTCATTGAGCCAACCACTTCAATCTGCATCTTTATTAATCAATGTATGCCTCCTACTTCCGAGCATCCTACGCAGCCTATTTGACTTTTCCCT
>VDFB02271358.1:826624343-826648599 GCA_007258455.2 Sequoia sempervirens | reverse complement strand
GGGTTGGGGGTATAGGGTTGAGGGTAGAGAGTAGAAGGTTTAAGGGTTTAGGGTTTAGGGTTTAAGGGTTTAGGGTTGATGGTTAAGGGCTCAGGGTAAAGCGTTTAGGGTATCAGGTTTGAAGGTATATGGTTGACAGATTAGGGTTGAGGGTCCAATGTATAGGGTAGAGGGTATAGGGGTTGAGGGATTAGGGTAGAGAGGGTGATTAGGGCACAGCCCGAGACTTAGAAAATAACCCACAAACAAGAGAATAATTTTATTATTCAGAAAATGGAGCTTCTTACATGCAGAAGATTTCAAAGCCCCATGTTCTACAACACATGCAAGTTACAGAAAGCTACAGAATAACCCTTTCGCAATATGTGAGCTTGTCCCAAAAAAGTTACCCAAAAATTAGAAACCCACCCATAAACAAAGCTCCTCATTATTTTGGAGCCAAAACAACATTCAAATTTGAGTTTAGGCGGTTTAGCGCCAAAAATTTACAACATGAAGTTCAAATTTCAAAAGAGCATTTGCAATTGTATCTTCTAGAAAGTGCGTCAACTTCCCAGGGCCATAACTTTAGATCCAGGACTTCGATTCGTAAACCGTTTAAACCATTGGAAAGGTCTCAAAGTCAATAATGCGCTTCACATTTGCTACACCAATTTTGGCAAGTTTCAGGGCCATTATGGGAACTCTAAGTGCCTCAAATCTAACTCGAAAGATTTTCAGGTATAAATATGAGAAACTAAAACAACAATATCTTTCAACCCAGGAATAGAAAATAAAAACCGTAAATTGGGAATTTCATTATGACGAAAAGGGTATCCAAAAATATAAAAACATCTAAAAATTGAGAAACTTGAATTTTAACTATTTTTGGGTGATGCAAGATTGCCCTTACACCACTGGATGCTCCTGCATTAGACACCTAGGGTAATTTGAGTTGTGACCTCATCACATCTCAGATGGTGGAGGAAAACCCAAATGGTCAACCTATTCCTTAGGCAACTAGGATGAATCTTCAACAGGCCTTCCTTTCCATTTCACCAGATATTCTTCATACTGCTTGTTCATGGTACTCCTTCCCAAACGACTATCTAGGATTTCTTCAATCTCCTCCTTTTCTGAAGTAGGTGCTAAAATCCCACACTATTCCATCATTGGTACTTCCTCTGCGCCACCTTCACGATACTCTGTCAAATCTGAAATGTTGAACACAGGGGAAATGTTGAATCCATCCGACAACTCTACTTCATATGCATTCCCTGAATCATACCTCTTCAAAATTTTACAGGGACCGAACTTCTTCATCTTCAATTTGTTATATGTCCCAACTAGAAACCTTTATTTCCTCAAGTGGACCATCACTTCATCACCAATATGAAACTCCTTATACCTCATCTTCTGATTTGCCTTAGCCTTATACTGCATATTCATCTTATTAATATGTTCTCTTACCCTCTCATGTATATCCTTGATGTGTTCTACAAAATCTTTGGCTTCAACACTTGTTTTCTTCTCTTGGTCCATCTTCCCCAATTCTGGAGCTGTTCTAGGGCTACCTCCATACACAATCTGGAATGGTGATCTACTAGTGCTTCTGTTGACATAATTGTTGTAAGAAAATTATGCCTAGGGTAAGATCAAGTTCCATCCCTTGGGTTTATCTCCTACCAAACATCTCAGTAGGTTACCCAGACTCCTGTTAACAACCTCTGTCTACCCATCTGTTTGTGGATGGTGTGCAGAACTGAACTTCAACTCTGTCTTTAGCTTCTTCCACAAGGTCCTCCAAAAGTACCCCACAAATTTGGTGTCACGATCTGAAACAATACTCTTTGATAGACCATGTAGCCTCACCACCCCTTTGAAGAACAAGTCAGCAATGTGGACTGCATCATGGGGGTTCTGACATGGAATGAAATGTGCCATCTTCGAAAACCTATCAAGCACTACAAAGACTGAATCATTCCCTCGTTGTGTCCTTGGAAAACCAAGAACAAGTCCATACTTATATCCTCCCATGGCCTCTCTGGTACAGGTAAGGGCTGATACAACCCAGTATTCTGGCTCACTCCTTTAGCCATCTGACATACCCTACAACTCTGCACAAACTTCTTCACATCTTGTGATAACTGAGGCCAATAATAATGCTCATCGATAATGGAAATGGTCTTATCCCTAATTCTCAAAATGTCCTACCATTCCTCCACTATGCTTCTCCTTTATCAGGTTCTCCCTCATGGAACTCCTTGGGATACACAATTGACTTCCCTTAAATAACATGCCATTCTAGATTATGAAATCCAGCCACCTTGTCCTGTCCACTGTAACAGGTTCCTTGCAAGCTTTCCAAGCCTCTGCGAAATAAGGATCTTCTGCGTATAGTGTCTTAAGTTCATTGAACCTAACCACTTCAATCTGCATCTTTGTCATCAATGTATGCCTCCTACTTAAGGCATCTACAACCCTATTTGACTTCCCACTCCTATGTTTCAAAACAAAGGTATAACTCTGCAAAAACTCTACCCATTTCATATGCCTCGGATTTAATTTTCCCTGACTATTTATGTACTGCAAGGCCTGATGATCAGTATATAGAATAAATTCCTTTGGCAACAAATAATGTCTCCATTTCTTTAATGCTTGAACTATTGCATAAAATTCTTGATCATATACGTAATACTTTTCACCTAAATAGCAATGGGCTTACCTTCTTGGCTCATTAATCGCCTCCAATGGTACAAATCCACTAGCATCATTACAATCCACCAAACACCCTCAAGAAAATATGGGAGCTAGAATAGGCTGCTCTATCATCTTCGCCTAATAGTTCAATTTTTGTCATTCCAACGCTCCCACTTAAATTTTGTCATCCCTCTCATTGTTTCCTAGGGGTCCACAAATACTACTAAAGTTTCTAATGAACTTGTATAAAACTAGCCAAACCATGTAAAGATCTCACCTTGGTAGTAGTTCTTGGGGTAGGCCATTCCAGAATAGCCTTCACCTTCTCTGGGTCCATCTTGAGACCTTCTACTGAGACAACAAACCCCAAGTACACTAACTCCCTCTTCACAAAACTGCACTTCTTCAGATTAATCGATAGTTTCTCTTCTTTTAACTTCTCAAAGGCTCTCCAAATATGCATAAGATGCTCATCGAACTTCTTACTGAAAATCAAAATATCATCTAAATACACAATAACAAGACTTCCCAGAAATTCTTTTCGTACCTCATTCATGAGCCACATGAATGTGCTTGGTGCATTGGTTAGCCCAAAAGGCATGACTAACCACTCATACAGGTCCTCTTTAGTCTTGAAGGCAGTCTTCCATTCATCTCCCTCTCGAATCCAAATCTAGTGATATCCACTCTTCAGATCAATCTTTGTGAAGTACTGAGCTCCACTCAAACAGTCCATCAGGTCATCCATCCTTGGAAGGGGAAATCTGTACTTGATTTTTATCTTGTTTATGGCTTGATAATTTGTACACATCCTCCACTACCCATATTTCTTTGGTGCTAGTACTGCAGGTACTGCACATGGACTCTAACTCTCCCGTATCAAACCCTTTCTCAACAACTCTTGAAGTTGTTTGTTTAACCCCTCATTTTCTGCTAGAGTCATTCTATGAGCTGCCTTATTTGGAAAACTGGCTCCAGGAATCAAGTCAATTTGATGACTGATCTTCCTTATTGGTGGTAAACCCTAAGGTACATTATCAGAAACAGTATCCTGAAACTCATCCAACATCCTAGAAACTTCTTCTAGAACCTTCTCACTATCCTCCTTACTCACTCTAGGAATCAATGAATAACACACATGCTCATGCTTCATACCTTCTGTAAAATTTTTCTTCTATCTATATATAACAAATTCTAAAGCACTATTGCATACCTTTTCTTCGGTCTCCTTTAGGGGTTTCAACTTGTGACGAACCCCATCCTTTGTCAAGGAATAAGTGTTTGCATGGCCATCATGTATAGCTCGCCTATCAAACTGCCACAGCCTCCCCAACAACATGTGACATGCATTGATGGGGATGATATCACAGAGTACCTCATCATGGTAGCTCTCGATCTTGAACTTTACTAGGAACTACTCATTGACCAAAACTTTGTGGTCTTTTTGCAACTAGGCAATCTGATATGGATGCAGGTGCCTTTCCTTCTTTAGCTTCAGCTTTGTGACCATCTCCTCTGACACAAGATTATCAGTGCTCCTACCGTCAATAATGACATCACAACATTTTCCTTCACACTTGCACCTTGTGCGAAATAGATTCTTCCTTTGTTCTAGTTCCTTTTCCTCAGTCACCAGGGCTCTCCTAATCACTAGGGTTTCTTCCCTTTCAGCATCATCAGAATGTTCAGATTGGCTCTCCTCATCTGCATGCACAACCCTTCCACGACCTTCTAGCCTTTTTTCTGCCCTTCCTTGGTGTTGGGGACATTCATAGGCTCAATGCCCTTCTTCGCCACATTGGAAAAACGTTCCTCTGCAACCACCACTTCCAGATCCTTGTCCATATCTCCCTCATCCTCTACCTCTTTGATCACCACTGTTTTGATCACGAGGGCAGTAGAAGTTGTCATTTCTTTGGCTTCGGCTAGTACTCACATCTTCACTTTTCTTTTCATCATCATTTCAGCTTCCTGAAGGTCTTCCATTGCCCCTTCTACTTTGACCTTCTTGTCCTTTTTGCTTTCCATCAAATCTTTTGTTCACTTTGTCTTCCACCTTCAGAGCAAAATGATACACATCCTCAATGGTGGTCATTCTGACTAGGCTTAACTCCTCCTGAATGCTCGGTCGTAACCCATTAAGATATCGGGCTACCTTCTCCTTATTGGCCTCTGTGTGACTCGTTCTGATGATTATCTTGTGAAAATATTCAGTATATTCTTTCACAGATCTAATTCCTTACTTCAACCCTTGCAATTTCTTCAACAAATCTAACCTGTAGTCCACTGGTATGAACTGCTTCTTCAGTTTCTCTACCATATGATCCCATCTGGTGATCTTTCCTTTTCTTCTTCGATTTCTTTCCAACTGGACCTTTTTTCACCAAATACTGGCATATCCCTTTAGCTTCATTTTCACAAACTTAACTTGATCTGGGTCCTCTATTTCCTCATACTCAAAATATTCTTCTAGCTCATTGATCTAGTTGATCAACTCTTCCAGGTTCAGACTTTCAGAATAACTGGGGACTTCTGCTCTGGGTCTTTTCCCAATCTTAAAAATGGCCCTTATTAGCCGCATTTGGTATTGATCAATTGATTCTTCTTCCTCTTCTACATTTGAACCTTCTTCCTCTCCTTCATCCTCAC
Organism: Sequoia sempervirens; assembly: GCA_007258455.2. Classification (NCBI taxonomy): domain Eukaryota; kingdom Viridiplantae; phylum Streptophyta; class Pinopsida; order Cupressales; family Cupressaceae; genus Sequoia; species Sequoia sempervirens. Next base: position 826,643,271 of record VDFB02271358.1, on the reverse strand, counting down.
TTTCCTCCCTCGGGATTAACCCTCTTCTCAACTGCTCTTGTAATGCGTCAATCTGTCTCTGGAGGGCTACCAGTGCATCTCTTCCACCAGCATTTTTGCCACCTTGACCACCTCTGGCACCACCATTCCTACTAGGAATCAAGCTTGGAGGCATCTTTCTTTACCTCGACCCACAACCATGGTCCTGGTGCAAGCTACCTCACGATCGGCGATCTGTCAACACGCTCAAGAAAACCTGCTTTTATACCACTTGATGAGGGCACAACCCAAGAATTAGAAAATAACCCACAAATAAGAGAATAATTTTATTATTTAGAAAATGGAACTTCTCACATGCAGAGGATCTCAAATCCCCATGTTCTACAACATGTATGCAAGTTACAAAAAGCTATAGAATAACCCTTTTGCAATATGCGAGCTTGTCCCCAAAAAGTTACCCAAAAATATGAAACCCGCCCATAAATAGAGCTCCTCATTAGTTTGGAGCCAAAACAACATTCAAATTTGAGTTTAGGTGGTTTGGCGCTTAAAATTTACAACATGAAGTTCAAATTTCAAAAGAGCATTTGCAATTGTATCTTCTAGAAAGTGCGCCAACTTCCTGGGGCCATAACTTTAGATCCAGGACTCCGATTCGCAAACCGTTTGAACCATTGGAAAGGTCTCAAAGTCAATAACGTGCTTGACATCTACTACGCCAATTTCGGCAAGTTTCGGGGCCATTCCGGGAACTCTAAGTTCCTCAAATCTAACTCGGAAGGTTTTTAGGTGCAAATCTGAGAAACTAAAACTGCAATATCTTTCAACCCAGGAATAGAAAATAAAAACCGTAAATTGAGAATTTCATTATGACAAAAAGGGTATCCAAAAATGTAGAAACATATAAAAACCAAGAAATTTAAAATTTAACTATTTTTGGGTGATGCAAGATTGCCCTTACACCACTGGATGCTCCTGCATCAGAGGGAATGATGGATGGATCGAGAGATGGAGGGAGAAGTGAGATAGAGAGGAAATTAGAAGAGGAGGGAGGGATAGAGATATATGAGAGACGTTGAGGATCTAATGTATAGGGTAGATGATTGAGAATTGAGGGTATAATATAGAGTTGAGGACCTATAGGGTTGATGGTTTAGGGTATTGGGTTGAGGGATTAGGGTTGAGGGTAGAGGGTAGAAGGTTTAAGGGTTAAGGGTTGATGGTTAAGGGTTAAGGGTAGAGCATTTAGGGTATATGGTTGAAGGATTGGGGTTGAGGGTCCAATGTATAGGGTAGAGTGTATAGGGGTTGAGGGTTGAGGGTAGAGAGTTTAAGGGTTGAGGGTTGAGGGTAGATGGTATTGGGTACTTGAGGGTAGAGGGTAGATGCCGGTTTAGAGTTGAGGACCTATAGCATTGATGGTTTAAGGTATTGGGTTGTGGGTATAGGGTTGATGGATTAGGGTTGAGGCCTGTAGAGGGTAGAAGGTTTAAGGGTTTAGGGTTTAAAGGTTTAGGGTTGATGGTAGAGAGTTTAGGGTATAGGTTTGAGGGTATATGGTCGAAGGATTAGGTTGAGGGTCCAATGTATGGGGCAGAGAGTATAGGGGTTGAGAGTTGAGGGATTGGAGTTGAGGGTTGAGGGATCTTTAGATGCAAGTGAAATGTAGGTAGGCAATTGAAGGCCAATGAATATTGGGGAGGAATTTTTTGTTCTAAAACCCCTAATCCCTACTAGATCAAAAAAATTAGGTGCTAAACTCGATGCTAAATTTGACGCTAAACCCAATGCTAAACCTAGAGCTAAACCCAGAGCTAAACTCAGCGCTAAACCCGACGCTAAACTTGGCTCTAAACCTAAAGCTAAACCCAAAGCTAAACGTGACACTAAACTTAGTGTTAAACCTGGTGCTAAATCTGGTGCTAATTAGTGTCTAATTTAGCACCTACTTGTTATGATCGGTGCAAAAAATGCCAAAAATGGTGCCATCCCCATAAATAGTGTTGACTTTTTCAAAAAATTGGAGAAAAATACATTAAAAAAGTGGGTGGAAGCAAAAAAGGGAGCTAATCATAAGGATTTGTTGTAGTGACTATTGATTCTGGTGGTGGAGTTTTTTCCTGAAAGGGTTTCTCCATGTATATGTTGTGTCACTTCTATCTTCTTGTCTCATTCTTCTACAATCTTATGTCTATTTCTATAATTGGTAAAAATTGATCTAAATTGATAATCATACACAAATAATTTGTAACAAAGAACACTTAATTAGATCTACAATCTCATAGTTTTACAAGTTTTAAAGCTACATAATTACCTCCATTTACAACAAGATGAGCTCTCCTCAACTTCTTGTCTATCCTTGGGCCCTGATTCAACTTTCTTAGGTGTAGAAGGAAATTGAATCATATCTTCCTATTTACTTTTTTTTGGCTGCAATGTAACAAAAGAAGGCTTAGTTTCTCTAAAAATAACACTTCTATTATGTATTACCTTCTATGCAACAAGATCCCAAAGTTTGTATCCTTTCATGCACCATAACTATATCCAATGAAGATACATTTCATAGCCTTGTTCTCCAAATTTTTTCACTTTTTCCTTTGACAAATGTGCATATGCCTTGCAACCAAAAAATCTAAAATGTCTTAATGGAGGCTTGCGACCTGACCATGCCCCTATAGGTGGAGCTGATGTAGGATACCTGTTAACCAAGTAACATGTAGTGGTAACAACTTCAGCCAAAAACATTTTTTCTAGGCCAACACCACTCAACATACTCCTAACCTTCTCCATCAGTGTCCTATTCATTCTTTCTGCAACTCCATTATGTTGTGGATAATACAAAGTTATCTTCTATCTATGAATCCCACAATCTTTACAGAATCTATCAAAATCATTAGAGAAAAATTCACCACCATTATCAGTCCTCAAACATTTTATTTTCTTTCTAGTCTAAAACTCAACCATTTCTTTAAATTCTTTAAATCAACTGAAAACTTTAGATTACTCTTTGCAAAATATACCCATGTCCTACTATAATAATTAATAAATGAAGCACAATATGTGGATTTACCAATTGAAGGAACATCTATAGGGCCAAAAACATTAGGATGACTAAGATCTAATACACCACAAGATTTATGAGAACTTGAGTAAAATTGAACATGGTTTACTTTCCGTAAATGCAAAGCTCACAAAAATCAAATTCAAGATTACAATTAGAAAAACCTTGAACAAGGTTTTTATTTTTCAAGGTCCTTAGATGCTTTTCTCGAATGTGGCCAAGTCTCTAGTGCCATAACATAGTTTTCTATGCAGGTAAATTTGTCTCAGAAGAAAGAGTACCCTTGGGTACCCAAAAGCCATGACCATCACTGAAGGTGAAACCCTCATTTCTTCTATAAAATTTCTTTTCACAAAAGTACTATTGCACTCAATAGTGCATGCATCACTTGCTTATACAATGTCCCATATCTGACACCTCTAACAATCACCATAGCACCTCTAACCATTTTGCATCCTATATTAGAAAATACTACTTGCACACCCACATCTATTAGTTTTCTCATAGATAACAAATTTCGTGCTAATATAGAGATATGCAACACACCATTAATCATTTTTATTCTCCATCAAGAAACCTGATTTGAACTTTACCGTGGACAACAATGTCTAAATGAGAATCATCAACCAAGTACACCTTATCTCCATCAAATTATTCATATTCACAAAACCAATCTCTATTAAAGGCCATATGAAAAGATGCACTCGAGTCAATTAACCATGAATCATTACCTACATGAGTTGCCAAAGATGCAATGAATCTGTCACCATCTTCCTTCCTCGACTCGGAATCAGAATCAAATTTCTTCTGTTTCTTCTTCTATTTCTTCTCTGCATTCCTTATGAACATGTCCAGGCTTATTGCATTCCAAAAAATAACTTTGGACTTTCTAGGAGATTTAGATCTCCCCTTGGACTTGGATTTTTCATGCTTCTCATTATTCTTTCCATTCTCCTTAGGTATTCGATGACCATTTAGGGCCTCCTTGGTAGTGATGGATACTATCCTCCTCATCTCTTTAGAAAGCAAAGAACCCACCACATCTTCAATCTTTAATATAATAGAAGTACTCCCAACAGCCATAATAAGAGAATCCCATGAATCAAGCAAAGAACAAAGGAAGATTTGACATTTCTCTTCCTCATCCATTTTGACACCAACTGATGCCAATTGAGCAACCAAAATATTTAATGCTTCTAGGTGGTCTGTGATTCATCCACCCTCTTCCATTCCTAAGGAATACAACCTCTTTCTCAAAAAAATCTTGTTTAGTAAAGATTTGGCTTGATACATCTCAACAAGATTCTTCAATAGTTTCTATGGAGGTCTCTTCATGGACATTAATTAAAACATATTCTACTAAGAAAAATATGATTAGACCCTTGGCTTTATAGTCCATAACATCATATTAAGCATCTTGAGTAGGATTTGCAGGCCTTGAAACATTCTCATAAAAAACATCCTACAGATCTTGATCTATCAATAGATCTTCCATCTTTAGCTTCCACATCTCAAAATTATTTTCAAAAAATTTCTCCACCTCTATTCTCTCTGATGAACTTTTCATATGAAAATTCTTGCAACAAGATCACAAAGTATCTTTTACACAAGCTCCCTCTGGATTAGTTTAAAAAACCCAACAACCCACAATTGAAACCAACGGTGATCAAGCTCTGATACCACTTGTAAGGAAGCTAAGGTAGTGGAACAAATTCCTACACTAACCTTGAGAGGAGAATAATGGAAAACTTTTATAGACCTATAACAGTACAAAAACTTAAACAAAAATAAACACAAATATCATACATACCACAACACAATGTTTACATGGTGAAAACCCTTTCAAAGAAAAACCCCACACTCCAAAAGTCGCCCAATATATTATTTAGAAATCAAAAGATTACAATATACTTGTAAAGCAAGCTTCTCACAGGAGTATTATCATGCCAGAGATCAAGAGACAACCTGATCACTATCAGAATCTTAGAATACACCCCCATCTACATACATCCCACCCACTTATAACAAGCTTTTTGGAACCTTTTAGAATTAGGGTTTTGCAAGGTCATTTTTTCGAGGTGTTGCCCCAGACCCCACATCTTGTTACTAGTTTACAATATTTGCATCATTAGTCGCCACATACCAACATACATCATATCAATAAATTGTATATAATTACAAGGTTGAGATAGATTTTCCTAACAAAAATCATATCACACAATTTACAAAATAACAAATTTTATGACATTTTAAAATTTATGACCTTTTGAAACTTACAAAATTTAACTTTTTTCGCCTTCATTGTTTAGTTTTTGCAAAGTTCAAATTTATAACTTAGCAATAGAACATTTTTAGGCACTTTGTGAACTTGTAAATCTCCTAACTTTTGAAACTTGAAGATCAATGGAACAAGAAGTTTAGAAAATTTTGGGTGAGTAACCTAAGTATAAGGGCGAACATTACAAAACATCAATATATATTCTAGTTCATTGAAAATCTCTCAAATTGATTATTTAAGTGATAGGCTAGAAAAGAACAAGGGCACAATAGGGGTGGGTCTTACCCACTTTTTGAATGATTTTGAGTCTTGCAAATCTAGGTACTAACATGAATTTTTTATTAAAGTTGTCTTGTATTGTGATTATGTATAATGTGTATTCTTGTTGAGTCTTGTTAGTGTTTTACCAAATGTTGGAATGTATTAGGATATTTTATGATTTGTTATGAAGTATTGTGACTTGTATTGATAAAATTTGGGCTATAAAATGGAATATGGACTATTTATTTGACCCTTTTGATAGGTGGGTTCGTTTTACCTTCCCCATAAACATTGGGTGCTTCGTGAGGTAGAGAATCTTATGTAGTAGATGCTTACATAATTTGATAATTTACGATGTTATTAATTATACTTAGCTATTGCAAATATTGTATTTATCTGTATTAGATGTTTTCTTTATTTTACTTATGGACATCTAAGGCATGTTACTAAAATTATAATGTACTCTATTGTACCATTAATCTTGATTTAATTCATATATTGTACAACATAATGTTCATAAATTTGAATTATGAGACGACACTTGTAATGGAATTAGATGTATTTGTTATTTTTTGTTGTTTTGGCTATTGTTGTACATATAATACTTAATGTTAATAAGGGTATGAGAAATTTTGGAGTTACATTTAAGAGTTTTTATTTTTGGATGCATTAGAAGTAGAATGATCATTACAAGCCTACATAAAATAATAAAAGTTTTTAATTTGTGTGCTTCCTTCGATTCTATTTCTTTCTATCATATTCCGCATGAATGGAATGGGGTTGTGATGCAGGAGCATCCAGTGGTGTGAGGGCAATCTTGCATCACCCAAAAGATGATTTCCATTTTTGTTCCTGTTGTTTTCTTTTTGTAGATGTTTTTGTATTTCTGGATACCCTTTTCGTCGAATGAGAGTTTCCAACTTTCAGAACTACTTTTCTGCTTTTTCTGCTCAACTACTATTTTTTAGCAGGTTTGAATTTGAAGTCGTGGGAAGACAAAAATTTATGGGAAGGTTCAGGATGGAAAAATACACAGTCTGGTGAAAGAATCAGGTCAAGATCATTCACGACTTGAAAGTTATTCAAGTTCCGCCGCTTTTTTGCCCTGAAAAACCTTCCGAGCTCAGTTTGAGGCACAAACGATCCCGGATGGGCCCGGAAAATTTATGGAAAACGCCAAAGTAGTCCCAAGGCCTATTTTGTAAAAATCTTTTGAGAACTTTCCGAAAAGGTATTATCATTGAAGATCCACGGTCGGATTAAAAGTTATGGCTGCCGAAGTTGGTGCATATTTTAGAAATGTGCTAATTTTCAACTGTGAATTTAAACTTGAATTTCAAATTGTAATTTTGGCGCCAAACCGTCAAAAATCTTATCTCGAAGGTTGTTTTTGGTTCCAAACCGAAATGGGTCTATTTAGGGGCTTGTTTATGATTTTTGGGTAACTTTTTGGGGAAAGAAGTTCGCATGCTGTGAAAGGGGGTCTGGGTAATTTTTCTGTAAGTTTGTAATTTGCATGTATCACAGAGCTCGAGGATTTGTGATCCTCTGCATGTAAGATTTTCATTATTGAATAATAATAAAGTTTGCTAGTTGTGTGCATTATTTTGTGTCTCGGGTTTGCTCCCTCGTCAGGTTGCAGATTGTTTGGCTAAATGGGCTTCTAATCATTTGCATGATTGGAATATTGTGGATAGGGGCCAATTACCCTCGGATTTGTCACAAAAGTTGGACCAATTAGTGGAGATTGATAGGGATGTGTAATTCCATTGCTTTGTACTACTTTTTTTGGATTGAATAAATTTTTACCCCTCTTTTAGTTTAAAAGTATGGATTTGAACCTTGCGTTGAAATGAGCTTTGACCCATAAATCTGATTTGAGACTGTTAATATGTTTTTTTTAGATATAAAAGTTGCTCACCTTGATTTTCTTATCCCTGCTGCATGAAAACTCAACCATAGAACTAAAATTACTTCAAAGATAACATAATAAAAATCAATCCAAAATGAAAAAAATTAAAAATACAATTTACACCATTATAAGACTTCTAAATTCCCTCATTTCTAAAACTTCTTTTCAACATTACTGCCTTTATTTTTTATAAAAAATAGCAAATATAACAATCATAAATAACAAGTATCCTCATATATTTCAAATGATATAATATCAAATAAGCCCAATTATTCCCCTTATCCCCTCTTGAGTAATACCACCTAATTCTTATCTTCTTTTTATGATTTAACATTCTTTTTGTATATTTATACATATATTTTTGAATCTGCATGTTAAAATAGCGAAGGCGAAGGCTTATGCTCAAATAGTGTATAATGGTGTGGAACCAACCAATATTTCGCTGGAGATTGGCAAGAATCTGATTTGTTGTACACGTGTTCAAAAGTGAAGGAAACGTAGCCCTCTTCCTCATATGCCGACGAATGAAAGTGCAAATATTGATTGTTCTCACCAGAATGCATAAATATATACAGACCGACCTTCCTCTTTCCACTGCACAACGTCTGTAACTTGAGAAAATATCTATCGTTCAGAGGTCTTGCATGTAGAATGAGAGCATGCTACCCAGCCAAGGATGACTTGCCCGCCAATCATATGCTAACATTAGTGAGCAGGTCATCCTCGGCAAGGCATCTTGCTTGGTTTCTCATGTCAGATCTATGATTGAATCAACTAATTAGTTTTGGGGTAGAGGAGAAATATTAGATGTTTTTTTACAGCGGGTTTATCTTGAGTATACTAATCATATCTGCAGACTTCTACAAGAGAAAATCCAAAGTTTAAGAATCAGTTTTAAGTAAGCATAGTGTTTTCTCTGTATTCTTATCTACATCTAATGATTGAAGTATGCATTGCGTTTTCTCTGTATTCTTAGATCTATTTTCATTAGATGTGCAGTTTGTCTCTGAAAATTCAGTTTGTGTCTGTTAGATTCTATTATCAGGGAAATAAGATAAGATGGTATTTTAGTATATATTTTCAGTTTGTATCTGTATTTGAAAATTCAGTTTGTATTGTATCTGAAAGTTCAGTTTGTATCTGTAAGTATATATTATGAATTTATGATCAGAGAAATAAAAGAGGAGTTGCAGTGGGTTTATATTGAGTATACTAATCATATCTGCAGACTTCTACTACTTATAATGGTAAAAGAGGAAATCCAAAGTTTAAGAATCAGTTTGAAGTGTGAACTGTGTTTTCTCTGTATTCTTAGCTACATCTAATGATTGAAGTATGCATTGTGTTTTCTCTGTATTCTTCTGAAAGTTCAGTTTGTATCTGTTAGATTATATTATCAGAGAAATAAGATAAGATGGTATTTTAGTATATGTTTTCGGTTTGTATCTGTATCTGAAAGTTCAGTTTGTCTCTGTATCTGAAAGTTCAATTTGTATCTGTTTGTATTATCAGAGAAATAAGATAAAATGATATTTTAGTATATATTATCAGGAAAATACCACCAGAGGGTATTTTATTATATATTATCAGGGAAATAAGATAAGAGGGTATTTTAGTATATATTATCAGAGAAATAAGATAAGAGGGTATTTTAGTATATATTATTAGAGAAATAAGACACAGGGTATTTTAGTTTTGAGACTGGTTACATTTGTACATAAGTGAAGTTCACAAAATGATTTTCTCCACTTTCTTATCATAGAAGATGGTTTAAAGTTTTCTACAAATAAAAAATTGGGAGGAGTATGGGATTCATGGTTATTTTTCAATCACACATTTTAATGGTGGAAGATAAATTTTGGACTATAAAAGACTAGTTTATTTATTAATTTTTAGTAGGGATGATGAGTTAAGTAGTTATTGTTTGTTTGATTGTTGAAGAGTATAATATTTAAATAGAGTGGTAAATTGTCATTCTTCTAGTAATTTATAATTATAATCATATATTTGTTGAAGCAAAGATGTTGTAAATGATATATTAGGTTTCTCTCATTTGTCTTCTCATAAGATGACTTATATCTTGTTATTAAGGTTTTGAAGAAAATATTGTTAAGGATTGGGTCTTGGCTATTAAGATTGAGGAAGAGTGAGATTCTTGGTAGGATTTCATTAGTTGTCTTCTATTATGTTAAGTGTTTGATCAATTTTTTTGTGGATTAGTCCATTAAATGGACTCTTAACAATAGGTTTTAGGAAAAATAATCTCTCCTTGAAGATGAGGTCAAGCAATAAGTGGAGTTTTGTATTTTATTAGAGTTGATTTAAGATGATACCAATCAATTTTAGTTCTATTTGTCTATTGTTTCTCTTAATTTTAATTTATTCTTGTATGTTTGTTTGATCTTGTTGCCTTTCAAACTATGATGGATTGTGTACTGGTTCATTTAGTGTTTCTATTCTCTTCAATTGTAGTAGAACCTTTTCTTCTATATTTCTAAGTATCAAACTCTAAATTATTTTTATTAATTAATACAATACATTTAATATGATTCAATTATTATTGCTTGTAATCAATTATATATTTAATTTTTTTGTATCATGATCAATATTGATTCTTTTAAAAGTAAATTATAAATTTGTTTAAAAAATTTAAAAATTTAAAATCAATATTTATAATGGTTAAATTGTTTAAATTTTATAATAATTTTAATGTAAATTGAAATAAATAGTGTGACATTTAAAACATTTATTAATAATAGATATTAATAATAATACACATATTAAAGAAGATCAAAATATCTAATAATATTAGATAAGAATGCTCAAAATATTATATATGAACATAAAAAATATTCTTATTGATATATTATTTTGATTTTCAATAAAATGAATCAAAATTTTAAATGTGTGATTTGCACATTTCATTCACTATTAATTAAAGTGTTTGTATTTAGTCCTATAAAACTTAAAGAATGTAAAAGGTAGTCCTATAAAACTTAAGAATGTAAAAGGCTGTAGCAAAAATAAACTCACCATATGCAAAATAGTTAGCAATTAAAAAATCTAAATGTTAAAGTGTAGATTTAACAATGAACTATAGAGTCAATATTTCCATAGACCACATGTTAGTTTCTCATCAATCCATTGTATTATAATGTCCCACATTATACCTTTATTTTATTGCATTGATTGCTAAAATTACATTGTATTAATAAGGATTAGGCCATCAATTGAGATGTTTGCATATGATTTTTTTAAAAAAAATAGTGCGCTATTAAATTCTAATTCTAATGTATAATGTGTCATGTTTCTAATATTTTTGGAATGGATAATTTGGATGTTTATAAGAAGTCAAAGGTCATTATTTTATTATTATTTTTTAGATTGTGTGTGTGCAAGTGTGACTTCCTACTCTAAGATGCAAAAACTAAACTAATACAACAAAGGAAAACACAAAAACAAACACTTAGATTAGGCTAGTTAAATCTAAAAAAAACACAAGAAATTGAAACTTTTTACCTTGTTTAGATTGATGGTCTTGGTTGGCCCTTTGATTGTTTGATATGTGTGCTCCTTGGTGGAAAAATAACTTGAAATGGTGCTCTAAATGATCATGGAGAGATGAGGATCCTAATGATGTAGATGGGTATGTGGATGGATACAATATGGAAGCTCAAAGTGCTGCAACAATGGTGGATGGATTGAAGATTGCTTGAGTGCTAAGTGTGCTTGATTGTGGATAGTGTTAAATGGGGATATTTTCTCCATTTTTAGGGGAAACGCCTCTAAAGCAAAGGTGGATGAGATCAAGGGCTAGGGTGAGTTGAGAACTCACAAGCCTTCAAAAAGTGACATGTGGCAGATGATGTGAAAAATAGAGGTTGATGTGGAGGTGACATGGAGGTACTGGGTTGTACCTTGGGAAGGGACAAGATCTCTTCATAAAGGAGGTTCTTATTCACATGTGCTTTGAGAGGACATGTGAGGAATTAAAAATTCCTCACAAATCCTCATGGGGATGGGAGAAGGAATTTTAAATTCCTTAAAATGCATTGGATAAATAAATTTGAATTAAAAATTCACATGGGGAAGGGGGTGCCTTCTCCAAAAGGAGAAACCATTTAATATGGTTGACTTAGGACATATGCCATAAATGGCATGGAGATTAGGTTGGGTTAATCAAGTGATTAAAGCTGTGCAAACATTAGATTAGGTAGGTTAATGAAGGATTAAGGGCAAGTGGGAGATTATGGAGGATGTGACCCTAATGATTATTAGTGGTGTGCACATCCTAATCACAAATTAATTAGACTAATCTAGATTAAAGAGGATTATGGAGGATGTGGCATGATGAGAGAGGAAAATGATGAATTAATAATTGATTTAATTCATTTGGGCTAAAGTGACCAAATTAAATAAATTGGGATATTTATTTAATTTAGAGATGAAAGGGGTAAGGTATTCAATTAATTTATTAAATACATTAAGGTACATTAGGCCACAGGGCAATATTAATCAAATAATAAATTATTTAATTAACGTGGATGAGGGATACAGGGTAGAGGAATACAAGGGTGAATTTGACCATATGAGAGCGGTCAAATTCAGGTGTCTACATTTTTCCCCTCTTTGAAATACTATTAGAATAATAGTTTTTTGAAGAAAAATAAAATATAGATGACTTGATAGAAGAAAATAATGTTACACGATGCCCCAGTAGCATAGGGAAGTGGATAGAAGAGAATAATGAAGAAATATGGTAGGGTATGCCCCCTTGAGAGGGCATATGGGGAAGAAAAGAGGCCCCAAACAACTTCTCAATATGGAAAAATGAAGGGTACCACATGATAGAGCACAAAAAACCATGAAGAATGGCTTTTGAATTGAGGAAAATAGGTAAATGGGGTGCAAATGGCAGCCCTCAGAAGAAAAGGGGTGAATGAATTAAGAAAAGGTTAATTAAAGGGTACAAATTACCCAAAAATTAAAAGGATAATTAGGTACAAAAATGAAAATTATAAATACTAAATTTGAAAAATTACTATTCACCTAATGCTCATTTGCACACTTGGCAGCTGAATAGATGAGAGAGAGAGAGAGAGAGAGAGAGAGAGAGAGAGAGAGAGAGAGAGAGAGAGAGAGAGAGAGAGAGAGAGAGAGAGAGAGAGAGAGAGAGAGAGAGAGGAGGATGGCTAATGGGTTGAGTGATGATGAGGCGTTCGTGGATGATGATTTGATCCACTAGGGCGAGGAGGTGTGGTAGTACTATTACCATCAAGCAGTACCCTGCCAGGTAGGCTTCTGATCTTGCTTTATGATTTTGATTTGAATTTTAAGCACATGTTTAATTTTGGGTCAGGTAGCTAGGTACATGAACTCACCATGGAAGGGAGGATTCACCCTTTTAGAAGGCACATTTTCCCATCCTAGGGGATCAGTGAAGAAAGGGGTAGATTCGTGCATTGCAGGGGTGGGCATGCTGGTGGAGGGGTGACTACGAAATCACCTCTCCTTGAAAAGGGCGGGATTGCATAATGTAGGGGTAGACATGAACCAAGATAGGAAAATGTGAATTCACCAAAACTAGAAAAGGGCAAATGTAGATTTACCGAAAGGGGGAATAGGCGGATGCGAATCTGCCATTTACCTAGGGAAAAGGGTGAAAGTGAATTTGCCACTTAGGGGGAAAAAGACACAGGGGCGATTGAAGAATCGCCCATTTGGGAAAGGGGTGAATGTGAATTTGCCTCTGAAGAAAAGAGGGCTAGATTCACGCCCAGACAAGAAAGGGTTGGGTGCGCTTGTCAAACAGGCGAACCCACAAAAGGTCAACAAAGGGGCAAGCACGCTAGCTGGACAGGCGAATGTGCTGGGAAAGGAAATGGGATAACTTTCCTTGCACATAGGCAAATTTTCCAAGGTGGGGTATAGATAAAAATGAAAGGAAAATAAGTAAAATTTTGGAAAAATTGATAGAATGTTCTATGTGGATGCAGAACTTTGAGATGCTGAGGACGTGTGAGAGACACTCGACATTGCTGGAGGTGATAGTTAGGGCAATGAATTCCCATGATCATGGATTGCTAGCATAGGTGGGATTGCTACATATGTTGGGGTATCCCAACATCAGAGCGCACAAAGGATGATTAACCACATTGATGGAGAGATGGAGCTCTGAGACTTCTACCTTCCATCTCCCGATAAGGGACATGATGGTGACTCTAGAGGACGTTTGGAGGATTCTACGGTTGCCCATCTGAGGGCACTTGATCAGTTGGACACGTAGGCAGGTAGAGGACAAGAGCCTATGGTCTATATTTGGACCTTTTGAGCTTCCCATCTAGGGTAAGGAGTTAGATCTCAACATGTGTTTGGAACTAGAGATTCCAACCCTACCATTATACCTCTATGACATGATCAACAAGATTTTACTGCTAGATAGGAGTGGGTGTTTTTGTAGCCTCAAGGTGATTGAGGTGGTCAGGCATGTTGTGGAAAGATGAGAGGGAGATTTTGTGTGGGGAGCATGTGTGTTAACATAGTTGTATTGGGACATTCACATTGTCTATGGGTCACCTTAGAATAGTGGTTTACACTTTCTAAGAGGAAGGAAAATTCGGCATTTTCCCATTCCTCAAATCAAATGGGTTCGGCCGAACCCGATGGTTCGGTCGAACCATAGGGTTCGGCCGAACCAGTCAACGCCCCAATTAAAAAATCATATTAAAGTGGGTTCGGCCGAACCCCTTCAATATGACTAAAACAAAAAAAAGCTTTCATTTTCACACTTTTACTGTGTTTTTTACCAGTCATTGTCTCCCTGGTGTGCGCAGCGAACAAAATCCGTGACGACGACCCAACAAAGTTTCTCTCACCGGCGAAAGCAAATTTTGGTTCCTCTCTTCAAAGTTCATCATTCCAATTCGCATATCGACCACTATTGAGCACGAGGTATTTAAAATTCAATTTTTTTAGAGTTCAAAATGCACATTATTTGTTTAATTTCAAAACCCTATATGCAATTTTTTTTAAATTTATTGAATTCAAATTGCACTTGTTTGAAAGTTTTTAAAGCATTTTCAATATAGTATTTTGCTTCCCCATTTTGCATAATCCAAGGGTTTGAATAAGGAAAAATGAGTTTCCTCCCAAAGTTAGTGCAAAAAAACATTATAATGGCTCTCAACATAGTCTAAAAAATGGAGATAAATAAATTCCTAAAGACTAGAAGTGTAGGGGTCAAGGTCACAAAATAATTTTAAAACTACAAATTTAGGGTCAAACTTGTAGATGAAAATGTAAATTTCATACATGTAGGAGTGAACCATGAAAGTCATAGCTTGGTTTGTTAAGGTGTCATAATATTAAATCTTATAAAAAATCAAGAATCATATCATTGATTATGTACATTACATTACAATAAAATATCTCCATATAACAAATGAAGCTAAAAACCCTAACCTTCTTTGTGAATTCTATAGTGTGCTTGCTACATGAGTAATTTTTTTTATGAAAACCATGTTTAGGAATGAAAATATCCAATCCCTTATGCTTCTAAACTAAAGTTTGCAATGCTTATGGTTCTTTTGGCCTTATAGATTCTTGAATCATTTTATAATATAAAACCTACATATAACCTACTTTGGCTCTAATAATTGTAAACCCTTTAGGAATTCTAAATTGTTGCATCTTGTGATTTTCCCACCATTGTTATTCCTTTTGAAATTTTTACAAATTAGGCAAAGAATCCTTGCACTTATATAGAGGATCCTTATGTATGTTCTTAAAATTATTTAAGGTTAAATGACTTAATCTAAAATAAAGGCATATACGGATCTCTTGCAATTGTAACCTCTTTACTAGTGTTCAAACATATTTGATACCTTGATGGCATGACATAGATGATGTTGCTTGATATTGCTTTATCCATGGATACCCAAGTAAAATATGAGATACATCTAAAGAAGAAAAGAATATGACATAGAATAAGAACTTCCCTCATCTTTTAGACCAAAAATTAAGGTAAAATAATGTATCCTATAGTTTCAATCAACATATCATTAGTCAATTTTAAATAAACCCTCAAATATGCATATGCTTGTTGATAAAATGATGATAAAACAAAAATTATTCAATGCATAAATTTTATTGGTGAGTAAGATCAATAAACACACCCTTACATGGTTCATGATCCACAAAACCAAATGACCATTATAATTATTTGGTAATATCTCACAATGTGAAAAAGGTGTCAAAAATTAACATACCTAAATCGTAAATTGACTTGTCATAAAGTGGGTGGGTAGCTTAGTGGTGGAGATTTGCATCCTAACTAGTTCATGGAAATTTCAACATGAGGAGAATTAATAGTAAAATAATAATATCTTTTGACAACATAGGCATCCAAGTACTCATTCCAAGATTGTTGAAGATACAACATTAATACATTAGGATTTCAATTAAATATCACACTTTCCTATAAAAAAATCCCAATTGATCTATCTTTTGGTAGTGCATTTAGTTTGATATATTTTTCTTCCCCATACTTACAAGATTCCTTTATTATCGAAGCTTATTTACTCTAGTATGTTATCCTTGGTTCTCATATGAACTATATATATATAATTCAATCAAGATCCTCTTATCATTACAAATTTAAACTTAGCTTATTTTTTCTCCCAATTTCTTCTTAATGAACATATGGTCTTTCTTCCTCTATTAGCCTACTCATGCACCATCACCAACCATGAATGAATCTCCATGAAGCTAAATACCCATTTGTACTTGGTTGGTGTAAGTTGGGATTAGTGTTCCATTCACTTAAAATCTTATCTTTAATGTTGCTTTTTTCTAAATTCTTTCTAAAGGGCATAAATTACAGTCTAGAGCTTTGATTTTAATATTTTCTTAAAATTAAAAATATTAATGAGCTTGATGCATTAAGCTAAAAAATATCAATTTGGACACCATTAAAACCCTCGAGAGACTCTCGCAAAGTGAAAATGAGCTCCAAAATTTTATAGTGTGATATGTGAGAAAAAATGAAAAGGTAAGCAATGGGCTCAAGATATTATTATAATAAAATTAAATAAGGAGATCGTGATGATTATTGTACTAGGAGTTACATTGGGAAGAGTGGAGCATCTTTTCATAATAGATGAGACTTATTGTAGTTGACATCTTCATCATAAAGCACTAGTATTGGGAGTGGTTACTATCAAGGTTATGGGATTTAAGGTCCTATATCATTAGTTCGTTTATATTTTGTGTACATGTTCCAATGCATAGTGGGGCATGGGTTCTTTTCTTGTGGACCATGATTTTTTTCCACTCATTACATAAATTAATTGATCATTTCTTGTTTCCCTTGCTCTATATATAATTTAATGTATGACATAAGGTTTAAATAGTGTTATGTAGAAATAGCCAAAACATTAGACTAAAGAAGATTGAGTGGATTGGATTGTTATAATCTTGTTATGAATATTAATAAAAGCTTCATATCTCTTTAGTAGTGGGATTTTTTGAAAGGGTTTCTCCATATAATTCTAGTGTTCATGAGGTTTGAATATTTATTTATTTTCTCCACTATTTCATTAATATTATTTGGTATATTGTATGTTTGATTAGCCTTAAAGTGCCTCACCATTAGTTGATACTCCTACTATATATATTTACCTTGTTTGCAATAGTTTAGTCCATGTCAATAGTTGATTTGCACCCTTAATAACTTGGTGGGAATATCAAGTATTTTTTATTAAATATAATCAATAATCATTGTAAAAGAAATTTTAAATCAAATGTTAGTCTAGAATGATTATTTGGGTGCTAGATAAACCATTTAAATTTAACCTTCATAATATTACTCTAAATATGTAGTTTTACCAACAAAATGAATGATATTTATGTCTATTACATGACAATTACAAAATCATGACTATAATTCTTTAAATTATACTCATAATCTAATTTAATACTCATAAGATATTAAATCATTGTTTTTCTCAAGAGACGTGTAATTAACTATCAAGAATATTCTTTAGTTTATTAGTCCACAAAATAATTTTAATATAGTCCATAACATTCAATTTTAAAATTCATAGAGTTGTTGGGATATTATCATATCACTAGCTATGGAAAAATTTAGGAAAGGGTGGGCTATTACACTGCCCCCTATATTTGTGTGTTTTAGAGAAAATTAGCATGGAAGGTTTGCATTTCTCACAAATAAGAAAAAATCCTGAGAATAATGTACAATATTCTACTATATGTTTTCATATTGTTGAGTTATGCCTTGCAAATTAAATGTGTATCTTTTCCTCTACAACAGTCCATTTATACATAGAACTATGGATTAATGGTTTTATTATATTATGATTGAATTATGCCTCGTGTTGGAAATTCCTCTATCTCTTCTTTGCTAAAATACTTTGGAACTAATAGGATTCAATTGTGTTTTATGACATAGACCGTCTATATTACCACAATGATGTATGTATAGGTGTACATTTTTACTTGGTTAGCTTTCCTAGCAAGTTCTTCATTACAACAATCACTCCACCTTGTCACTCAATCAAGCCCTCTAGAACATATATTGGAATTTAACCTCTTTCATACTAAAAGAAAAAGTAATCATTAATTATATTTAATTCACCATATAATTTGATATAAGTAATGCATTTTATAAGATCTAATTGGTGTATTTACAAAAACTATTTTGTGTTTTGGGCATAGGTGGTCCTAGAAAATATGCATAAATAATAAGATAGACTATGGATTATCTTTTAAATATTGTTCACGGTTTTTCATGTCATATTTTTATAGGAGGTCCTCATAATTGGTATTCTTGTATGGTATTAGAGCCAAGCTAGGTGCATTTGACACCTATGTTGTGGCTCAAGGGAGTGTGTTGGAGAAATGATACACACCTAAGCCATAAAAAGACTCATCACAATGTGAGACATTAGCTCAATAGTAGAGCATCCTAACACCAAATGGGAGGTCCTAAGTTTGAATACTAGTTAGTCCATAGAAATTTATATAAAAGTCAATCACTAGTACATAAGAAGAAGAATAAGTACCGTTATAATTTTTATTAATACCAATAAATTATCATTCCTCACATACATAGGTGAATCAATGATTTTAAGCTAGATCAACATGTATGTACCTCAATCTCATGACCCTCATATAAAACCATTTTATTAGATTTATTTAGTGTAAAATATTTAAATTTTCATTAGAGGAGGAACAATTGAAGGATTGACCCCAATATTAACCCCCTCAACCCTAATTTTTTTTTATCAGTAGATCCTTATTAAATTATTCCTTAATCCCATAAAATGTTGGAGTATAATTACAATTAACTCTACAGTTTAACAAATTCTTTCTCATTACATCTTTTGGGAATAACTTTAGATTTATCTAATGGCCTAAT
>VDFB02271358.1:826541794-826624243 GCA_007258455.2 Sequoia sempervirens | reverse complement strand
GTTGTTTTTTGAAAAAAACCAATTTTCATGGGAGATGGAAAAAGAAGTGCAATCTGATTCCAAAAAAATTGAAAAAAATATTTTTAGAATCTACAGAAAAAATTTGACAAGACTCTAGTTTGCATAAGCTTCAAATTATTTACGGTATAATTGCTATAGTTGCTCGAATGTGGAGATTGTGTTTAAAAGAAAAATATCAGTGTCCAGTTTGGCCAAAAATTGTAAACCACTATTGTGGGATCACCCCTATTACAGATGAGCACTCAGCATCACTCATGTGACCTTGCTCCAGGTATGGGCCTGGGAGCACATTAGTGTTGCTAGAATAGACATTTTGATTGTCGAGACATAGGATGAGACACTTCCAGTGGCATACTGGTGGGGGATGGAGTATGGTTGGAGGCTGTACTATTAGGATGTGAGTGATTTGGAGGCTTGGTGGTGGAGGCTGGATGAGTTGAGGGGAGAGGAAATCACTTAGAGACCATACTTGAGGTGATGGTTCGCAGGGTGGAGAGATGATGACCGTAGATGGAGGGGCTACCTATTTTCCTAGTGTTACTTGTTTGGCTAGGACCCCTTTATTGTGGATCTACATAGACCAAACAGGGTCACCCGTTAGTACAAGATACAACAAGATATTCTTGTGGGACCCTAGAGATTCAGATGAATTAGCCGAGAGCTAGTGGCTATATGTGTGGAGAAAATTACTACGAAGTTTGCTCATCAAATGTGGGATACAGTCCCACTGACACAATATCCATGGAGGGGAGGACCGACAGATGTAGGAACCATAGTTCAATACTTTGCCTAGTGGGTAGAGAGGAGACCGGGGCAGATCATTATAGTGCACCCAATTGTAGGGGCCTTGGGATTCAAATTTGATGATGAGAGAGAGCTAGCAAGACCGCTATGGAGGAGGAGGAGAGCCAAGAGACAGAGGAGAGGGGGAGATGGTGATGTTGAGATGGAGGAGGTGAGAGGAGAGGAGTAGTCCATGGAGGTGGATGCCCTAGATGTGAATCCATTTTCTATAGTGTCGTATGTACCGCCACCACTAGAGGATCCCACTGTGTTGCTTACAAGAGCCCTAGTCCGATTGAGGATAGTAGAGTATTGACTGAGAGAGTCAAAGGTAGATTGAGATAGGTTGCAGACAGATGCACAACAACTATAGGTGGCACAGAGGGATGGGGATAGAGCCTTTGGGCAGCTAGCAGATGAGGTGGGTAGGAGGCTACATGAGGCGAAGACAGAGAGAGATGATCTATAGAGAAAAATAGGGGAGATGCGAGGGGGAATGGAGGAGATTAGGAGAGAGAGGGATGAGATTTGAAGGTAGTTGGAGGAGATGAGAGGAGAGAGGGATGAGGCTCAGGATAGAGCTAAGTGTGTAGAGATAGCCTTGGGAGATGCAGGGGACTGTTGGAGAGGGCAGAGGCAGTAGAGGCACAAGTGCATGCATTGCAGGGTGAGCGAGATACAACACCATAGAGGATATCTCAGTTGGAGTCCTAGGTAGAGCAGATGCAGATGGCACATGAGACCTGGGAGAGAGAGCTACAAAATATTAGTGGGATATGGGACAGATATAGGATAGAGAGAGACCTGGCGAGGGCATAGGTGGTAGAGGTGGCCGATGCCAGGACAAAGGCTGGCTATTACATGTTTGCTTATCATCAGGCTATCCCAAATCTGGCATGGAGGGTGTCACCATACGTAAGAGCAGCCCCACAAATTCTAACACCATCATACTTAGAGGCTACACATACATGAGGATACAGTAGCTTTTGTGAGACACCCCCTTGAGGTAGAGGTTTAGTGCTAGACTCCCCCTAAAGGTCAGATGAAGAGAGCATAGGATAGAGAGGATGGTGATACAAGATTCAAATTTTGATAGGTGTAGGGTGGACATACAATATACAGAGATAGAGGCTATAGATTCTTGAGCACAGATTGGACAAAGATTATTTCATTCATTGATTCCTTCATTCTTTATTCATTATTCATTTAGGATATGTAGTCTCTGTACTTGATTAGAGCTCTACACTTGTATCTTATTTGAAGGGTTTCAATGGACATTATGATGGGCTTGTTATGTTATGTTTTATGGACTTGTTATGGACTCTTATAATGATCTTTTATTATGGATTATGATGGACATATGATGGACACCATATTTATTTTTGATATATATGATATGCAATGGACATTTTCGACACTATGTGGTTATTATGGGATGCCATGCATGTTTATTATGCTTATGTGTATGTTGATGATTATGAGATATGCATATGGTTATGATGATTATGGTTTATGCTTATGTTTATGTTATATGCATTATGTCTAATACGTTGTGATGCAAGATGTGATGGATGCTTCATGATTTTATGATTTATTCTATGGATGTGGTACTAATGGTGTGTGATGCAGGTGGTGATGTGAATGTTATTTATTATGTATGCATATGAGATATGACATGAGGATTGAATGTGCTATGGATAGTCATGTATGGATAATGCGATATAAAAATGTAATGTGATGCAATGGATAAAAATATGTGATGTATGCATATGTGATCATGTTATGGATGGATGTGATAAATGTAATGTAATGCAATGTATGTGGTGAAATGAACTAATATGTTTAGAATAATAACTCCAAACAACCTAAAATGATAATTCAATAAAATGATAATGGAATGGAATGAACTTAAGATGCTTAGAATAACCAATCTAGATTGATCTAAACAACTTAAAATGGATATGAAAATGATAATGCAATGAGATGAAATAATATGAAATGAACTTAAGATGCTTAAAATAACCAATCTAGATTAATCTAAACAACTTAAAATGGATATGATAATGATAATGCATCAGATAAGTGAACAATGATAGGTGTGACAATGTATCACATAGCGAGATGAATGATGATGGGTGAGATATTGCACCTATCAAAACCATAGGAATTCTGATAGGAAGAAAAGGTGGAGGGAAGAAAATTTTCACAACCAAAATCACTAACCATAGGATAGGGAAAGAATGGATGGGGATAAATGCAATGCAATGAGAGGATAAATGAGATGCAAACCTAATGCCATTTTTCCATTTTAGGAGCATTGATTTTTGCTATAGCATATGACATGATACACTAGGGTATGAGGAACCAAGGAAGACTAAAGTCCGATGCATAAGATAAACAAAAAAAACAAGAAGGCTATCCCAACACCCCAAAGTTACAAGGGATTTGGTCAGGTCAGGTATTGGGATAACCAAAAGCACAAAGGATTCCCCAACATAACACAAGACCGCAGGGATCTTGGTGGGTACTATGTGGGACAACCAAGAAGACAAGAACACAAAAAAAACAAGATATGTTCCTATGTTTACCAGTCAAAGAACACCATGATATGATGGATCGTGGCATCCATGATGAGGTATAATAGGGAGCTCAAGTGATAAAAAAATCCAAAAGCATCAAAAGATCACAATAAATTTCAAATGTCCTTTGTCATAGGATCAAAAGGGTGTATGGGATCGATGTGGTCTGATTAGGAAGGATACATCATGTTAAGACCAAAGATGGAGGGTAGATTAAATGACTGACATGACTCATGAGACTCGACACTGATTGGACCTCAGGATACTAATGGATCTTGTTTTTTAGGAACAAGCTAGGATAAGGACATAATTGACGATAGGACATGACAACAAGATACACCCTAAAGACCTAGGGGCTTAGGGGCTAATCATAGATTAGCCTTGCCTACATGAAAGTGCAGATCCCTCATAGTTCGATAAAAGATTGATGACCAACCATGGATAAAAGAAGAAAGAGGACAATGGAGACCTTGATGGATGAAAAAGATAGGATAGAAAAATTCCCTAGGGGATGATCAAATGATTAGCCTTGCCTATGTGAAAGCATAGGGGAAATTTAGTTCGACAAGAGGAAAAGAGACAAAAGAGACCTAATGATGACCAACATGATGAAGGATCCTAGATGAGGACACAAGAATGATAGAAGACACCAACGTACAAGCGTCAAAAATCTTAGATTTAGGATGAAAGCTCAGGATTGTGGATAGCCGATTTGAATCGTCCAATGCTCAACCAAAATATACTAAGTGATGGATAAGCGGATGTTGATGAGAGGATGATATTGATAGGATGTGCAGATAGGATATGAAAATAGGATACATGGAAGCATAAAGTAACTAGGATGTAAGGTAGATAATGATTAATCCCTCTACGAATGGTGTTTATTATCAAGTTTTTACCACACGTACTTATCCAAGGCGCCACCAAGGGTGGTTTTCACCATAGGACAAATCATTTTTCTTTACTATTTTGGATTTTTTTTTACTTTTTGATTTTTTTGTATTTTTACTAATTTTTTACTTTTTTTGGTATTTTTCAGGATAGGATAACCCAACTGACTTAGGTGTAAAACCTCTTCAAGTGCATGATGTTAATAGGCTCCTGAAAGGGTTCCCCCTCAGGTGTAGCAAGCCAATATGCCCTAGAACCATATTTAGCTATGATAACATAAGGACCCAACCAATTTGCTTCAAACTTTCCTTTTGAACCATAGATTTTTGGGCGTGAGGCTTATAGGCTACTCTTACACTCTTAGGATGTTTCACCTAAAAGGAGAGAGATAAACCTCATGAAAAAGCAATGTGGTTCACTCAAATGAAGATGTGTATGATGTTATTAAGGCTTAACGAGATGATCTAAATGCAAATAAGCTAAGTAATTGACTAATTATCAATGCAAAACCTAAGAAATATGCAATGTTTGAAAACACAATGTGATATGCAATCATGAACTAAATATGAACAAATACAAAACGAAAAAGAAGGCTAAATCAGAGTGCACCTGGGTAGAGAATGAAGAATTTGGAGTGTCCTAAATGATGACAGAGATCACTGAAAAATCACCAGTGGGAATCATTCGCCACTGCTGGTGAATCAGTCCTACTTTTGATGAAAACTTTTGAAAACAGGTTTATGAGTGTCAAGATCTAGAATCTGACAAAATCTAACTTTCTAGCCTTAAGGTGGGACTCATTCACCATTGATGTCGAATCAGTCCTCTCCCAAAATTCTATGAAATTAGGGACCAATTCTGTAGCACCAGATTTGAGGTTGTCTTCTTGTCGGGTTGACAGAGTCAAATCCTGTTGAAGAAATTTGAAGATATATCAATGGTTGCTCTAAAATAGTTGATTAATTCTTGATTGAATGATGCAAAGTGCTTGAATGAATGAGTGAATTAGTGAACTTGATGAATGGGGGTTTAGAATTTATGTAGAAATACTTATTTATACACACTTGTGCCTTAGTAACTCAAAGATACCTCATCACAGGTCAACATAAGGTGATTTTAAATAAAAAATAGAAAGAAAATTTGAAATATTTTGAATTTTGAGGCAAGAGGGACTCATTCGCCACCCATGGCTAATGGGTCCCACCTTGGACTTGAAAGTGGGTGTCGAGAATTATCTTGCATTTAATGTTGTTGGTTAGGTTTACATTAAAAAAACACTTAATTAAGCCTTATGAGTGCATAAAGGGGTCAAATAAAGCATAAGAAAGGTGAAAATAGTGAAATTGAGCCTAGAAAAGCATGAAATCTTCTTACAAGACTTTACAAAACTTCAAAATAAGACTTGATATGTGATGAAAAGGTGTTTTTTAGGTGATTTGTAATGAATACAGTCTAGAAAAGTGTAGAAATGTTTTACAACACCTCACAACACCTTCACAAGACGCTATAATTTGAATTTTAAGGAATAAATGTGAATGTTTAAGCCACATTGCAACATTAAATCAAACCAAAATGGACCAAGCATCATGAATAAAGACATAAAGTACCATGAAAATGTCAAAGGGCCATTTTCCTATGGCACATTTAGCCTCCACTTTAGTGAGAGGATGAACTTGCTTTAAACTCACACTAAAGTAGCCATGCATATCGAGAAAGATCCCAATGCACGTATCTTAGCAAGATGGAATGACAACGATCAAGAGGGATGGTCAAGCCCCCAGGATGAAGATTCCATGGAAAACTAAACATAAGAACAAAGGAACACAAGTGAGAAGAAAGAGAAGCATTGGATTGAGCTTCGATCATCTGTCCAACTATTTGTAGATTAGATCTAGGTTGTTTATGAGAAAAAGAGAATGCATACTCAATTTAGGGTGACATAACTCATGGTGGTCCACTAGGTGAGATAACCCAAAAAGGTAAGATATATATGCTAGTTGGTATGCACTCACAAACATATAGGTGGCTATGGGGAAAGTCGTGTTGTTGAATGGGCTTCCCATTCAACCATATGAAAGTTATACCTCCTGATAAATTTAACAAGGTTCCACAAGGGAAAATATCGGTTTGTGCTTCATGAGACAAGCAAAGCTTTGTATGCTTAGAACCCATGAACAAAGAGCAAGGTACCACATGCATGCAAGTTGCGTTATGCAAGCTGGAAAAAATGTATGTTCAAAGGAGTCTTGTTAAGTTCATGCAAGGTTTGTCACTTAGGGAACATTGTGTTTAATCTCTCCAAGAGAGGACCAATCAAATAATAGAATAATCACAACTTAGGG
Source organism: Sequoia sempervirens (assembly GCA_007258455.2). NCBI lineage: Eukaryota > Viridiplantae > Streptophyta > Pinopsida > Cupressales > Cupressaceae > Sequoia > Sequoia sempervirens. The sequence goes on along the minus strand of VDFB02271358.1, from coordinate 826,617,627 downwards.
GATGCAGTGTGTCACATTCGGCCACTAAGAAGAATGTAATATGCTAAGATAGATAACACTTATGAAGGACATCACATCCAATGTCATCCACAATGTGACAAATGTGTCGTATGAAGTGATACTTGGCTACACTAAGAACCAAAATTGCAAATGGAATTACGCAAAACTATGCCCCCCACTGGAAAGGAATTGTACACACTATTCCGTGAGAAATTACTTTAAAGTAGCAAAGGAAAAATAAATGCAAAAACAAAACAAGACATGAGAGCCAACTTGGAAAGCCCCTATGCTAAGTCATATGTTTCCAAGTAAGGCTGTGTCATGTAAACGAAAAAGAGAACAAAAGAAAGGGAGTTTCCCCCCAAAAAGGAACACACCAAACACATAAGGGATCTATGGATTTGGGGTCGGTATGTTCATTGCTGCAATGTTTTTATGAAAGAGCTCAGAACTATCATCATTCCCCAAAGCACATAGAACAAGAAGAATGACACAAAGGGAGTGAAAAGAGAAGGAAAAAAAAGTTCATTTTGGGTCAACATGGAAGAGACATTGCGGTCTCAATGTTTTGCATCATCCCTAAAAGGAAAACACAAGTGAAAAGGAAATGAAAAGGAAAAGATTTTGGGTCAACATGAAGGAGAAATTTCAGTCTCCATGCCTTGCGTCATCACCAAAAGGAAAATAGAAGAAAAGACAAAGTAAAAGGAAAAGAGACTGATTGGATCAACATGGATCAGACATAGGGCGTCTCAACGCTTTGCATCATCCCCAAAAGGAAAACACAAAAAAAGAGTGAAAAAGAAAATGCACAACATATAGAAGAATAAAGGTACAAATAGAGGAAGTGTACAAAGAGAGAGAAAGAACATCAAACACACATTACAAGGGAACAAAATATGCACAAGCATAGTAAAGAAAATAAAAAGAAAAATGTGAAAAGGCTAGCAAGGCGAATGTAAGTCAACCATTAACGCAGTTAAGAGACAAGAAGAAATGCATTACTAGGATAAGGCTAACAAATTCTTGCGCCCCACTATATGTGAAACAAGAATGAGCCAAGAAAGGTGATGGGAGAATCATGCAATAGTGAGAATGAAAAATTCTACAACTGTGGCATGATAAAAGGATTTTTTTGAAGGGATGATGGGAAAGCAGTCAGTATCAGTGAAGTGATACTTGTCCAATATGTCATTCAATTTATGACATTCTTCAGTTCGATGTCCAAGAACACAATGATATTTGCAATATGGTATGTTAGAATCTATAGGACAAATGACCATCCTATTCATAGGTGGTAAAAGTATAAGGCCTTTGTTTAAAAGCAGTTGAAGTCTCCTTTCACATTCAGGTGGAGGATGAGTAGGAAACTTGAGCTTTTTCAATTTGTAAGGTCATTTTCATTTGATAGATTCTCCTTTTTCATGAATGGAAAGAGGAAGAGGACCCTTGGGGATCCTAGCATCCTTGTCATCAGAATTAGGTAATGGCAGGAGAATGTTTAAGTCAGGATGAGAATCAAAGATCACTGTACCATCATCTTGAAGTATCCAATATTCAAAAGGAGGTTTATCAGTATGAGCAGGATCTTGATATCCTAATCCTATTTTGTTTTCTTTTGTTGGTTTTTGTTCAAGAAGTTGGTGAATGTTATGCTAATGTGTTGTGTCACAACCTTGTTTACTTAGGATAGTAAAGCCTTTTCCATATGTTTCTTCAAAGTTAATGGGAGTGTTTGTGACTTTGTGATCATAAAATGGTTGAGGATGTGTTTGGTGAGAGGAATTAGATCCACTTGATGGAGGAATCTTAGGTCCCAATTGAGTTTCAGGATGTAGGTATCCAAAGTGATCAGGAGGTGCAATAGTAGGAAGATTTGGCAGTTTCATGGATGGGTAAAAGGTTGCATTGGCTTCAAGGTTATCAAGACATTCATTTAAGAACTTGTTCATGCTATCATCATCTTCTCCAATGATTTCTACATCATGAGGAGGACAATCATGAGGAGTTGAAGGAGCATGAGGAAGCTCAAAGTCATTAGGGTCACAACCAAAGGCACAATGGGACATGTCTATGAAGGATTTTAATGAATTCTAAAACTTATCAAAAGAAAATTCCATGATGATAATGAATGCAAGTAAACTAGGATGAAAGAAATAGAAGGAAATAGAGAATCTAGAAAGAAAAATAGGAAGCACCTACAGTTTGCAACTACAAAAAACTGTAATGCAGGAAATACCTAGAAAATGCCTAAAAATGCAAAATGAAATGTGCAGGTGGATTGATTCACCCAGGGTGGCGAATGAGTCCAACTATCAGAGTTTTTTGTATTTTTTAGAAAATTAAAAGTGTTTTTGATGCTTTTAAGATGCAAACTAAGGATGCAAATGCAAATTTTCAGTTTTGGAATGATATGATATGCAAAAATGAAATCTAAATGAGTCATTCACTAATGCAATTTTAAGGAACCCTAGGATGCAAAAACAATGCAAAAGACAATGCAATTAAGTCATAGGATGCAAATATAAATGAAAATCAGAATGATATGTGTATACACCTAAAATGGTCACATCACAATAGTCTGGTAATTAATTAAATATTTTTAATATTTAATTAAATCTCTGAATTCAATCTACGTATAAATAAATCTAAATAATTTATTTATATTGTTCATTCTTTCATTTTGATTAAATAAATAAGTTTATTTAATCACTTTTCTTATTCATTTCTTAATTAATTAAATAAACATTACGATTTATTTATATTAATTATCATATATAATCTTGGCTTGAATATTTTATTCAAATAAAGATTAAATATTCTTCTCTTCTAAAAATCTTCTAAATTAAATATTCCAAATATTTAATTAATTCTTCTAAAGTCTATTCACAATTAAATATCCCAAACATTTAATTGAGTTTTCTATAATCCTAAAATCAAATATTTAAAAAATATTTTAAATCCTCAAACTGACATAAAATTAAATAAATTTATTTATTTAATTTGGATTATCTGCAACAACCGTGAAACAACTTCAAAATAGAAAATCAATAAATTTCTCTATTTCTGAGCAAAGTTGTTCCCGTGGGTTGAAGACAAACCTCCATTCTTCTCTCCAACCTCCCAACATCTTCCATTCTTCTCTCAACCTCTCAATCTCTCACCATCCAAAATTACCAGAATATTCATAGCCATTGATCTTTGCCAGCCAGGCTCTTGCTTGCAAAAAGCTATAAAAAGGATTGCCAGGTCTCTGAAAAAAGAAAAGAGGCTTTTGTACGGGAAAACTATAGCCAATCTGCAATAGCACAACCTTTTAGCATTCATAGCATTTTAGATTTTAGCATAGCATAGCCCAACATATCAGCATTCCATATCATGGCCTATCAACCTCATATCATAGTTTCAATAGCATTCATAATCCACAACCCTTATGCATAATCTACAACCCCTGTGCATATCTATATACCAACATTTCACTCCACCAGCATATAGGATAGAGAAGTACTCTCCATTTGCATACTCGTTTTGGAAATTGTCATTCTGAAAAGCTTTGCTTATACAATCTGAGAGTAGCATCTTTAGGCGAATTACTGGAGATAGAGGACAATGGAACGATTCTAAAGAAGATCTGTTTGATTTCTTTGATTTCATTCTATTTAGCTTTCTTTAGTTTAATGTTGCATTGGTGTGTTTTTGTTATCTCATTTTGATACTAACATTTCCCACACACAATATGATGTTCAATATGTAGGTTCACCAAAATGAACCATAGATTTTTGGGCGTGAGGCTTATAGGCTACTCTTGCACTATTAGGATGTTTCACCTAAAAGGAGAGAGATAAACCTCATGAAAAAGTAATGTAGTTCACTCAAATTAAGATGTGTATGATGTTATTAAGGATAAATTAGATATCTAAATGCAACTAAGCTAAGTAATTGAGTGATTATGAATGCAAAACCTAAGAAATATGCAATGTTTGAAAACACAATGTGATATGCAAGCATGAACTAAATATGAACAAATACAAAACAAAAAAGAAGGTTGAATCAAAGGGCACTTGGGTAGAGAATGAAGAATCTAGAGTGTCTTGAATGTTGATAGAGATCACTGAAAAATCACCAGTGGGACTCATTCATCATTGATGGCGAATTAGTTCTGCTTCTGATGAAAACTTCTGAAAACATGTTTTTGAGTGTCAAGATCTAAAATTTGACAAAATATAACTTTCCAACCTTAAGGTGGGACTCATTCGCCACTGATGGTGAATAAGTCCTCTCCCAAAATTCTATGAAATCAGGGACCAATTATGTAGTACCAGATCTAAGGTTGTCTTCTTTTTAGGTTGACAGAGTCAAATCTTGTTGAAGAAATCTGAAGATATATCAATGGCTGCTCCAAAATAGTTGATTGATGCTTGATTGAATGATGTGAAGTGCTTGAATGAATGAGTGAATTAGCGAACTTGATGAATGGGGGTTTAAAATGGATGTAAAAACACTTATTTATACACACTTGTGCCTTAGTAACCCGAAGATACCTCATCACAGGCCGACATAAGGTGATTTTAAATAAAAACCCGAAAGAAAATTTGAAATATTTTGAATTTTGAGCCAAGAGGGACTCATTCACCACCCATGGCGAATGGGTCCTACCTTGGAATTGAAAGTGGGTGTCAGGAATTATCTTGCATTTAATGTTGTTTGTCAGGTTTACATTCAAAAGCACACTTAATTAAGCCTTATGAGTGCATAAATGCGTCAAATAAAGCATAAGAAAGGTGTAAATAGTGAAATTGAGCCTAGAAAAGCATGAAATCTTGTTACAAGACTTTACAACACTTAAAAATAGGTCTTGATAAGTGATGAAAATGTGATTTTTAGGTGAATTGTAATGAATATAGTCTAGAAAAGTGTAGAAATGTTTTACAACACTTCAAAAAACATTCACAAGATGCCATGATTTGAATTTTAAGGACTAAATGTGAATGTTTAAGCCACCTTGCAACATTAAATCAAAGAAAAATGGACCAAGCACTGTGAAGAAAGACATAAAATACCATGAAAATTTCAAAGGGCCATTTTTCTACGACACACCTTTCTTGTCTCGATCTTGCTAGGTGCGTTGATTCTCCTTAAGGACTAGATCGCCAAAATTGAATTGGCATGGAAGGACCTTTCTTATTGTAGCTTCTCCTAAGATGATGTTGGTATGCTTGGAGGTGATTGTAGGCCTTGATACGATTTTCATCTTGGAGTTCTAGTTGACTTAACCATGTGACTTGAGCATCTTCATCACTAGTAAGATTCTTCAGATAGATTCAAAGTGATGGGATCTCAACCTCAATCGACAAGGTAGCATCAACGCCATAAATGAGGGAGTATGGAGTATTTCCAGTGGGTGTGTGGATGGATGTGCAATAGGCCCAAAGGGAAAAATGGAGATGGAGATGCCAATCTCAATTAGTATTGTTGACCACTTTTTTAAGGATTTTGATAAGCGTTTTGTTGGTCACTTTGGCTTGGCCATTACCTTGAGGGTAATAGGGGGTGGGCCAACAATGTTGGATATGATATGTCTCACAAAAGGATTTCATGTAATGGTTTTTAAATGGCTTAATGGTTTTTAAATGGCTTACCATTGTCAATGATGATGGTGGATGGAATTCCATATTTGCAAAAAATATGGAAAATGATGAATTTGGAAATCTAAATACTCATGATTTGGAAGAGTGGAATTTCTTGCTCCCACTTGGTAAAGTATTCAGTGGCGGTTATGATAAAGGTATGGCCATCAGATGATGGAGGGTGAATATTTCTTATTAGGTCAAGACCCCATTGTAAAAAAGGCCATGGAGCAATGATAGGCTGCAAGTCTTGTGTAGGAGCATGGATCAAATCTATGTGTTGTTGGCATGGTAGACATTTCTTTATGAAATCACAAGCATCATGTTCCATGGTGGGCCAATAATATCCTGATCTTAGAATCTTCTTGGCTAAGGATATTCCATTGGAATGAGACCCATAGACACCACTATGCACCTCGTTTAACATAACGCGGGATTCTGATTCATTGAGACACCGAAGGAGTGTGCCATAATACCCTTGACAATAAAGTGTATCTCCTATGATGGTATAGCGGGAAGTGCATTGCATAAATTATTTGAATTGATTTTGAGTAAGGTCAGGTGGTAAGATATTGTCATGGAGGTAGGTATAAATGTCATGGCACCAAGGTGATTCAGGACCTTCAATATTGCACACCATCTCATTATTGGGGACATCATATGCTGGGATTAGAAGTTGCTCAATGAGGAAATCATAGTCCATTCGATCTTTAGGCATGTCGATGAGGGAACCAATTGTAGCCATTGCCTCTGCTACCTTGTTTTGGACTCTAAGAATCTACTCAAACTGGATAAAGGTCAAATACTTCTTGAAATCATCCACCATGCATTTGTAGGGTAGTAACTTATCATCCTTTGTATGAAACTCATCGTTGACCTATTTGATTATCAATTGAGAATCACCAAAGACACGTAGATGGGTGATATTCCATTGGAGTGAGATTCTTAGGCCAGTAATGAGATATTCATACTCAGTAATGTTGTTTGTGGATGGAAATGTGAGTCTAAATGACTTTGGGATATAATCACCTTGAGGATTGACTAGTAGAATACCTGCACCAGCTCCATTATGCGTATATGACCCATCAAAATAGAGTGTCCATGTATCTTATTTTGAGACTCTAAGGACACCTTCATCAAGAAACTCTGCTACTAATGGATATGCATCCACCAAAGGAGCATCGATCAAATGGTTTGCTATTACCTATCCCTTGATTTCCTTATGATCCATGTACTCTATGTCAAATTTTCTCAATAACATGACCCACTTGGCAATGCGACCAGTTAAAGAAGTTCTAGATAACAAATACTTAAGTGGATAAAATTTTGAGCATGTAATGACGAAGATTTTGTGAATATTTTCTTTAGGATCATGGGATGCTTTTCTCTGGTCTTGGACTTCCCCAATAATTCATCAACATAATCTTCCATTATGATATGAATGAGGTCATGGAAGTTAATAGTCATAGCATGTTGATAGGTTTCCCCCACATTTTTGAGACCAAAGGGCATGCCATTATAACAGAAGGTTCCCCAAGGAGTAGTGAATGTAGCTTTATGTTGATCTTTGGGTACAATTCTGATTTGATTGTAGCCAAAAAAATCGTCCATAAGGGATAGCATGGCATGCCCTGCTGTGAGATCAACCAACATGTCAATATTTGGAAGCAGGAAATCATCCTTTGGGAAAGATTTTTTAAGATCTTGAAAGTCTGTACAGATTCTAATCTTCCCATTTGGTTTGGAGACAAGAACTATGTTGGATATCCAGTTAGAGTAGTCAATAGGTTTTATGAATCCAACTTCTAACAGTTTCTCTAGTTGTTTCTTGATGAGTGAGACCACTTGGGGATGCATTTTTATTAGCTTTTGTTAAACAGGTTTGGCATCTAGGTGACAAATGGTGTACACATAATGCAGGGTCTAATCCTGGCATGTATGAATAGGTGCATGCGAATTTGATGATTCCTTCTTTTAACAAGTTGACAATGATGGAATGCTCTTCCTCTGACAATGATTTGGCTATGTAAGTGATTTTGGGGTCTTTTTCTATTCCAAAATTGACCTCTTGAATCTCTTTAATCAGGATGGAAGACCATTCAGACAAGTGAGTTCCAACAAGGGGAAGATGTACATCCCCATCCTCCAGTGCCTAATCAAGGTTTTCACTCTCTAATACACCCTTTATTTTGACTTTTGATGAGTTAGGAAATGCCTCAAATAGGTTTTCACTAGATGATCCTTTTTTGTTTTGCTTCTTTTTACTTTTGTGATTAGGGTGTTCATCTTCCCCCAATGCCATGAGATGCATGTAAGTGTCCACTAAAGGAATGTGTCTATAGGTCCGCTACTCCGTAAGTCCCAATCAAGGAGGTCGAGATGGTGAAGGGATAGGGTAATGGTAAAGATGGATGTGGAGTTAAATAGGGAAGGGAGATCTACATCATCAAGGAAGTCATTATTCGAATCGACATTATTAGAGGTACTAGTTGATGTTGCGGGATCCTTTTTCTTTTTGTCATAGCCTAAGCCCAAATTTCTAGGCTGCATAGGTGTTTCAATAGGCTGAAATATTCCCTTTTCTTCTACACCAAGACCTCCCCCCTAATAATTGTTTGTTTCAACTAACTTGGATGCACGAGGATAAGTCTCTTAGAAATATTCAATAAGAGGGGGTGAAGGTTTGGGTTCTTCCTTGTACATCCATTGATTGATATCATTGTCTGCCTAATCTTGCCATGTTCCAAGGGATTAGAAATTGCTAGAACCCATGTTCTTAGAGCTGAGTGTCAATGTCTTCTCTTCTTCCTTTGGTGCAAAACTAGAAGGTTGGCCATAGGTATGAGGAGATGGAGGCATGTTTGCCTCATTTAGAGCCATACACATCTTGTATTCGCTACAACCCTTATCTATGATCTCAACCTTGGTGATAGTGGATTCAAATGTAGTGGATGGAGTGGATGATGTGGTGGATAATGGATTGGAGGATGGATTGGAAGATGATGCCTGATTTTCCCCCACTTCAACTCCTGAACAATAGTGGGAGTGGTGGAAGGAAGCTTCTAAAGCATGACAATATTCAAAAGGCTGCGGATCTACATGTATGGTTACTTCCATCCCATTGTATAGGAATTTTAGGCATTGATGGTAGGTGGATGGGACTTCCTGCATGGCGTGGATCCATGGGTGATCAAGGAGAAGGTTGTATGGGAGATCCAGATCAAGGATGTGGCACGTGGTGTACTCCACAATGGGGCCAACCTGAATAGGAAGACAAATGATTCCTTCAAAGTCCCTATTTGTGTTATCATAAGATTTGATGGTGATAGTCTGATTATTCAATTCAACATGGGTATACCCTACCTGTTTTATGAACTTTAGCGTACAAAGGTTGAGGGTAGACCCATTATCTACCAAGACTTTTTTCACTTTATGGAAGGCTAAAAGGACTTCAATGTGGAGGGGATGATTATGGTTCGAATTGATTGACAACATATCATTTTGACTGAATCCCAACTTATATGTGGATGAAAGATGTCCTACTAAGGCTTGAAATTGAGTAGGATGTATATCATTAGGCACATGGGTATCCTGTAGAGCTTTAGTGAGGATTTCTTGATGGATGGGGGAAGAATTAAGCAAATACAAGATGGATATTTGTGAAAGAGTCTTTCCAAGATGATCAAGAATATTATATTGGGAACTCATAGGAGTTGGCTGGGATGACATGGAAGGCCCAGGAATGGATATGTGGGTGTGACATGTAGTAACACCACATTGCGGGTCTTTGCATTTAACACGAATCATGGAAAGATGTGGCTCTACTTGGATAATGCACATAACTATGCCATTGTAGTTATAGGGTACATTCTTATAGCCAATATTGTTTGTGTTATTATTTTGGTTGTTGCTATTGCTAGGCCTGGGATTAGTATTGGAGGTACTGGGACCTTGATTGTGCTTGGGGAAAGCATTTTGATATATTTTCAGTTGGGCATTGGATGACATTGCCTGATTCACATCCACTACTATGTCACCTTGATCTACAAGATCTTTGATATACGTTTTAAGTCCCTGAAACTTGTTAGTGGAATGACCTTTGATTTTGTGAAAGTCATAGTACTCATTTTCCCTATACCAGGAGGGTTTTGGTTTCAAATCATCAAAAGGCTTAGTCATAGGATAAGTGACTAGATAACTTGCTTGTAGGAGCCTCTTGAAAAGAAAATCCAAGGATTTTCCTAAAGGAGTGAATGTACGCTTGTTATTTCCTTGGTTATACTAGTTGGACTATGGAGGAGGACATGGTGCACCTTGTGGCATAGATATGACATTAGAAATTGATGGTTGATTGGAGACATATTGCGATCTTTGTGAAGTGTTGGCTACTTGGACATGCTTCATATCAATGACACCATCATTGATCACATTATTATTCTTATTCCAATAACAGGACTTATCTCCAGATGACTTCTCCTTGTTTGGGTTATAGATTTTGATTTGTCCCTTAGTAATGAGAGCCCTCTCAATGATAGTGCCTTTTTCTATGCCCTCTAAAAAAGGTGGTGACACAATGAAGGTTGAGATTATGTGCCATATCAGGATGGGTGTTGTTGTGCACGTTTTGCACACACACCCTGCCGTAGGTAGGGACCCCCTTTTTTTCGCTCCCGATGGGCTTCTTTGCTCTCGTCTTGTTTTGCATGCCCCATTTTCCAAGCCCAAATTGGTCATGTGCCTTAAAACGATCAAATCACCCTACGCAAATTCCCCTACTTGGGGTATTCAAATCCGAGCAGAAACAAAGTCCCCCGTCCCTTTTCTGCCTTTTGTCTTGTTCCTGCTAACTTGGTCCCTAAACGTTCGATTCACTTTTTTCTACATTTTTGACTTTGGGGAAAACTTTTTGGTGGATTTGGGATGTATTCATGGTGCCTAGGTGAACTGCCAAAGTTTCGTCAACGTTTTGTTAAGTTTCGTGAACTCCCTCCCTCTTTGGTTGTTTTTGAAATATTCGTGGACCCTCGCTGGTCTGGTTTCCACATTTTTGATTTTGGGGACAACTTTTTGGTGGATTTGGGATGTGTTTGTGGTGCCTAATTGAATTGCCAAAGTTTCGTCAATGTTCCATTAAGTTTCGGTGGTTTCAGAACTTTCCCTCCGGAACTCGCTTCCTCTTTGGCTATTTTGGAAACATCCATGGACCCCTGCCAGTCCAATTTCCACTTTTTTAACTTTGGGGATAAATTTTTGGTGGATTTGGGATGTGTTCGTGGTGCCTAAGTGAACTGCCAAAGTTTTGTCAATGTTCTATTAAGTTTTGGTGGTTTCAAAACTTTCCCTCTGAAACTCCCTTCCTCTTTGGCTATTTTGGAAACATCCATGGACTCCTGCCGGTCTAGTTTCCACTTTTTTGACTTTGGGGCCAACTTTTTGGTGGATTTGGGATGTGTTTGTGGTGCTTAAGTGAATTGCCAAGGTTTTTTCAACGTTCTGTTAAGTTTCAATGGTTTTGGAGCTTCGTCCCCTTTGGCTATTTTAGAACATCATTGGAGCCCCGACGACCCAGTCTCCGAAGCCCTAACCCCTCCGTGGCCGTTTTGGGACTTCATCCCTCCGTGGCCATTTTGAACATCCGTAGAGCCCTGGCGACCCGACCTTCGGAGCTCAACCCCTCCATGGCCATTTTTGGGACTCCGTCCCTTCATGGCCATTTTGAACATCCGTGGAGCCCCAATGACCCAGCCTCTAGAGCCCGGCCCCTTTGTGGCCATTTTCGGGACTCCATCTCTCCATGGCTGTTTTGAACATTTGTGGAGCCTCAATGACCCAGCCTCCAGAGCTCAGCCCCTCCATGGCTGTTTTGAATATCCGTGGACCCCTTTCGGTCCAGTTTCCACATTTTTGACTTTGGGGCCAACTTTTTGGTGGATTTGGGATGTGTTTGTGGTGCTTAAGTGAACTACCAAGGTTTCATCAACGTTCTGTTAAGTTTCAGTGGTTTCGAAGCTTTGTCCCCCTTTGGCTATTTTAGAACATCCGTGGAGCCTCCATGACCTAGCCTCCAGAGCCTGGCCCCTCCGTGGCCGTTTCTGGGACTCCATCCCTCTGTGGCCATTTCCGAGACTCCGTCCCTCTGTGGCCATTTTGAACTTTCGACTTTTTTCAAATGAGTCCAATTTTGAGGAAGTTTTTCTGGGCACTCTTCCTTCCAATTTTCCCATGTGCTATAATTGAAAAATCTCAATTTTGCTAAGTTTTGTGAGGTCTGGGAACTTCCCTTCCGATTTGTTGTCTCTCGTTCGCTGCTCGCCCCCTTGGGCCTGCATTAATGTTTATGATCCAAATGAGCTCCAAATATAAATATTATGATCTTTCGATGATGCATGAATGGATCTAACAAGGATTTTGTAGGATTTGACTAATGTTTTACTTGATTTGTGTATAAAACCACTTACGACACTTCATGTATGTAGGATTCAAGAAGTCTACCGCGGGTCCATTGGGGAGACCCATTAAGAAAGCTGAATAAGGAATGCACATAGCTTCTGTCAACATTCATTTCATGTTCACCTCTCCCCCTAGCACCCACCAACAGGGTCAGTGTTAGAAGAAGGCATGTGCCAAGGAAGTCAAGGACAAAAATGCAAGGGGTTGGCCTTGAAGAAAGCATAAGGGAGCTATCCACCCGAATAAGGGGCAACCAATCCATTGATGCCAGTTGTCAATGGGCCCATTTGATCCAATGAAAGAACATTGCAAACATATCAAGTAAGACAAATTTTAGGAAGTTTTTGCTATAGTGAAAAGGGAAATCAGCTAAATGATGAAATTGCTACAGTGACTGGCACTAGATGACAAAACAAAGAAAATACAAGGAATTTATTTTTAATTGTTGAATATTGTGTGGTAGGTAAAACCCTATTGTAAACAAATCTAGGCCATTCATTGCAAATTAATCCTAGCCATTCATTTGGGCTTTGGAAAACTATAAATAGGGGCTTGCCCCTCATTTGTAAGGGTTGGTGAGTTGTAAAAAGAATTTGCAGCAATAGAAGACAACATTGCATGATTTTATGGATGTTCTCTTTGATTTTTCTCATCTTGCATGCATGGTTCTACCTTCTATGTTAGTTTTAGTATTAGTTTATTGAATAGTTATCATGATGGTGTTGCTGTTATAGTATTTGATGAGCTTCCAGCCCATACTTTTAGCACTTGTTGATGACAAGCTATTGTGCAAAGTTAGCATGGGCTTCTTTATGTCATTGTTGCAACCTAGTTCAATTGCATGTTCATGATGTGTATGTGTAATTTGAAAATCAGCCGACCTTAGAAGATTGCATTGGTTTTGTGTAGCTGTAGTTTTCTCTTGGTCAAGCAAAACTCAGTTTTGGAAGCCTGTCTATTGTAGCAGCCACCATTGTTACTATTCATTCATAGATTAGGATTAGAATAGATTTCTTAACCCTTCTCTTTTTGTTGTTTCTTTTAATCCTTAGTTAGAGTAGGACCCAAAGCATCACCATGAAGCTAAATCAAATGAACTTGATGAGTTTTAGCTTGTTGTTTTGAGTGGAAAACCACTGTTCATTCACTTTCAGCACTTTGAAGCTGCATTTGCAAACCCAACTTCCCATGCTTTGTAACTCATCCATAAGTCCGCCTTGTGATTTCAAAAAATCACATCAAACAACTGAGATATTCCAAGCACTTTCAAGACCTGACATTAGAGACCTTGGGATAGTGTTTTGCAATTTGATTGTGGAAGATTATCTTTCAAGAGAGGTAGTGCACCTACGCACTGCCTGTGTTGAGAAGTGCATAAAAAACACATCAACAGGTGTTTGTAATGAAAATGGTCACCATGTCCTTCTCACTGAGAGGGGATTTTAGATGAATAGCCAAGGCATGCCACCTTTGTAGGTAGATTGTAAAAGTTTCTCCCTCATGTTGTTTTTCTTTTAGTAGATCTAGAGTATCAATGTGCTTCTCCAAGTTGAAGGAAAAGTGTCTAACTAATCTTTCTGACAGATCTATGAAAGAAGAAATGAACCCCTTGGGAAGACCCATAAACTAGTCTAGAGCTATCCCTGTTAGAATCCTAGGGAATAATCACAAGAGATAGTTGTCATTGTGCAAGACTTCTTGGAAATGTGTGTAGAATTCCTACAAGTGGTTTCTTGGGTCACTCTTTCCTTTGTATTTATCAAACTTTGACATTTCAAAGTGCTTAGGAAAGGGGAAAAGTGAAATGGAGGGATCAAATGGATAGGGACAAATTTCTTCAAATTTGAAATAATTTTTGGATGTGCTTGCTTGCAAGTCCTTTAAGGTAGCTTTTATTTCTTTCCACTCCTTATTGATAGATGTTGACAATGAAGGATTGTTCGGATTGGATCGATTGTAAGTCTAGCATATTGCTGTTGTGATGGAGGTGGAGTTGTCCAAATGGTTTGATTGTACAATGACAGAGGCATATATGAAGGGGTTTGTTGATATGGATTAGGTTGCATGGATTGGGGATTGGCATAAGATTGTTGATATGATGGCGGGGCTCGACAATATGAGGAGGAAGCACCCTGTTGATATGATGGCTAGGCTTGGTAATATAAGGGAAGGCACCCTACTAATATGATGGCTACTATTGGGATTGTTGGGGATTGTGATAGGGATAATTGGATTAGGATTGGATTTGATGGGTTGCACATAATAAGTGCTTTGTGGGTGGTAGAGCTACTAGGAAGCAGGGTTGTCTGGTGTTTGTTGGAAGGATTGTTGTGGTTGTGTCAAGATTTGTGTATGCTGAGGGGATTGTTCATAGGATGGTGGCTATTGGTAAAGAGGTCTAGATGGGATTTGGGGTTGTTGAGGAACTTGCAGTTGGTGAGGAGGTAACTGATAGGAGTATGTTGGCTGGCGAGGAGGGACCTGTGATTGGTGAGGAGGTTGTGATGGGATACCTTGTAGCTGATGTGGAGGTTGTTGTTGATGCTATGACATAAGTTGTGTGTGATGTGGGGGTTGTGAAGGAATTGAAGTATGTTGTGGATGTTGATGGGGGTTGTTGTGGTGGCTGCTGATGAGGTAGTTGTGATGGTGGTGCCTGCTGTGGGTTAACTTGAGGTTGATGCAAGGATGGTATATTTTATTGAGAAGGTTGTTGGGAAGTGAATGGAGGTAGCGATAAGTTTGATGTAGGTGTAGATCCAGGAGGTGGAGGTGGAACAATGAAAGGATTTCCCCCGGTATTCCCTCATGTTGGTGGATAGATTTATCACCTAACTCTATATTCTCATGCCCACTAAGGTGACAAATGTAACCACAATTGAATTAGTAATTATATAATTTTTAAGAGCGAATCTCTGCTTATTTTAAAAGGTGGTATCTACCTTCATTTGATACTTAATGAATATATTTTTTATCCAATGTTGCTTTTAACCAGAAAGAAAATAAAGGAAGGGGATTTTAACTAGAAAGCTTTAAAGATACTCAACAACTTCATATGATAAATCAAAAATACTTCACAACCAAAGCTTAAATCAAATATGACCACAAAATCCTCATTCATAGATAAAAAATACTACAATGATGCAACAAAATGAAATAACTATCATTCCAATAATAGAATCAACACTAGAAGACCATTCAACACATGTAGAACTGATTCATACACCATAATTCAAAGATTATGAATGCATAAAATCCACCATTGTCTTCTATATCAGAATAACAGAAAACAATAATTCAAGATAATAGAGTTTTTCTCTAATGAGTAAATCAAAGTTTTCCCAAAAGATCCGAATCACATCAACCAAGCCAATATTTAAAGAATAAAAAATTATCTTTGGTAACAGTTTCTTGGAAGTAACTGCACCAAATAATTAAAAAGAGTCTTTAATTTAAATGAGCCAAATTTAAAGAAAGCATTATGAAATACTAAAAATAGCTTTCAAACAAACTTCCTTCGAATCTAGAATCCTCTCATCAAACTCATCGGTTATCTCTACTTTCAGGTCATGATAATTTCCTTTAATCTCCACCGGCATATCCAAATATTTTTGAGTGCTTTAGAAATCTCCTTTACCAGATTGTCATAAATGCCTAATTTCCACTCCAATTGGACGAACCAAGAAGGATCTAACTCCTTTGGATCATTCACAATTTTTTCATTAATCAATTTCATTTGATCCATGGAAATCAACTCTTTAATTTCTTGCGAGAGCACGTAGAGGCTGGTATGATCTTTCCTGATTTGCCATAGCTCTACCATTAATTCCTTCCTCTTATCAACAATTTGAGTATAGAAGAGCATATATTTACTAATAAAGAGGATAGTCTCCTAAAGCATTTCATCAATCCATTTGCTGACAGTTTTGGAATAGCTCAAATTCTTCCTGATTAATTGCATTGAAGACTCATCAATAGCACTTGTTTGAGAACCTGAGGCTTCACTAGAAATAGAAGGGGGAATTATAAAAGAAATAAAGTTCTTCAAATCAAGAAACTGAGATTGCAATCTCACCCTTTCTTTTCTTTCTTCCTTTACGTACTTAATTAAAGCACTGGTTGAATAATTAGCATGATATATATCACCTTCAATTGTCTGGGGCCCCATATCAACATGTGTGACTTTATAGTCAACTACTATTATCTCATCCTCATTTATATCTTTTATAAGGTCTGCAATTTATGATAATTGATTACCAAAATTAGGGTCAGTCAACATTCTTGACATTTTTTGAGCTTTGTTTGGCCTTGAAGAAGTCTGGAGCAACTTTGCAACCATATCTACACCAACTTTTGTTGTAGCAGTATATTTTCTCTTTTTCTCTACTGCCTTTTTCAACCATAGTGGGGAGGCTTCTACCAAAATAGGATCTTTATTTCTTAGAGAAATTTATTTAGACTCAGTAGGAGGGATGGTTATATTTTCCACTAGGGAAGAGGGAACTTCAGGCAAAGGGGGAAATGTATTATCTTCAACAATTTGCTTAAAAATGGCATCAGGATCCTTAGGCATAGGCATTGTTTGACTCATTTTCTTTTTAGGAGTAGGGGTAGATATATTGTCTTGCTCACACACTAAATTCAGTTTAACTGACTCTTAAGGCCTGTCAAGATCACCTACAAAGTCTGAATTTTCACTAAAAGACCTAGTAGCCATTCTTCCTGATGATGTACCCACTGCAACTTTCTGAGTAGACCCCTATTCATTTCTTTGAGATGATATTAGTTCTTGAGTAGAACCTGCAACCTATCTCAATTTTCCTTCCAACCAATCTTGAGTTCTTTTCAATATTGGGGCAGCTCATACATTCATATTCAAAACTTCATTTTTACCCTAGTCAACCTTGGGATGAGACTTACTAGAATTTTTTTCATATTTGGGATCAACAACTGCCGAATATTCAATCACACCTTCAAGAATCTAGAAAGAAAAACTGAAATATTGTATTTGTTTGAAGGATAACCTCATATAATCCCTTTTGAAGACTTCATTTTCATCAGCATAGCCTTGCCAAAAATCCTCAATAGAAGGTTGATGTTGATATTAACTCCCTCCATATAAATTCTGCCTCAGGAAACCCTTTCTATCAAAATTAGCTCACATGAATAAATGTTGGAGATAATATTCTTTAAGAACTCCTTCAGCCCCTTTGGCCATCTGATTATTTTTACATGTGAAAGGAGTTGTAAATGGGAAAGGATATCCCCGCTTCCCCATATTCAATTACTTCACATTCACCACAACCATTTGCCTACAAAACTTCAGGAAAACCAACAAATCTTCAGGATATTTAGGAAATTTTAATGGAGCTTTCTCAAAACCTCCTATCCTCAAATAAGAAAACCTATTAAATTGAATATAGAAACTTCCAAAATTTGATACAAGAGTCATTGACTTAGGAGAAAAATGCATTTCAGGGTTTCCATCCAATTTGCTCACAAATTCCATCAAGAATGCATCATTGACAAGGCAATAATCTCCCATTCCAACTTGATTGAGAAACTGTGAATAACACTTATATATAGGCATGCCAAAAGTTGGGGATACTTGTGACTTTAATCCCAACCAAAAATATCTTTGACTGGCTATAATATATATTAAGCAAGAACACAAATGGAAGGTAGCAATCTTCTGGAAATTGATTAATTATTTGTTCAAATGAAAGCAAATGATCTTATTCCAGTCAATGAAAATATTCTCATCACAGGTAACCAAAATAAACTGACACATCCAATCTTGAAAAGACTCAATTTTTGCATTTCCAACAATGCGATGTAATAGAGCAATGACATCTACAATTTCCCCTTTAAAATGCATTATCTTAAGTTTGGCAAGTAGCTATGACTTACCTCTTTTCTCTGACTTCAACCACCCTTTGGCCATAGAATTCTTGCACCAACTCTCATTGACTTTGAAAAACTCACTAGCCATTGCAACAAACATGTTCTTTATCGGTGCTTTCTTAGGAACCTTTAGTGTGTGGGAAACAACTCCAGAAGTAATTTTAGCAACAACAGTCTCGTCCACGACTTTTATTTCCTACGTTTCAGGAATATATCTTTTCACGCATGCGCCTATTATGTCTATGCTCAACATAGCTTATGGAAAACCCTCGACATGAGCAAATCCACTTTATAACAATTTTGCATCAACATGAGATCTTTTGTCACTTTCCAAATGCACCCAAAATCCCTCTAGCTTAAGGGATCCTAGCTTCATGTCCCTTATGCCGAGCCAATGATTTTCAATTCCAAATTACATGAGCTCACAATACACAAAAGGAACACTCGTATGCCTGAAGAAATAATTGTAGAAGGTGGAAGTACAATTGAAGGGTTAATCAAAGAAATCTCCAACACCTTAAGAAATGCAAAATGACGGGACATGTGTTTGGTATGAATTAATATGGCACTTTATTTTTAATCCTCGGTAAAGAAAACCTGAGGATTTGCGTGCTTTGAAAAAGTCCTTGATAAGACATCTGCAGGTTGTACTATATGCCTCCTTAATGCATAGGTGACACCTCAAAATATGTGGGATGAATAACATATCACCTTGTCATGGAAAGTTGAAACTTTGTAACCTAAAGTATGGAGTTACGAAGTTATGGAAACCTTCGACTCACCGACTACAGAATAGACCAACACACTTGCCGCTGCAATAGGGAAAGTTAGGATATCGTGAAGTTCAAAAAAATGTGAACCCGATGATAAGGCTTAAAGACAATAGACATCAATGACTTAGGTTTCATAACTTTAAGAACACATGAGAAAGAGTTAGAAACTTAGGGAATCTCGCGATAAAGGAAAAAATGAAGGAAAAAAACAAGAAATTAAAGACCAAGGAAGATAAAATTTAAAAGACAAGATACATAGTATACCTATAGGTAACATTGGATTCGAATGGGGACCAAGATTAATAGAACAAAGAGAATCCAAAAACATGGCATAAAGCCTTATTCATTGGGCAATGAAGTCAAAACCAAACAAGCCAAAAACTAAGAAAAACAAAACAAAAAGCTATACAAGGACAAACCCAACAAAACAATTATTTGAGAAGATTCAAATCTTTCCCATTGTAGGAAAGAGGTAGAACAATACCATTAGGATAAGCCAATTAGAAAGCATGATCACCAACAAGCTACTTGATCAGGAAAGGCCCTCTCTACAGAGAATCAAATTTTTTATGTGATCCTTTTTCCTCCCTTATCCTATCCTAGAGAAGAACTGAATCGCCAATTGCAAAGTTCCTTTGTCTAGCCCTTTTATCAAAAACCTTCTTCACCATCTGCTGATGTTTGGTAATCTTATCCACCACAACCTACCTTTTCTCTTCCAGCTTATTCAAATACATAATTCGCTTTTCTAAAGCAGACTGAATTTGACCATCTTCTATAACCTTTTGTAAATTGCGTGCTAAAATTTCCAATGGCATAGGTAGAGTGCTATCAATACCATATACTAATTGAAAGGGGGACATCCCAATAGCTCTTTTTTAAGTAATGCTATCGACCCATAGAGCATCATATAACTTTTTATGCCAACTCTTTTGATTTTCATCCACTAGCTATTTAATAATGGAAATTAAATTCTTATTGCTTGACTTGGCTTGTCCATTACCTTGTAGATAATAATTAGATGAATATGAAAGACTAAAGCCATAGTCATAACAGAAAAGGGTAATTTCAGCAAAGGAAAAAGAGCTAGCATTATTAGTGACAATTTTCTTGGGCACTCCAAACCTTACCAAAATATTCTCCTTCAGAAAATTACACATGACCTTAGAGGTATTACGCTTCACTAGAATAGCTTCCACCCATTTGGTAAAATATTCTATAGCAGTCAATATGTGTGTATGTCTTGCACTAGAACTCGGGTTGATTGGCCCAATGAAATCCAAACCCCATTGTTGAAAAGGCTCATCAATAACCATAGGTTTCAAGGGAAAAGCAGCAAGCTGTGGTCTACCAATGAAATTTAAACACTTTTTACATTTTGACACCCACACCTAAGCATCTTTAAACATACCTGGCCAATAGAATCTGTGACGTAGGATTTTGAAAGTTGTCATTGAAGCCATAAAATGTGCACCACACGCCTTGTTGTGAAAGGCTTCCAATATCTTTTTCTGCTGCTCCTTATCAACACACCTTAAGAAAGTCCCATCCACACCTTTTTTATACAAATTTACTTCCTAGAGAACATAGTTGTTTGCTTTAAGCTTTAAGTTTCTCTTTTCTTTTGATGAAAAATGTGATGGGAAATCACATAGGTTAGGAAATAAGAGATATCAGAAAACCAATCATCAGTTGTGCTTGTGAATAGTACTAATGGTAACTCTTCTTCTTCAACATGCTTACTTTTAGAAATCATTTTAGCCAGACCCTTTCCCCTAACTAGATTAGTGGGTCTAATATCCAGATCGTATAATTGAATTTGGGCTATCCAAGATCCTCTTTTATTGCATCCAATATCTTGCTGGGTAAGAATACTTTTCATAGTAGTTTTAGGAACAAAAATAGTAGTATGAGAATGAAGAATATAACACTTGAAACTTTTGAGAGCCTTTACAAGAGCATATGCATGTTTCTCAAGTGGTGAATATTTGAGTTCATACTTCTTTAGAGGGGTGCTCATAAAAGAGATAGGGGCTTCAATACCTTGCTCATTCTTTTGTAATAAGATGGCTGACAAGGTGTGCTTAAAGGAATAACTATATATGATGAAATATTTATTAAAATTAGGGTGAACTAAAGTGGGAGCATTTGCAATTTCAATTTTAATATCTACAAAAGATTGTTTTCCCTCACTGCTCCATTTAAACATTGGGTGATCCTTCATCATATCAAAAATGGGTTTCGTCATATCAACAAAATTAGGAACAAACCTCCTTAGAAAGTTCACCTGACCAAAGAAAGACCTCGTACCGTCTTTGTTGGAAAGTAAACCTAGCTGCATGATTTCCTTCACTCTCTCTAGATCTATCTTGATTCCATCCTTTGAAACAATGTGGCCTAAGTGTTTTCCTTGAGTTACAACAAAGATATACTTCTTCGGGTTTAAAGAGATACCTTCTTCTCAGCAACACTGCAATACTACCTCCAAATCATGTAAATGATTGGATCTCTTTTTAGGAAAAACTATTAGGTCATCCAAATAAATCACTATAATTTTATTTCTAAGAGCACCAAAAGATAAGTCCATAGCCCTTTGAAAAGTGACTCCAACATTAATAAGGCTAGATGGAATTCTATTATAGGAAAAAAAACTAATGGGTGTGGTGAATGTCATTTTATGCTGGTCTTCAGGGGCTACTTCAACTTGATTATAACCTGAGAAACCATCAAGCATAGACATCATTTCAGAGCCAACAACTATTTGCAGAATATGGTCCATCACAGGTAGTGGGTAATTATCTTTCAAAGATGCTTGATTTAAATTCCTAAAATCAACACATATCCTTATCGATCTTTTCTTCTTTCTCACAAGAACTATATTGGCTACCCATGTGGAATGATGGATAGGATAAATAATCCTAGCCTTGAGCATTGTATCAATTTCACTGAAAATAGCTTCTGCAACCTTGGGATTAGAAGTCTGTTGTTTCTATCTGTAAGGTGTGGCATTAGGTTTTAGTGGAATTTTATGTTGGAATTATCCATTTCTAAATTTCTTTAGATCTACATAGCACCATGCAAAGACATCCCTATAGCGTGTCAATAAAGATATTAGTCTCTCTCTCTCTCTCTCTCTCCTCTTGAGAACAACACTTCCTAATAAAAATAATCTTAGGATCATCTTCCATACCAATATTCACCTTATCATATTCAATAGATGTTTCAACAAAAAATTTACCCTTCTGCTTCAAATATTGATCATGCCTATTGAATAAGTGTTCGAGAGAAACTAAACCCTTTGAAATCTTATTACCTTTCAACTGGATGATTTTCGTCTCCTTCCTAATAGGGGCAACAATATCACCTTCTAAAGCATCATTACCTTTATCATCATTTCCTTCAAAATAAATATGGGCAAAGGCTTCAACTTTCTCCAAAAGTTCAATAATATGTTGATCATTATTGAACACTTGCCAATGATTTACATTGTTAGGGACACTAGGTCTGTATACAATTTCATTTCTATAGGGCTCATCTTTGAAATCTAGATGTGGCAAGAGCAATGACACTAAGACTTCCAAGGAGTCAACTCTAGCATTTTGTTCTCCGGGAATAGACTATATAGAAAAGCATCAAAATCTTCTATACAATCCCAAACTCTGTTTCTATAATGCTTAAACTGACCATTTTTCACAGTGTAAATCTTTCTCACCTACTTCACCACTAATTCTGCATCTTCTACTACTCTCAATTGCTTGATACCATTTTCTTTAGTTACACTTAGACCAAGCAATAGAGCTTCATACTTGGCCGTATTATTGGTATTAGGAAACTCCAATTTGAAAGCAAAAGGGAATTTCTAGCCATCAGGTGAAACCAAAACTACTCCAACACTTGACCCGACATTAGCACAACTTCCATCAAATTAAATTATCCACAATTCATTGACCAAATCAGGACTAATAGGATTTGAATTCTCCTCTTGCTCGGAAGTGCACATATAGGTTCCCGATCCTATTTCAACAAACAAAATATCTGCTCTTGTATCTTTAGACTTTAAGATAGTGAATTTGGCCTTAGGTTCAGGATTCAGATGTATTTTCTTTCCATCCAAAGGTATTAAGGCATGAGACCAATCCATCTAGATTTCTCTGCCTAAATCCTTACAAAAAATCCTACTCAATAGCATACCATAACTTGTAGGAATATCAACAACCAATATAGTCAATTTCAGGCTCTTTTTAGGAAAAGTAGCCAGGGCTACTTGAGCATCTTTAATCTAACTTATAATAGGTGTATACACCTAAAAATGGTTTGGAGAATATAATTAATTAAATATAATTTATTTGATTAATTAATCCTAAATTCATCTACTTAGTAAATAAATAGAAATATTTATTTATATTAAGTTCACTGTTAATTCTTCTATTTTATCATATTATTTCCTCTTAATTAAATAAACAAAATTCAATACTTTGTTTTATTTAATTATTATCATTATTATTTCTGTGTACCTTAGAATTTTACCCCTTTCTAATGTGCAAAATAACTAAAAATGCAAATGATAAAATACTAAGAACACTTCAAGGATTAGCCTAAAGAGTGATAAAATAAGGAAAATAGATGAAATAAGATGCAAATGGATTATACCTTCCTTGTTGTTGAAGACTCTTTGGTTGGCCCTTGATTTAGATGAATTTGTGTGCTCCTTGGATGGATTTTGATGTAGCTAGATGCAAGATTGAATGTGCAAGGTGATCAAATTGGATGGCTAAATGATAGCAAGTGCTTGAGAATGCAAATTGGCAGCATAAGGTTGCTCAAATCAAAAAGTGTTGAAAATGCCCTTGAGGAGGGGGTATTTATAAAAGAATTTGAATTCTCTAGAGAATTCAACGGTCAAGATTCATCCAACAAGGTCAAGATGAAGGGCTATGGTGAGTTGAGAACTCACAAGCCCTCACATCTTGACATGTGGATGGTGAAGTGGCTAAGAGGAGATGAGGTGTAAGTGAGGTGGCCAAAAGGTACATGAGGTGGAGGAAGGAAAAGTACCTTGCAAGTACATTGGGAGATGGGAAGAATCTTGGTGAATGAAAGTGAATTAAAAATTCACAATGATTGGAAGAATCTAGTGGATAATACAATATTCCCAAAAGGTGGGAGTTTGTCACATGTGACTTGATGTGACAAGTCAAAGGTTCTAGAAGATGCATGGGAAAAGGGGATTCTTGGAGGAATAAAAATGAATTAAAAATTCCTTGGGGGATGGAGAGAGTTGACCAAGTGCTTAAGATTAATTAATGAATTAGAAGATAAATGAGGATTAAAAGCCAACTTGCAAAGTTAGAGATGTGACACATCTTAATCAAGGATTAGGTATGCACATCCTAATGAAGAGATTAGGAGATGGATTAGGATTAGATGAAAATGACATGTGAGGAATTAAATAAATGTATTATTTATTTAATTTATTTGATGAAAGGAGGATTAAAAGAGTAAAGTATTTAATTATTAATTAAATACCTTAGGGATTTGCAAATTAAGGTTAAATAATAATAATATTACTTAATTAACTTGGATAAGAGGATGTTTAGATGAAAAGTGATAAATTTGGATAAGTTAAGTGTCCAAATTTGGATGTCTACATTTTTCCCCTTTGAGATGGTGTTATGAAGTAGCATTATTTCAAAGAATATTAAAATATAGAACCCAGAAGGAGATGGTTAGATTGGAAAAGATGCCCCAGTCATCCAAGGGATGACTAGGAAGAAAGATGATGGGGGTGAAGATGAAGAGTAGGGATTGAGGATGCCCCCTCGAGAGGACATGTGGGTTCAAGAGAACACAAATGTGCTCTCGAAATGGATGAGATGAAGAAATGGGAAATGAGGAGGAGGATGCAAAGGGATGTATATGAAAGGATGAAAAGGCAACAGGAGGTTGGGAAGCACAAACAGATGCAAAGACAAAGATGATGTTGCCCCAGTCAAGGTACAAGCCAAAAGGGGTTGGTGATGGATGGAGTGTTGTCAATGAATCACGAAGATAGGGGAGGATACATCCCACTGAGTGGTATTGATGAGGGAAGGGTACATCCCAAAACAACACCAAAGGGATATGGAAGAATAAAATGGGATGATGATGATGATGATGATGAGGATGATTGGATCCACACTTGTTAGGTACTACGTGGGACAACCAAGAAGAAAAAAAATAGACATAAAAAGATCAAGATATGCCCCTATGTTGACCAGTCAAAACACACCATAATATGATGGATCATGGCGCCCTTGACAAGTGATGATAGGGAGCTCAAATGATAAACAAAATCCAAAAGTATCAAAATATTGCAATCGAGTTCAAACATCCTTTTCCATAGGATCAAAAGGGATGGATGGGGTTGATGAGGTCTGTTAGGAAGGATGCATCCTATTGAGACCAAAGATAATGGATACTAAACTAAAAGATCGTTATGACGCGGGATGTGCAAAATCGATTGGATCTCCTGATATAAGTGGGTCTTGTTTGTTAAGAACCAACTAGATAAGGGCATAGCTTGACGACACAACACAAGGGAGACAAGACATGAGACTGACACAACCTAAAGACCTAGGGGCTTGGGGGCCGATCAAAGATTAGCCTTGCCTACGTGAAAATGTAGAGCCCTCGTAGTTTGGTAAAAGGCTGTCGACTGACCATGGATAAAAATAGAAAGAGGATGATGAATGATAATGACAGATGAAAAGGAACAGAGAGACAAAAGCCAAGACTAATGATAGACGATATAGGAGTGGATGAAGAAAGCAGAAAGACCGACGCTAGATGATAGAGGAGCGGAGTGGACAATGAAGATCAATGATGGAACCCTGGGGGCAGATCAAATGATCGACTTTGCCTACGTGAAAACACAAGGGAAACGTAGTTTGACAAGAGACTGACGACAGACCATGATGAAAACTTTGATGGATGACAGGATGGAAAAAGAAGAAAGACCGATGATAGATGATAAAGGATCCCCTGGGGGAAAATCGAATGATCAACCTTGCCTACATGAAAGCGCAAGGGCAACGTAGTTCGACAAGACCAAAGGAAAACAATGGATAAAGGATGATAAGATGATAGGATAAGAGGATAAAAAGATGAGACCGATATGACAAGATAGGATAGACCTGTTGGATTGGATAGGATGATGACGATCACATAAAGCTCAGGGATGGGGTAGTTATCCAAAGCATTAAAATGACTTGGGAGGATGGTATGATAGATAGATGAGTGATGAAAAGTGATAGGGGATTGAAAAGATGTGCAAGAGAAGTAGGGATGAGGACGATGAGATAAATGGCATTGGGTTGCATGGGGGGAGGCCTATAGCTAGATACCAATGACAAGAGATTGTGAGATGGGATGAGATGGGATGAGATGGGATGAGGATAAAGATGGAAGAATGGATAGAGATATAGGGATGGGGGATGGGAGAGATTTTTTGGATGGATAGGAATGTAAAGACTGGGAGAGGAAAGGGATGCTAGGATAAATGGATACAAAGATAAGGATGGGGAGATGGGAGGGATGCTATGATAGATGGATAGGGATAGAAGGATTGGGAGATGAAAGGGATGCTAGGATAGATGGATACAAAGATAAGGATGGGGAGATGGAAGGGATGCTGTGATAGATGGATAGGGACAGAAGGATTGGGAGATGAAAGGGATGCTAGGATAGATGGATAAAAAGATAAGGATGGGGAGATGGAAGGGATGCTGTGATAGATGGATAGGGACAGAAGGATTGAGAGATGAAAGGGATGCTAGGATAGATGGATACGAAGATAAGGATGGGGAGATGGAAGAGATGATATGATAGATGGATAGGGAGATGAAGGGATATTATGATAGATGATGTCTCCAAGGACTATGTCACAAAGGAAGCAGATGCCCCCACTCTAGATATGTCATATATGATGAGGCATGAGGGATGGAAGACGAGTGGATGGAAAAAGGAGATAACTAGAGGAGGATACGATGGGTGACCAAGGAGTACAACAGATCATGGATGAAGGGAATGTATACCAAGAGGTGTCCAAAGCATGCATAGATAGGTGCCCCTATTTTGATCAAGATCACAAGAAGGATGTAGGGATGGGAGATAAATGGGATATGATGGTAGGATGCGGGAGATAGGTGGGATGGGGGGGATTTATGAAGATGACGGATAACAGAAAGACGGTGCATAGCTGGAAGCATAGCGGATGGAGGGAATGCATATCAGGAAGTTGCCCCCAAGTGCAGATGGGGATTTACACATGATGCCTGTTTTATAGGTTTTCATCATGGTACTTATCCAAGGTGCTTGTTTGCCAAGTTTTCACCATTGGAAAAATTATTTCTCTTTACTATTTTGTTTTTTTTTTTGATTTTTTCTTTTGATTTTTTTGCTTTTATGATTTTTGACTTTTTGGATGTCATGCAGAAGGAGATGGGTAAGGATAAGGAAGTGGATAAGCAGATTTAGAAGACATGTGATAAGGATCAAGGTGTTATGAGCCCATGTTTGAAGTGACTGTTGGATGTTGGTACAACCTTATTAGGATAAATGGATTATGCATAGGATGAATTAGAGGGATTTGATGGGGTTGATACATGGGATAATGGATGGGATGCTGGAAAGGGTATGGATGGAATGATGGGGTGGATATGTGATGGGGAGATGTGTTCAGGACCAACATTGGCACATGTGGTGGTGGATGTGGAAAGATAATAGGATTAAGGGATGGAGAATGTGGGGATAATGGAGGAGATGGAATGGTGAATTTTGGGACATAAGGACCCAAAATAGACTTAGGAGATGAAAGGGGTGTATGATGAGCTTTTGGATTAGTGACTTTGGATGTTCTTACAGATTTTTCATGTGATGGCATTGCACTCTTTTTCTTTGGGATCCACATAGTTTTGATCTTTGCTTTGGTGGGTCTTTGTGGCCTACGGATTTGATGTAGATTTAAATTTTTCTTCTCTTCACCATGTCTTTTAGAGGGGACATGGGGAGCCATAGATTCATGTGGATGCTTGGATTTATGCATTTTTCTTTAATAGCCAAAGTGATTTTAGTAGCAATGGGATGGGTGTGAGGAGATGGATGATGTGGAGTGATGGAGGTAGGAGTATGGGGATTATGTGTAGATGGAGGATGTTTAGGTAAGTGCCTTTGTTGATCCTAACTATGGGGTATGTGAGAGGGATGTTTATGATGGATGAGATGGATAGGTGATGAATGGATGAAAGGATGGATAGGATGAGATAGAGGAGGTGATTTTAGGATATAGGAGCCCAAAATAGACGTAGGACTTAGAGGAAACATGGGCACGGTAGATGGAGGATTGGAGATGGTAGATGGAGGGATGTAAGGACCCAAAATGGATGGAGCAAATGAAGGAGGAATATGGACGGTGGTTTTGAGGCAATACAATAGAGGAGGGATGGAAACATATGATTTGGTGGAGCGATGGAAAGAGCCTATATTTATTTTGGAAGAGGCTTGTTGAGGACGTTAAGAGGTTGTACCGACATTTTTAGATTGCGAGTCATGAGTAGTACATCCAAGACCTTGCAGATACAAATGTTCTTTAGCTTGGATGGGCTCTATAATACCTTGCTCATGAAGGCCTAAACATTTTCCTTGATAGTTCATTCTCTTGAGCATTCGATCTAGGACATGATTTTTGTTATTCTGGAAGAATGATGCGAGTTCATTATTAGGTGGAAGAGGAGGGTTGGTGTATATGCTTTGTTTTTCTTCTATGAGGAGACCACCATGGAGGAATGTGAGAGGACCAAGGGGATATGCAAGTGGTGTGGGGATATCATTTTTAGGCAATGATGGGGATCATGAGAAGGAGATGATGAGATAGCAACATTAGGAGAGGGAGTATGGGCCATGATAGGATTTGGATTTGTGGTAGTAGGCTCATGTGATGGAGATGGATATGGAGCAGTGGAAGCTTGAATGACAACGGGATCATGGGATGGAATGGATGGGGGACTGTGATCTTGAGGTGGACTAGATGGGATGGTAGGATCTTGATTTGGAGAAGGGGATATGCTGGCATGCTTTGGATTAGACTCTTGGCGTGACTCATCATGTGTGGGAGGCATGGTAACGAAGTCTTGTTGGGACTTTTCAAGTGGGGAAGATGGAGGGATGGAAGATTCATGAGGTTCATTGGAATGGGTTTTGGTGCTACTAGGGGTGGGAGGAGTGGATTGGATTTGGGTGGATCTAGGAGTAGAGGGAGTGGATTGGAATTGGGTGTCTTTGATGGATTTGGTGGTTCTTGGAGGAGGAGATAGGTGTTCAATGGATTTAGTGGGTTCAATGGTTTCAATGGTTTGAGTAGTACTAGGGGTGGTAACATCAATAATAGGTGTGGTATGGAGAAGGATCTCATCACTAGTGACCATGGATGATGGATCTAGATGGCATGGTTCCATGACTTCAAGATGTGGAGTTGGGGATGGCTTCTTTGTCATGAGTCCTTGGAGAACTTCTAAAATGAGAGACTTGCATATGGTTGGCTTGGCTAGGGTGGTAGAAATGGATGAGGGATTATGGATTGGTGGACGAGGGTTAGATGGAGGAATGGGATCGAATGTAGGACTATGAGTAGATGGGGGATTAGGATTGGATGGAGGACTAGGAGTAGATGGATGAATGAGATTGGATGGAGGACTAGGAGTAGATGGAGGACTAGGATTGGATAGAGGACTAAGAGTAGATGGAGTACTAGGATTGGATGGAGGGTTAAGGTAAGGATATTGGAGTGGTGAATTAAGATAGGGGGACATGGATTGTGGATTAAGACAAGAGGATATAGGTGGTGTAGTGGGATAAGAGGATGTGGGGGATGGATTATAATAAGGGTATTGGGATGGTGGATTATGATGAGGATATGTGGATGTAGGATTAAGGTAAAAGGGTGTGGATGTAGGATTAGTACAGGAAGATTGGGAAAGAGGATTACGATAGGGGGACATGGATGGGGAATTGTAATAGGAGTATTGGGATGGAAAATTAGGACAAGAGGTGTAGGAGTTTATGGTGAACTCCTCAAACACCCCAGAATCACCTGCAAGACAATGACTTCCACAAGAGAGAAATGGCAGAAATATTATTCTATCATTAAGATACAAGAATGCCAAATTGAATATGATATTATCACACTCAAAAAAATACAATATGGATCAACACTCCCTTGAATTGACTGAGCTAATATGAAGCTCATATGAACTTGCTAGGAGGGAGAGGTGAGTGGTGATTATATAGCTGAAAATGGGAAAATAATTCCAAGAGGGTTAATAACTCCCAAATAACCAAATTAGGTGGGAGTTATGCCTACTTGGAAAATGACAAAATATGTGGCATAACCTCCTCAAGTGAAGACAAGAGAGAGGTGGCACATAAAGCCAAAAGAGGGTGAGAAACCCAACTACCCCATAAACTACTTAGGTAAATACAAAATAGTGGTTATGAGAGGTGGCAAAACAAGCCAAAAAAGGATGTGTAACTCAACTACCCATGTGTGGGGGAGAGTGACACATGTAACTATTGTATTATGCCACATGTACTCATATAAGCCACATCTCCTATAACCTAAGGTATGCTTAATAATGTGTAGGAAAAATAAATATTTCCTAACATAAGGAAATTAAAAAACCTACACCAACACCCCCCCTTAAGCATAGCTTAGGTGGGTGAAAAGACACAAGGATGAAAATATGGGTCCTGGCTACTAGGCCATGTTAGGTACCCATGTACAAAATACTCTCTCACAAATGGAGAAAAAGAGAAAACCCAGTGGGACAAAAATCCTCCCCAAAAGAGAGATACAATACAATAATGATATCCATCACAAATCCAATCAATATCTATCCATGCAAAGGATGATAAGAGAGATCATAGAACCCCCCCATAAGAGATAACCTGCTGCAAGAAGAAGCACTGGAGTACACTGTGGAGTAACACTAGAATCCTGAATGCAGCAAGCAAGGAAAGATACTTCTGTTTGCTAGAAACCATATTAGAGTCACTCAAAGACTCAAGTCAGAATCATGATGAAGCAACAGCAGACCCGATGCCAAGGAACACTGGAAAACTTGCAAACTGGCACATTTCTGGAATCTATGAAGCAACAGTCGATTGAAAAATGATCTGGAACTGAACTGAAGTGCAAAGATCAAATAACGCAAGCCTAATGCACACAAATAAGAAAATAGTGCATGCATTGATAAATGTTCACATTTGCCTCCATTATGAAAAATAACCTCAAATTTGTATAGAGGATGGAATCAGCTTTCCAACAATATCTTGTTTTTGAAAAATCTATTCATAATGAGTAAACAAAAACAAAAACCCAGAAATATTTTGAAGCCAAGAACAAAACCTAGAAATTGTTTTTCCTAAAAATTAGTGGAAGCTAGATTTCTAAAGAATAAATGAAAATGGCTCCAATAAAAATGACTTGCATAAAACCCTTGGATTCAATGGCAAGGTCCTCCAAACCCCAACTTGCACCCAACAAAACTTTCATGCCAAGATGACCCCTCAGATCTGGAAAGTAGTCTGCAACACTGAAGCTATGATACCATGTAGGAGTTTATGGTGAACTCCTCAAACACCCCAGAATCACCTGCAAGACAATGACTTCCACAAGAGAGAAATGGCAGAAATATTATTCTATCATTAAGATACAAGAATGCCAAATTAAATATGATATTATCACACTCGAAAAAATACAATATGGATCAACACTCCCTTGAACTGACTGAGCTAATATGAAGCTCATATGAACTTGCTAGGAGGGAGAGGTGAGTGGTGATTATATAGCTGAAAATGGGCAAATAATTCCAAGAGGGTTAATAACTCCCAAATAACCAAATTAGGTGGGAGTTATGCCTACTTGGAAAATGACAAAAATATGTGGCATAACCTCCTCAAGTGAAGACAAGAGAGAGGTGGCACATAAAGCCAAAAGAGGGTGAGAAACCCAACTACCCCATAAACTACTTAGGTAAATACAAAATAGTGGTTATGAGAGGTGGCACAACAAGCCAAAAAAGGATGTGTAACTCAACTACCCATGTGTGGGGGAGAGTGACACATGTAACTGTTGTATTATCCCACATGTACTCATATAAACCACATCTCCTATAACCTAAGGTATTCTTAATAATGTGTAGGAAAAATAAATATTTCCTAACATAAGGAAATTAAAAAACCTACACCAACAAGAGGATGTAGATGTTGTATAAGAGAATGATGTAGATGAAGGACATGACAAATATGGGGATGAAGAAGATATTGGATATCCATTGTCAAAGGTGGCATAAGGAGCATGATTAGGCATGGATGAAGACATAACAGGATAACTCATAGGAGTAATTGGATTTTGAAAAGTGGGTGGAGAAAGCTTACTAGATATGATAGCGTCAAGGGGATCTATGTCGTATACCTCTTGATCGACAAGACTTTCGTTATCATTGTTGACGTAAGTAGGGTTTCCCTTGACCACTATTGATGGAGGATGAGGATTCATGATGACAGGATAAAGAGGATGGATAAAATATTTTGGATGGGAATAGATTAAAGTTCAAATCAAGATTTTGGTCAAGCTCAGATCAGGATTGGACAAAAGCTCAGATTAGAATGATTGGATGATGCAATGGGATTGCTTTTGATTTTGATGGGATTCAGTAGACAGATGATTGGATTGGGTAGATGATTTGATGAATTTGATTAAAGTACTAGATCAGTTTGATTGGATAGGATCAAATCATTAAATGATTTTGATTGGATAATTGTGATTGGATGAACTTGATAGGATTGGTGTGCTTGGATTGATTAGATGATTGTATGTATTTGATTAGAGAAATGGATTGGTTTGATTAGATAGGAAGAAACAAAAGGTACCACTAGATAGAGCTCAAAAAATTGAGTAATTTTGGTTTTTTAACGAAGTTGATTTGATGCACGGTTTGTAAATGATGGCCCTAGGAAGCTAAATGGGCATAGTTAGCTTTTTGCAGCAAAATTAGGGGTGTAGTCAGCTTTCTGTAGTAAATCAGGGGCCTAGTTAGCTTTCTATAGCAAAATCAGTGGTGTAGTCAGCTTTTTGCAATAAATTAGGGGCCTAGTCAGCAAAATCAGGGGCGTTGATAGCTTTCTGCAGTAAATCAGGGGCGTAGTCAGCAAAATCAAGGACGTTGACAACTTTCTGCAATAAATCAGGGGTGTTGACAACTTTCTGTAGTAAATCAAGGGCGTAGTCAGCAAAATCAGGGGCATTGATAACTTTCTACAGTAAATCAGGGGCGTAGTTAGCAAAATCAGGGGTGTTGACAGTTTTCTGCAATAAATCAGGGGCGTAGTCAGCAAAATCAGGGGCGTTGACAACTTTCTGTAGTAAATCAGGGGCGTAGTCAGCAAAATCAGGGGCATTGACAACTTTCTGCAATAAATCAAGGGCATAGTCAGCTTTCTGTAGTAAATCAGCGATGTAGTTAGCTTTCTGCAGCAAAATCAGGGGCGTAGTCAGCTTTCTGCAGTAAATCAGGGGTGCTTCCACCTTTCTACAGCAAAACAAGGGGCGCTGCCGCCTTTCTGCAGCAAAATAGGGGCACTTCCGCCTTTCTGCAACAAAACAAGGGGCGCTTCTACTTTTCTACAGCAAAACAGGGGTGCTTCCACCTTTCTACAGTAAGACAGAGCTTGGTTTTGATGGCAATGGCTATGGCAAGGACTCAAAATGATAAAATAAGGCCAATGTATCAAAGATTTCACTGGTTTTTCACAAGAAAACACTTCAAGTAAGCACAATCCTATGATTAATGTTAAGGGTATGGCTAGGCAAGGTCTTAATTTAGGATGCACAAGGCTTCTAGGGAGTCCTTGATATACTCTCGGTACGTGAGGCACAACCATGAACACCAGCCCGTTACAAGCATGAGTCGGGAACCCCAGTGAGATACTGAAAGGCTCAAACCAACTCTTCATGTCTATCTAGGTATCACCCTAATTTTGATGCTCCACTAATTATGACGTGACTGGATTGGGGTACAACTTTCATTCTCCCCCCTTTATATACCCTACCGGTACGCGTGGTTGGAATCATCCCTTGGAGTGATGAAATCCCCAAGCAGGTCTCACTAGAAAGAAGACAATAATTATTTCCAACTACTCCCCAGGCTCACACAAAGTGCAAAGGGGAAAGTGAAAACAAATTAATGCCCTCTTGGGTGTCACAATAATAGATAAGCACAACAAGCAATAAAGGTTACTTCCCCCTAATTAGACTATATTCGAACAACAAGGATAATTTTTTTTTTTTTTTTAAATTTGATCAAATAGATGGCCCTACAAGTAAATGTTAGCTATCTTCTCCTTTGTTCCTAGTCATTTATGCCATAATATGCTGTAAAACATTAGCAAAAAATACCAATATCCTTGCCAAAATAATGTTAGAGGGTTATTACTTGAAAATAGCTAAAAATGAGAGCAAAAATGATGCTAAAATGACTATTTTACCTTCCAAACTATGCTGTTTTGGGGTGCTTCCACCTTTTTACAGTAAAACAGGGGCGCTTCTGCCTTTCTGCAGCAAAAATAGGGGCGCTTCTGCCTTTCTGCAGCAAGATCAGAGGGTGCTTCCACCTTTCTACAGCAAAAGGTTAGAGGAAAAGAACCTTTCAAAATGAAAGGGCATATCTTCCCCTCTACAGGAAACTTTATCAGATTTTTAAAAAGGAAAGTTGTACACCCCACTACAAGAAAGTGTTAGAAACAAACTTCTAAGTATACACATAACTATAGCAAAATGTTAGAAGAAAATGAAATTGTCAGATATAGGGCGCTTTCGCCTTTCTGCAGCAGACAAGAGGGCGCTTCTGCCTTTCTGCAGTAAAGCAGAGGGCGCTTCCGCCTTTCTGCGGCAAAGCAGAGGGCACTTATGCCTTTCTGCAGAAAAGCAGAGGGCACTTCCGCCTTTTTGTGACCTTTTTCTGCAAAATTCTTAGCAAAAACGAAGGTTAAATGCAAGAACCCGTTTGTGGGTCCCACCGGGCATACCAGAAATGTGTAACTTAGAATTTTACCTCTTTCTAATATGCAAAATAACTAAAAATGAAAATGATAAAACACTAAGAACACTTCAAGGATTAGCCTAAAGAGTGATAAAACAAGGAAAATAGATGAAATAAGATACAAATGGATTATACCTTCCTTGTTGTTGAAGACTCCTTGGTTGGCCCTTTTTTTTAGATGAATTTGTGTGCTCCTTGGATGGATTTTGATGTAGCTAGATGCAAGATTGAATGTGCAAGGTGATCAAATTGGATGGCTAAATGATAGCAAGTGCTTGAAAATGCAAATTGGCAGCATAAGGTTGCTCAAATCAAAAAATGTTGAAAATGCCCTTGAGGAGGGGGTATTTATAGAAGAATTTGAATTCTCTAGAGAATTCAATGGTCAAGATTCATCCAACAAGGTCAAGATGAAGGGCTATGGTGAGTTGAGAACTCACAAGCCCTCACATCTTGACATGTGGATGGTGAAGTGGCTAAGAGGAGATGAGGTGTAAGTGAGGTGGCCAAAAGGTACATGAGGTGGAGGAAGAACAAGTACCTTGCAAGTACATTGGGAGATGGAAGAATCTTGGGTGAATAAAAGTGAATTAAAAATTTATAATGATTAGAATAATTTAGTGGATAAGACAATGTTCCCAAAAGGTGGGAGTTTGTCACATGTGACTTGATGTGACAAGTCAAAGGTTCTAGAAGATGCATGGGAAAAAGGGATTTTTGGAGGAATAAAAATGAATTAAAAATTCCTTGGGGGATGGAGAGAGTTGACCAAGGTACTGATTAAGATTAATTAATCAGTAATTAGAAGATAAATGAGGATTAAAAGCCAACTTGCAAAAGTTGGAGGATGTGACACATCTTAATCAAGGATTAGGCATGTGCACATCCCTAATGAAGAAATTAGGATATGGATTAGGATTAGATGAAAATGACATGTGAGGAATTAAATAAATGTATTATTTATTTAATTTATTTGATGAAAGGAGGATTGAAAGAGTAAAGTATTTAATTATTAATTAAATACCTTAGGGATTTGGCAGAATTAAGGGTATTAATTAAATAATAATAATATTACTTAATTAACTTGGATAAGAGGATTTTAGATGAAAAGTGATAAATTTGGACAAATTAAGTGTCCAAATTTGGATGTCTACAATTTCTTCTATACTTTATCCATTAATTCTATCTTAAATTAAATACACAACTTCAATAATTTATGTAATTTAATTATCTTATCATATTTCCTCTTAATTAAATAAAGATATCCTAAAGATTTATTTAATTATCATATTTCTCTTTATTAAATAAGCAAATATTCAAATATTTGTTTTATTTAAATAAATATTCCTATTTTGCTAAATTGAATAAATAAAAAATATTCAAATAAAGGCATAAATCAAATATTCCTCTATTCACTCACCAATAAAATTAGATTTTTCAAATCTAATTAATTTAACTGGCATTCACGGGAAAGCTTCGGTGAAAAACTTGTAGGAAATCCTCTCAATCTTCTTCCTTTGATCTTTCCTATCATCTTGCTTGATGTTTTCATGAGGAGGAACAATCCCCATGATCAACTCAAGCTTCTCAATCTCTCACCATTCAATTCTCAAGATTGAATCCAGGCCTCTGCTGTGCTGCCCCTGTGCAAATCTACAACCGTAAGTCTATATATACAACCTTCTAAAATAGGAAATGGATTAGAGAATCCCACTTTCATGCAAACTTACTCTATAGGAATAACAATCAAGCAATCAAGCAATCATAACATCAGTAGAATTAGAAGCAATAGCATCAGTAGAATTTCATATCATTAGATCATTGCATTTATCACCACTCCATCCTCTGAATTGGAATTTTAAACAATCATATTGCTTACCCAATCTGAGAGCCTTCCGTGACTTGATAAATCTTTGGAGATAGGAGACAATGAGACACTTTCAAGCTTTCTGTGCTTTTAAATTAGTTTAATTTATATTAATCTTGATATACTATTTCATTAAGAAGTGTTTTACATATTTACTTATTTCACACTTACAATAGGAACTGGGGATCCATCCATGGAATAACATTTTCTTTGGGAAAATGTATAAGATAAACCTTGGGCCTTAGCTATTTGGGTAGGCATCACATTTTCAGAAGCTCCATAATCAATGATACAATTACTCAGTCTAAAACCAATAATGTATAATGAGATATAGAAAGGTTCTGGTTTCATGAATCAGTTTTGTGAGCCTGAAGGTTTATCTACAGTATTAGAACAAATATGATTCCCAAGGTTGGCTTCATTATCATCAGAAATTTGAGCATTACATTGGGATGGTGAAGACTCTTTATTAACATATCTCACCAACCTATCTAGTTCTGAGGGATTGAGTCTCCAGTACCCAACTTGTGAAATTTGAATTTTGGTATTCTTGCAAGACTCAACTATATGAAATGAACCAGAAGGAAAAGTGACAAGAGATGAAGCAAATGGTACCTCAACTTGCACACTATTGGAAGTAGTTTTCTCTTGCTTCTTTTGCTTTGTTAAAATGTATTTTTGGGTTGAAGATGAGCCAACTTGATCAGCCTTAACATGTGCTCTAGTGAAGACAACACAATTAGGATCATCAACTTTGATATATACATCCTCTCCAAATTCTACCTCTGATACAAACTCAAAGAAGTTCATGCCAACATCATTGGAAAAACTAGGGTCCTCCACATATCATGGTTCCATAGTATGTTCATTTTTTGAAAGCATTTACATGAATCTAATCATCTCCGGACAAGTAGCTCCATCATAATCCGAAGTTAGGTGAAAATTACATTGATTCCCCTTATTGGAAGAAGGACCCTTAATTGCCAACCTTTGATTTGGGGCAGGAAATGAAAGTTTTTTGTTGGAAGCTCCTTGATAATTCTTGGAAACATCTTGATAGGGTGTTTGTGAGGGACCCTTTGGAATTTCCCTCTTGAGAGTGATTATGTCATTGACCATCCTCTGAATAATTGGGTTAGTAGAATTTACTGTGAAGGTCTACCATTTTGTAATTCTTTCTTCCATTTTTTAGAAATAATAAGATCATCTTTTATGGATACAACTCTATCTTGTGAAATAGCTAAATTAGTAGCACATTCCCTTTTAATAATGAAACTCACATCTGGTGGAAGAGTGTTAATAAAAAATGCTTTCAACAATTCAGCTCTAGGCCTCATGTTTGTAGTAATTCTATTATGTAATTTATTAATCTTGGCCACAAAATCCCTCACTGACTTGTGAACTTCCTTTTTCATTGAACCCAATTGAGCAACAAGGATTTGATCATCTTCTGCAGACTTAAATCTATTCTCAAACCTTGTTCTTAGGTTAGCCCAATTGTTAATAGAGCCATTGGGAAGAGAATAAAATCAGTCAGCAACAACTTCTGTCAAAGATTCTGCAAAGAGCCTCATAGCAACATCTTCATGTTGTATTACAAGAATAGAAGAGGAAACAAAGAAAGCCTTCATATGCTCACTAGGAGAAACTTTCCCATCCCCACTGAATTTGGGTATAATCTTTCTTGAACCTTTAGGTAAATCATGGAGTTGTGCACTGACTCCAAAGGTTGAAGGACCTATGATGATCCCCCATGGGACTGGTTGGGGCTGTGCCATTACTAGATGAAAATTTACTTGTGCAGGAAGGGTAGTACCACACAAAAGAAGACCTTGGCAAGATATCTTTGAAACCCCAGATACACTAGGTTGAGGAGGAGGAGGAGAGGATGGTCTACTAATAGACTTAACTTTTTGTGTAGGTGGAAAATATGAAAAATAAACAGTTTCTAAGAACTCAAAATATTTATCCACAAGCCCTTTTTTCTTATCACCCCTAGTATACCTCTTAGAAGCCAAGTTTTGACAGGACACTAATAGACCAACAGAGTCGCCAACTTTTATTTATTGATGGTTTCGTGGGGGATTTTACCTATTATTTACCTAATTTCTAGGAGCCTATGCGGGAAGGACTCTTCTAGCTAGAGGTGGTATATTTTCTGCAAACACAATCTCCTAAGCATTCTCAAAGTGCATTGCATTTTCTTTGATAATATCTCCAAGTTCCTTCTCTTCTTCCAATACTTTGTTAACTCTGTGATATTGATAGCTGATTCTTTTCTATTGCCAAGCAAGTAGCCTAAGACTAATTATTATATATTCTTGATCACCTACTAACCAATCTATGTTATGCTGGAGAACAGGAGTGCTACACCTTTGGAGAACCATTTTTATTATCTATAGAGGAACTCATCATACAAAAATTATTTTCCTAAGTTTCCCTAGTAGAGTCACCAAAAATTTGTTGGTTGACAGATTTATCACCTAACTCTATATTCTTATGCCCACTAAGGTGACAAATGTAACCACAATTGAATCGGTAATGATATAATTTTTCAGACTGACTATGCTTATTTTAAAAGGTGGCAGCTACCTTCATTTGACACTCAATGAATATATATTTTTATCTAATGTTTATTTTAACCAAAAAGAAAATACAGGAAGGGGATTTTAACTAGAAAGCTTTAAAGGTACTCAACAACTTCATATGATAAATCAAAAATACTTCACAACCAAAGCTCAAATCAAATATCAACACATAATCCTCATTCATAGATAAACGATACTACGGTAATGCAACAAAACAAAATATCTATCATTCCAGTAATAGATTGAACACTGGAAGAACATTCAACACATGTAGAATATATTCATACACCATAATTCAAAGATTACGAATGCATAAACTCCACCATTGTCTTCTATATCAAAATAATAGAAAACAATAATTCAAGATAACAGAGTTTTTCTCTAATGAGTAAATCAAAGTTTTCCCAAAAGATCTAAATCACATAAGCCAAGCCAATATTTAAAGCATAGAAAATTGTCTTTGGTAATGGTTTCTTGGAAGTAACTGCACTGAATAATTAAAAAGAGTCTTTAATTTAAGTGAGCCAAATTTAAAGAAATCATTATGAAATACTAAAAATAGCTATGCATCATTTCCTTTAGCCTCAAGCTCTTCATCTTCTAAATTCTTGATCGCTTCTTGCTGCAACAGTCTTCTTGTGCCTTCATCTTGGATTTGTAGTCCCTATATTTGGAAATAATTGCTAATATCTCTTTTCTCCCTAGTGTTATGGTGATCAACAATCCGGTTCTTGATTTGGTTAGAGCATCTTTAGACTCATTCAGAATGTCAGACCTTCTATTTGCTTCATTTTTAAAAGAATTGAGGTAAACTTGCAATCTACCGAGCTTTGAGTAAGATTCTATGGTCATTGTGGCAGGATCTTCCATCTCCTTGTGGAATATCTCTTTGAATTTCAAACAAAATTCCTTCAAATCTAAAATCCTCTCATCAAACTCATTGGTTATCTCTACTTTCAGGTCATGACAATTTCCTTGAATCTCCACCAGCATATCCAAATACTTTTCGAGTGCTTTAGAAATCTCCTTTACCAAATTGTCATAAATGCCTAATTCCCACTCAAAAGGGATAGACCAAGAAGGATCTAACTCCTTTGGATCATTCACAATTTTTTCATTAATCAATTTAATTGAATCCATGGAAATCAACATTTTAATTTCTTGCGAGAGCACGTAGAGGCTAGTCTGATCTTTCCTCATCTTCCATAGCTCTACCATCAATTCCTTCCTCTTATAAAAAATGTGAGTATAGAAGAGCACAAACTTACTAATAAAGAGGACAGTCACCTAAAGCATTTCATCAATCTATTCGTTAATATTTTTGGAATAGCTCAAATTCTTCCTGATTAATTATATTGCAGACTCATCAATAGCTCCTATCTAAGAAATCGAGGGTTCTTTGGAAATAGAAGGGGGAATTATAGAAGAAATAAAGTTCTTCAAATCAAGAACCTGATATTGAAATCTTACCCTTTCTTTTCTTTCTTCCTTTACCTGCTTAATCAAAGCATTGACTGGATAATCAACATGATATATATCACCTTCAATTGTTTGGGGCTCCATATCAACATGTGGGACTTTATAGTTAGCTACTGTTATCTCATCCCCATTTAGGTCTATTGGTTCCCAAATCAACGGATGCAATGAATCCTAAAGAGTAGCCACTCTCTCATATTCAGACTCAACGGGTTGATATTACTAATGAATGGGAGAGTGAATAAAATACCCCTTTCTCCCTTGCACTTTAGGCTCTGTTAAACTTGGGAGGGTGATCCCAATAGTATATTTATAGATACTTGTGTGCTGAAGTACCAAATACACTGTGAACAAATGTTTCTCCTTTAATTGTTTGAAAGACACAATACTCTATAGGCTTGGCTGACCTCTACAGTAATGCCTCTTTTAAACATGAGAGATGTAGTAAAATGAGCTCAACACACAAACAAACTGGGACTGATAAGTAATATGATTTAAATTTATGACCAACTGTTGCATTAACCACCAAATTTAACATGAATAATACACTTAGATCAGTGCCTCATCCATGGGACGGAGTCAACTCAAACACATACATAATCTAATAACAATTTTTACACCTGACAACATATGAAGCTCTGAAATGTTGCATTACAATATTTCGGCATTATGTCTTAACCTTTACTTCTTACTAGCATCCTAGCACTCAGTTTAATACAAATTTATAGCCATAATTGAGTACCTGCATTAATTCTTTGAATTAATAGACAAGAAAAAAGCCACACATCTATCTGAAATTGATGGAGACAAATAAGATAACCTTGATTATATTATTCATAACTTGGAAAACCAATACATAGGAGAGTAAAATAGTCTCAAACTTGAAACATTTAACATTATTTTGATAGTATTGTAATCAAAATTACATAGATATTAGTAGACTCAAACCCTAAGACTTAGCTCTAAAATGCTCTGTATTCTCATTATAATCTTTCATGTGACTAATTACAAAATAACCTCTCCTTGAATGAGGCAGAAAGACAACACTTAAGGAAAAATAAAAGCCCTAAATGTTCATTTGAATGGAGACTTGGCACATTCTGGTTCGTTTATCTTCAACTCCCTTTTCTTGCAGAACAATCTTCAACCTGCTCTATGTTTTCTTGCTCCTCAATCCATTGCCCTGCAACAGAAAAATATTCCCTTTCTAGAAGACTCATCATTCTTCATCATTTTCCCTGCCTTGACTTGAAAATCTCATGCAAAATTTTTACCCTACTGTAAAAACTCACTTACTGGCTTTATTTCACTATGCAAGTGAAGAATATTAACTTTAGGTCAAAATCCATTCACCCACATAGTTAAAAATGTATTTGAAAGTTACATTTTAGCCTTCACTATGGGTACAAATTTTACCCATATGCTAAATATAATTTTTAGACCATGAAAAATTAGTTTTCAACATTTTTTACCTTATTGGCAGCCAAAAAATGTATAAAAATTCACCCAAATTGCTTCATAGACAATAGAAATAGTTTAGGTAATGAGGTTGAGAGTACATTTTTCAGCTTGTTCAGTAGTTCAAAAATCTACTCCAAGTCCAAAAACGTGATTGCATTCTTCATTTACAGCCATTAAAAACATTTCGAATTTCAACATCCAAGCACAAGCTATCACTGATTGTAAGAGAAAATAAATCTTACAATAGAGATGGGCGATGGAACTTTGAGCCATCTCTGATTTGATCTCATTCCTCCATCCCAAAATGAAGATGAGCGATGAACAAATTTTATGAAAGTAGTAAAGTTCTTTAATAAAGTTGCCCCAAATTATTTCCCATGAACTCACTCTACCAATATTTCAAATCAATATGTACTTGCCCCAAATCCATCACTGCATAAAGGCCATCACTGATTTGATTATGAAAACCCTCTCAGAAATAGCGATGAGCGATGGACTCAATAGCCATTGCTCATCGCTGATTTGGACTCAACATCTCTTGTGAAAACAAAGATGAGCAGTGATTTCCAATCTGATGAGGAACAAGACACTTCAATCCATGATGGGCAATGAGAAGCCACCGCCATTGCTGATCGTTGATACAAATGGGAAATAGAGTTTTAAATCATCCGCTTTTTAGCTAATCACAAGCAAGAATTAAACTTGATTTTCCTTATGAACATTTGAAATGGATTTTATATTTTCCCTAATACATTTTTCATATTTTCCTAATGTTTAAAATATTCAAAATATTTTAAACATAAGCATTGAAACTTTAGAAAAGATGCAAATTTCAATTACGCCTTCAACCCAAACAGAGAAATTTCACTGCGCACAAACGGTGACCCCTGGAGCTGAGATTTTTTTTGTGCAATCATAATCAATTATTTAGAGAAAACCCATTTTCTCAAACTTTGCAGAACCATCAAGAATCATGTACCTCCTTTGTAAACTGGCCCCTAGGACATGTTCACTGCAACAAAAGTACATTAAAATAATGTATCAAATGACCTCCGATATTGATGAAAATGGATCTATAGAGGTTTTAGACCAAAAAAACACCATTTTTGGCCATGTTGTAGTCAGAAGATGATTAGTTAACCAATTAGAACTTATCCTCGGAGCCTAAAATTGAGTAGGCATGTTACCATTTGACCCAAGAATGTAGTGCAAAAGATGACATGGAAAAATTCTTGCTGAGGTGAAAGATCTTAAATGCCAAAGTTGCCTACTTGGACTTTTCTGCAATTTCACCTGTCAAAAACCAAACAGGGTTCTCAAAGTCACCACTTTGAAAAAATATCAAAAAAACTTCTGGGGGGTTGCCAATGGAAACATAAGCTCATATAAGTACATTGAGTATGTGTGCAAGAGGGATTTCCTTGAATTATCATTCATCACAAAATATTAAAGGTCAAACTTGACCTCCTTGAACCATTCTGAAAATGTAGGTGCAAAACAAAGCAAAATGC
This sequence comes from Sequoia sempervirens, assembly GCA_007258455.2. NCBI lineage: Eukaryota > Viridiplantae > Streptophyta > Pinopsida > Cupressales > Cupressaceae > Sequoia > Sequoia sempervirens. The sequence continues at coordinate 826,573,837 of VDFB02271358.1, read as the reverse complement.
ATTTGCTTTTGGTCTGGTAAAAATAGAAAATATGATCACGGGGCTTTGAAATCGAACCAAGGAGTACATTAATGTGAGGAGAGTGGAGAGAAACAATCCATTTGACATGAAAATTAATAGGCTTCAAATTGTGACCCTCCAAAATAGGTCACTTGGGCAGATTTTGTAGGTACACTTCTGAGTGTGCAAAGAATTTTTTTTCAATATGGGCACTTCAAATTTGAAAATTTAAAGGTGCCATCAATGGATCTTTTTGGGGATGTATGCCCCCTGTGGGCATTGCAAAAATTTAGATCTCTGGAAGAGTAGACCAAGTGCCAGAATCATTGGGTGACAGAGTCTTTATTTTTCAACTTTTTAAATTCACTTGATGGCCCCAGGCCACCAAATGAAAAAAAGGACAGTAAATTCTTACCTCTATCAAACACCAATCTTTTAAAAGAGCTGATCTCTTTTAATCCATGCTTGCCTCTACCACACCACAATAACATTAGTAACTTCATCCTTGCAAAGACATGTGTTAGGTTCCTTTAAATTTAGCTTTACTGTCACATGACAACCAAATGACATAAGCTACATCACTGCGACTCATTCCATTTTCTGATTCTGTGGCAAGTGAAAAAAGGTGAGGATAGTAATCAAGACCATCTGAAAACACAACCTCATCCCATTTACCGATTCCCTCACAATGATCAAGCTCAGAGAAGACATCATCCTTAAGAAATAGTGTGCAATCCTTCTGTGTGTCAAGCAAAGAGTGCTCACACATTTGAAATTCCTTCAAATCATTTGCATCACTTTCAAGTTTATCATCATCCCAACAACACAACTTAGTGATATTACCATATGTCTCAATGTCCTGAAAACAAGATTCACCAAAGCTCATAATACCTTCATTCACATTCAAATCATAGCATTCTGAAGAAATGTCAGCATCCCAAACAATGTTTCCTACTTCAAGCTCATAGAAAAGACTGTCAACACTTGTTATATTATCACAAAAAGAAGTTTCAAGAGTAGGCTCAGATGACTCAGAGTTTACTTCTGCAACAAACTCCTCATAATGACTGTTTAAAACACATTCACTATTGCAAGAATTATCATATTCAACATCACCTCTTGCTACATCAACATGACAATTTGAAACATATTGCTCAAGAGGAAAACTATGAGTTGCAGATCTAGAAAAGAGGTCCTCATATGCATCCATGTGATTGACACAATCACATTCTTCAAGTGAAAACTCATCATAAAGAGCATCATTAGTTGTACTGACATTTGTCTCTACATTTTCACTTTCATGTACAACTACATCTATGCCATCATCATGCAAACAGTCAGTGATAACTTCAAAGTCAACAAAAGAAGTAGAAGAAGGTAAAGCATCAAACTGAAGAGGAGTTCCTTGTTCATCATTATTAGCATATGCATGCCCCTCATAACCAACTACTTCAACTAATTCATCCAATGAATCTCTTGCGTGCATATCTCCTTCTTTGTTTGTAATGCTGCTACAATCAACAAGACTACCGTCTTCACTATCAAACTGAAAACCATCAATGGTTTCTTCATTGCAACTGATTACACATAATTTATCTGACTAAGAATCATTGCATACTCTGTCACTTTCATCTGATATACTGAAATTCTCAAAATTACTCCTCAAATCAGCAGGCTCTTCTGTCTCATCATCATGAAAGCTTGTATTGATGCTATACTGAACACTTGTAGAAGAGGCAGGACCAATTGTACCATTACATTGCTAATCACACATCTTCTTCAAACAAAATATTCAGTTCATATTCATCATCTTGTTCTATTGAGGCTTTAGAAATGTTATCCAAACAAGAATGATTTCCAACTACTTACAAAATTTCATCTACAACACCATTGTTCTCATCATGAAGACATGAAATTTTAGAATCAACATAATCTTCAACTGTATACTCAAAGTCCATAGAAGAGAAAATACTTTCAGTTTCATCTGCATCATTGGAGCCTTCATTTGCTATAGACAATCTTCTCTTTTTTTTTGTATTTTTAGAGAAAATAGAAGAAACTTCAGATGTTTCATTTATCTCTTCATGACCATCATGGCTGCAATCTTCATCTGGGTACATTTCTTTTGTAGGTTGTTCAACAACAACATCCTCATCACTACATGATGCACTATCATTGTCTTTTGCTATACCATCTGCATTTATGTGATTGAGTCTTGGAAAAGTACCATCACATAAGTTATTTAGGAAATTAGTTCCATACTTCTCTATCATTTCTTCAATTATTGATAGCCATTGATATAAAAATTTAAGACTAGGAGGCTTCAAATGAGTTGGAATAATACTTATACCTAGCTCAAGTCTTTCACAAAAAAATCAATACACACTGATTCATCAGGTCTATTTAATGTTGGTATAGCAAACAAAATCTTCATGAATCTATCATGAAAATCATAGGAGGATTCACCCTCAAATATTTTTACATCATATAATGCATCAATAAGTGACATAAGGTCAACCTCATTTTCAGATTTCTCTTCATATTCTTCTTGGTTATGTATATTTCTTTCTTTAGAAAAGCATTCATTATCTATTGGCTCTTCTTCAAAATAATCAATAAAATGCATATTGAGCTCATGCCATGAATCTGTGGAATGCTTTAGTAAATTAGAAAACCAATATTCAACATCATTTTCTAAAGTTCTTACAAAAAACTTCATGATAGCATCCTCTTCTACTATTTGACAATCTTCCATTACATCAAGAAAAACTTGTACATGTTGTGATGCTAATTCTTCAAAACCTCCTCTAAACTTAGGTAAACAATCATTAATTCTTCTTGGGATAGAATGTGGGTAACCCTGGATTTGACTAAAATCTAGAGGATCATATCTTCACTAGTGAACAACTTTCTTTGAGGACATGGTTGTGTTCTAGGCATGGTATTACAGCTTGTAGAGGGAGAACTAGGACAACAATACATATTTGCAAATAAAATTATGTTCCCTCTGCAACTAATTTATTCTCAATATCCTTTTCAGAATATCCTTCTTTCTCATTTCCCTTTCTACTAGTATCTTTAAATACTAAATAAGGGGCAATATTTTCTTGAACTTTTTGTTGAAAAACTTCATATAGAGATATTACAATAGAAAATACCTGAGAACTATTGTAACCAACTCTTCTGATGATGTAGAAACTTATGTAGAGTCGTCACCTCTTTGAAAGAGGAAAAGATCTTCCAGGAGCAGAAAGCTTCCTCCAAGATCTATGTATTTCTAAGTTCTCTCCACCAGTAGAGCACCAGACTTCAAGAATACATCAGAAACATTGCAGCAATATCCTTCAAGTATGTAGGTCCTTGGGTCAATTTTTAAAATTCAATGACTCTTTGACTGAATGGTCTGAAACCAAATAGTTCTATAATTCTCCCTAGCGGAGTCACCAATCTGTTGGTTCCCAAATCAACAAATGCAATGTCTTAAAGAGTAGCCACTCTCTCATATTCAGACTCAATGGGTTGATATGGCCAACGAACGGGAGAGTGAATTAAATAACCCTTTCTCCCCTGAACTTCAAGCTTTGTTAAACCTAGGAGGGTGATCCCAACAGTATATTTATAGTATACTTGTGTGTTGAAGTACCAAATACACTGTGATTAGATGTTTCTCCTTTAATTGTTTGAAAGACACAGTACTCTATAGGCTTGGATGACCTCTACAGTAATGCCTCTTTTAAACATGAGATATATAGTAAAATGATCTCAACACACAAACAAACTGGGATTGATAAGTAATATTATTTAAATGTATGACCAGCTCCTACATTAACCACCAAATGTAACATGAATAGCACACTTAGATCAGTGCCTCATCCATGGGATGGAGTCAAATCAAACACATACATAATTTGATAACAATTTTCACACTTGACAATATATGAAGCTCTAAAATGTTGCATTACAACATTTCAGCATTATGTCTTAACATTTACTTCTTACTAGCATTCTAGCACTCAGTTCAATACAAATTTACAACCATTTTTGAGTACCTACATTAATTATTTGAATTAATAGACAAGAACAAAGCCACACATCTATCTGAAACTAATGGAGAAAAATAAGATAATCTTGATTATATTATTCATAACTTGCAAAACTAGTACATAGGAGAGTAAAATAGTCTCAAACTTGAAACATTCAACATTATTTTTCTAGTATTGTAATCAAAATTACATAGATATTAACAGACTTAGACCCTAATACTTAGCTCTAAAATGCTTTGTATTCTCATTACCATCTTCTGTGTGAGTAATTACAAAACAACCTCTCCTTGAATGAGGCAAAAAGACAACACTCAAGGAAAAATAAAAGCTCTAAATGTTCATCTAAAGAAGACATTTGGCACATTCTGGTTTGTTGATCTTCGACTCCCTTTGTTTGCAGAACAATCTTCAACTTGCTCTTTCCATTAGAATTTGAAAATTTGAAACTTTCCAGGACACCATTTTTGGACATGTTGCAGTGAGAAGACGATTAGTTAACCAATTAGAACTTATCCTGGGAGCTTGAAATTGAGTATGAATGTTACCATTTGACCCAAGAATGCAGTGCAAAAGATGACATGGAAAAATTCTTCCAGAGGTGAAAGATTTTAAATACCTAAGTTGCCTACTTGGACTTTTCTGCAATTTTGCCTGTCAGAAACCAAATAGGCCTCTCAAAGTCACCACTTTGAAAAAATATCAAAACAACTTCTCGGGGGTTGCCATTGGAAACATAAGCTCATCTAAGTACACTGAGTATGTGTGCAAGAGGTATTTCCTTGAATCATCATTCATCACAAAATATCAAAGTTCAAACTTGACCTCCTTGAACCATTCTAAAAATGTAGGTGCAAAACAGAGCAAAATGCATTTGTGTTTGGCTTGGTAAAAATAGAAAATATGATCACGGGGCTTTGAAATCAGACTAGAGAGTACATTAATGTGATGAGAATGGAGAGAAACAATCCATTTGGCATGAAAATCATCAGGTTTCAAATTGTGACCCTCCAAAATAGGTCGCTTGGGTATATTTTGTAGGTGCACTTCTGAGTGTGCAAAGACAAATTTTTCAATATGGGCACTTCAAATTTGAAAATTTGAAGGTGCCATCAAGATCTTTTATAGGGTCTACAATTTCCAATACTTGATTACTAGAAGTAGGGTCAGTTAGCATTTTTGACATTTTTTGAGCTTTCTTTGGCCTTGAATAAGTCTAGAGCAACTTTGCAACCATATCTACTCCAACTATTGTTGTACCAGTATATTTTCTCTCTTTCTCTACTTCCTTTTTCAACGATACTGGGAATGCTTCTACCAAAACATGATCTTTATTTCTTAGAGCAATTTCTTTAGAATCACCAGGAGGGACGTGTATATTTTCCATCGGAGAAGAGGGCACTTCAGACAAAGGGGGAAATGTATTATCTTCAACAATTTGCTTAAAAATGGCATCAAGATCCTTAGGCATAGGAATCATTTGATTGGTTTTCTTTTTAGGATTAGGGGTAGATATGTTGTCCTGCTCACACACTGACTTCAATTTAACTGACTTCTCAGGCTTCTCACCATCACCTCCGGATTGTGAATTTGCACTAGAAGACCTAGTAGCCATTCTTCCTAATGATTTACCCACTACAACTGTCTGAGTAGACCCCTGTTCATTTCTTTGGGATGATATTGGTTCTTGAGTAGAACTTGCAACCTGTCACCATTTTCCTTCCAACCAGTCTTGATTTCTTTTTAATACTAGGGCAGCTCATACATTCATATTGAAAACTTCTTTTTTACCCCAGTCAACCTTGGGATGAGACTTATCAAATAATCTTTCATATTTAGGATAAACAACAGCTGAATCTTCAATCACACCTTCAGGAATCTAGAAAGAAAGACAAAAATCTTGTATTTGTTTGAGGGTTAACCTCATATAATCCCTTTTGAAGACTTCATTGTCATCAACACATTCTTGCAAAAAATCCTCAATATAAGGTTGATGTTGATATGAACTTCATATAAATTCTGCCTCAAGAAACCCTTGTTATCAAAATTAGCTCACATGAATAAATGCTGGAGATTATATTCTTTAAGAACTCCTTCAACACCTTTGGCCATCTGATTATTTTTACATGTGAAAGGAGTTGTCATTGGGAAAGGATATCCATGCTTCCCTATATTCATTTATTTCACATTCACCACAACCATTTGCCTACAAACCTCTAGGAACACCAACAAATCTTTAGGATATCTAGGAAATTTTAATGGGGCTTTCTCAAAACCTCCTATCCTCAAATAAGAAAACCTGTCAAATTAAATATAGAAACTTCCAAACTCTGATACAAGAGTCATTGACTCAGGAGAAAAACACATTTTAGGGTTTGCATCTAATTTCCTCACAACTTCCATCAAGAATGCATCATTGACAAGGCCAAAATATCCCATTGCAACATGCTTGGTAAACTTAAGATAACACTTATATACAGGCATGCCAGAAGTTGGGGATACCTATGGCTTTAATCCCATCCAAAAAAGATCTTTGACTAGATATAATATATATTAAGCAAGAACACAAATGGAAGGTAGAAGTCTTTTGGAAATTGATTTATTATTCATTCAAATGAAAGAAAATGATCTTAGCCCAATCAATGAACACATTCTCATCATAGATAACCAAAATAAACTGACACATCCAATCTTCAAAAGACTCAATTTGTGCATTTCCAACAATGCGATGTAATAGAGCAATGCCATATGCAATTTCCCCTTTAAAATGCATTCTCTTAAGTTTGGCGGGTAGCTGTGACTTACCTCTTTTCTCTGACTTCAACCACCTTTTGGCCATAGAATTCTTGCACCAACTCTCATTGAATTTGAAAAAATAACTAGCCATCGCAACAAATGTGTTCTTTATAGGCGCATTCTTAGGAATCTTTAGTGTGTGGGAAACAACTCCAAGAATAATTTTAGCAACAACAGTCTCATCCACGACTTTTATTTCCTGCGTTTTAGGAATATATCTTCTCATACACGTGCCTATTAGGTCTACGCTCAACACAACTTTTGGAAAACCCCTGACGTGAGCTAATCCACTTTCTAACAATTTTTCGTCAATAGGAGATCTTCTGTCACTTTCCAAATGCACCCAAAATTCCTCCAGCTTAAAGGATCCCAACTCCATGTCCCTTACACTGAGCCAATGATTTTCAATTCCAAACTGCATGAGCTCGCAATACACAAAAAGAACACTTGTATGCCTGAAGAAATAATTGTAGAAGAGAAAAGTACAATTGAAGGTTTAACCAAATAAATATCCACCACCTTAAGACATGCAAAATGATAGGACGTGCATTTGGTATGAATTAATATGATGCTTTATTTTTAATCCTCGCTAAAGCAAACCCTAGGATTTGTGTGCTTTATAAATGTCCTTGATAATACATCTCCAAGTTGTACCGTATTCCTCCTTAAATGCATAGGTGACACCTCAAAACATGTGGGATGAATAACATATCACCTTGTCGCAGAAAGTTGAAACTTTGTGACCTAAAGTCAGGAGTTATGAAGTTATGGAAACCTCTGACTCTTGAACTACACAATAGACCAACACACTTGATGCTACAACATGGAATACAAGTCGGGCTATTGTGAAGTTAGGAAAAATTTGAACCCGATGACAAGGCTTAAAAACATCGAATGCCAGTGACTTAGGTTTCATAACTTTAAGAACACGTGAAAAGGAGTTAGAAACTTAGGGAATCCCACAAAAAAGGTGAGAATGAAGGTAAATACTTGGACTTGGGTGGAAAATAAGAAATTAAAGACAAAGGAAGATAAAATTTAAAAGACATGATACATAGTATACCTATAGGTAACACTTGGTACCTAACCCAGTTGATTTGGTGGAAGAGGCGGTGCAGACAGTATGGGGATTGAAGCTTGCAGGATGTTCACACTTGGCAGATTGTGAAGACTTTGCAACATACTAAGACCAAGAGGATTTATTAGGATCGAGGCCTTGAGGAATGTTTGGATCAGGAGCACCCATAACCGAAATTGGAACCCAAGGGGGTGGTATAGGGGGTGTTACTTGATAAAGAACAACATTGCTAAATCCTTGTTGGTACTAACCCTCTTGTGGTGGACCCTCAGGAACATGTGGGACTAATGAGTTGGCATTTGGATCTTGGGATGGAATTGAGGGTGAAGGAGGTGTAATGTTGACATATTTTGATAAGTTGAACCTCGATGGTAGCTTGATACCTTTCAGAAGAAATGCTATAAGGATCTTATCCCGTGCTCATCAAGGAGATGATCTGTCATTTGCAAATTTGTGGGATTACTAAATTATTCATCGATCGTGAGCTCGGGCTGATTGACCATGCTTTCATCAGGGAGGGATGGAGTGTGGACCTTAGTGTTTGATTGCGATGATCCACCATTGGTTGGTTGGTCCTGAGGGATATGATGTTGAGCACCTTGGGACTATTGTTGTTCCATGAGATTCTTTGCTTGTGATCAGGTAATGGGCATGAAAATGCAAAACTACCAGGTGACTAAGATGACACTATGCTCTAGGATGCACTTAAATGAATGACCTAGGTGATGATTAAAGGATTGATTGGATTAGATGATGGATTGATTTGATTGATTGATTAGATAGTTGATGGGATTAGATTCAATTAAGTTGATTGACAAGATTAGATGATTGATAGGGTTAGATGATTGATTGGATTGGATCGACGAGATTGACTCTATACCAAATTTAGAGGTTTGACTAGATGACATATGATGCTGATGATCAAATTGAATTACAAAAAGGATGATTATGACACCGAATCTACCTCAAGATGGAAGTAGACTGGTTGGGTCGTGGATATTTACCAACTTAGGACAAATAATGATCCTAAGTAAGTGTGAATGGTGATGATCAGGATCAGATGCCTAAGTCAACTCTAATAAAAACCCCTAAAATGAAGTAAAAGAGATTGGGATCGATGAACTGATGATAGATATGCAATCTAGGGATGTTCTAATACGTACCTATATGATTTGATTGATGGATTGATGAATTTTGAAAAATACAGATGGACTAAAATGATGATTACGGGCAGATGAATGGTGATAATTTTTTTTCAATCGTAGAATCAGACTAAAAAACAATAGGCTTTCGGTGGCCCAAAGGATTAACTCTCAGGAATTTTTTATGAGAAGTACATTTTCCTCTGTGTCAAGCAAGTTTTCCTATCTAGGTAACAAGATTTCCTTTCTAGGACACAAGATCACCTAAATCTTTGGATGCTCAAAAGAACTAGGCAGATACGGGGGAAAAATTGTCTATCTATGGATCAAGGTTGCCCCTTTCTTGAGGTGTATGGACATGGCCAAGATTTCCTATCAGGGTGACAAGTTCATCTATTTCCATGGATGTATGGATGGGGAACTAAAATGCTTGATGGGATCGCCTATGTCTTGAACCGTACCAACAAGGGTGGTACAGATAGACGTGGAATCACCCTTGCAGACAGTAGGTTTGCCTATTCTATGGGAATGGGTAGACAGAGAAGGTACAGACCAGGCACAAACTCACCTAAGAGGATAGTAGTGTAGACATGAAAAATTAACATTCTGCATTTGATTAGGTTCATTCATTAACTAAACTAGATTTTGTATTAGGTCCATTCATCGATTGATCAGATTCACCTTCATTCATTTATCAGGTAATTTCATTAATTCCCATCTCCTAAGGTCATTCATTCAAAATTAAATAAAACATTATCATCAACCTTTTAATCAAATTAATGAAACATCATCCCTTTAATTAAATAAATCAAACATTTGCTGGTATTGGCATGGTGTGATGGTTTAAAGGTGGCATTGTTGTTTGTGCCACCAAGGTTCAAACCCCATTGGGGTGGTATTCTTGAATGGTTGTAATCCGGTTCATAGCTCCTGTAAAAAGCATTTACCCCTTGAATAAAAATAAAATAAAATAAATAAATCAAACATTTATTTAATTAAATCCAATCCATATTCTGATTTAAATAAATCAAATATTTAAATCATGAAAGTCAAACTAACATAATCATCATTTATTTAATCTAACCATGATTAAATTCTAATCCTCACCACTTGCATTATCTAGATTTAGCCACTTACACAAATAAATCAATTTTATTGATTTATTAAAAACCCCCATTTTCCCTCAACATGACAAGTTGATTTGTCCCTCCAACATTGCATTTATTGCTATTTTTTCTTGTCCCCCTCTTAAAATTTATTGCTAAATTTGAATTCAAATTCTCCCTCTCATGGGCACTCTTCCCAAATCTTGCACATACATCAACCAATCACATGATGACAAGTGGCCTCTTCCTATTGGCCTGTTTCTTAGTCCCACATTGGTCCCTCTTCAACTCTTAGCATTTGAAAATCTTTAAATAGAGGCTTCATCCTCAAGCAAATCATCCACAACTCTCATGCAAGGTTACTCTCTTGATTTGAGAACTCATCTTGCTCATCATCTCCATTGTATTTTCATTTCATCATTTTGGCTTCTTAGCAAGGGTTGGGAAAGGGTCACTAGCACATGTGACACCAATCCAATATGGAATAGGTGATTATCTTGCTTTTGAAATGTCTTCTTGATGTTGTTTTTGTTACTTGTGGCATTTCTTTAGCATAGGTATTTTATTTCATAGAGGTATTTACTAATTTGTATGTTTAGACTAACCCTTCTAATGAGTATTTGAAGTTGGTCTTACATGAAAATTTAGGGTACTTCATTGTGGCACTAGAAGGAGGGCTTAAAATGAATCTTAGGACAAACTCACTAGATTTTGTTTGAGGTTAAGAATTGAACAATCAAAACTCACACTTCATCTTGGTGCTTAAAACAAACTCACAATTTCTTTGAAAGGATAAAATGAATGTGTGTTTGCTTTGTTTTGTGGTTACTTAAACTAAAGTCATTGAAAAGGACATATGCACTTCTCTCGCGCTTCCAAGTGATCATGAGAATCAGAAGGCCTTTTTGGTAATTTTGGCGTAAGATAAAGTGATCACCTCCACACTTCGATTTGGGCTTAAAATTGAACAATATCTTATACGAGTGTGAGTAGGGGCACTTTTGCGTATATTCTCTTTCTTTGTGCCGTGAAAGATTGATCAAGTTACGGATTTTATCTTTGCTTGCTTTTGTTTATCCTAGAGGGCCTGCCTTGGTGAAAAAGTACTCACCCAAGGGAACGACTCAACCGGTAACACTCTAAAGCCAAGAGTATTTCCAGCTGGGATATAAATGTGGGTATTGGTTAAATGCCATTATCACGCGGTTGGCTCCGACAAGATGGATCCGAAAGGGGACTCTTGCCATATGGGTCAATCTCCACGAATGAAAAGTCCTTACTAAAACCCATGTGTTAGAATTTTCCAAAATCCTTAATCTATTTGTTGGTGTAAGAATGATTGTTCTGAAGCTGCCCCACACTTTTACGGTCTTTAGTAGAAATGGAAAACATGCCATGGGAGTTTCATGGGTGTTGATGCTTGGCTGCCCCGTATAAGTGAGTGCCGTGGAGAGGGGCCAGTGGTGTCAAGCATCTAACCATTCGCTAAAGATAAGTGTAGCTAGACTTGTCCAAGTGGGGATTCAACAAATATTGTCCTACACATCCATAGGGTTTGTACTTGTCTTGATTTGAAAACACAGTGTTGTATTTGAAAACATTTGCAAACAAACACTTAATAATATCATTCAAAATTTCAAACCCTTTTGGAGATAAATTCCATTGACTCAATCCATATGTTATTGCTTTCCCTTGGGATTCACATCCTTAAAGGTTTCTAAACATAGGATTATATCTCAATTTATCTCCTTAAGTAAACAATAGGAAACCCTTGCCTTAAGTTCATTAAATTTCCACATAACATATCTTGTGGAGTTTGAAGAAATTTAGACATTGGACATCTTAGTTTGAAAACTTAATCAAAGAAAGTGTTTTTGGTAAAATAAATCCATTAAGCAAAGCTAAGCAAAATGAATATTCATGTGCAATTGGAGACTCACAAATCCCAAAGAAAAAATCATTGGAAATCCAAAAATGAATGTTCAAATGAAATCATTTCTTGGTTACAAAGGTCTTTAGGAAGCATTTGCATGCTCTTCAATACCTAGGTCTAGGAAAACAAAGTGTCTTTTTAGGTTCACCTAAGGATCAAAACAAATTAAACCTCTTTCATCCATCTTTCAAAACATCAAATCCATCTCACAAATCATCATTTGGAAAATCTTGAAATTATCCTTGATACTAGGCTTTGTGGCAAAAAATCAAAATCATCCAAAAACATTCTGACCAAGTCCTTGAAAACATTTATCAAAACACTTTTGGCTAGGCATGTGTAGATGCATCCTTTTGCATATACTTAGTCAAAGTTATCAAAATCATCTTGTCTAACTTAGTGTATGTGGATGAATCCTTCTTCATATACTTAGTGAAACTATCATTTTATTTGGATAGGTGTGGGTAGATGCATCCTTCTCCTCACACATATCCAAAATCATCATCCTTTGAACAAAACTATCCCTTAGGTCATTATCAAACATCTTAGGGTCCTTTTGTTCAAAATCCAAAACAAAATTAAAATCAAACTCAAGGACAAAATCCCAAATCCCAAATCCAATCAAATTCAAGTCCTAAAGCCTAGCGTCTCATTCAAGACTTATCAAAAGCCAAAACATTCATATCATTCATCATCATATCATCACCTTTGGTCCCCAAAAAGCATCCTAAAACTTTCACTTTGGGACATAAAATAGAGATTAATCCAAAGAGTCAAGAGATTCATCTCCCATATTCTCAAAGATTGATCCCCGTTTTATTGTTCTAACTAGATCTCAATACAAGAAGAGTATGGAAGCCAACAAAGAAACACCCGCTTCAAGTGATATTAGCCAAACAACTTCTAAAATGAATCCCATTGGGGATGGAAATCTCACAATTAGCCTTCCAACATCATTGCAAAACCCACAAGAAGAAACCCAAGGGGAGGATCTTACCTTTGGAATGTCTCATGAAGAAATAGCTAAAATGCTCCAAAATCTAGACAACCATAGCATCATCAACATCATGATGAGACTTAACCCTTCATTATACATGCTTGAACTAGCAAAACAAGAGGCCAAGTTGCCTTCAGATTTTGATGTGAGTACCATAGTGGAGACATCATTTCCACCAATCTCATCCACCCCTATCACACCCATCATATCTCAACCACCTGTCATCGCATCCAACACAATTCCAAATCCGTCACCACTACCACGAAAACTAGAATTAGTGAGACAATATGACATTGCGCTAAAATCTCACCAATCCTACCAAAAGGCTATCCGACAATATCTAGCCACACAACAAGCAAGACAAGCTGCCCAAGCCTCTCAAGATACCCAACAAACAACTGTTGAGAACAAGGATCAAGATCAATCCATAATTGAGCACCTTGAAGTTGTCTCTACTCCATCCAATGATCAAATGAACATATTTCAAGAGTCACTTCCCAATCATGATCAAAATCCACCAACAATACCCAACAATGATCCAATTCAAGAAATGTCAACATCATTTGACCCTATGGTTGAAGACATTAGAAATCTCTCTACCGCATTTGTTGAAAACAATGTTCAAGATCTATCCAACAATAAAGATATTTTCACTTCATCCAATGAGGCATTGACCAATGATCATGTTGAAAATATATCTACATCACCTAATGAGGTAGAGGGCATATCTCAAGAATTTATTCTAAAGTATGATCAATATCTTCCACTAAGGTCTAGCAATGGTCCCTTCTAAGACATGTTGACATCCTTCGACTTCATGGCTACAAATACTAAAGGAATCTTGAACTCGACACTTGAGGATATTGAACCACTTACCATGTCTAATGATGACATCCAAGAACCCTTTGTAAGCAATCCATCTTTCAAAACTGACCCATGTCAAGAACTTGATCCAAAGCATGTCGAAAGCAAATCCAAAATCATTCAAGATCAAGAATTTGTATCTTCAAGATACTACAATAATATAATGGAAACTCTCCTATCTATGCAAGATGATCATATCTAGGTAGCACATAATCCTCCATCTACCCATGAGATGCTTTCTATGGATGGACACGAAGATGATCTTCATCTAGAACAAAATTCTGTTACACAAAAAGAGCAGATTATTAACTCCTACAGTCAAACTAAGTTATCAACATTAGGATCAGATATATCTTGAATTCATACTGAGGACATCATGAATAAGGATATCCAACATTATCTACTCAAGGAAGAAAATTAGATAGAATAGTATAATCCAGAGTTAGCAGAGTGGCAAATAAAAACAATGCCATCTACAGTGGTCATTTGTTAGAGCATGTTTATTGAACAAGACATCTCAGAATAGGCAGAATCATGTCATGAAGGTATTACTTCCATAATACTGGGGGCAACTATGTCTCAAGCAAGTGTCAATATAGGGAGCACAAAGAATCTTTATGGTGAAACCGATGCCAATACTACAACCATCCATGTCATGAATCTTCATCCACCCATCATCCCATCCACGAATTGGGACCAACATCAAAAGAAAGATTTGAATCAAAGCACAAAGAACATTATCAAATCGAAAGAAAATGAGAAGCATAATGGACAAATCAAATACAAATGGATACCAAAAAATACAAAGAAAGATCATCCCTATCAAACTCCATCAGTCAAAGAAACTATGGGGAAAAATAAAAAAGGGAAATGTATCCGTCAAAAATGTCCATAAAAGAAAAAAGTAGGCTTTTCAAGTGGCGTACAAAGTGTATCAAGCAGTTGGTCCTAATTCCATGCACACTTTCGTATCCACCCATCATTGCTCATCTTCCCAAGTTTGGAGAATCAAAGGTTCCAAACTGTCAACTGATCCATCCCTTATCCCTAAATACACTCCATCCATGCCTCAACGCATGATATCCAATTCACACATTGACCATGTATTGGCAACAACCCTTCATCATAAGGATTCAGAAGGCACTTTATTGCGATGTATGCACAGAGATAGAGTTAACCTTGGTATCAATAAAGCAGATAAGGAATCCCAAAAGTTGCATTCAAGTGCACATATCTTAGCAAAGCAACTTCTTCAAGAAGGATACCGATGGCACATCATGATAGAAGCATCTACATCAACACCACTAGGTGATTCAACATATGCTTGAAATCTTTCAGAAAAATGCAAAAAAATCAAAAAAATATGAAAATCCAAAAAAATCAAAAAAAGGATTGAAAATAGTAAAGAGAAAAATCATCCTCTAGTGAAAACTGCATGGGCTGCACTTTGGGCAAGACCATGATGAAAACCTAGCAAATAGGTGTCATGTGTGGAATCGAGCATCTACGTGCGCCACTTTAGGTAAAAGCATCACATCCCATCCATAATAAATCGAGCATTCCATCCATCTTATCCATAATAAATCCATCCACCCATAACCATTGATCCAATCCATTTTTATCCATCTACATCCATAGTCCAAATTATCTTGATCTTGAAAAAGTTTGGGGCACAGTTTATGCTTGCTTATGGTAAAAATCTTGACATGGGTCATTTTCATTGATCTTATCCTATCCAACGTTATCTGAGACATGAAGTGTTATCCAAATGAGCATTCTTTATCTGAACATCTTATCGCAAGATAATCCTTGGAAACCTTTGTGTATCCATCCATCCATACACCTATTTGAGCATCCATCCATCACATTCCATACATTGCTAGACATTGGGGGCAGGTATTTACATCTTGCTTTAGGAATAAATCTTGATATGTATCCTTCGACTTATGTGGTGATTCGAACATTGGAAAATGTGAAATAAACTTGGTCCTAGCATTTGTGATCCAAATCACTAGCCCATGGCTTAGTTTGACGAGAAGAGGTTCCTTATCAAGTCTTCATCTTTCATCAAACATCAATCCAAACAATCACTATCAGTTGCATCTAATGCACCCTTCAAACATCACATCAAATCATTCGAACAACTTTTGTTCCAAAATCAAGCTTCATCAAACGTGATCAATCAAATCCAATCAAAAATCATCATCTCAAGATATCATTGTGTTGCTTAACACTATCCTTGCATTGTTGTGCATCCTCAACAATGTTATCATCATCAATCCCATCAACATCCCAATCATTGTGTTGCATAACACTATCATTGCATTGTTGTGTATCCTCAACAATATTCTCATCATCGTCAATCCATCGATTTGATCAGTCAACCTTAGCTTGGTTTTCAAGAAAAATCGTAAATAGAGCACTGATATCATCACATGTGTCCATATCCAAATCGTCAAAATCATGCGAAAATCCAAAAACATCCGAAAAACATCAAAATTCAAAAACATTAAAAAAACGCAAAATCCAAAAACATCAGAAAATTCAAAAATCAAAACATTTGTAAAATCTCAAAAACACCAAAAATAGCCTCAAAACATTCTAAAAATGTCAAAAAATCCAAATATTTGAAAAAATCCATCCGTCTAATCTCGCTTGCACCCGCAATAAACACCATTCATAATAAACTGATCGTCATCCTCAACCTTTGGTGAAATAGTTAGAAGCAAGTCTAGCAGCTTAAAAGAGTAAAAACTCAAAAGCGTCAAGTCTCAAGTCTCAGTCAGTACGTAAACAAGTTGGTCAAGTCTTTGTGTCGATAGTCCATCATCAAAACAATCCCATATCAATCATCTGATAACATCATGTCCTAGGATGAATCCTTCCTACAAGGGGGATTATTTATCAGAAAGAACACTTTGGATAAATGAAATGACGTGCTGCCATCCACTAACATGTCCTAGGATGTATCCTTCCTACAATGGGCACTATCTTTTGGCAATAAGTTTTGGTTCTTATCCTTTAAAACACATTCCCTTTTGGTTAGCGATATTGAAGAACATCAACTTGTTTGTGTGCTTTATCTTTTTATTTTGACTTATTTTATTGTGCTTGGTCCAAGGACCTCTTGATGATATCCGAATGAAGGATTTAAAGAGATAGGAATGGGGCAGCAATCATTATTCTTTTGTCTGCTGTGCTTGTTGGACGTTCTTGTAAAATAACTTGGTGAATACTTTCTTTGTTAGATATGTATAGAGGATGTTTTGGATGGCTTGTTGACTATTGCATTGATTGGTTATACCTCTCTGTGTTTTGGTCTGAGATGTTTGAAACTTCTAAAGTGCGCCCTAGTAGGGTTTTCATATGTCAAGTGTGAACAAGAATACTCCTATCTACTTGTTGAGTCAAAGTCCATCACACTAGGTACAACGCCATCCTGGTCCTTTATTCCTTGATGCATCATATCTATGTGTGTAATAAAAAATAAGGTAAGTAGCCCTTTTAAAATCCCAATCCTTGATAAGCAAATCATCATCATTTATCATCATCATCATCATCTATCATCATCATCATCTCTAATAAAGTCTCGATCGATCATGGACTTGTGGGATCCTCTTGTCATCATCTCATTTCCACACTAACATCATCATCACCAATGCATCCAATGCATCCATCATGCATCCATCCTGCATCCAGAAAACTGTCAGCATACCACATATCATTCACATCATACATAATAGAAAACATCAATCATTTCATATGCATTGCATTTGCACTATCATCATCCATTCCATAATCACAGTATATCATATCATCAATCTCATCCATCTCATATCATATCATCATTTAAGTTGTTTAGGATAATATAGATTTGTTATTCTAAGCATCTTAAAATCGTCTCATTTGCATCATCATCCATAACCATCCATTTTGAACCTCTTTATCGTGAGATCGACCCTCAAATCGAAGCTTTTCGCTCGATCTCTCGAGGGGGCATTGTACCAGTGTACTTCTTTCTACTGGGGCATCCGAAGAATCAATTTTTTTTTGAATTTTGATCGCGGCAAGTTATTCTTTGAACCAACGCAACAAGTACATTGCTTCAAAGAGGGGCAAAATGTAGACATGCAAAATTAACATTCTGCATTTGATTAGGTTCATTCATTAACTAAACTAGATTTCATATTAGGTCCATTCATTGATTGATCAGATTCACCTTCATTCATTTATCAGGTAATTTCATTAATTCCCATCTCCTAAGGTCATTCATTCAAAATTAAATAAAACATTATCATCAACCTTTTAATCAAATTAATGAAACATCATCCCTTTAATTAAATAAATCAAACATTTATTTAATTAAATCCAATCCATATTCTGATTTAAATAAATCAAATATTTAAATCATGAAAGTCAAACTAACATAATCATCATTTATTTAATCTAACCATGATTAAATGCTAATCCTCACCACTTGCATTATCTAGATTTAGCCACTTGCACAATTAAATCAATTTTATTGATTTATTAAAAACCCCCATTTTCCCTCAACATGACAAGTTGATTTGTCCCTCCAACATTGCATTTATTGCTATTTTTTCTTGTCCCCCTCAAAATTTATTGCCAAATTTGAATTCAAATTCTCCCTCTCATGGGCACTCTTCCCAAATCTTGCACATACATCAACCAATCACATGATGACAAGTGGCCTCTTCCTATTGGCTTGTTTCTTAGTCCCACATTGGTCCCTCTTCAACTCTTAGCATTTGAAAATCTTTAAATAGAGGCTTCATCCTCAAGCAAATCATCCACAACTCTCATGCAAGGTTACTCTCTTGATTTGAGAACTCATCTTGCTCATCATCTCCATTGTATTTGCATTTCATCATTTTGGCTTCTTAGCAAGGGTTGGGAAAGGGTCATTAGCACATGTAACACCAATCCAATATGTAATAGGTGATTATCTTCCTTTTGAAATGTCTTCTTGATATTGTTTTTGTTACTTGTGGCAT
The DNA here is from genome assembly GCA_007258455.2 of Sequoia sempervirens. Lineage (NCBI taxonomy): Eukaryota > Viridiplantae > Streptophyta > Pinopsida > Cupressales > Cupressaceae > Sequoia > Sequoia sempervirens. Next base: position 826,554,866 of record VDFB02271358.1, on the reverse strand, counting down.
TTCTTTAGCATAGGTATTTTATTTCATAGAGGTATTTACTGATTTGTATGTTTAGACTAACCCTTCTAATGAGTATTTGAAGTTGGTCTTACATGAATATTTAGGGTACTTCAAGTAGGATAAGCTATTTAGGGAATAGGCAGATGCGGGGTCACCTAACTAAGGGACCCATAGGAAAATTCACCCCTAACAAGGATGAGTTTGCCTAAAGGATGATCTAGACTAGACTAGAGACACGAAAATGCCTCTTTCAGGGCAGGATTTCCTATCCACAATGCAAGTTCACCTTTGTGAGAAGCAAACTCGCAATTGAGGGCAGGGATAGACTATGGCAAAGGAAAAAAATATGACAAACATAAAGCAGAATGGTTGGATTGACTGAGTCTAATGACAAGCATTGGTATCACACAAAGAAGACACTCTAGGTAGCACAATCCTAGAATTAGTGATAAAGATTTAGAAAATTGATGTAGGCCCACCACCTTGAGGGAAAACCCCAAGTTTAATACTCTGTGATATCGGGGTGGTTCTCTAGATCACCCTTTCTCCCGAAGGCGAATAACTAGCGATTTAGTGGCACATGGTCATCAACAAACACCGCAGGATCACCTTTACACTCTCTCTCATAGACTATCATAGTCCACCATGAGGATTTCTATGTCAACCCAAGGGAGTACATGATGAGTAACTTTGGGGTATGGTGTGCATCCCCTGCACTACACTAAGCCATGACTAAAACATGGGTCTCTATATAGGATAAACAAGCTATCTTGTGCATCCTCGATATATGCTAGGTACATGAGACACAACCGTGAACACCAGCTTGTCACAAGTATGGATCAAGAGCCCCAGCGAGGTACTAGAAACTTGAACCAACCTTGCACATCTTATCTAGGTATCACCCTAGCTTTGACACTTCGCTAGACACAACATGACTAGATTGGGGTACAATGTTAGTTCTCCCCCCTTTATATACCCTACTGGTAACACGTGGTTGGAATCGTTCCCTAGGTGATGAAATCCTAGGCGGGTCTTGCTAAAGGAAGGAAATACTAGATGATTTGGTTGGTCCCCAAGCTCACATGTAGCGCAAGGGGAGAGCTTAAACACATTAGCACTTCCCAGGTAGACTGGATTGGACTGGAATGAATTGCAATTTCTCATCACCTAGGATCACAAAGAGGTGCAAGGGGAGTGGATACATCAACAATTCACTCCCAAACATAGGAAAAAAGTTAATTGACCCTTTAATTAATCTATGTGTGCCTAAATTAGTGAGAAAAACAATAGAAAGAGCTAACTTAAGGCTTCGACTGCTCGTCCTGCAACACACATGTTAGTAGTTTTGACCTCCAATCTTGGAAAAACATGGGGGAACAACTACATAAAGTGTTAATTAAAATGACACAAATCACCAAAAAACAAGTTAGCTAGTCAGTACCAAAAACCGAAATCAAATTGTAGCTCAAATTGAAAAATTAAAGGTTCTAGATTATTACCAATTCGCCTATGTGTGAGACAAGTTCACCCTTGTCTGTGGGGTAGGATTTCCTATTTAAGGGATGGATGAAGTCACAGTCGCCTGTCAAGTGGAGGGGCATATACGTTTACACCTCTATAACTCTCACAAGTTCTCCTTTGTACCTAATGTCCTCACTTGTTCAGGTGGTATTAGGAAGATTCACCTCTATGATTGGTGATTTGACTAGTTAGATGTAAGTCTGCCCCTTTTACGGAAAGGTGGAATCAACTTCACTCGTCTTCAAAGTAATTTCACTTATGTATTGAGCAAACTTGCTAGTTAGGGGTGGATTCACCCCTGTGCATGAAATTCAAACCTGCAAAATTTAAAATAATAAGCAAACGCAAAATAGACTCATGACATGGGTCCCACTGGGTGTGCCAAAAATATGTGCAAGTGTGAATTCCTACTCTAAGATGTAAAAACTAAACTAATGCAACAAAGGACAACACAAAAAAAAACACTCTAATTAGGCCTAGGCAAATCTAAACAAAACACAAGAAATTAAAAATTTGTACCTTGTTTAGATTGATGGTCTTGGTTGGCTCTTTGATTGTTTGATATGTGTGCTCCTTGGTGGAAAAATAGCTTGAAATGGTGCTCTAAATGATCATGGAGAGATTGAGGATCCTAATGATGCAGATGGGTATGTGGATGGATGCAATATGGAAGCTCAAAGTGCTGCAATAATGGTGGATGGCTTGAAGATTGCTTGAGTGCTAAGTGTGCTTGATTGTGGATAGTGCAAAATGGGGAAATTTTTGACATTTTTAGGGGAAAATTTTGACATTTTTATGGGAAAATCCTCTAAAGCAACAGAGGGTTAGGATCAAGCTAAGGTGGATGAGATCAAGGGCTAGGGTGAGTTGAGAACTCACAAGCCCTCACAAAGTGACATGTGACAGATGATGTGGGAAAAAGAGGTTGATGTGGAGCTGACATGGAGGTACTGGGTTGTACCTTGGGGAGGGACAAGATCTCCTCATAAAGGAGGTCCTTGTCCACATGTGCTTCTAGAGGACATGTGAGGAATTAAAAATTCCTCACAAATCCTCATGGGGATGGGAGAAGGAATTTTAAATTCCTTAAAATGCATTGGATAAATAAATGTGAATTAAAAATTCACATGGGGAAGGGGGTGCCTTCTCCAAAAGGAGAAACCATTTAATATGGTTGACTTAGGACATATGCCATAAATGGCATGGAGATTAGGTTGGGTTAATTAGGTGATTAAGGTTGTGAAAACATGGGATTAGATAGGTTAATGAAGGATTAAGGGCAAGTGGGAGATTATGGAGGATGCGACCCTAATGATGATTAGGGGTGTGCACATCCTAATCACAAATTAATTAGACTAATATAGATTAAAGAGGATTATAGAGGATGTGACATTAGGATAGAGAAAATGATGAATTAATAATTGATTTAATTCATTTGGGCTAAAGTGACCAAATTAAATAAATTGGGATATTTATTAACTTTAGAGATGAAAGGGGTAAGGTATTTAATTAATTTATTAAATACCTTAGGGGACATTAGGCTGTAGGGAAATTTAATCAAATAATAAATTATTGAATTAATGTGGATGAGGGATGCAGGATAAAGGAATACAAGGGTGAATTTGACCATATGGGAGTGGTCAAATTCTATTGTCTACAATGTGAGATATTTTTGTATGAGATAATATGAAAATAGGTCAAAGATTAATAATTATGAAATATATTTTTTAAGATAGACAATGACAATGCAAATTAATGTATTCATGGAATTCTTAGAATTGAGAAGGTAGATTTAAGAATGGCTTCTTATGATAGAATCTATGATGTGTCAACATATAAGAAGAGTTATTTTCTCTTTTTGAGACTATTCTCATACACGGGCTAGGAATTTTAACCATAGTATCTTGACACCATGTTTGCACTCACAATATTGTTTTATGGTAATTTTATGAGCCTCCTTAAATATATGTATTAAGTTTGTAAGTAATCTTACATTCCTATAATGCTAGAATAAATAAGAGAGTATGAGTTGTATTGATCTATACTTATTTCTAATTGATTAATAAAAAATTGGTATTTTTAATAGTGAAGTTTTTTTTTTCAAAATGGTTTTTCTATATATTTGGTGTCATATATGTGTGTTGATTTCTCATTACTGTTTGACATTCTTATTTGTGTTATATTTCAATTTTAATTGCGGATCACATGAATCTCTAATTAGATTAATTGGATTTGCATAAATTTAACCTTATACTATCATTTCTATTATTCACCAATTCTCTCAATGCTTAGTATTGAAGCTAATCATTTGATTAGAGAGGAATACCTTTTTAGAATTATTGGGAGTCTTTTTGTTTCAATGAGAGTATTTATTTTAGTGGGTTTTACAAATCTATTGTAGTGAAATTCATAGAGCTAGCACATCTCAATAATAAATTAAGAAGTTCAATAGTTCTAAGTTCAAGCTATGGAAGTTGAAAATGGATGATCTCTTGGAAGAGGGATAAATAGAGAGTAGTTGAAAAATAGGTAAATATTGTGAAATGTTTGATGAATACTTGAAAAAAATGGATAAGAAAGCACATGCAACCATTTGTCTATGTGTTTTAGATTTAACCCTCTTGAATATCCTAGAGGAATCTACCACATATAGTCTATGGAAGAGGATAGGTAATATTTATTTATCAAGCAAGGAGTGTGAATAAGATATATTTAGAAAATATTTATTCTTTCAAAATGAAATAGGAGGATTTTGTTCTTGAGCACTTGAATGCTTTTAATTTGATTTTGAGTCAACTAGGTTCTATAATCTAGAAAAAAATTCAAATCTCCACATACCAATTTGAAATATTTTAATATAGCATGTACTGAATGCATATAAAGGTAGGTTTTATTGCACCCTTGAATGTAAACTAATAGACATTGGATAGAAAATAAAAAAAATCTTTATTTAAGGTTTCCTTAATAAATCTCTATTTTTTTGTGAAGATAGATTACAAGAAATGAACGAAGTAGAGCCTTATAATAATTTTCAAAAAAAAAAAAACATAGCCATTACAAGAAGCCATCAAACTTAAAAATCTAAGTTTTCATTACATACTAAGGTTATACTTGAAATATATCTTGAAAAATATGATATTTTTCTTTATAGATACAAAAATCCCAACCCTTAACAATGAAAATTTATTTTCGTTACATATATCTACAATAGCCTTGGAAAACATAATTTATAGGGTGTTCAAGTGAAAATCATGTTATTGAAATCATATGCTACATCCTCTATCCTTAAAAAGATCATCACCCAATCAAATAACATGCCAACAATTAGTAAAATATATTCTTTGATATTTGTTAAAAAATATGACCATAGGAGATTGATATTATGTTTAGAAATGAAATATAATAAATGCTTTGGGAAGAGGATCAAAATTATTGTGGGAGGCATGGAAAAATATCACCTATATTTGAAAGATAATTTTGCATTAGTGATGCATCTGGATTTGGAGCAAAATGGCATGGAGAAGCCTAAGAGATTTTTCATAAGAGACAATGGAGTGCCATAATTTAATTTTCCTCCTAAATCTATCCTTATTTGATTAAAATATGAATTATAGGAATGAACTTATCATATTAGGTTGTTGTAGGGTCTAATCAAGAATTAGTAGTGATGTAATGATTTGGGATAGGCAAGGGAAGTTTTGAATAATTTGTAGAAATCTAGTGTGCAACCAAACATGAGGAAGGGATGTGTGGAATAACTATGGAATTGAAGTATGATGACCATCTATATAGAAAATAGACCTTTTCAAATTCACTTTTTATAGTTTCTTTTTTTTATAAATAACTTATATGAAAAGGGTATCAAACTACATGTTTGCAAGGTTTAAGGTTCCACTAGAAAATGAAGTGGAGAATATGAAAAAATAATGTGAAAGTGGATGATGGAAGTGAAGTAGGAGTTATAGTTTCTTGCAAATAAAATTATTGTGAAGGGGGAAATAGAGGAAATGAAAGAGATGGATGAAGAAGGGTTTTGTGATAATTCTAAGTGGAAGTGAATGGAAAAAAGTGTATGAAATATTCCTATATAAGTGAAGGGGTCAACATGGTGCAAGAGTTGGATGCTTATCTAAATAGAATTATTTCTAGTTGGAGAAAGAATCCTACAAAAGGAAGTTACAAAAAATGCAAGTTTTGCAAATGAATTTTAAATGTAGGGTAAAAATATACAACATATAAAAATTGGATGATGTTAGCATGACATAATCATGTGAGAGATCACTTGGAGGATGGTGACATCAACACATGACATCAAAAAGAAGGGGTTAGCAAGAAAATAATTTGAATAGATGTGGGAAAATAAACTACAATCACACTTGGATGACAAATTAAGTTTAGATGGAAGACATAATTCCTCAAGGAGGAAGAAAGGAACTAGGGAGAAAATGTTGTTGAAGTGAAGGTATGTAGAGAAATTATATTAAAGTGAACATTGGAACAAAAATAAGAATTTCCTTTTTCATTTCAAATTCATGCAAGGGAGAAAAGAGGAGGAACAAAAACAATAAGTTTATGGGGATTTGATGCCAGATTGAACTTCTATAGGAAAACAATGTTGAAGTGGACATGGATACTAGATGGGAAAATATCTAGTTGGGGTTAGAATGTTACAAGCCTAACATTGGTTATAAAGACCAAAGTAAATTTTATAAAAATAAAATGTGAATAAGATGTGAATGATATCTAGTTGGAAGGGAAAATCTTGTAAACTATAAAAGATTCTATAAATTAAACCAAACCTCTAGAATTAAGTTTTTTGAGACCCAAGAAACATTCAACATTTGAGTAGGCACATGGAGGATGATGAAATATAATACTTACATAAAATTAATAGATGCAATGCCATACAAATATTTATCAAATTGGATATATTTGATGGTTCAAATGAAACATAAGTGCCTAGAGGTACTAGGATTCAAGAAAAGTGTGGCATAGTAGGATTGAATCCCAATACTAGGTCTAGTTGGGGGCATGTGTCTTTTGTAAGTACAATGGGATCCCATGATTTCTCAAGATGATTAGATAAAAAAGAGATCCAAAAATATAGGGACTAAGTACACTTCATCTTGACCAACAAGTGTCAAGATTGCACATGGAAAGAAATAGAAAAATAATTCACCATGAGTAAAAAAATGGTTACAAAACACACAAAAAAAATATAACTATGCATGGAAAGAAAAGTAGGCCAAATTCTAAGAAAAACATAGTTTCAAGAACTATCCATGCACTAGCATTTATTGAAATTCATTTTTCAAGGTCTTGATGAAGGAGTATTCACCATACACATTTTCTATGGTGTATGGACTAAGCCACATGGAATAAAATTTTTGACACTTTCCTTTATCTTGTTATCTTACATTCTATATCAAGACTAAATATCCCATTTAAAACTCTCTACTAGTGGTCCTCTTATCAAATAGGTATTTGAATTGTTGCTACTTCTTCATATTAACTATTTGAGCCTTTCATTTGATCTCATAAAGTTTAATGAGTTGGTATATTCTAATAGTTATAGCCTCATCAAACTCCTCACTATTTTCTTGCACAAAATTAAAAACAAGCATCAATTTATTTATGGTTAGCCTTGTATCAAGTCTATGTACCAATTCAAAATTTGACCTACCTATAGATTTATTAGGTGTCACTCTATTAGCCCATAATATCAATCTTAGTTTTTTGAGTTCCATACCTTTTTTTACCCAACAACCTTTTGATCGTCTTTATTAAGCTCTTGTCGGTTCACTTGTCCCACCCATTCCCTTGTGGATGGTAAGGGTATTGTGTGTTAAACTATAAGTCTATTTTTAAAATTAAGGTTATTAAATTTAGTTGGTCAACACGTGTTATTAGCTATAATCCTTTGTGTTACAAAAAACCTTGTTATTATATGATATAAAATAAAATCATTCAAAACTTTTCTTGTGGCCTACCTAGTTGAGATTAGTTCAACCCACATTGTGAATAATTTATTCCTACAAGGGTCCAATTGAAGCCTCTACTATAATTCTATATTATTTTACTAATAAAATCAATGCTCCATTACTAAAAAGGGGCTTGAATATTGAGGGACTCAAAGGTAGAGACCCATATCCCTTTAATTTACCTAAAAAATGTTGGAAATCATCACACTTGGTTACCATACTATGCACATTAGAAAAAAAGGATGTCCACCAATATCTAGCTCTCAAAATTTGGTGGGAAATGATATTTTCCATAAAGTGGCTCACATGAGCCACTTTGCATTTCAGTTAACACCTTTCCAACTTCTTCATTCACGCATCTTAAAATATGCCATCCTTTTTCTCCACAAGAGAATCCCTTCACTAAAAATATATTTTTGAGCATGTATCTTGAGAGTTATCCTCTAATTACCCGCGATTCCTTATAGGAAACCCATATGGCATAAATAGTATAATATATTATTGTACTAAGGGCATTGCTACAAACTACATTCTTCTTTCAACTCATCCTAAGTGTTTTTTAATTTACATTAGTCACCTCCAAGTTTGATTATGATATTATCCTAGCTAAATCTAGTCAAAAATATTTGGTGACTTGGATCTCAAAATCAAAATATTGGACCTTTTTGATTCATCTAAACCTTCTATCAGTAACCTATTACTAAGTGATAATATATTTCACATCAACATGTAGTACATAGGTAATAATTTTTTGATGAAATAGAGAACCACACATACTCGCACAACACAAAAACCTTCCTTGAATATAAAATAAACATGAAATATTCATTCACATATTGCTGCAGTAATATCATAAAAACTAGGTTGCTACTTGCAACCAAATCACCAATTTCATTACAAACTATTTCTCAATATTTACATCAGTCCTCAAGGGACTCAAGGGCTGCAATATGGCCCATATGAAATCATAAACAACAAAAAAATAACAACTGCAACAAAAAATTAAATATTCCCATACATTCTTCAAACCCTCTCCTGCAAATAATGCATAAACAAAGCATAGGCAACTTGCAATCAACAATCTATGATGGTCAAACATTATTGTAGCTTCATTTCCATGCCTTCAACTTGTAATCTCTCAATCTGAAAAGCCCTTACAAATATTTTTAAAATCTAATACAAAATGATTTGCAACAACAAATCTAATGGTTTGTAAAACCACTCCTTCCAGCTCCTGCAACAACACAAATAACTATGCCCATTTGCACCTACAACTTCTGGAGTCTCAATGGCTGCACCACAACCATAAACCTGCAAGAAATAATTCCTAAATCCCTCCTTGGAGGTATTCCATGCCCTCCTTGAGTCTTCCCTCCCAAGCTTCAAGAAGACTAAAACAAAAATTAAAAATCCAATCTTTTTATGCCTTACCCATGAAGTGAAATAAAATTCCATTTCATTTCAATTTAATTTCTTGGCATTTCATGAAGATTCCCAACTTGTACGCCCATTCTTGGAAGAGTTACACTGCAAAAAAATTAATAAATGATATGCCAAATTTAACCAATTAAATTTATGGCATGGTGCACAAAGAAAGTGGGATGTTTATCCCTTTCCTACTTTTTTTTTATTTTAAAGCAATTTTCAATCCCTATCATCTTAGGCGCCCACCTCCACTTCCATATTTTTTAGAAATTTTTAAAATATGCAAGAAAACTAATTCCCAAGCCAAATTCAATGCTAGCCTCTTCTTTTTCAGGAGTTTTGTAATTAAAACATCATTATTGTCCATTTTGTCTTATCCGGGAAGCATTATTACATATCAAAATGCAAATTCAAATTCTCCAAATGCCTTGACATTCAAATGCCCATGGAAATGAAATTAAAAAGCAAAAAATATGAAATTCCATCACACGAAAATTAAAAAATTCATAAACAACACTAAACCTCCTTTTTTTGGTTGATGTTGATTGCTCATTCGCCTAGGATGCTCCTGCATCACAAGGAAGAGGTGATGTAAATGAAGACTAAGTATTTTCACTCTGATGTATTTGGTCTAGTGAATGTTCCTTTGTTATCAAATTCTAAATATTATGTTTCATTTATAGATGATTATTCGAGAAGAGCATTTGTGTGTATTTTTAAAAGTAAATCAAAAGTTTTCAGTCAGTTTAAGGAGTCTAAAAACTTGGTAGAAAATCAAACCAGAAGGAAAATTAAATTCTTGAGGATGGATAATGGCGATGAATTTTGTTTTGTAGATTTTGAAAGGTATTGCAAAGACCATGGAATTAAAAGGCATAAAACTACACCTTACACTCCACAACAAAATGGAGTCACTGAAAGGTTAAACAAAATGTTGATGGAAAGGGCAAGAAGTATGTTGAGCAATGTTGGTCTAGAGCATAAGTTATACCTGTTGAGGATATTTCTACGACATGTTACTTGTTAAATCAATCTCCCTCTTCGGTGCTTGTGGATAAAATGCATATGAAAGCGTGGTTAGGAAAGAAGCCCTCTCTGAGAGATATTTGAGTCTTTGGCTATGAGGCGTATGCATATGTTCCTAGTGAGAAAAGATCTAAATTGGAGAACAAGGCTGTAAAATGTATCTTCATAGGTTACGACATTGGTGTGAAAGGATACAAGCTTTGGAATCCCATTACTGAGAAGGTAGTAAAGTATAATCTTTCATGAGCTAAAACCTTCTATAGTGGATTTGTAGTTAGAGATGAAAGAGAAGGAAAAAGATGTTGAAATTCCTCTTACACCAGAAAAAAGAGGAACTGTGAATACTAAGTGTATCTGAATCTGAGGAGAGATCAACTAGTCCTGAGATTTTTGAACAAGAAGAACCACAACCTCAGTCTCAACCTGTGAGGAGATCTATGCGTGAAGTATGACAACCTGAAAGGTATGGATATTCTATGTTGGATTCAAGTTGTGCCTATGCTTTGATTACTAGCACTAATGAGCCTAGGACTATGAAAGAGGCAATTCAAATGTATGATTCAGATTCCTAGTTGGAGGCCATGAATGAAGAAATGGCATCATTGAAAAAGAATGAAACCTAGGATTTGGTACCTTTGTTTGAAGTTCAAAAGCATGTTGGTTGTAAATGGGTATTTAAAAAGAAAATTGGTCTGGATGGTAGTGTGGAGAAATTTAAAGCTAGGTTGGTTGCAAAAGGTTATTCCCAGATAGACAGAATTGATTATGGAGAAATAATTTCTCATGTAGCTAAGCTGACATCTATCAGATTTCTATTGTCACTTGCACCTACCTTATTGTTGAATTTATGATCAGATGTAAATGCACAGAAAATTAATTTGAAATCAGACAAATAACACAGCATATACCCTGGGAAAACCCTCCTCTTGAGGGAGAAAAACCCAGCAACAAAGATCTCTCTTGTATTTGATGCAACAGTGTCAATTTTACAATTTACAATAAGGTCTAACTCAAGACCGATATACTGCACCTAGCAATATGGAGTGACAGATAATGACATGATAAATCACACCTGGCAAATGACAGATCTGGCACTGGATGATCTTCAAACTGAGATAGATCAACACTGTGAATGTTTGCCTTTGTATTCTGAACTCGCACTTTGCATAATATATTCACACTTGAGTATATTGCAAAGCTGAAGAGTATAACATCAATCGGTACCTTATATTCACATTTGATATCACCAAACTGATGTATTCGCTCCTGAATATTGGAAAGGTTCGCACTTGATTGATCTGATGTATTCGCTCAGATAAGTTCACACTTGAAGATCTATTCGCCCTTGATGTATTCGCTCAGATAAGTTCACACTTTGCAGATCTATTCGCCCTTGATGTATTCGCTCAGATAAGAATAACCGAACTTAGCTGATGTGTGTTTTTTCAATGGACGAAACAGAAGTATTTATATATATCTTAGAAAGGTCGCATCTCTTCTTATCATAAGATCGGCCAAAGTAAAAATGACAATTACAATTCAATGATGTTGGCCTTAACATAATCACGAACAATATAAGATAGGTCGGCCTTATAAGAGATTGCCTATCTAATTGAAGTCGGCCTAGTTGGCCTTGATAAATGTTCACACCTCTTCACAAGAGGTCGGCCACCTTATGAATATTAGATATCTTCTAATAAAAGACAAACATCAATTTCTTTTATGTCGGCCCAAGGTACAAAACAATAAAGTAAATTGAATAGCCAACGGCTATAAATTCAATTTAAGACTTTCTCGAAAGAAGTGAGCTGGAAGGATCAACCGAAGCTGCTAAAACATTAACACTCCCTCTCAGCTAGGGAGAGAACTTCCAGCTGAAGACAAATCATCTACCACCATTGCCCGCAATCAAATATAAAGAGAGATATATATCACCTCAATGTGATATCAACCATCACATGGTTAAGTACTAGTGTTCATCACTTGCGTGATGGTGTCACCTCAATGTGACTTTCACCATGGCTCTCCCAGAGGGTGAAACACAAGCACAGAAGGATCATCACGGACTCTCTCACGTGATGTTGTCATGGAGTCACACACATGACATCCACCATGACTCAACTCAGAGGGTGGAAATGAGGGCTTTCACCTCAAGTTCTTCCGTCTCAGAAGAAGGTGCAATAGTAAGTACAAGTGTTCATCACTTGCGTGATGTTGTCACCTCAATGTGACTTTCACCATGGCTCTCCCAGAGGGTGAAACACGAGTACAACATATGTCATGGAGTCGCACACATGACATCCACCATGACTCTCTCAGAGGGTGGAAATGAGGGCTTTCACCTCAAGTTCTTCCGTCACAGAAGAAGATGCATTAACAAGGGATTTCACCTCGAACTTCTCTCACAGAGAAGAACTCATTAAGCAAGGCTCACTGATACTGAGACTCATACTCAGTCAAGGCTGGATTCTCCACCATACCAAGCTTGTCTCGAAAGTACACGAACTTTACCCTGGCGAGAGGCTTGGTGAGAATAACTGCCGTCTGCTCATCAGTCCTAATGTACCTCAACTGTACAGCCTTTCGTAGTACCATATCTCTGATATAGTGGTACTTGATCTCAACATGCTTGGTTCTGTCATGAAACACAGGATTGACAGAAAGCTTCACTCAACTCTGATTATCACAATGAATAATGATGGGCTCCATTGCTTGTCCAAACAATCCTGCAAGGAGCTTACGAAGCCACGCTGCTTCTCGAGTTGCCATGCAAGCTGCAATATACTCAGCCTCTACTGTACTCAATGCTACAGAAGACTGCTTCCTGCTGCACCAGGAGATCATAGCAGAACCCAAACTGAAGCAAAGGCCAGAGGTGCTCTTATGATCTGTGACACAAACTGCCCAATCAGAATCAATGAAACCAAGTAACTCCAAGTCTGCATCTGAAGTATACTTCAACCCATATCCAACTATGCCACGCAAGTATCTCAGGATATGTTTAGCTGCAACAAGATTACCATCTTCTTTCAGGCTTAGCAGGCTCCCTCTAAATCTTCAGGCACTTGTATCAACCTTCTGACCTCTTCGTTCGAGATCGCCTGCAACACTTTGACTTA
>VDFB02271358.1:826490640-826541694 GCA_007258455.2 Sequoia sempervirens | reverse complement strand
GAAAACAATGTTCAAGATCTATCCAACAATAAAGATATTTTCACTTCATCCAATGAGGCATTGACCAATGATCATGTTGAAAATATATCTACATCACCTAATGAGGTAGAGGGCATATCTCAAGAATTTATTCTAAAGTATGATCAATATCTTCCACTAAGGTCTAGCAATGGTCCCTTCTAAGACATGTTGACATCCTTCGACTTCATGGCTACAAATACTAAAGGAATCTTGAACTCGACACTTGAGGATATTGAACCACTTACCATGTCTAATGATGACATCCAAGAACCCTTTGTAAGCAATCCATCTTTCAAAACTGACCCATGTCAAGAACTTGATCCAAAGCATGTCGAAAGCAAATCCAAAATCATTCAAGATCAAGAATTTGTATCTTCAAGATACTACAATAATATAATGGAAACTCTCCTATCTATGCAAGATGATCATATCTAGGTAGCACATAATCCTCCATCTACCCATGAGATGCTTTCTATGGATGGACACGAAGATGATCTTCATCTAGAACAAAATTCTGTTACACAAAAAGAGCAGATTATTAACTCCTACAGTCAAACTAAGTTATCAACATTAGGATCAGATATATCTTGAATTCATACTGAGGACATCATGAATAAGGATATCCAACATTATCTACTCAAGGAAGAAAATTAGATAGAATAGTATAATCCAGAGTTAGCAGAGTGGCAAATAAAAACAATGCCATCTACAGTGGTCATTTGTTAGAGCATGTTTATTGAACAAGACATCTCAGAATAGGCAGAATCATGTCATGAAGGTATTACTTCCATAATACTGGGGGCAACTATGTCTCAAGCAAGTGTCAATATAGGGAGCACAAAGAATCTTTATGGTGAAACCGATGCCAATACTACAACCATCCATGTCATGAATCTTCATCCACCCATCATCCCATCCACGAATTGGGACCAACATCAAAAGAAAGATTTGAATCAAAGCACAAAGAACATTATCAAATCGAAAGAAAATGAGAAGCATAATGGACAAATCAAATACAAATGGATACCAAAAAATACAAAGAAAGATCATCCCTATCAAACTCCATCAGTCAAAGAAACTATGGGGAAAAATAAAAAAGGGAAATGTATCCGTCAAAAATGTCCATAAAAGAAAAAAGTAGGCTTTTCAAGTGGCGTACAAAGTGTATCAAGCAGTTGGTCCTAATTCCATGCACACTTTCGTATCCACCCATCATTGCTCATCTTCCCAAGTTTGGAGAATCAAAGGTTCCAAACTGTCAACTGATCCATCCCTTATCCCTAAATACACTCCATCCATGCCTCAACGCATGATATCCAATTCACACATTGACCATGTATTGGCAACAACCCTTCATCATAAGGATTCAGAAGGCACTTTATTGCGATGTATGCACAGAGATAGAGTTAACCTTGGTATCAATAAAGCAGATAAGGAATCCCAAAAGTTGCATTCAAGTGCACATATCTTAGCAAAGCAACTTCTTCAAGAAGGATACCGATGGCACATCATGATAGAAGCATCTACATCAACACCACTAGGTGATTCAACATATGCTTGAAATCTTTCAGAAAAATGCAAAAAAATCAAAAAAATATGAAAATCCAAAAAAATCAAAAAAAGGATTGAAAATAGTAAAGAGAAAAATCATCCTCTAGTGAAAACTGCATGGGCTGCACTTTGGGCAAGACCATGATGAAAACCTAGCAAATAGGTGTCATGTGTGGAATCGAGCATCTACGTGCGCCACTTTAGGTAAAAGCATCACATCCCATCCATAATAAATCGAGCATTCCATCCATCTTATCCATAATAAATCCATCCACCCATAACCATTGATCCAATCCATTTTTATCCATCTACATCCATAGTCCAAATTATCTTGATCTTGAAAAAGTTTGGGGCACAGTTTATGCTTGCTTATGGTAAAAATCTTGACATGGGTCATTTTCATTGATCTTATCCTATCCAACGTTATCTGAGACATGAAGTGTTATCCAAATGAGCATTCTTTATCTGAACATCTTATCGCAAGATAATCCTTGGAAACCTTTGTGTATCCATCCATCCATACACCTATTTGAGCATCCATCCATCACATTCCATACATTGCTAGACATTGGGGGCAGGTATTTACATCTTGCTTTAGGAATAAATCTTGATATGTATCCTTCGACTTATGTGGTGATTCGAACATTGGAAAATGTGAAATAAACTTGGTCCTAGCATTTGTGATCCAAATCACTAGCCCATGGCTTAGTTTGACGAGAAGAGGTTCCTTATCAAGTCTTCATCTTTCATCAAACATCAATCCAAACAATCACTATCAGTTGCATCTAATGCACCCTTCAAACATCACATCAAATCATTCGAACAACTTTTGTTCCAAAATCAAGCTTCATCAAACGTGATCAATCAAATCCAATCAAAAATCATCATCTCAAGATATCATTGTGTTGCTTAACACTATCCTTGCATTGTTGTGCATCCTCAACAATGTTATCATCATCAATCCCATCAACATCCCAATCATTGTGTTGCATAACACTATCATTGCATTGTTGTGTATCCTCAACAATATTCTCATCATCGTCAATCCATCGATTTGATCAGTCAACCTTAGCTTGGTTTTCAAGAAAAATCGTAAATAGAGCACTGATATCATCACATGTGTCCATATCCAAATCGTCAAAATCATGCGAAAATCCAAAAACATCCGAAAAACATCAAAATTCAAAAACATTAAAAAAACGCAAAATCCAAAAACATCAGAAAATTCAAAAATCAAAACATTTGTAAAATCTCAAAAACACCAAAAATAGCCTCAAAACATTCTAAAAATGTCAAAAATCCAAATATTTGAAAAAATCCATCCGCCTCATCTCGCTTGCACCCGCAATAAACACCATTCATAATAAACTGATCGTCATCCTCAACCTTTGGTGAAATAGTTAGAAGCAAGTCTAGCAGCTTAAAAGAGTAAAAACTCAAAAGCGTCAAGTCTCAAGTCTCAGTCAGTACGTAAACAAGTTGGTCAAGTCTTTGTGTCGATAGTCCATCATCAAAACAATCCCATATCAATCATCTGATAACATCATGTCCTAGGATGAATCCTTCCTACAAGGGGGATTATTTATCAGAAAGAACACTTTGGATAAATGAAATGACGTGCTGCCATCCACTAACATGTCCTAGGATGTATCCTTCCTACAATGGGCACTATCTTTTGGCAATAAGTTTTGGTTCTTATCCTTTAAAACACATTCCCTTTTGGTTAGCGATATTGAAGAACATCAACTTGTTTGTGTGCTTTATCTTTTTATTTTGACTTATTTTATTGTGCTTGGTCCAAGGACCTCTTGATGATATCCGAATGAAGGATTTAAAGAGATAGGAATGGGGCAGCAATCATTATTCTTTTGTCTGCTGTGCTTGTTGGACGTTCTTGTAAAATAACTTGGTGAATACTTTCTTTGTTAGATATGTATAGAGGATGTTTTGGATGGCTTGTTGACTATTGCATTGATTGGTTATACCTCTCTGTGTTTTGGTCTGAGATGTTTGAAACTTCTAAAGTGCGCCCTAGTAGGGTTTTCATATGTCAAGTGTGAACAAGAATACTCCTATCTACTTGTTGAGTCAAAGTCCATCACACTAGGTACAACGCCATCCTGGTCCTTTATTCCTTGATGCATCATATCTATGTGTGTAATAAAAAATAAGGTAAGTAGCCCTTTTAAAATCCCAATCCTTGATAAGCAAATCATCATCATTTATCATCATCATCATCATCTATCATCATCATCATCTCTAATAAAGTCTCGATCGATCATGGACTTGTGGGATCCTCTTGTCATCATCTCATTTCCACACTAACATCATCATCACCAATGCATCCAATGCATCCATCATGCATCCATCCTGCATCCAGAAAACTGTCAGCATACCACATATCATTCACATCATACATAATAGAAAACATCAATCATTTCATATGCATTGCATTTGCACTATCATCATCCATTCCATAATCACAGTATATCATATCATCAATCTCATCCATCTCATATCATATCATCATTTAAGTTGTTTAGGATAATATAGATTTGTTATTCTAAGCATCTTAAAATCGTCTCATTTGCATCATCATCCATAACCATCCATTTTGAACCTCTTTATCGTGAGATCGACCCTCAAATCGAAGCTTTTCGCTCGATCTCTCGAGGGGGCATTGTACCAGTGTACTTCTTTCTACTGGGGCATCCGAAGAATCAATTTTTTTTTGAATTTTGATCGCGGCAAGTTATTCTTTGAACCAACGCAACAAGTACATTGCTTCAAAGAGGGGCAAAATGTAGACATGCAAAATTAACATTCTGCATTTGATTAGGTTCATTCATTAACTAAACTAGATTTCATATTAGGTCCATTCATTGATTGATCAGATTCACCTTCATTCATTTATCAGGTAATTTCATTAATTCCCATCTCCTAAGGTCATTCATTCAAAATTAAATAAAACATTATCATCAACCTTTTAATCAAATTAATGAAACATCATCCCTTTAATTAAATAAATCAAACATTTATTTAATTAAATCCAATCCATATTCTGATTTAAATAAATCAAATATTTAAATCATGAAAGTCAAACTAACATAATCATCATTTATTTAATCTAACCATGATTAAATGCTAATCCTCACCACTTGCATTATCTAGATTTAGCCACTTGCACAATTAAATCAATTTTATTGATTTATTAAAAACCCCCATTTTCCCTCAACATGACAAGTTGATTTGTCCCTCCAACATTGCATTTATTGCTATTTTTTCTTGTCCCCCTCAAAATTTATTGCCAAATTTGAATTCAAATTCTCCCTCTCATGGGCACTCTTCCCAAATCTTGCACATACATCAACCAATCACATGATGACAAGTGGCCTCTTCCTATTGGCTTGTTTCTTAGTCCCACATTGGTCCCTCTTCAACTCTTAGCATTTGAAAATCTTTAAATAGAGGCTTCATCCTCAAGCAAATCATCCACAACTCTCATGCAAGGTTACTCTCTTGATTTGAGAACTCATCTTGCTCATCATCTCCATTGTATTTGCATTTCATCATTTTGGCTTCTTAGCAAGGGTTGGGAAAGGGTCATTAGCACATGTAACACCAATCCAATATGTAATAGGTGATTATCTTCCTTTTGAAATGTCTTCTTGATATTGTTTTTGTTACTTGTGGCATTTCTTTAGCATAGGTATTTTATTTCATAGAGGTATTTACTGATTTGTATGTTTAGACTAACCCTTCTAATGAGTATTTGAAGTTGGTCTTACATGAATATTTAGGGTACTTCAAGTAGGATAAGCTATTTAGGGAATAGGCAGATGCGGGGTCACCTAACTAAGGGACCCATAGGAAAATTCACCCCTAACAAGGATGAGTTTGCCTAAAGGATGATCTAGACTAGACTAGAGACACGAAAATGCCTCTTTCAGGGCAGGATTTCCTATCCACAATGCAAGTTCACCTTTGTGAGAAGCAAACTCGCAATTGAGGGCAGGGATAGACTATGGCAAAGGAAAAAAATATGACAAACATAAAGCAGAATGGTTGGATTGACTGAGTCTAATGACAAGCATTGGTATCACACAAAGAAGACACTCTAGGTAGCACAATCCTAGAATTAGTGATAAAGATTTAGAAAATTGATGTAGGCCCACCACCTTGAGGGAAAACCCCAAGTTTAATACTCTGTGATATCGGGGTGGTTCTCTAGATCACCCTTTCTCCCGAAGGCGAATAACTAGCGATTTAGTGGCACATGGTCATCAACAAACACCGCAGGATCACCTTTACACTCTCTCTCATAGACTATCATAGTCCACCATGAGGATTTCTATGTCAACCCAAGGGAGTACATGATGAGTAACTTTGGGGTATGGTGTGCATCCCCTGCACTACACTAAGCCATGACTAAAACATGGGTCTCTATATAGGATAAACAAGCTATCTTGTGCATCCTCGATATATGCTAGGTACATGAGACACAACCGTGAACACCAGCTTGTCACAAGTATGGATCAAGAGCCCCAGCGAGGTACTAGAAACTTGAACCAACCTTGCACATCTTATCTAGGTATCACCCTAGCTTTGACACTTCGCTAGACACAACATGACTAGATTGGGGTACAATGTTAGTTCTCCCCCCTTTATATACCCTACTGGTAACACGTGGTTGGAATCGTTCCCTAGGTGATGAAATCCTAGGCGGGTCTTGCTAAAGGAAGGAAATACTAGATGATTTGGTTGGTCCCCAAGCTCACATGTAGCGCAAGGGGAGAGCTTAAACACATTAGCACTTCCCAGGTAGACTGGATTGGACTGGAATGAATTGCAATTTCTCATCACCTAGGATCACAAAGAGGTGCAAGGGGAGTGGATACATCAACAATTCACTCCCAAACATAGGAAAAAAGTTAATTGACCCTTTAATTAATCTATGTGTGCCTAAATTAGTGAGAAAAACAATAGAAAGAGCTAACTTAAGGCTTCGACTGCTCGTCCTGCAACACACATGTTAGTAGTTTTGACCTCCAATCTTGGAAAAACATGGGGGAACAACTACATAAAGTGTTAATTAAAATGACACAAATCACCAAAAAACAAGTTAGCTAGTCAGTACCAAAAACCGAAATCAAATTGTAGCTCAAATTGAAAAATTAAAGGTTCTAGATTATTACCAATTCGCCTATGTGTGAGACAAGTTCACCCTTGTCTGTGGGGTAGGATTTCCTATTTAAGGGATGGATGAAGTCACAGTCGCCTGTCAAGTGGAGGGGCATATACGTTTACACCTCTATAACTCTCACAAGTTCTCCTTTGTACCTAATGTCCTCACTTGTTCAGGTGGTATTAGGAAGATTCACCTCTATGATTGGTGATTTGACTAGTTAGATGTAAGTCTGCCCCTTTTACGGAAAGGTGGAATCAACTTCACTCGTCTTCAAAGTAATTTCACTTATGTATTGAGCAAACTTGCTAGTTAGGGGTGGATTCACCCCTGTGCATGAAATTCAAACCTGCAAAATTTAAAATAATAAGCAAACGCAAAATAGACTCATGACATGGGTCCCACTGGGTGTGCCAAAAATATGTGCAAGTGTGAATTCCTACTCTAAGATGTAAAAACTAAACTAATGCAACAAAGGACAACACAAAAAAAAACACTCTAATTAGGCCTAGGCAAATCTAAACAAAACACAAGAAATTAAAAATTTGTACCTTGTTTAGATTGATGGTCTTGGTTGGCTCTTTGATTGTTTGATATGTGTGCTCCTTGGTGGAAAAATAGCTTGAAATGGTGCTCTAAATGATCATGGAGAGATTGAGGATCCTAATGATGCAGATGGGTATGTGGATGGATGCAATATGGAAGCTCAAAGTGCTGCAATAATGGTGGATGGCTTGAAGATTGCTTGAGTGCTAAGTGTGCTTGATTGTGGATAGTGCAAAATGGGGAAATTTTTGACATTTTTAGGGGAAAATTTTGACATTTTTATGGGAAAATCCTCTAAAGCAACAGAGGGTTAGGATCAAGCTAAGGTGGATGAGATCAAGGGCTAGGGTGAGTTGAGAACTCACAAGCCCTCACAAAGTGACATGTGACAGATGATGTGGGAAAAAGAGGTTGATGTGGAGCTGACATGGAGGTACTGGGTTGTACCTTGGGGAGGGACAAGATCTCCTCATAAAGGAGGTCCTTGTCCACATGTGCTTCTAGAGGACATGTGAGGAATTAAAAATTCCTCACAAATCCTCATGGGGATGGGAGAAGGAATTTTAAATTCCTTAAAATGCATTGGATAAATAAATGTGAATTAAAAATTCACATGGGGAAGGGGGTGCCTTCTCCAAAAGGAGAAACCATTTAATATGGTTGACTTAGGACATATGCCATAAATGGCATGGAGATTAGGTTGGGTTAATTAGGTGATTAAGGTTGTGAAAACATGGGATTAGATAGGTTAATGAAGGATTAAGGGCAAGTGGGAGATTATGGAGGATGCGACCCTAATGATGATTAGGGGTGTGCACATCCTAATCACAAATTAATTAGACTAATATAGATTAAAGAGGATTATAGAGGATGTGACATTAGGATAGAGAAAATGATGAATTAATAATTGATTTAATTCATTTGGGCTAAAGTGACCAAATTAAATAAATTGGGATATTTATTAACTTTAGAGATGAAAGGGGTAAGGTATTTAATTAATTTATTAAATACCTTAGGGGACATTAGGCTGTAGGGAAATTTAATCAAATAATAAATTATTGAATTAATGTGGATGAGGGATGCAGGATAAAGGAATACAAGGGTGAATTTGACCATATGGGAGTGGTCAAATTCTATTGTCTACAATGTGAGATATTTTTGTATGAGATAATATGAAAATAGGTCAAAGATTAATAATTATGAAATATATTTTTTAAGATAGACAATGACAATGCAAATTAATGTATTCATGGAATTCTTAGAATTGAGAAGGTAGATTTAAGAATGGCTTCTTATGATAGAATCTATGATGTGTCAACATATAAGAAGAGTTATTTTCTCTTTTTGAGACTATTCTCATACACGGGCTAGGAATTTTAACCATAGTATCTTGACACCATGTTTGCACTCACAATATTGTTTTATGGTAATTTTATGAGCCTCCTTAAATATATGTATTAAGTTTGTAAGTAATCTTACATTCCTATAATGCTAGAATAAATAAGAGAGTATGAGTTGTATTGATCTATACTTATTTCTAATTGATTAATAAAAAATTGGTATTTTTAATAGTGAAGTTTTTTTTTTCAAAATGGTTTTTCTATATATTTGGTGTCATATATGTGTGTTGATTTCTCATTACTGTTTGACATTCTTATTTGTGTTATATTTCAATTTTAATTGCGGATCACATGAATCTCTAATTAGATTAATTGGATTTGCATAAATTTAACCTTATACTATCATTTCTATTATTCACCAATTCTCTCAATGCTTAGTATTGAAGCTAATCATTTGATTAGAGAGGAATACCTTTTTAGAATTATTGGGAGTCTTTTTGTTTCAATGAGAGTATTTATTTTAGTGGGTTTTACAAATCTATTGTAGTGAAATTCATAGAGCTAGCACATCTCAATAATAAATTAAGAAGTTCAATAGTTCTAAGTTCAAGCTATGGAAGTTGAAAATGGATGATCTCTTGGAAGAGGGATAAATAGAGAGTAGTTGAAAAATAGGTAAATATTGTGAAATGTTTGATGAATACTTGAAAAAAATGGATAAGAAAGCACATGCAACCATTTGTCTATGTGTTTTAGATTTAACCCTCTTGAATATCCTAGAGGAATCTACCACATATAGTCTATGGAAGAGGATAGGTAATATTTATCAAGCAAAGAGTCTTGTGAATAAGATATATTTAGAAAATATTTATTCTTTCAAAATGAAAGAGGATTTTGTTCTTGATCACTTGAATGCTTTTAATTTGATTTTGAGTCAACTAGGTTCTATAATCTAGAAAAAAAATCAAATCTCCACATACCAATTTGAAATATTTTAATATAGCACACTAAATGCATATAAAGGTAAGTTTTATTGCACCCCTTGAATGTAAACTAATAGACATTGGATAGAAAATACAAAAATATTTATTTAAAGGTTTCCTTAAATAAATCTCTATTTTTTTGTGAAGATAGATTACAAGAAATGAACAAATTAGAGCCTTATAATAATTTTCAAAGTAGAGCCCTATAATAATTTTCAAAGTAAAGCCTTATAATAATTTTTTTAAAAAAATCATAGCCATTACAAGAATCCATCAAGCTTAAAAATCTAAGTTGTCATTATATACTAAGGTTATACATGAAATATATCTTGACCAATGTGATATTTTTCTTTATAGATAAAAAGACCCAACCCTTAACAATGAAAATTTATTTTCCTTACATAGATCTACAATAGTCCTAGAAAACATAATTTATAGGATGTTCAAGTGAAAATAATGTTATTGACATCATATGCTACATCCTCTATCCCTAAAAAGATCAACACTCAATCAAATAACATGCCAACAATTAGTAAAATATATTATCTGATATTTATTAAAAAAAATGACCATAAGAGATTGATATTATGTTTAGAAATGAAATATAATAAATGCATTGGGAAGAGGATCAAAAATATTGTGGGAGGCATGGAAGAATAGGGTGATCCCACAATATTGGTTTACAATTTTTGGTCAAACTGGACATTGAACTAATTTTTTCTAACTAAATCTTCACTTTCAGGCACCTATAGCAGCTAAACTGTGAGGAATTTGAAGATGATACAAACTAGTGATTTGTGACATTTTGTCTGTAGATTCTAAATATATATTTTTCAAAATTTTGGAATCAGATTGCACTTCTTTTTCATCTCCTTCGAAAACTAGTTTTTTCAGTAAACATCATTTTTAAGGAGTGATGCTCATCGTATACAACATAATTTTTTTCCATGAAGGATAAAATTCTAATTTTTTCAAATTTAGATTTGTAACTACAATATCTAGTGCTTTCATTTGGTTTCATAGTGTTTTATTGAATATTTTTTCCTTAATCAAGTTTTGAAGTCAAACCAATTACAATTTAGACATAGGCGGACTGTATACAACATAATTTTTTTGTATGTATCTAAATTCATTTTTTTTGTTGGATCAAGGACTTCAATATCTAGTGCATTGATATTTTTCAATTTTTTTTGATAATTTTCTATTTTTCTAGATGTGCAGAACAAAGAGCTTGATTTTTAGTGAAAAACCTACATTCACAAGAAATAAAAAATGAGTATAATAATAAAATTAAATTTATTTAAAATTATTACTTTTGGGAAGCTTATAATAAGGACTACATACTTACAAAAAATAAATTTTAAATGAATTCATTTGATCCCCCAAAAGGTAAATCAAAAGTGGTTTTTTATCATCATTTTGATAGGTGTAAAGGAGACTCGATTATAGGTATGGTTTAAAAAACTAGCGGGGTTCTATCCAAGGGGGTTTGATCTAAGGTGGTTTGATCAAACCCTTTTCAATTGGAATCCTTTAAATGGAACTTTTCAAGGCTTAAATCATTATATTTTCTAAAAATATGTGATTTTAACAAAAATAAAGATCTCCCAGAAATTGTAAACCAATATTGTGGGATCACCCAATATCACCTATATTTGCAAGATAATTTTGCACTAGAAATGTATTTGGATTTGGAGAAAAATGAGATGAAGAATCCTAGGAAATTTTTCATAAGAGACAGTGGAGTGCCATAATTTAATTTTCCTCTTAAATCCATCCTTATTTGATTAAAATATGAATTATAGGAATTAACATATCATATTAGGTTGTTGTAGGGTCTAATCAAGAATTAATAGTGATGTAATGATTTGGGATAGGCAAGGGAAGTTTTGAATAATTTGTAGAAATCTAGTGTGCAACCAAACATGAGGAAGGGATGTATGGAATAACTATGGAATTGAATTATGATGACCATCTATATAGAAAATAGATCTTTACAAATTCACTTTTTATAGTTTCTTTATTTTTAAAATAACTTATAGGAAAAGGGTATCAAACTACATGTTTGCAAGGTTTAAGGTTCCATTGGAAAATGAAGTGGAGAATATGAAAAAATAATGTGAAAGTGGATGATGGAAGTGAAGTAGGAGTTATATTTTCCTACAAATCAAATTAATGTGAAGGGGGAAATAGAGGAAATGGAAGAGATGGATGAAGAAGGGTTTTGTGATAATTATAAGTGGAAGTGAATGGAAAAAAGCATATGAAATATTCCTATATAAGTGAAGGGGTCAACATGGTGCAAGAGTTGGATTATTATATAAATAGAAGTATGTCTAGTTGGAAAAGGAATCCTACAAAAGGAAGTTACAAAAAATGCAAGTTTTGCAAAAGAATTTTAAATGTAGGGTAAAAATATACAAGGTATAAAAATGGGATGATGTTAGCATGACATAATCAATGGAAAGATCACTTGGAGGATGGTGAAATCAACACATGACATCAAAAAGAAGGGGTTTGCAAGAAAATAATTTGAATAGGATGTGGGAAAATAAACTACAATCGCACTTGGATGACACATTAAGTTTAGATGGAAGATATAGTTCCTCAAGGAGGAAGAAAGGCACTAGGGGGAAATGATGTTGAAGTGAAGGTATGTAGAGAAATTATATTAAAGTGAACATTGGAACAAAAATAAGAATTTACTTTTTCATTTCAAATTCATGCAAGGGAGAAATGAGGAGGAAAATGAACAATAAGTTTATGGGGATTTGATGCCAAATTGAACTTCTATAGGAAAACAATGTTGAAGTGGACATGGATACTAGATGGGAAAATATCTAGTTGGGGTTAGAATATTACAAGCCTAACATTGGTTATAAAAACCAAAGGAAAGTTTATAAAAAGAAAATGTGAATAAGATGTGAATGATATCTAGTTGGAAGGGAAAATCTTGTAAACTGTAAAAATTCTATAAATTAAACCAAAACCTCTTGAATTAAGTTTTTTGAGACCCAAGAAACATTCAACATATGAGTAGGCACATGGAGGATGGTGAAATATAACACTTTGGTAAAATTAATAGATGCAAGACCATACAAATATTTATCAAATTGGTTATATGTGATGGTTCAAATGAAGCATAAGTGCCTAGAGGTACTAGGATTCAAGAAAAGTGTGGCATAGTAGGATTGAATCCCAATACTAGGTCAAGTTGGGGGCATGTGTCTTTTTTATGTACAATGGGATCCTGTGATTTGTCAAGATTATTAGATCAAAAAGAGATCCAAAAATATAGGAACTAAGTACACTTCATCTTGATCAATAATTGTCAAGATTGCACATGGAAAGAAATAGAAAAAATAATTCACCATGAGTAAAATAAATGGTTACATAACACATTAAAAAATATATAAATATGCATGGAAAGAAAAGTAGGCCAGAGTCTAAGAAAAATATAGTTTCAAGAACTATCCATGCACTAACTGATGCAGGAGCATCCAGTGGTGTAAGGGCAATCTTGCATCACCCAAAAATAGTTAAATTTCTAGTTTCTCAATTTTTAGATGTTTTTACATTTTTGGATACCCTTTCCATCATAATGAAATTCCCAATTTACGGTTTTTATTTTTTATTCATGGGTTGAAAGATATTGCAGTTTTAGTTTCCCAGATTTGCACCTGAAAATCTTCTGAGTTAGATTTGAGGCACTTCGAGTTCCTGGAACAGCCCCAAAACTTGCCAAAATTGGTGTAGCCAATTTCAAGCGTGTTATTGACTTTGAGACCTTTCCAATGGTTCAAATGGTTCACAAATTGGAGTCCTGGATCAAAAGTTATGGCCCCAGGAAGTTGGTGCACTTTCTAGAAGATACAATTGCAAATGTTCTTTTGAAATTTGAACTTCAAGTTGTAATTTTTTGGTGCCAAACCGCCTAAACTCAAATTTGAATGTTGTTTTGGCTCCAAACTAAAGAGGAGCTCTATTTATGGGCGGGTTTCTAACTTTTGGGTAACTTTTTGCAGACAAGCTCGCATATTGCGAAAGGGTGATTCTGTAGCTTTCTGTAACTTGCATGTGTTGTAGAACTTGGGGATTTGAGCTGCATGTAAGAAGTTCCATTTTATGAATAATAAAATTATTCTCTTGTTTTTGGGTTATTTTCTAAGTCTCGGGTTGCGCCCTCATCAAGTGGTATCAGAGCAGGTTTTCTTGAGCACGTGGACAAATCGTTGATTGTGAGGCAGTTTGCACTAGGACTATGGTTGTGGGTTGAGGTCAAGAAAGATGCCTGGTAGGCGTGGTGGTGCCAGAGGTGGGCGAGGAAACATAAATGTTGGTGGAAGAGATGCATTGGCAGCCCTCCAAAGATAGATTGATGCGTTACAAGAGCAGTTGAGAAGAGGGTTAAACTTGAAGGAGGAAAGTGAGGATGAAGGAGAGAAAGAAGGTTCAAATGTAGAAGAGGAAGAAGAAGAAATTGATCAAGACCAAATGCGGCTAATAAGGGACATTTCAAAGATTGGGAAAATACTCAGAGCAAAAGTCCCTAGTTATTCTTGAAGTCTGAACCCGGAAGAGTTGATCGACTGGATCAACGAGCTAGAAGAATATTTTGAGTATGAGGAAATAGAGGACCCAGATAAGGTTAAGTTTGCAAAAATGAAGCTAAAGGGCCATGCCAGTATTTGGTGGAAAGAGGTTCAATTGGAAAGAAATCGAAGAGGAAAATGAAACATCACCAGATGGGATCACATGGTAGAGAAACTGAAGAAGCAGTTCATACCAGTGGACTATGAGTTAGATCTGTTGAAGAAGTTGCAAGGGTTGAAGCAAGGAAGCAGATCTATGAAAGAGTATACTGAATATTTTCACAAGATAATCATCAGAATGGGTCACACAGAGGCAAATAAGGAGAAGGTAGCCCGATATCTTACTAGGTTACGATCGAGCATTCAGGAGGAGTTAAGCCTAGTCAGAATGACCACCATTGAGGATGTGTATCAATTTGCTCTGAAGGTGGAAGAGAAGTTGAACAAAAGATTTGATGGCAAGCAAAAAGGATGAGGAGGTCAAAGTGGAAGGGGCAGTGGGAAGACCTTCAAAAATTTAGGATGATGATATGAAAATAAAAGTATGAAGATGTGGTGCCGGCCAAAGCCAAAGGAATGACAACTTCTACCGTACAAGTGATCAAAGTAGAGGTGTCGAAAGGTAGAGGGCGAGGGGAGATATGGACAAAGAGTTTGGAAGGGTGGTTTTGAAGGAATGTGTTTC
This sequence comes from Sequoia sempervirens, assembly GCA_007258455.2. Taxonomy (NCBI): domain Eukaryota; kingdom Viridiplantae; phylum Streptophyta; class Pinopsida; order Cupressales; family Cupressaceae; genus Sequoia; species Sequoia sempervirens. Next base: position 826,526,791 of record VDFB02271358.1, on the reverse strand, counting down.
CTAGTGTGGTGAAGAAGGGCATCAAGCCTATGAGATGTCCACAAAGCACCAAGGAAGAGGCGGACAAAGGCGAGGAAGATTAGGTGGAAGGGGTTGCGCACATCGCGGATGAGGGAGGCCCAATAAGACATTAGGACGATCTTTGAAAGGGGAGAAGCCCTGAGTGATTGGGAGAGCCACGGTGGCTGAGGAAAGGAACTACTTAGAGACAAAGGAAGAATCTATTTCGCACAAAGGTGCGGTGTAGAAGGAAAATGTTGTGATGTATTATTGATGGGTAGAACGCAATATTTTAGTGTCAAAGAGATAGTCGTCACAAAGTTGGTGAAGGGAAAGACACCCTTTATCCCGTGTCGAGGATTGCTTAGTTTACAAAAAAGACCACAAAGTTTTTGAATTGATGAGTAGTGCCGATGAAATTTTAAGATCATGACTACCATGATGAGGTACTCTATGATATCATCCCCATGGATACATGTCACATGTTGTTGGGGAGGTCGTGGCAGTTCGATAGGCGAGCTATACATGATGGCCATGCAAACACTCATTCCTTCACAAAGGATGGGGTTCGTCACAAGTTGAAATACGAAGAAATTTGAAGAAAGGTATGTAGTAGTGCTAGAATTTGTTATGTAGATGGAAGAAATTTTTAGAAGGTATGAAGCATGATTGTGTGTGTTATGCATTGATTCCTAGAGTGAGTAAGGAGGATAGTGAAGGTTCGAAGAAGAAGTTTGGGATGTTGGATGAGTTTGAGGATATTATTTGATAATGTACACGAGGGTTTTATCACCAATAAGGAAAGATCGATCATTAGATTGACTTGGTCCTGGAGCCCGGTTGTAAAATAAAGGCGACTCATAGAATGACTCGATAGAAAATGAGAGTTGAAGCGACAAGTTCAAGAGTTGTTGAAAGTTTGATATAGGAGAGTTTGAGTCCATGTACAGTACCTGCAGTACTAGAACAAAATAAGGATGGGGAGTGGAGGATGCGTACAGATTCACGAGCCATAAACAAGATAACAATCAAGTACAGATTTCCCCTGCCAGGGATGGATGACCTGATAGACTATTTGAGTGGAGCTCAGTACTTCATAAAGATTGATCTGAAGAGTGGTTATCACCAGATCTGGATTCGAGAGTGCGGTGGAAGACTACCTTCAAGACCAAAGAGGGCCTGTAGGAGTGGTTAGTCATGCCTTTTGGGCTAGCCAATGCACCGAGCACATTCATGCGGCTCATGAACAAGGTACTAAAATAATTTTTAGGAAGTTTTGTTATTGTGTATTTAGATGATATTTTAATTTTTAGTAAGACAATGGATGAGCATCTAATGCATATTTAGAGAGCCTTTAAGAAGTTAAAAGAAGATAAACTATTGATTAATCTGAAGAAGTGCAATTTTGTGAAGAGGGAGTTAGTGTACTTGGGGTTTGTTGTCTCAGCAAAATGTCTCAAGATGGACCCAGAGAAGGTGAAGGCTATTCTAGAATGGCCTACCCAAAGAACTACTACCGAGGTGAGATATTTCCATGGTTTGGCTTGTTTTTATAGAAAGTTCATTAGAAACTTCAGTAGTATTTGTGGACCCCTGACTGAAACAATGAAAGGGGATAGAAAAGAATTCAAGTGGAGCACTAGAGTGGCAAAAAGTTTTGAACTGTTCAAGTAGAAGGTAACAGAGCAACCTGTTCTAGCCTTCCCAGATTTCAACAAGGTGTTTTAGGTGGATTGTGATGCCAGTGATTGTGCCATTGGAGCAGTGTTGAGCCAAGAAGGTAAGCCCATTGCCTATTTCAGTGAAAAGTTAAATGATGCCAAGAGAAAGTATTCTATATATGATCAGGAATTTTATGCAATAGTTCAAGCATTAAAGAAATGGAGACATTATTTGTTACTGAAGGAATTTGTTCTATATACTAATCATTAGGCCTTGGATTACCTAAATAGTTAGGGAAAATTAAATCAGAGGCATATGAAATGGGTAGAATTTTTGTAGAGTTATACCTTTGTTTTGAAACATAGGAGTGGGAAGTCAAATAGGGTTGCAGATGCCTTAAGTAGCAGGCATACATTGATGACAAAGATGCAGATTGAAGTAGTTGGGTTCAATGAACTTAAGACACTGTACGCAAAAGATCCTAATTTTGTAGAGGCTTGGAAATCTTGCAAGGAACCTGTTATAGTGGACAGGTCAAGGTGGCTATATTTCATAATCGAGGATGGCATGTTATTTAAGGGAAGTCAATTGTGTATCCCGAGGAGTTCCATGAGGGAGAACCTAATAAAGGAGAAGCATAGTGGAGGAATGGCAGGACATTTTGGTCTAAATAAGACCATTTCCATTATCAGTGAGCATTATTATTGGCCTCAGTTGTCACAGGATGTGAAGAAATTTGTACAAAGCTGCAGGGTATGTCAGATGGCTAAAGGAGTGAGCCAAAATACAGGCTTATATCAGCCCTTACCTGTACCAGAGAGGCCATGGGAGGATATAAGTATGGACGTTGTTCTTGGTTTTCCAAGGACACAACGAGGGAATGATTCAGTCTTTGTGGTGGTTGATAGGTTTTCGAAGATGGCACATTTCATTCCATGTCAGAAGACCCATGATGCAGTCCACATTGCTGACTTGTTCTTCAAATAGGTGGTGAGGCTACATGGTCTACCAAAGAGTATTGTTTCAGATCATGACACAAATTTGTGGGGTACTTTTGGAGGACCTTGTGGAAGAAGAGCGAGTTGAAGTTCGATTACGCACACCATCCACAAAAAGGAAATGGGTAGAAAAAGGAGTTGTTAGCAGAAGTCACAGGTAACCTCTGCAGAGATGTTGGTAGGAGATAAACCCGAGGGATGGGACTTGATCTTACCCACGGCAGAATTTTTCTTACAACAACTCTATCAACAGAAGCACTGGTAGATCACCATTCCAGATTGTGTATGGAGGTAGCCCCAGAATAGCTCCAGAATTGAGGAAGATGGACCAAGAGAAGAAAATAAGTGCTGAAGCCGAAGATTTTGCAGAGCACATCAAGAATATACATGAAAATGTATGAAAACACATTAATAAGATGAATATGCAATATAAGACTAAGGCAGATCGGAAAAGGAGGACTAAGGAGTTTCAGACTGGCGATGAAGTAATGGTCCACTTGAGGAAAAAAAGGTTTCCCGTGGGAACCTATAGAAAATTGAAGTTGAAGAAATTCGGTCCCTATAAGATTTTGAAGAACCATGATTCAGGGAATGCATATGAGGTAGAGTTGCCTAATGGAATCAACATTTCCCCTATGTTCAACATTTCAGATTTGACAGAGTATCATGAAGGTGGAATGAAGGAAGCACTAGAAATAGGGTAGTATGGCATTCTAGCACCTACTTCAGAAAGGGAGGAGATTGAAGCAATCTTGGATAGTTGTGTGGGAAGGAGTACCAGAAATAGGCAGTATGAAGAATATCTGGTGAAATAGAGAGGAAGGCTTGTGGAAGATTCATCCTAGCTATCTAAGGCAGCGGTTGACCAGTTGGGTTTTCCTCAACCATCTGAGACGTGACGGGTCACTTCTCAAATTACCCTGGGTGTCTGATGCAGGAGCATCCAGTGGTGTAAGGGCAATCTTGCATCACCCAAAAATAGTTAAATTTCAAGTTTCTCAATTTTTAGATGTTTTTACATTTTTGGATACCCTTTTCGTCATAATGAAATTCCCAATTTACGATTTTTATTTTCTATTCTTGGGTTGAAAGATATTGTAGTTTTAGTTTCCTAGATTTTCCCTTGAAAATCTCCTGAGTTAGATTTGACGCACTTAGAGTTCCCGGAACAGCCCCAAAACTTTCCAAAATTGGCATAGCCAATTTTGAGTGCATTATTGACTTCGAGACCTTTCCAATGGTTCAAACGGTTAGCGAATCAGAGTCCTGGATCAAAAGTTATGGCCCAGGGAAGCTGGCGCACTTTCTAGAAGATACAATTGCAAATGTTCTTTTGAAATTTGAACTTCAAGTTGTAATTTTTCGGCGCCAAACTGCCTAAACTCAAATTTGAATGTTGTTTTGACTCCAAACTAAAGAGGAGCTCTATTTATGGGCAGGTTTCTAACTTTTGGGTAACTTTTTGAGGACAAGCTCGCATATTGCGAAAGGGTGATTCTATAGTTTTCTGTAACTTGCATGTGTTGTAGAACTTGGGGATTTGAGATCCTCTGCATGTAAGAAGTTCCATTTTTTGAATAATAAAATTGTTCTCTTGTTTGTGGGTTATTTTCTAAGTCTCGGGCTGCGCCCTCATCACTAACACTTATTGAAATTCATTGTTCAAGGTCTTGATGAAGGAGTATTCACCATACACATTTTATATGATGTATGGACTAACCCACATGGAATAAAACTTTTGACACTTTCCTTTATCTTGTTATCTTACATTCTATATCAAGACTAAATTTCCCATTTAAAACTCTCTACTAGTGGTCCTCTTATCAAATAGGTATTTTAATTTTTGCTACTTCTTCATATTAACTATTTGAGCCTTTCATTTGATCTCATAAAGTTCAATGACTTGGCATATTCTAATAGTTATAGCCTCATCAAACTCCTCACTATTTTCTTGCACAAAATTATAAACAAGCATCAATTTATTTATGGTTAGCCTTGTATCAAGTGTATGTACCAATTCAAAATTTGACCTACCTATAGATTTCTTATGTGTCACTCTATTAGCCCATAATATCAATCTTAGTTTTTTGAGTTCCATACCTTTTTTTACCTAACAACCTTTTGATCATCTTTATTAAGCTCTTGTTGGTTGAATTGTCTCACCCATTCCCTTGTGGATGGTAAGGGTGTGTGTTAAACTATAAGTCTATTTTTAAAATAAAGGTTATTAAATTTAGTTTTCCTAAAACACATTGTGTTATTAGCTATAGTCCTTTGTGTTACGTAAAACCTTGTTATTATATGATCTAAAATAAAATCATTCCAAACTTTTCTTGTGGCCTACCTAGTTGAGATTACTTCAACCCACTTTGTGAAATAATTTATGCCTACAAGGATCCAATTGAAGCCTCTACTATAATTCTATATTATTTTACTAATAAAATCAATGCCCCATTACTAAAAGGGGGCTTGAATATTAAGGGTCTCAAAGGTAGAGACCCATATCCCTTTAATTTACCTAAAAAATGTTGGAAATCATCACACTTGCTTACCATACTATGCACATTAGAAAAAAAGGATGTCCACCAATATCCAGCTCACAAAATTTGGTGGGAAATGATATTTTCCATAAAGTGGCTCACATGAACCAGTTTGCATTTCAGTTAACACCTTGTCAACTTCTTCATTCACACATCTTAAAATATGCCATCAGTTTTCTCCGCAAGAAGCTCCCTTCAATCAAAATATATTTTTGAGCATGTATCTTGAGAGTTATCCTCTAATTACCCACCATTCCTTCTAGGAAACCCATATGACATAAATAGTATATTATATTATTGTACCAAGGGAATTGCTGCAAACTACACTCTTCTTTCAACTCATCCTAAGTGTTATTTAACTTCATTAGTCACCTCCAAGTTTGATTATGATATTATCCTAGCTAAATCTAGTCCTAAAAAATATTTGGTGAATTGGATCTCAAAATCAAAATATTGGACCTTTTTGATCCATCTAAACCTTCTATCAGTCACCTATTACTAAGTGATAATATATTTCACATCAACATGTAGTACATCTAGGTAATAATTTTAGTGTCAAAAAAGTAGGTTCTAAAGTTTTTTACAACTTTAAAAAGGGCATAAGCATATTTTTGCATGGAATCATACTTTAGTTCAACTCCCTAGATTTATTTTCTAAAATTTGATATGGGTTGTTCATATTAGGATTATGGTGTCATCTACCTTGTAAATCCTATGTCATATTGTAGTTCCAACATCCTTGAAAAGTGTCTAGGTAGGCACTTAGGGTGAATTGGGAAAATATTTTGTAATATTATTTCTCACCATTTTTTGTATTACAATCATAAGGGGTGATGGGTTCCACTAGTAGCAGCAAAGGTGACTTGTGGACATAAATATTTAATATTATTTTCACCACATGTGGATGCCTAGAATAGGATAATAAATGATAAGGAAAAGGAAAAATGTGTGATTGTTGGGATTCTCCAAGAGTGAGATTTGAATGAGGCAACAAGTGTCTCTTGGTGTTCCATCATTTATTGCATTTAATGTAATGTATATTTTCCCTTTTTGGGAACCCAATTTGGAAGGAATGTATTGAAGACAAAACCAGTGTCCTTTTGCATTCTGGGGAGGTATTGCAAGTGTTGGGGATGTTTGGAATGAAGGTTCATCTTTGGGATCCTTGTTTTGAGCTTAAGATGTCTTCACATTTCTATAAATTTAGCCTCTTGGATGTAGAAAATATGAGCTACGATTAGATGTAGAATTTTATTGTAGGAACAAAGATGGGTTTAGGCATAAGGAAGTTTTTCATAGGTGCATGGGTGTTGCCATGGTGGAGGAAAAGAGGAGAATTGAAGTGAATGTATTTTAATCTCATTTATTTGAAAATAATGCATACTTGGCCTCTCTTCTTGGTGAGTTTTTTTCCCATAAGAGTTTCTCCATGTAAATCTTGTGCTATGTGATGTCTTGTGTTTCTGATATCTTATGGTGATGATGTTATTTATATATTTTGTGCCGAAGGCATATCCAATTTGAAAGAGAAGAACCTAACTTTTAAAATCAATGGTCCACCTCTCTCCACACAACTTGGCCAACGATTGAAATGCTTGCCTCCGTTGATCATCTTCTGCAGACGAAGTATAAACATAGTACAAATCCATTTATGCTAGTAAATGCCAACACTAGTTTTCTTTTAGGCGTGACACGGGGAATGATTTGATCAAAGATTTCTTTCAGGCGTCAGTATTTCACTTGCTTCAAGTTTGAGAAATATGACAGGCTTTAGATCCTTCAAAATTTTCAATGAAACCACTAAACCACAAAATTAGGACAAAAATTCAGTGTCCTAAATGCATATAAGCATGCATAATATGCTCCAAGTTTACTTGTTCTGTTGAAGTACCACATAGCATTTACTTGGCACATCATCCTAATGTACGAGCATTTATGTCATCTAATTTTTGTTTTAATAATGAGAATATCACCGTCTAACGCCCAAATAGTTCTATTATGAGAATTTTATTGGATTTTTTTATGTTGGCTATTTCCTATTTTGTTTGGGAGTTAAATACTTGTCAACTTCTAGGGGCACTTTTCACGTATTTGCTGACAGACTCGTCACTTGCGGTAATATGGGTTGTAAAGCAAGTGATGGTGTTAAGAGTTTTTTAAACCCGGGGTGAAAAAGTATTTGGTAACTTTAGTAAATAGTAGATTCATTAGTTGAGAAGATTTAGATCGAGTGAAATACAATTAAGAGGGTGTTTTTTGTGAGGGCATTCACCGGGTTCAAGAAATTTGATATAAATGGTTTTGATGACGTGGAAGGGTCCACAAAAAGTGTTGATGACTGAAAGATTGGTTTTGAATGCTTTTAAATAGTTTTTCATCATTGTAAGCAATGTTCTCTTTGGAAAGATTGTGGGACTCTCATAGACCAATAATTGATAGGCAACACAAGAAGCTTGTAGGTGAGAATCGAGCCCACATGGAATCAATAGATATTTTAAATACATTTATTTCAAGGTGTTTATTTTAAAATTGTTATCTATGATGGATACATATTTTGAGATTGATATTTACTAGCAATTGCATTTTAGGTGTGCAATGGGGTATGTCAAATAATTGTATGGTTGTATTTGAATTTGTGTAGATGTGATGAGGAGGCGTCTGAAAAATATCATTTCGCTTTGGTATGAATTGGCGATGCACATGTGAAGTGTGAATGTTAACATATTGGTTGAAATAGAAAAAGTTTTATATAATCTAAAAAGACAACACGTGATAAATAAAATGAAAATGATTATTTTCCCTATTTGATTATGTGTAGACATTGAACAATGTGTATGTAACCTATTAAAACAACACATGGAAAAAATTAGATGGAAATAGTATACAAAAAAAGGGAACTTCAAATTATGTGATATAAAAATTGTAGAATAAGGATATATATACAATGGTAAAAATCTAGTATTTTTATGCAATTTTTAATTTCCATTACAAGAATGTATGCATATCCCACCTATTTTAGAAAAATTCATTTTGTGCATATCATGCAATCATTGCATTCCATGAGATAGCCTCTCTTTGAGGCATTTTGTCAAATAGTTCACATGGCTTTTCTGTGCTTCTACATTTTGCATACATGTCTACCAGAGTATTTTGCATGCATGTATACCATAATATCTAAAAAAAATCCTCCTTCCATGATGCTTTGATGAATTTTCATATCCTATTCCAAAGTACCCATTTTGGCACAAGCGTGGAGGATAGTGGTGAAGGTTGTAGAATTTGGCTTTACACCTGCCAATTGCATTTGCTTGAAAGTTTTTAAAGCCTTTTCAACAAATCTATTTTGTACATATCATCATTGCAGTCCATAAAATAATATATTTTTTTAGGTATTCAAACCCTGGCCCATTCCAATGAATACTTTACCAAAAAGAGAGTAGCATAATCAACTTAGCTTGGTTTGGAACTTCTTGTACATCTAGATGATGTAAATTAATAGTGTAGTTTTCACAAGTGCTAATACTCAAACCTTAATAAAATTTTCCATAGGGCGATAGACATGCTTTGTGGAGTTATTATTTCTAATCTTTCCAAATCCTATAATGTTAAAACCATGGTCGTCATAAAAATGTATAATTCACCCATTTTATTTCAAGGTGAACTATCTGAACAAACATTCATATCAACCTTTAATTATACAAAGGACATTTGAAAAAAGTATATAATTGATGTAATGGAGGTTCTTATCAATGGAGAATTCCATTTGGGTTTTTAAATCTAATTTTAGATTGTCCACTATGTTGGAAAATTCATTTCCATTATAGGCCTACTGAGATCTAAATTGATCTCAAGATTTGGTTGTAGGATTTAGATTTTTTCAATCCCATCAATCTTATGCTTTAAAGATTGAATGGTCTATTTAATTTGAACTACTACAAGTATGTCACTTTCTTATTGACTTCAATACCAATACTTATATAGTTTATTTGTTGTAAATTATATCTCTCTTTTTTCTTTAATGCAGGCTCCACTCATGGCTCACTTACACTATGTTCTCAATGTCTAACACCTACAAACTACTCTACCAAAGGTAACTAATAATTTGTATTGAATTTCAACTTCAACATTGTGTTTTATATTAGTTGTTATTCAAATACTAAATATATCTATTGTTTATTACAAATACACTAGATTTCAAAGTGACAGTGACAAAATTGCACAAAATATAAATATATTTGTACCATTGTATTCAATTACATACATTCTTATAATGACAATTAAAAATTCCATAAAAAAATTGGATTTCAATATTGTATATATATCCTAATTTTACATTTAATTCAAATACAACCATACAATTATTTGACATATCCCATTGCACACCTAAAGTGCAATTGCTTGTTTTATTATAAGTTCACATAAGGTAGTGTTTATAAGCATGTTATGTTCAATAATTTTTAACATCATAAAGAAGATGGATCTAATAATTGGAATTCCATATTAAGACAACTTAATTTTCAGATTTGCATATAAGTTTCATATTTTCATGTTGCTGTATTCCAAGGCTTGTATTTTGTTCATTGAAGTTATATTTGGATAAAGATTTAATTTCCCAAAAATTGGTATAAGAACCTATTTATTTCTCATCATTTGGTATCAAAGCTTAAGGTGAATTTTATTTTGCGTATTCCTTTTTTTATTTCCTTTTTCTTAGCGTGGAAAGCTAGTGGAAATTTTTTAAAAGGAATTGGAGGTTGTTGGAAGGCTTGTGAGGCTGCAATGATTGTTTTATGAGTTAACTTTGCTTTGCAGATTTATGAGATCAGAAACCATGGATATTATCAATGTGATCTTTGTTGAGTATTGAAAGTTCGTGATTATGGAGCTCTTTTTTCAAAATATATGTGTATCCTCTTGTTTACTGATTTTGTTCCTTTACGTTGTGGTCATTTTTAGTGAGAAGGTGTTCATTTTGGATGGGTAGTGACATCCTAGTCACCTAGAGAAACACCATCGATTTGGAATATAAAATGGAGTGCTTATGTTGGTTTCATGGTTTTAGCCCTTGGTTACATGAAAGAACTAGAAGATAAGCCACTAACCTCTTTATGATTTGTTGAGTTGATACGTTTCATATGTTATAATCTCATTGTAAACTTAGTTTTGCTATCGGGTTATAGTTTAATTTCATTTTAGTTAGGGTTTTTTAGACATTTTCTTATTTTATTATTCAAATGACATGTTTGATGTGAATGTTTGGATGGTTAAATGAACTTTGAATTTACAAAGATGGTTTTTCATATTTTACATGCTAACTAAAATATGTGATATGTTGATCTATGATGAGACTACATTCAAGGTGTTATAGATGAAGATAGTTACAGGTTTGCATCACTTCATGGAGGGTTCTTATTGATCTATAGTTACACTTATGTAGGTTTGTTTGGAAAATCAGATCTAGCATTGATCATGGTGTTTGAGTCTTGGAAATCCACTTGTTATACTTGAATATAACTATTTTGCATGATCTACTAATGTGGGGTTGAATCTATTTTTCATTTTTTGAAATTGGAGCATTGATTATGTATTTTTCAATTGAAATGTTGCATATGTGTAGATCTTATAAAATTATCTGATGTGGATTATATTTAGTAGGTCATATTCTTGGTCAACACTATTACATTGGTATGATTATTGCAGTGAGAGATGGTTATTAGGAGTACCTGATATAATTGTTCATTTGAATCTATAGTAGGTTTTTATGGTGCATGAGAAGCTCTGTTCACTTTAAGTAGATTTTTGGAAATGATATTAGTCATGATGCCATGTATAACTTGTTATTACTTTTAGTGGGAGCTTTATGCAGTTACAAAATGCGTTCTATCTTCCTTGTTTCAAGATTTTGGTTCTAAGATGTTTTTTTATTAGAGGGGTAAATGATTTTGTCTCGAAGCTATGAATCAGTGAAGTCACAACCGAGGGACCTCATCCCCAACATAAATACTCAACAAGTAGACTGCAATGGGTTTCGAAACTTGATGGAAAGAATAACATTCCAACAACTTAACCATCACACCATGCCACTATTGGAAGGTTCTAAGATGTTACAGTGTGTAGTGAGCCATGGATAATATTTTATTAGAAGATGCATGGTATTTTACAATAGTTTTTGGTGTCATAAGGAGTTCTTGGATTTTTTCTTTAGATAGTAGTGAGAATTTAATGACATATTTGACCTTATATTGAAAAATGATGTGTGACATTTATATCTTCTTGGTTTGGAAATTATAGTTGTACTTTACCTTTTTGGAGCTCATGGTGTTAAGTTATTTGATTGTGTTGGGGCCATGAAGGATCATTGATGCAGGAGCATCCAGTGGTGTAAGGGCAATCTTGCATCACCCAAAAATAGTTAAATGTCAAGTTTCTTAGTTTTTAGATGTTTTTATATTTTTGGATACCCTTTTCATCATAATAAAATTTCCAATTTATGGTTTTTATGTTCTATTCCTGGGTGGAAAGATATTACAGTTTTAGTTTCCCAGATTTGCACCTGAAAATTTTTTGAGTCAGATTTGAGGCACTTAGAGTTCCTGGAACGGCCTTGAAACTTGCCAAAATTGGTGTAGCTAACTATTAGCGCATTGTTGACTTCAAGACTTTTCCAATGATTCAAATGGTTTGCGAATTGGAGTCCCGGATCAAAAGTTATGGCCCCGGGAAGTTGGGCGCTTTTTCTAAAAGATGCAATTGCAAATGTTCTTTTGAAATTTGAACTTCAAGTTGTAATTTTTCGGCACCAAACCACCTAAACTCAAATTTGAATGTTTTTTTGGCTCCAAACTAAAGAGAAGCTCTATTTATGGGTGGGTTTCTAATTTTTGGGTAGCTTTTTAGGGACAAGGTCGCATATTGCGAAATGGTGATTCTATAGCTTTCTGTAACTTGCTTGTGTTGTAGAACTTGGGGATTTGAGATCCTCTGCATGTAAGAAGCTCCATTTTTTGAATAATAAAATTGTTCTCTTGTTTGTGGGTTATTTTCTAAGTCTCGGGCCGTGCCCTCATCAAGTGGTATCAGAGCAAGTTTTCTTGAGCATGTGGATAGATCACCAATCGTGAGGCAGTTCGCACCAGGACCGTGGTTGTGGATCGAGGTTAAGAAAGATGCCTCCAAGAGTGATGCCTGGTAGGCATGGTGGTGCCAGAGGTGGTCGAGGCGGCATAAATGCTAGTGGAAGAGATGCACTGGCAGCCCTCCAGAGATAGATTGACGTGTTACAAGAGTAGTTGAGAAGAGGGTTAAACCCGAGGGAGGAAAGTGAGAATGAAGGAGAGAAAGAAGGTTCAAATGTAGAATAGGAAGAAGAAGTAATTGATCAAGACCAAATGCAGCTAATAAGGGCCATTTCAAAGATTGGGAAAATACCCAGAGTAGAAGTCCCTAGTTATTCCGGAAGTCTGAACTTGGAAGAGTTGATCGACTGGATCAACGAGCTAGAAGAATATTTTGAGTATGAGGAAATAGAGGACCCAGATCAGGTTAAGTTTGCAAAAATGAAGCTGAAGGGCCATGCCAGTATTTGGTGGAAAGAGGTCCAATTGGAAAGAAATCGAAGAGGAAAGGAAATATCACCAGATGGGATCGCATGGTAGAGAAAGAAGCAATTCATACCAGTGGACTACGAGTTAGATCTGTTGAAGAAGTTGCAAGGGTTGAAGCAAGGAAGCAGATCTATGAAAGAATATACTAAATATTTTCACAAGATAATCATCAGAATGGGTCACACAGAGGCCAATAAGGAGAAGGTAGCCCGATATCTTAATGGGTTATGACCGAGCATTTAAGAGGAGTTAAACCTAGTCATAATGACCACCATTGAGGATGTATATCAGTTTGCTTGAAGGTGGAAGAGAAGCTAAACAAAAGATTTGATAGCAAAGCAAAAGGATTAGAGGAGGTCAAAGTGGAAGGGGCGGTGGAAGACGAGGCCGAGATAGTGAAAAGAAAAGTGAAGATGTTGGTACTAGCCGAAGCCAAAGGAATAACAACTTCTACCACCCTCATGATCAAAAAAGTGGTGATCAAAGAGGTAGAGGACGAGGGAGATATGGACAAGGATCTGGAAGAGGTGGTTTCAAAGGAACGTGTTTCCAGTGTGGTGAAGAAGGGCATCGAACCTATGAATGTCCACAACACCAAGGAAGGGCAGACAAAAGGCCAAAAGGTTGTGGAAGGGTTGCGCATGCAGATGAGGAGGCCCAATTTGAACATTATGATGATGTTGAAAGGGGAGAAGCCCTAGTGATTAGGAGAGCCCTGGTGACTGAGGAAAAGGAACTAGAAACGAGAGGAAAAGGAATACGGTTTTACGCTAAGGTGCAAGTGTGAAGGAAAATGTTGTAATGTCATTATTGATGGTGGGATCACTGATAATCTAGTGTCAGAGGAGATGGTTACAAAATTAAAACTGAAGAGGGAAAGGCACCCGCATCCATATTGGATTGCACAGTTTGTAGAAGACCACAAAGTTTTGAAGTCAATGGCGATTACCTGAAAGTAAAGTTTAAGATCGAGCTACCATGATGAGGTACTCTGTGATATCATCCCATGGATGCATGTCACATATTGTTGGGGAGGCCGTGGCAGTTCAATAGGCGAGCTATATATGATGGCCATGCAAACACTTATTCCTTGACAAAGGATGGGGTTCGTCACAAGTTGAAACCCCTGAAGGAGACCAAAGAAAAGTATGCAGTAGTGCTAGAATTTGTTATATAGATGGAAGAAAAAATTTAGAAGGTATGAGGCATGAGCGTGTGTGTTATGCATTGATTCCTAGAGTGAGTAAGGAGGATAGCGAGAAGGTTCCAGAAGAAGTCTCTAGGGTGTTGGATGAGTTTCAGGATATTGTTTTTGATAATGTACCTAAGGGTTTACCACCAATAAGGAAGATCCGTCCTTCAGTTGACTTGGTTCACGGAGCCTATTTTCCAAATAAAGGCAGCTCATAGGAATGACTCAACAAAAATGAGAGTTGAGCGAACAAGTTCAAGAGTTGTTGAAAGGGTTTGATATGAGAGAGTTTGAGTTCATGTGCAGTACCTGCAATACTAGCACCAAAGAAGGATGGGGAGTGGAGGATGTGTCCAGATTCTTGAGCCATAAACAAGATAACAATCAAGCACAAATTTCCCTTGCCAAGGATGGATGACCTGATGGGTACATTTGAAATTGGAGCTGATTACTTCACAAAGATTGATCCTAAAGAGTGGATATCACCCGAGATCGATTCAAAGAGGAGATGAATGGAAGCGCCTTCAAGACCAAAAGAAAAGAGGAACTGTCACAGTGGTTAGTCATGCCTTTTGGGCTAGCCAATGCACCGAGCACATTCATGTGGATCATGAACAAGGTACTAAAAGAATTTCTGGGAAGCTTTGTTATTGTGTATTTAGATGATATTTTGATTTTTAGTAAGGCATTGAATAAGCATCTAATGCATATTGAGGAAACCTTTGAGAAGTTAAAGAGAAGAAGCTGTTGATTAATGCGAAGAAGTGCAGTTTTGTGAAAGGGAGTTGGAAGTGTACTTGGGATTTGGTGTCTACATTAGAAAGGTCTCAAGATGGACCTAGAGAAGGTGAAGGCTATTAGGAATGGCCTACCCCAAGAACTACTCTGAGGTGAGATATTTCCATGGTTTGGCTAGTTTTATAGAAAGTTCATTAGAAACTTCTACAGTATTTGTGGACCCCGACTAAAATAATGAGAGGGGATAGAAAATAATTCAAGTGGGCGATGGAGGCGCAAAAAGTTTTGAACTATTGAAGCTGTGTGAAGCAACCTGTTCTAGCCCTCCCAGATTTCAACAAGGTGTTTTCAGTGGATTGTGATGCTAGTGGGTGTGCCATTGGAGCAGTGTTGAGCCAAGAAGGTAAGCCCATTGCCTATTTCAGTGAAAAGTTAAATGATACCAAGAGAAAGTATTCTGTATATGATCAGAATTTTATGCAATAGTTCAAGCATTAAAGAAATGGAGACATTATTTGTTGCGAAGGAATTTGTTCTATATACTGATCATCAGCCTTGCAGTACTAAATAGTCAGGGAAAATTAAATCAGAGGCATATGAAATGGGTAGAGTTTTTGCAGAGTTATACCTTTGTTTTGAAACATAGGAGTGGGAAGTCAAATAGGGTTGTAGATGCCTTAAGTAGGAGGCATACATTGATGACAAAGATGTAGATTGAAGTGGTTGGGTTCAATGAACTCAAGACACTGTATGCAGAAGATCCTGATTTTGCAGAGGCTTGGAAAGCTTGCAAGGAACCTGTTACAGTGGACAGGACAAGGTGGCTGGATTTCATAATCTAGGATGGCATATTATTTAAGGGAAGTCAATTGTGTATCCCGAGGAGTTCCATGAGGGAGAACCTGATAAAGGAGAAGCATAGTGGAGGAATGGCAGGACATTTTGGTCGGGATAAGACCATTACCATTATTAGTGAGCATTATTATTGGCCTCAGTTGTCACAGGATGTGAAGAAGTTTGTACAAAGCGGTAGGGTATGTCAGGATGGCTAAAGGAGTGAGCCAAAATACTGAGCTTATATCAGCCCTTACCTATCCCAGAGAGGCCATGGGAGGATATAAGTATGGACTTTGTTCTTGGTTTGCCAAGGACACAATGAGGGAATGATTCAGTCTTTGTGGTGGTTGATAGGTTTTCGAAGATGGCACATTTCATTCCATGTCAGAAGACCCATGATGCAGTCCACATTGCTGACTTGTTCTTCAAAGAGGTGGTGAGGCTACATGGTCTGCGAAAGAGTATTGTTTCAGATCGTGACACCAAATTTGTGGGGTACTTTTGGAGGACTTTGTGGAAGAAGTTGAAAACAAAGTTGAAGTTCAGTTTTGCACACCATCCACAAAAAGATGGGTAGATAGAGGTTGTTAACAAGAGTCTAGGTAACCTATTGAGATGTTTGGTAGGAGATAAACCCAAAGGATGGGACTTTATCTTACCCCAAGCAAAATTTTCTTACAATAATTCTGTCAACAGAAGCACTAGCAGATCACCATTCCAGATTGTATATAGAGGTAGCCCCAAAACAACTCCAGAATTGAGGAAGATGGACCAAGAGAAGAAAATAAGTGCTAAAGCCGAAGATTTTGTAGAACACATCAAGGATATACATGAGAAGGTAAGAGAACATATTAACAAGATGAATATGTAGTATAAAGCTAAGGCAAATCAGAAGAGGAGGTATAAGGAGTTTCAGATTGGTGATGAAGTGATGGTCCACTTGAGGAAAGAAAGGTTTTCAGTAGGAACATATAACAAATTAAAGATGAAGAAGTTCGGTCTCTATAAAATTTTGAAGAGGCATGATTCAAGGAATGCATATGAGGTAGAGTTGCCAGATGGATTCAACATTTCCCTTGTGTTCAACATTTCAAATTTGACAAAGTATCATGAAGGTGGTGCAAAGGAAGTACCAACGATGGAATAGTGTGGGATTCCAGCATGTACTTCAAAAAAGGAGATTGAAGAAATCCTGGATAGTCATGTGGGAAGGAGTACCAGAAATAGGCAGTATGAAGAATATTTGGTGAAATGGAAAGGAAGGCTTGTTGAAGATTCATCCTGGTTGCCTAAGGAATAGATTGACCATTTGGGTTTTCCTCCACCATCTAAGACGTGATGGGGTCACTTCTCAAATTGCCCTGGGTGTTTGATGCAGGAGCATCCAGTGGTGTAAGGGCAATCTTGCATCACCCAAAAATAGTTAAATTTCAAGTGTCAGTTTTTAGATGTTTTTATATTTTTGGATACCCTTTTTGTCATAATGAAATTCCCAATTTATGGTTTTTATGTTCTATTCCTAGGTGGAAAGATATTGCAGTTTTAGTTTCCCAGATTTGCCCCTGAAAATCTTCTGAGTTAGATTTGAGGCACTTAGAGTTCCTGGAACGGCCCCCAAACTTGCTGAAATTGGCGTAGCTGATCTTAAGTGTGTTGTTGACTTCGAGACCTTTCCAACGGTTCAAATGGTTCATGAATTAGAGTCTTGGATCAAAAGTTATGGCCCCAGGAAGTTGACACACTTTCTAGAAGATGCAATTGCAAATGTTCTTTTGAAATTTGAACTTCAAGTTGTAATTTTTCGGCGCCAAACCGCCTAAACTCAAATTTGAATGTTGTTTTTGCTCAAAACTAAAGAGGAGCTCTATTTATGGGTGGGTTTCTAATTTTTGGGTAACTTTTTGGGGACAAGGTCGCATATTGTGAAAGGGTAATTCTGTAGCTTTCTATAATTTGCATGTGTTGTAGAACTTGGGGATTTGAGATCCTCTGCATGTAAGAAGCTCCATTTTCTGAATAATAAAATTGTTCTCTTGTTTGTGGGTTATTTTCTAAGTCTCGGGCCATGCCCTCATCAATCTTCAATTAAGATATGGTTATCACGATGCCTAGAGAGCTTAGTTACATATTTCAATGGGAGCTATGGCAGAGATGTTGATTCATCATTTGATGATGAATGGTTATTTTCATTTGATCTCATAGGAGGGGATGCAAGATCATGATGTCATGATGTGTTCCTAATTCTACAGGTTGAAATTTGACAATGGTCTTGTTTGTTCTATTTAGTTTTTAGTATTAATCACTTTTTTGGAGATTCATGGTTTTGTAGGGTTGAATTTGAAGTTGGCATGGATTTATTGGTGAATACTCATGAAGAATATAGAGACTTGGGTGAGGCTAAGATATGTTTTACTTATGTGATCACATATTGAGATGGTTAACCTTTGATGAGTATTTTAGTAGAAAGAACAGGGAGCGTACACCTGGTTATGGTTGTGAATCTATTATGGACTTGAAGATAAGATTGTCATTTCTTGGTGTTGTGTGTATGGGACAATCTTGTATCCCACTCTTAGTCTACTTGGAAAGTGAATGACATGGGAGGTATTTCCCACCTAAATATCAAATGCATTCTCTACTTCATATCTTTCTTTCTCATATGACTTAGTCTTGAATATAAAAATTCCGAAGACTTGTTAAGATGTATGGCTTATGGATTTCCATTAGTACTCTCATTGTTTCATTCTTGAGGTATCGATTTAGTTTTGATGACTTATTTGGAGAGGTACAAGAAATGGTTTGTGGCTTTGAGAATATTCCCTCTGTTGTTGAAATGTTTGGGTTGTTTGATCTACCTTTGATATGAGAGGTTTACATCTATTTCTACCATATTTTCATTTGATTTGAATGTTAAATATTGATATCATTTTAGCTTGGGAATGGTGAAGGAGATTAATTTACATAGCTTGGTACATGTTAGTGTGGAAAAATGATAAGGTTTAATTTGCTTGTTCTCTCTTTGGTCATGGTATTCTTTATGGATGTTTGGTTTCACATGGTTGAGTGTGAAGAACTTGGAAGAGCTATGGAGACTAGTGGTGAGAGGTATTGCAATATATTATTTTTCCATATCTATATATATTTTTATGTTTCCTTAACACTATGTAATAGAGGAGTTAGCTACATCCTCTATTTGAAGTACTATAGGAAGACTTGGTATGCCTTGATTTATTTTTAGTTTTGAGATTAATCATGTAGTGGGAGTTTCTAGATATATGTCTAGTTGTCCTCTATGATATATTGATTTGAAAGTTATTAATGTGATGATGAGTTTTCATGTGTTTCATTGGTTTTGCTTCTATGAGTTATATAAGTTGTGGATTAGCTACCAAATTTCTTTTAGTGGGATGATTCAGGTATGAACTATCTGTATCCACAATATTTTTTAAGTGGTAAGCTAGAATTTATTGGTTGGCCTTGTCCATGGTCATTTGTTCATTACTATGTTGAATTGAGATAAGAGGATGGATATATAGAGAATTTATTATAGATTTTGGGTTGGTATGTTGATGACATGAAGTTATATCCATAATTTGTAACCCTGGTTGAGGGTATCTTTATCTTGAATGAGTTGCAACTTTCCATGGTTGTTATTCCATTTGGTAAGAGTAAGGTGGCTACTTAGAGACTTTGTTATCATTTGATTTTTATTCTTATTTTCATGTAAAGATTGGTGTAGGTTTTAGTGATAGTTGATATGTTTCACCTTGGCATGTTGGATGATGTAAGGTGTTTTTATTTTCTTGATGATGGTTACCATAGTTTGTTTTGTAGGTATCTTGTTGGAGCATGAGAGAATGGTGAAGATTTAGATGGTACATGTTTGGCGAAGGGATGTTTATCTCTTGTTTGTGATTCCTATGGGTGTATTTACAATATATGATGTCAAGTGGGAGAATGTTAGGATAAGGTTCGATCTACTTTTTAAATTCTATGTCATATTGCATGGTTCCAACATCCTTAGAAAGTTTGCCTAGGCACTTAATGTGACTTGGGAAAATATTTAATAATATTAATTTTCACCATTATTTATATTATAATCATAAGTGGTGATTGGTTCCACTAGTAGCAGTAAAGGTGACTTATGGATATAAATATTTAATATTGTTTCCCCCATATGTGGATGCCTAGAATGAGATATAAATTATAAAGAAAAGGAAAAATGAGTGATTTTTGAGATTCTCCAAGTGGGATCTTGGAATGAGGCAATATGTGTCTCTTGGTAGTTCATCATTTATTGCATTTAATGTAATGTTTATCTTCCTTTTTTGGGCACCCATGTTTGATGTAAATTATTGGAGCCAAATCTAGTGTCCCTTTGTATTTTGAGGAAGTATTTCAAGGGTTAGGTATGTTTGGAATGAAGGGTTATATTTGGGATTCTTGTTTAGGGTTTAAGATTCCTTCACATGTCTATAAATTCAGCCTATTGGATGTAGAAAATATGAGAAATAGTTGGGTGTAGAGTTTCATTATAGGAACAAGGACTAGTTGAGGCATAAGGATGTTGTTCACAAGTGAACATGTGTTGCCATGGTGGAGGAAAAGATTAAAATGGAAGTGAATGTATAGTAGTCTCATTTATTCAAAGATAATTCATTTTTGGCCTCTCTTCTTGGTCAATTTTTTTCCTGCAAGGGTCTCTCTGCATGATTCTTATGTTATGTGATGCTCTTGTGTTGCTGATTTATGCCTCATTGAGCTGCTATATTATGGTGATGTTATTCTTTATATTTTTTTTTTATAAGTTCACATAAGGTAGTGTTTATAAGCATGTTATGTTGGATTATTTTTAGCATCATAAAGAAGATGGATTTAATCATGGTAATTCCATATTAAGGTAACTTAATTTTTAAATTTGCATATAAGATTCAGATTTTTATGTTGTTGCAGTCCAAGCCTTGTATTTTATCCATTGAAGTAATATTTGTATAGAAATTGAATTTCCTAATAGTTGGTATAGTAACCTATTCATTTCTCATCAGTTTATACCCATCTCAATTCTTTTGCAACAAAAAAAAAAACTATATTTTAGTTGTGAATGTTATTATTTGTTAATGATTCATTTTGAATTTATTTATTTTATTCTTTAAAAGATATCTAGGATTACCCTCCCAAGTGTAAGGAAGATAAGGTAATAGAAAAAATTCCTACTCTAATCTTGAGAGGATGGTTATACAAAGAATTTTCTGATATAAACAATTATAAAAAATTAAAAAAAAAAACATAAATAATATTCATACCACAACACAGTGATTTACATGGGGAAAACCCATTCAAAAGAAAAACCCCAAACTCCAAAATTTTCCCAATATATTGTGAAAAAATCAACAAGATTACAATATACTTGCAGAGAAATATTTCCCATAGGAGCATCACCAACCATGCATCTAGAGGAAACTCAAAAGCTATAAGACTCTTAAACACAACCTTCATCTCATGCACCTAATATATATGAGATACAATGCATGAACTCGTCAAATGATATTACAAAACCATGAGTGAAAGCTACCAGATTAGTGGTGCCATCCTTATCTCTAATAAAAAATGCATATGATGTGTCTAAACACAAACCAACACATGTAACCCCCCATTTATAGCTCATTTATGTGTCCAACACATTTTCACATCTCCCATTTTAGGAGACCCAACTTTCAAAGTTTGCCATAACTTTTGGTCTGAGTGTTTGATTGACAAACTGTTTAAACCGTCAAAAAACTCATGAAGTTCTCTATCAAGCTATTAAATAATATGGAAATTATGACCACTTTTAGGACTAAAAAAATCCTCTAAGGACTTCAAAATGGACTTTGAAACTTTGAAAACTAAAAAACTTTAGTATATTCAAATCTATAAATAATCTTACGACAAAACTTTACGAGAATGCTTATTTAGACAATCCGAAGCTTTGGGAAAAATTCACATCAATCCATGCTCAAATGTAAACTTAATATAAATAGTAATCTCATGTAATTTCAAGGTTCAAACACTATTTTCATAATATTCTCCATCTTTTTGAAAAAATTGCAAGAGAAAAGGGAATATCAACACTATAATTTAATCGCTAGAGCCTATAAGGCCCATAAACTCCAAACACCATCTAAAATTATCTATGCTCACAGGATTAGTTAAATAATCTCTAACAAAATAATATTGTACATCAATGTCCTTGGTTCTAGCATGAAATGCTGAATTCTTAGCTAGGCAGATCACACTCTAACTATCACAATAAACTATCACTATACCTTATTTAATTTGAGTATCTAAACATAGTCTCTTAATCCAAATTAATTCTTTGCAAGCATGATTAGATGCCATATACTTATATTCAGTAGTAGAAAAATCAACTACAACCTATCAATTACTCGTCCAATTGATTGCTCCACCAAATAAAGTAAAAACATAAGCACTAGAGGATATTTTCATATCAATATCACCTACCTAGTTTGAATGCATATAACCATGAATATTAAGGGAATTCCCATCTCCCACCATACTATTGTTACCAATTTTTTGACACAGCTCGATTGGTGGAGCTGGCTGAATGTTATTTTATCATTAGGTGGAATTGCAGTTTAGGTTCAAATGTTGTTTCACATTTTTAGCATTATTCATTGAGTAACAGTTATACATTTTAAAGAAGAAATAGAGTTTTCAGAATTCCATTCAAATGTTCTAGAAATGACAAAAATACAGAATTGAGCAAATGAGCAAAATAGCATTTTAAATGCTTTTATTTATTTCATGAAAAGACTCATATTTTACAAGGCTTCATTTGATTTCAAGAATCAGATATTACAACATTGCATTTAAATGCATTTTCTTTTCAAATGAAAAGCAAGAATGGAGATCAAATATCCACACAATCCATGGATGTAACTGTCACGCTGCATAACTAATAGCACACTATACTATTGAAGATGTGGAAAAGAAATCACATAAGTAAACAACATAATCATCATTGCCTGTTTTGGCCGATGGTTGACAATGATGGTGCACCTTTGTCTTCTCGTATTCCGTCGACCTGCAAGAGAAAATAGGGGATGTCAGTGGCTCCGATTATGAAGTAACCTATATGAGGCACCCACAATAGTACATCCTACTATTAATCATGCATTGAAACAATCAATCAAGTGCAGAAGAAATGAGCTGAGGAGAAACAACAATATCATGATCATCATATTCTATTTTTTATGCTAACATTGTTTGTTTCCTTGTGCAGGTATAGGTAAAATCATGTAGCTAAACATTATTCAAATACCAAGCATGTGGAGAAAAATGGGCTCCCACAAGAGTAGAGCTCGACATGCTGCCCTATTCATTAAATGGGATGATTTAAATAATACATCATCATGTTCATCAAAGGAAATGAAATACAACTGAAAGAGTAAAGCATAGTTATCCATCGAGCTACTAAACCAACTATGCATTCATAACGATCAGGTTAATTATTCTGAAGGCTATAGGTGAACAGTGAGTTTAGTTTACTAAATGAATTCAACTGAGTATATTTATATCAAATATTGTTGAATAGTTCATATTCTATGTCACTTGTTGATCATAATCATATATGTCAAGCAAGTTTCAGTTCATCTATTCATTCTTTTCACAAGTCAAGGATAGTGAACATGCATACATTATGCCTTAATAAAGAGTTTTGTTTTGATTTTCATCATGAAGGAGAGCAGATTTTGAAAATAGTTCGTTAAGTGAAACATAAAAAATGCATGAAGAGTACCATGTTACCGCTGAGTACAAAACATAGAAAGTGCATTCAAGTGTTAAATGAATAATTAGTTCCAGCTGACTGATAAATAAATGCAACATTAGTGAATGCAAAATGAAATTATCATTTCAGAATGATGAGGAAAGAACCAGCATAATAAAGGTGATTCAAAAGGTGTTAATCATGCATGGAAGAGGTCAGGAAAGGTGTAGTCCATAACAATGTTACAATGTTTCAATTTAAATTCTCTACATAAAGTCCAAGAGCAGAAGGCAAGGGTTTTCTATGCTAGAATTGAGGAGTCAAAAAGACACTGTTGTGCATACAAAATATAAGTATGAGAACAGTATACATTGAGAGGTCTTTCTCTTCATAATGAACAACCACAGAATCGTGCTGGAGGTAAGATATTCAAATGCTTTAGAAGCCTAGTTTTACATGATTAATTGAAATGCAAAAATTGGAGAGAGGTCAAAATCAGTTTTAATAACAAATGCCAATTATGGGTTTTGCAACTGAAAGTGCAAAAGAGACTATGGTGATTGAGCTAAGTTGCATGAGAATGTTAAAGATAACAGGTGTGTTTTCAGATCATCATTCGAGTCTTCTTTCAAAGACAAAATATTGAAGTAAGACACCACTTGCAATGGATCGAGTCATGAACTAAATACAAGTATACAAAATTTTCACCATTTTCAATCATCCATGTGGGTATTCCTATTTCAATAACAAAACAGTTTGTTCTATCAACCTAGCTGAATAGATTTGTACTGGTAAAATTTTATTCTTGGGTCGAGGTTCAGAATACATAAAGCCATGAAGTTTTATATTTCCAGTGATACCCATGTCGTTCTTTTGTTTCAGAAGTCCAAAAATAAATCATCAGTTCTAATGGGCTGAGCTTGTAAACTGAATACAGTTGAATCCCGAGTACCCACATTCAGGGTTTGCTTTCACAATACAAGAAATGCACTAATGGAGATAACCCATATGGGTTTTTATATAAAACAACAGTAGAGGACAAAATGCAATTTCTGTGATGAATCAAACATTAGTAGAAATAAAATAGAGTGTTATTCAAATTTTGATGATATCCACAAGTGAATATATCTTCAGAAAGACATAAAGGGGAATTTCCTATGATGGGTTGAGCCCAAAACTTAAGTTAATGCTTTCTAATATACATCTGGTGCGGCTTGAAAATGGCTAGAAATTCATGATTACAAAGGAGTTTCTTTAAGTCTCTGGAGAGTAAAATTTCTAGCAAAGAAAAATTACCAGTCCATATCTCTGAAAGAGCACTCTAGCCATGGCCAAGAGTTCTAGATAGAGTCCAAAAGACAATATTTTGAACCCTTAGGGGACGACCCAGCTCTCAATGTGGGTCAAGCTCATAGAGACATAGATGTAAACACAAAAAGTACAAGGAAAATGCATTGGAGGCTATGGACAAGTCACAGCCATAAGGCTAGACCAAAAAAAATGTGAAGTCATGAAAGCAATGAGAAAATAACTTACCCTTGTGCTAGGAAGAAAAAGCATAACCCATGAGCTCTCTCTTAGAGCTTTTAAATAAAACCCAAGCTCATGGTATGGTCGGCCAAGCAAGGCTAAGTTACAAGAAGGAGCATGATGAAGTTCTCAAGGCACACGAGTATCAGTCCAGGATCAATCATGGCAACATGTTTATAGGAAGAGCTCGTGTTTTCCAAATGGTGGAGTGAAAAATGAATCATTATTAGGGTTTGGCATTGTTTTCTCATGCCCTAATGTGAGCGACATCATGATCGTCTAGAATATTCGATCAAAACACATGGAGAAATTCAAATGAGTGGTCTTATATCATGTTTTGATTAAAATATGAACTCTAATGTATATGTGGGGAGGCCGAAAATTTTATGTGCTTAGGTCATGGTAAAGTCTTTAGGAATTTTTCTTTTGCCTTAGTGAAATATGAAGGCTTGAGTAGGGATTATCAATGTAAATGTAATGGTGGATGGCTTACGATTTAGGGTTAGGTTTTGATGGCTATACACTTAGAGTTTCTGATTTTAATTGATTTTAGAGAAATCAATGACAGATTTTTGAGAAGGATGAGATAATGATGTGTTAATATTTTTATGATTTTTGAGAAAATCACATTATTGTAATGGAGAGATAAGAAGCTTTTCTTTTTTGCAAATATTTTAATCTTTAATTGCAAAAAATAGAAAAATTGTGCAAATCTGCAATCCTATAAAGCAAAATCGTAAACAATCTTTTATAAATTGTTTTATGATTTCTTGCTATTTTTAGCAGATTATTATTGAATTTTCCTCTTGGTCGAGTTTGAGACCTATCTTGGAGGGATAAGGTGTTTTTGAGCTTTTAAAGCAAATCTAGTCTTTTTTTAGAGGCTTGACAGTGTGATCATAAAAGTAATATGCTTTTTTATGCTTTTAGGCAGTTTTTGAGACAGTTTGAGGCCTTTTTCCTGGAGCTTTTTTTTGAGCTAAGATTAGGGTTTCTTGAGAGTTATGTTTTGAAAGACTTAGTCTTTTAGCTCTCCTCTCGTAGTTCAGATCAAAGTTTCTGGCTCATACACATTTTGAGCTTATAAACCTTTTGGTACTTAGTTTCATATTTAGGCAAAGACTCTTCTAGTTTTAATAGAACAACATATTTCTCCTTCTTATTTTTTGTCTCAAATTTTGTAGTGGCAATCTGATGTATTTGTGTTTTCAAATCATAATCCTTTTATGTCTTGTTGTTATAGGTCATGCTTTAGATTACATGTTTCAGGTTACATGTTGTATTTGTTTTCCAGATCTTCATGTAAATCACTGATGAGATATGTACCAATAAGATTGTGATAATTACTGTAATAGAGAAGCTATTATGAGTGGTTAAGTTTGAAGTTTCATAAGTTTGGTGAATCATCTATTAGTCATAGGCTTTATTTTCAAGTTATCCTTTATCCCTTTTCTTAGAGTTTGTTTTAGAATAGAATTCATCATTCAGAGAACCAACTCACTTTGGAGATTCCTCTTTCATTCAGATCACCTACATTTGAAAGAGGTTTCCATGTTTCAGTAGGTTGCTGAATATTGCATTTGACAGGGTGCAAATCTATTGACAACAATTACCATGATATCATAAGGAATAATCTGAGGTACTTGACAAATATCTGAAGACCCTTTTAACTACATCCCAATGATTTCTACATGGATTAGGCATATATCTAGAAATAACTCCCACTACTTGGGAAATGTTTGGTCTAGTGCAAACCATAACATACATCAAACTTCCAACTACACTATGGTAAGGAAATTTGGTCATGTCTTCCACCTCCTATGAGGATGATAGAAAATTTGAAGTAGATAACTTTGTTCTAAATATAAAAGGAACACACAATGGTCTATAATACTACATTTTAAACCCCTATAAAATTGATTTGACATACTTATTTTGGCCAAGCCATAGATTTATAATCACTCTATCTCTTTTGATTTCCTTTCCAATCATGTATTTAGCTACACCAATATCTTTCATTTCAAATTTAGCTACAAATTGAGACTTTAGTTCTAAAATCATTCCTTTATCTTTACCAATAAATAACATATATCATCAACATATAATGCACTAAATGGGAAATGATCACTGTCATATTTATAGTAAACTAAGTGATTTGATTTAGAACCCAAATCCCAAACTCAACACATATATATCAAATTTCTAGTACCACATCCTAGGACTCTATTTGAGGCCATACAAAAATTTCTTCAATTTACAAACCAAGTTACTTTTACCTTTCATGTCATAGTGTTGTGCTTGTGTCATGTAAATATCACCCTTCAAATCACCATGAAGGAAATTCATTTTCACATCCATTTTTTCAACCTCTAGATCATAATAGTAGTAATAGAAAGCAAGAATTGAATTATGTATGGAGCGGATTCATATGAGTGATTATAGGTTATGCTGACCTATTTTGGTGAAGAAAACATTTTGGTTTCTTTCACAAGGTATGCATGATGGATTTTTGAGTTGACAGGTTATTATGGACCACACATTTCATCTAATTAGGCTGACCTAATTGATGATATGAGTGTACAAAATATATACATATATACATATATATAGAAGGACATTTTAGTTTGAGTATTATGAGTAATGAGAGATGATGTAGATGTGGATGAGTAAGAGTGTGAAGTACGAAAGGTGTTAGTGGTGAAAAATGAAGTGTGTAAAGTTAGTTTACTAAGCCTCTAGCTAAAACTATATCATTAAAATATTGTAGATGCATTGTTAGCAATTCAAAATCTGGTAGCGAGCCACTCTTTTCTATATATTTTATAATTCTGGAAGAAGTGATCTTCCTTGGGTAGTGAGCCTTCCCATTTTTTGGATAGTGAGTCCTTTGGGCAGTAAGCCCCTTTGGTAGTGAGCCTCCTGTAATATGTTGTAATCAGTTATGACATATTGTGAGCTAATCTTCACTATGGTTTTTCCCTTTCTAGGGTTTTCCACACAAATCTAGTGTTCTTGTGTTGATTTTTGTCA
The DNA here is from genome assembly GCA_007258455.2 of Sequoia sempervirens. Lineage (NCBI taxonomy): Eukaryota > Viridiplantae > Streptophyta > Pinopsida > Cupressales > Cupressaceae > Sequoia > Sequoia sempervirens. The sequence goes on along the minus strand of VDFB02271358.1, from coordinate 826,498,892 downwards.
TGTATACTTTAATTGTTCCTTTTCATTTTTGCAAGTTTAATGAGATTAGATTTGAATACACTTTTAAGTTAATGAATTTCAGGGAATATTGATTCATCCCCTGTCTCATTATTTTGGGTGTTCAAGGGGAACATCTACAGGACTAAACACATCAAAATGAATACAATCCAATACACCACAAGATTTATGAGATCTTGAGTAAAATTGAATGTGGTTTTGTTTTCCATAAATGCAATTCTCACAAAAATAAAAATCAAGATTATAATTAGACAACCCTAAACAACAAGGTTTTTATTTTTCAAGGTCCTTAGACCCTTTTCTCTAATGTGGCCAAGTCTCTAGTGCCATAACAATCTTCTTTTTAGGTAAATTTGATTCAGAAGAAAAAAAACACTTGGGTACCCAGAAGCCATGACCATCCACTAAAGATGAAACCATCACCTCTTCCAATGAAGTAGCCACAATCTTTCTTCTCACAAAAGTAATATTGCACTCAATAGTGCATGCATGAATCTTATACAATATAACACTTCTATCAATCACCATAGAGCCTCTAACCATATTTAATCTTGCATAAAATAGGCTACATGCACAACCACATCTATTAGTTTTCTCATAGATAAAAAAATTATGCTAATCCAAGGATATGTAACACACCATTGATCATTTTATTCTATCAGATTAGGAAACCTAATTTTAAATTTATCACGACCAACAATATTTAAACAAGAATCATCACCCAAGTACACCTTACCTCCATCCAATTCTTCATATTAAAAAAACTAGTCCCTATTAGAGGTCATATGAAAAGACTCACTTGGGTCAATTAACCATGCATCATTACCTACACAAGTGACAAAAGATGCAATGAATGCATCACTGCCTTCCTTCTCAGATTCAAAACCAAAATAAAATATCTTTTTCTTCTTATTTTCTTCTTTGCACTCCTTAATAAAGTGTCCAAGCTTACCATAGTTCTAGCAAATAGCTTTGGAATTTTTGGGATATTTGGATCTCACCTTGGATTTAGATTTATCATTCTTCTCATTCTTCTTGTATTTTTCCTTAGATCTTCCATGGAAATTTGAGGCCTCCTTGGCACTAATGGATACCTTCATCCTCATCTCTTTAGAGAGAAAAAAACCCACCATATCGTTAGTCTTCAAGATAACATAAGTACTCCCAATAGCCATAACAAGAGAATCCCATGAATCAACTAAAGGAAAAAGAAAGATCCAATGTTTCTCCTCCTCATCTATTTTGACACCAACTAATGCTAATTGAGACACCAACATATTGAATTCTTCCAAGTGGTCTACAATTCATCCACCCTCTTCCACCCTCAAGGAATATAAATTTTTCTTCAAGAAAATCTTATACACTAAAGATTTGGCTTGATACATCTCGCCAAGTTTCTTCCATAGTTTTTGTGTAGAGGTTTCTTCATGGACATTAATTAAAATAAAGTCTTCTAGGAACAATTTAAATAGACCCTTGGATTTATGTGTTAGGGTTAGAAAGGAAAATATCTAACAATTAAATGCAAATTTAATTAATAAATAGAGAAACTAAAATACACAGAATAAATTATAACATAGAGAATTTAATGTCATTCACCCAATTCGGGCTACATCCACCAAACCGCAGCCATCCAATGATTTTATTATTCAATGAAAAAACCTATTACAATCTTGCAAATAATCACATTTTTCATCATACTTTAACCCCCATCTGAAACCCCTTTTTAACAAGCTTAGAAGCTTCCAGATTAGGGTTCTATAAAGACAATTTTTTTTCTTTTTTCATTGATTTTTCCTTTTTTGGTGATGAAGTGAAAAAGTAAAAGGATACATGTCAGGGTGTACAATATAGCATGATCAGTCACCACATTCCAACAATCTCCCATTTGGAGACTGATCAGGCTCCACACCAACACAATCTCCCACTTGGAGACTGATCCTGGACGACACTGCTGCACTTTCAACTCCCACTAGAAATAAGTACCTTGGATCCCGCTACTCTGTTATACTCGAATTAAACCTTGAAGGCTAATTGAAGCTTGACCTTTCCATCCTTCAACACCAACTAAATGAAATGAAATTTCAATTGTATGTGTTTTGTTTTAGAATGCAAGGCATAACTCTTTGTAAGATGTATAACACTATGGCTATCTGTAAACAAGTAATTTCCAGCCTATTCTTTTCCCAACTTATCCATGAAAAGTTGCAGCCATATCATCTCCTTTTTTGCCTCTGTTACAACAACATACTCTGCCTCTATGGTGGATAAAGGAACCACCTTTTGCAATCGAGAAATCTAACTCACTGCTGTCCCACCAACTATAAATACATAACCTGTGGTACTCCACTTGGTATCTATATCTCCTACCAAATTTGAGTCAACATAGCCTTTTAAATTAGTATTAGAGCCCCAAAACATGAAAATTTATTGGATGTTCCTCTCAAGCACCTGAGAATCCATTTTATCGTATTCCAATGTTCAACTCCAGGATGACTCAAATACCTGCTAACAAATCCTACGACATGTGCAATATATGGTCTCGTGCATACCATGGTATACATTAAACTACCTACAGCTGAAGCATATGGTACTTTTGACATTTTTTCTTCTTCCTTTTGTGTCTTTGGACACATATCCTTAGTCAATTTAACATGACTAGGAAAAGGTGTGCTGACAGCTTTTGCATTCTCCATATGACATCTCTGCAACACCTTTTCAACATAATTAGCCTGAGATAAAAAAATTCTATCTCTACAAATTTTCATACCAAGGATTTGTTTTGTTGCCCCTAAATCCTTCATAGTAAAATATTTTGCTAAATGTTGTTTTAACTCATTTATGTGATCCTTTTTAGACCCTGCTACAAGCATGCCATCAACATATAAACATAAAATAATGTAGCTACCATTATCCAACCTCTTAAAATAAACACAATGGTCAGAATTGCACCTGTTTTAGCCTTGCTCAGCCATAAAACTATCAAATTTCAAGTACCATTGGTGAGGTGCTTGCTTCAAGCCATATAAACTTTTCTTCAATCTATAAAACTAGTTTCTCCTTACCTTTGACCTCAAATCCTTGTGGTTGTTCCATATATATTTCCCCTTCCAAATCACCATGGAGAAAGGATGTTTTAACATCAAGCTATTCTAAATGAAAATCTTCAGTAGCCACAATACTTAAAACAATACTCGAATAGAAGTCATTTTAACAACTGGAGAAAAAATCTCATCAAAATCAATACCTTTTTTTTGTGCAAATCCCTTTACAAATAATCTGGCTTTAAATTTCTTCTTACCTCCATCCTCCTCTTTCAACCTATAAAACCATTTTTTTGGTAAAGCCTTTTCACCTGCAGGCAACTTGCATAATCCCCAAGTCTAATTTTTCAGCAAGGAGTCCATTTCTTCTTCCATTCCATGCTCCCACTAAACCTTGGTATCCACCTGCATAGCTTCATCATAATATTCCAGTTCACCAGCATCAATTAACAAAATAGTATACAAAGAGGGAGAGAATCTTTCTAGAGGTCTACTTATCCTTGAAGATTGTCTAACATTCACATGAGTTTGTGGTATTTATTATTTTTGTTGTTGTGAGGAACCACTTAAACAACATTGTTTGGAATATCATCCAACACTGCATAATCATTTTCTTTCTTCTCATGCTGCAACAAAAAATCTTTGTACAACAATTTCTCATTGAATATGACATCCCTACTTCTCACAATTTTTTGATTTTCAAAATCCCAAAGCCTATAACCAAATTCATCAATGCCATATCCAACAAATATACATTTCTTTGATTTTACATCAAGCTTGGTTCTATTTTCATAATCTACATGTGCAAATGCTTCACAACTGAAGGTTTTGAGAAAAGAATAACTCACCTTCTTACCTTTCCATGCTTCCTTTGGAATACCACAACCCAAAGGACTAGAGGTTCCTCTATTAATTAAATAAATAACACTGTTTACAGTCTTTGCCCACATTTTTAAAGGCAGCACAACATGCAATCTCATAGTCTGTGCATGCTCCATTATTGTTCTATTCATGCACTCAACCACTTCATTTTCCCGTGGAGTCCTTGGAACCATTATCTGTCTATGAATACCATTAGAGGAACAATAATCTTCAAACTCTTTGCTGCAATACTCACCACCATTATCAAATCTAAGAAATTTTAGCTTTTTACCCATCTCATTCTCAACCAAGCTTCTCCATTTTTTAAAAGTTTCAAATACATTAAATTTCTATCTAAGGAAATAAATCCATACCTTCCTAGTTGCATCATCAATGAATGTAACATAATGCTAAAAGCCATCAAGAGAAGATACCTGAGCTAGTCCCCATACATCCATATGCACAAGCTCCAATTTCTCATCTTTCTTTTGCTTCCCATCCTTGAGAAAACTTACTCTCTTTTATTTTCCATACACAAAACTTTCACAGAAATCCATATTAACACATTTTAGACCTGGTAAAATAATATTTGAATGAAGTAATTTCATACCTTTTGCACTCATATGCCCAAGTCTATTATGTTGGACAATGCTGATTCAGAGTCCATAGCAACTGTATGATCTTTTACCTGGTGAACTGCAACAACTATTCCTAAACATTGACCTTTTTCTGTAATAATTAAAATAGAAGGAACAATATGACCTGTACAAAGATATAAGGTGCCTACTTTCACACCTTTTTCTACCACTAAGGAGCCCTTTGTGACCTTCCAATTTTTCACTAAATGTAACAACACAACCTTCATCATCTAGTTGCCCTGCTGAAATTAAATTTCTGCTTAACTTTGTAACATGCCTTACCTCATGTAGTAGCCAAGGATTCCCATTTTGCAACTTAATCTTGATTCTTCCATTTCAAACAATCTGACAAGGTTCGTTGTCTCCTAAATAAACTAGTCCAAAATTCCCTTGGACATAATCAAGAAAATAATTTCTATGGGGGGTAGCATGAAATGAAGCCCCTGAATCTAACACCCAAGAATCATCAACATTATCAAGGGAAAGAATCAAAGCATCCTCATCAGATTTATTACTTACCACATTTTCCTCTTTACTTCCTTTTTGTCTCCTTTATTTTTCTGAGACCAACAATCTTTCTTTAAATGACCTAGCTGACCACAGTACCATCAATCCCTCTTGTCTCTAGATTGGGACATTTTGTCCTTTGATTTTCCTCGTGACTTCCCATGATTTCCAGAATTTTTCCCTCTCTCCTTTGTTTTTCCCCTGCTTTTTGCATTCAAAACATTTCCTGATGTGGATGTTCCACTTGAGCTTTTCCTACGAATTTCCTCATTCAAAATAACACCAAAAACATCATCAAATTTTAATGTATTCGAACCAGAAACATAATTTCTAACAGCCATTACCAAGCTATTCCAGCTTTTAGGCAAAGAACACAGAATCAAAAGAGCCCTAAATTCTTCATCAAAGTTTACTTTTACAAAATTTAATTGACTGGTGACCATACTAAACTCATTTAAATGATCAATAATTGACCCACCTTCTACCACTTTCATATTAAATAAACGCTTCATAAGAAATACCTTATTCGAAGTAGAAGGCTTTTCATATAACTTCACTAGGGTTTCCATCAACTCTTGAGTTGTCTTTATTGTAATATTGAACGCCACTAATTGTGCCAAGCATAAATGAATACTGCCAAGAGCCTTTCTCTCCAAAATATCCTAGTCCTCATTAGACATTGTTGTGGGTTTCTTAGTTTTCCCTTCTAATGGCTGCCATAAATCCTTCTAATAGAGGTAGTCCTCCATCTGCATCTTCCATAACTGATAGTTTTTCCCATTAAACTTCTCACTCTTCTTACCCTCATCTGCCATTACTCCCACTCAACCGTGAGACCTTCCTATAGATGATAATCAAAACAAAACCTGCTTTGATACCACTTGTTAGGGTTAGAAAGGAAGATATCTAACAATTAAATACAAATTTAATTAATAAATAGAGAAACTAAAACACACATAGAATAAAGTATAACACAGAGAATTTAACGTGGTTCTCCCAATCCAGGCTACATCCACCAAACCACATCCATCCAATGATTTTATTATCTAGTACAAAAACCTATTAAAATCTTGCGAATAATCACATTTTTTATCATACTGTAACCCCCATTTGAAACCCCTTTTTAACAAGATTAGAAGCTTCCATATTAAGGTTCTGCAAACATAGTTTTTTTTCATTTTTTGTTGATTTTTCCTTTTTTGGTGATGACGCGATACATGCCGGGGTGTATAGTATAGCATGATCAGTTGCCACATACCAAAATTATGGCCCACAACATCATATGGAGTAGCAAAAGTAGGATATGCAAGACTCATAACATTTTCATCAACAACATCCCCTAGATATCATTCTATTAATAGATCTTCTATCTTCAACTTCTATATCTCAGAATTATTTCTACAAAACTTCTCTACCTTTATTCTCCCCGAAGTTCTTGCCATCTAATTCTTTTGCAACAAATATATCACAAAGTATCTTCTACAAAAGATCCCTCTCAAATATGGATTAGTTCAAAAAACCCAGCAACCCATAACTAAAACCAAAGGCGATCAAGCTCTGATACCAATTGCAAGGAAGCTAACATAGTGAAACAAATCCATACACTAATCTTGAGAGGAGGGTTATGCAAAATTTGTTTAGATCTAAACAATTATAGAAACTTAAATATAAATAAACATAAATAATATTCATACCACAACACAATAATTTACGTGGGGAAAACCATTTCATGAGAAAAACCCCACACTCTAAAAGCCACCCTTGATATTATTAAAAAATCAACAAGATTACAATATACTTGTAGAGCAAGATTTATCATAGGAGTATCACCAACCAGAGATTCAGATGCAACTCAACACCTATAAGACTTTTACATTTAGACTCCATCTCATGCAAAAAATATATAGGAGATACAATACATGAAACTATAAAATGATATTATGAAACCATGAGATAAAACCACCTAAAAGTGGTACCCATCCTCATCTCTAATAAAAAATGCCTACAATGTGTCTAAACACACAATACCACATGCAACTCCCCCTTTACAAATCAATGTGTCCAACACATTTTTACATCTCACATTTTCGGAGACCCATCTTTAGAAGGCCATAACTTTTGATACAAGTTCCCTATTGATGAGTCGTTTGAATTGTAAAAAGTATTGTGAAGCGATCTATCAAGCTATAACCTGCTATGCTAGTTATGACCATTTTCAGGCCAAAAAATTCCTCTAAGGCCTTCAAAATGAACTTTGAAAAATGAAAAATGAAATATCATTAAATCTAGACATGATCTAGCAACAAAACTTTATGAGAATGCTTATTTAGTCAATTTGAAGCTTTGGGAAAAATTTTGCATTAATTTGTGCTCGAATGTAAACATACTATAAATAGTAACCTTGTATAATTGTAAGGTTGAGATATATTTTCTTAACACCAAGCTTGATAGGGCTCAAAGTGTATAAGAGATCTATAATACTCTTTTTTGTTGATCTTTTCCAATCTCTAAAATAAGGATAGGTGTCTTACTACTTGATGAAGTTGGTCACCTTGTCTAAGTCTTGGTGAAAACCTTAAGATTAGGGGTTTGTACAAAAAATAAAATTGACATAATATACAATTTATTATCTTAATACATGATTAAATGTATATTAAATATAGGGTAAGTGCACCAAGATGGTTCCCAAAAAAGGGGCTTAAGTGGCCACTTTTTTTTTTTTTCTGAAATCAGGAATTACTGACCTTGGACGTGAAATTGAGGATAGCTTGACAAAAACAAGGACCGCAGTGCTTCGAGTCTACTTTCTAAACTACTAATTTATTTCGAAAATGGTTGAGATTAAGGGGTTCAAAAGAGGGATGCACACAAATTGTTGTTGTATTTGTCAAAAAAACATAACATAGCAACTCTTGTGTGACTTGAGCATAGTGAACTTTTTTGTAGTATTTTTAAAATCACTCCAATCAGAAGTTAGATAACAATATGTAGTAGGGACAGGATTTTTTTTGATAATTTTTTAATGAATATTTGATTTTTTATTAATTTTCTAAGTGGGCACTTCCTAAAAAGCAAAATTTTGGCCTGGTCCCCTAAATTTTTTTGAAAGTAATAGATTTTTTTAAAATTGTAGAATGGAGTCTAGTTTCTAAAAATGTAATTTATTTCAAATTTTGATGAACGA
>VDFB02271358.1:826433891-826480637 GCA_007258455.2 Sequoia sempervirens | reverse complement strand
GGCCTGATGTAACTTGGATTGTGGTAGTTTGAATGGGCTTGTTGAGTGGTTTGGCAATCTTTGTATTGCATCAGCTTGTTGCTTACTATTATGCTTTGATAGATTTTTTCCAAGCATCCATAGCTTGTTCGAAAGTACCTGCTTTAGGCTTTTAGCCATAGCATCAAGGAAATGAACTGTTTGATAAAATACTTTGACAGACATGTGTGAAAAATGTGTTAGCATAGACAAGGCAGTGAACTCTTTGAAAAAATGCCTCAAAGAAATGTGGTTTCATGGTGATGGAACGACATGACGAATGCCATGATAAGAAAATTGCTATGGATTGTCATGGCATTCCATCACCATTGAGACCACATTTCTTTGAGGCTTTTTTTCAAATAGTTTGCTGCCTTTTCTATGCTATTGCTTATTAGTATGTTTTGATAGATTTTTTCCAAGCATCCATGTAGCTTTTTTGGAAGTGCCTATTTTAGACTTTCAACCATAGCAACAAGGAAGCAAACTGTTTGATATTCCATCACCATGAGACCTCATTTCTTTGGTGCATTTTTTTCAAATAGTTCATTCCCTTGTCTATGCTATTGCCTACTATTATGCTTTGATAGATTTTTTCTAAGCATCCATAGCTTGTTCGAAAGCACCTATTTTAGGCTTTTAGCCATAGTAGCAAGGCAATGAATTGTTTGATAAAATGATTTGATAGACATGTATGAAAAATGTGTTAGCATAGACAAGGCAGTGAACTCTTTGAAAAAATGCCTCAAAGAAATGAGGTCTCATTGTGATGGAATGCCATGACAATCAAATATTTTTGATTGTCATGGCATTCCATCAGGTCATGAGATCTCATTTCTTTGAGGCATTTTTTCAAAGAGTTCACTACCTTGTCTATGATATTTCTTACTATTATGCTTTTGATAGATTTTTTCCAAGCATGCATAGCTTGTTCGAAAGCACTTCTTTTAGGCTTTCAGCCATAACAACAAGGCAACACTTGAACTATTTAACAAAATGCTTTGGTAGACATGTATCAAAAATGTGGTAGTATAGACAAGGCAGTGAACTGTTTGAAAAAATGCCTCAAAGAAATGTGGTCTCGTAGAATTCCATGACAAGCAAATGCAATTGGCATTTGCTCCTAGTTATTAGTTATGCAATGTGAAATAATTGCATAGCTTCTTAGGTTGACTTTGTAAAAACTATATTGTAATTGAAATTTTGTCATCTATCAGCATCTAGTTATTAGTTTATGCAATGTGAAGCAATGCTTTGAGTTTGAAAGATGTGCAATGCAATGTAATCAGCGTTATGAATATAAACTACAAAATTATAAATTAAAAGTTCAAAACATACAAAATTGTCCAGAAGTGTTTACAATCAACCATTATTGATCATTGATCAATCTAAAAAGTGTGAACATTTTTCTATGTGGAAGGCAAACAAGAAAATAGTGGTTCAAAAATGAGGAATTTGTCTTCTGCACCAAATGAGAGATATTCACAATATGTGCTAGGAAGGAATAAGTCCATAAGATTGAGTATGCAAGAACCAAGAATTGCAAAATTAGCTTACGTTTGACTTCCAAACACAAATTTTCACAAATTTTGATGTTCCAATGTAAGTCAAAAAGTATATGTGCGTAAGTTGTAAAGTATACACTTGAATACATGTAACTCATATCTATTGAACCATGAATTTATAATGCAAATATGGACACCATCGATAAAAAAGATTTGTATTAATCAAATAGCGTATGCGCATGTACATCAATATATGTCTAAATATAGAGTATAAAATATAGTTACAAAAAGCCATATAGGCTTACAAGAATGCCATATAGGCATACAATGTCAAATATATCGAATACAAAATATGTACAAAATTTCCATGTAGGCATACAACAAAGGGCTCTACATTCAAAATTCATTTCTCTCCATGCTTTGGTTCAAATACAATTTTCTTTCCCTTTCTTGGGCGACCCGATGGTGATAAATTTGTCACCTGTTTTTATTGAGGAGTGCTCCTACTGCTCCTCCTAGGGTTTAGCTCTTGGTCAAGTTTCAACTGTTACAATAAGAAGTAAAGACATTAATATATAGAAATTACATTATAAAAATGAATATATTTAACAAAATTTAATCACTTACAGCCATCCGACGATCACTCTCCTTGATGGAAATATTTGCATGCCGATGCTCAGGCATGCTCAAGCCCTGTATAAAACATCCGAATAGGAATTAAACTACGAATCAATAATGGTTTGATTTTTCACTAGAACTAGTTCATCTATAACAATGAATGTAAATTGAAATTTAGTAATTTGCCTCATACTTCCCCTATCAGAGCCATCGAGGATTGTATTGCAATAGAAACATCGATATCCATTTCCCTTGTTATGTTTGGCGGTGTTTCTCTCACCAACATCTGAAAATAAAACAACAAATTATTCAATCAAAAAATAGTTATCAAAATTGAAGTAATGCTTTAAGTTTGAATGATGTGTAATGCAACGTAACCAACAATATGATTATCAATTTTTTAAAAAGCAATAACCTGGGACAATCACATTGAAAAAAAAAAGACCCTTTAGGACAAATTTTAAGTGAAAAAGCGTCAAAACACAATGTAAAATATGACAACCAATATGAGAAGAAGAGATGATCTAGTCAAAAGGAGCCTTGATAGTAGCCAACTGAGTTAAGTATGACAAATCCAAGTATCACTATTGCAAGGAATGGAGTAAGAGCTAAATAAAGATACATTGACAATAAAAAATGATGGAGCTAACTTGTCAAGGGCCTATTCTTCAAAACCCTTATTAAATGCTTGTCATAGTTTAAGATATGCAATAAATGTTTGACAATGGAATTAACCTTTTGAGGATTACAGTGATTAAATTGAGGTCTCCTTTTACCATGAAAAGACTGAATATTCTTTATTTGGCCTATCATTATGATTTTTAAGTTTCGTCACTTGAGTTAAATATAATAGTCAAGTGTTTATACCAAAGATGATAGAGAAAATAATCATGGAAAGGAGAATATGATGGTGATCAATGACAAGGCAGTGGCACATTTGATAGTCGAAAGAGTAGAGGAATGCATAGTGAACATCATGGTACAACTTATGATATAAATTAAGCCACATGGTTGATGTGCTTTGAATCCTTGCATCTAAAGGAAATTTTCTTAACATAAATACTACTAGGGAATTTCAATGTTGCCATTGTAGTTGGCATTAAAGCTGGTACATACAACATTGAAAATTATCCTTATATAAGAATTCCCTCCATCTTGTTGATTGGCTTGTAACACTCTTGATGGTGGCTGTATGAAATCTAATTATGATTCCTCTTCTACATTAGAGGGTTAATATCCTTGATCTGACTCTTCTGAATTATCAGAATCAAAATCACTAGCTTCCATATTCAAAAATTCCCAACCAACATCTTCAATAAATTTATCTAGATCATTACTAATAGTCTTACAAATTGGTTGCCAGTTCAAGTTCATTCTACTTTCATAATACTTTATATCCATGGAGTTCATCCATTCCTTGATGCCATCAAGTGAAGATTCAAGAATGGCATACATATGGAGTACATCTCGCTTTAATTATTTGAAAACAATAGCCATATCAAATCCCTTTTTCCCAAGTCCTAGTCTCTCAAGGTTAACAATCTCAATCTCACTAATAGTGATTACTAAGAAAGGTAATTCCACCAACTCTACCAAAAAAATTACCATAGGAATAATAAAAGCAGAGGATTTGAAAGGAACTCCGTGAAAACCAAGCTCTCTAAATGGTATATAAAACTCTAGCTCAAAATATTTTAGATGAGGTTGCTCCCATAGCTCTCTTACTCACTTGAAAAATCCTTGAAACTATGTATTGATTTAATTTTTCTTGTTCCTCTCTTGTTGTTCTTCCTTAATTTCATTGGTGCAGGAGCACCTAGGAAGCAATAGAGAGCACACTAGGCAAAATATGGAAGTATAGAATGAGTTTATGACTTAGATGTATGCCTTCAGGAATTTTTGTGGTTGGAATGATGTTTTCTAATAAGGTCATGTTGACCATGGGTGAGAAACAAAAAGGTTCTAGTCCAAAGTTTATGAATGGAGGTTTTTGCAATTATCAAAACAATTTTTGAAAAAACATACTCCTTTTGTGTTTGAGTGGCCAAGAAGGGCTCATTAGAAAATAACTATTGGGAAAGAATATTTAAAGGTTTCCTCAACCTTTGTGCAAGGTTGAAAGTACATTTGTAGAGATTATTTTGTTGGAAATTGAAGGAAAATAGTTTTTTGAGTGAAATTTTCTATTTTTTGGTCTGAAAGAAGGCTCTAATGGATTAAATTTGATTCTATGTTGTGTGTAGGATGTAGAATAAATCTAGTACAAGTTTTTTGTATCCTTTAGATAGTTCTTTCAATCGTTTTCTTGTCTCTTTGTAAATATTTTGGTTTCTTTGTGCTTGCTGGCCTGAAACAGGCAGTGTTGAGTAAATGGGGTGCTAGAGCACTTTTCCACCATACAAACGATACGGCCTTTTGGAAATAGTGCCTAGACAACATGCTTGTACATATGTTAGTTGGTAGGTTTTGTTTGAGTGCAGGAGTTGCTAGCAAAGTGATGCCCTAGGCAAGCCAGTGCAGGTCACAAATCTTCCAGGGGTGTTGAGCCATTGAAGATTTTCTTCTTGGAGGAGGTAGGGTCGTGTGTTACCTTGTTACTACATGAAGGATGAGGCTTCGTCTGTCCATTTGGTGTGTAAACAAATTGGAAGTTTGCTAACTGTCAAGGGAAGGCTTAAAACCCTAGTTTTTGCTTCATTTCATGTTTGAGCTTTGTACAGATAGTGGAAGGCTGAGACCTCAAGAATCTTTGAGTGTTGTCCATGTGAACCAAGAACCTTGGAAAAAGAGTGGGAAGTCCTTTTGAGATTTGTGAGTTCTAACCTATTTTGTAGGTGAAGGAGACCTAATAGGGGCTCAAGGGCTACTAGCCTTTCAAACCCTAGCTAAAGGATTGGTGAGAGCGATGGGAAGTTGAAGTCTTGGAGGTTGTTCAAACACCTTTGGAGGACAATTTGAAACCTTTTAAGACTTATCACTACCCCTGCAAGAGTTGATGGAGTGTTGAGGAAGATTGGTCTTTAGTATAGTGTAAAGGCTAAGGAAGAGTTGTGGCAATGAACCAAGGTGAACTTGGTGGCTGGAGTTTGTGATAGAAGAGGGGTTGGTCAGACAAACGAGGGGAACCTAGTCATGAGTAGGGACCTATAGGTTAGATTGGTGAAGCAAAGCACCAAGGAGGTCTTACAAGGATAGGCCTAGAGCAGGAATCAGTGATTGATTCCTCCAACCCCTCTCCCTATCATATTGGTATCAGAGCAAGCAAAAGATTTGGGATTGATCTTGTATGTCAGAGACAGAGTCTAGTGGTTCTAGCATCATGGTGACAAATGCTGAGTTGGCCAAGAGGGTTGAAGAAATAGAGGAAGACAATAGGGTATTGAGAGAGAAGTTAGAGCAACTTGAGCAAGAACTGAATGTTATGCGGTTTGATGGAAGAATAGCAAAAGAAGAAGAGGTTGTAGAGGAGGATAGAATCCCTAAACCTGACCCTATATTGAAGGAGGATCCCTTCTTGAAAGCATTGAAGGCTTTGAGTGGAAAATCACTTGAAGGAGTACCACTGTTTAGTGGAAAGATGGAGGCTGATTTAGTTATGGATTGGATAGAGGGAATGGAAAACCATTTTGAGTGTGATGGAGTCATTGAAGCATAGAAGGTAAAGGTGGATAAATCAAGACTAAGAGGTTCTACCTTAACTTGGTGGAAATTCATTCAGACAAAGAGGGAGAAGGAAGGCAAGCAACCTATCTCTACTTGGAAGGGAATGGTTGCCAAGGTGAAAGAAGCATACCTACCTGAAGACTATGAAATTCAGTTGCATAAGAGGAGATAGAGTTTGAAGCAAAGAGATCAGGATGTGAGTTCTTATACTGAGGAGTTTCAAAGACTTTGCATGAGGTCCAATGTCACAGAGGATGAAAGTATCAAGGTGGAAAGGTATCTCAATGGTTTGAAGTGGAACATTCAAGAGGAGATGGTTCTCTTAAGCCCCAAAACAGTGCACCAATGTTATCAATTGGAATTAAAGATTGAAGAGAGGAGTAAGAGGAAGCAAGATCAAACTTCTAAGGGCAGAGGCAAAGGTAGAGATCAAAGAGATCAAAGAGGACAGCGTGGTGGCTACCAAGGTAGAGGAAATGACCAAAGAAACCAAGGAGAGTCAAAACTAATAGAGCATGGAGGTGAAACATCTACAAGAGGTGGATATAACAGGGGTAGAGGACCTTAAGTAGGTTCAAATAAAGGAAGAGGAGCGGGTAGGTAGGAGCCTTTCCTTGTATGTACCTACTCTAGGCCTTTCCTTGTAAGACCTCCTTGGTGCTTTGCTTCACCAATCTAACCTATAGGTCCCTACTCATGACTAGGTGCCCTTGGTTTGTTTGATCAACCCCTCTCCTATCATTCATCAAGATCATACATTGACCTTCTTTCCCCTCCAAAATTTTGGACCACATCCATTACCTCCACATAAAACTGGACATCCTTGGTCTTCATGGTTCCCACGCCGTGATATGGTTATGCAAATGAAAATGAAGAAAAGTAATCATCTCCTTATCCATTGGCTAGAAGAATGCATGCTTAATTTTTTGATACATGATATCAGCTCTCTCTTCTGCTCTCATGGTTGAATATCAAAATCCAGTATGGTGGGCCTCCAGAGTTCTAGTGATCTTTCTTCCTCTTCCACCAAATGTTGTCCTGATCCACATGTCTGCCATCCTAATTGGCTTTGTTTTTGAAAGCTGAAGTTTCTCCTGAGTCACCAGTGTAGCTCTCTCTACCTTTCCAAATTCTTTCATTGCTACATATCATCTTTGGGATTTAGTCATTTGTACCACATGGTTGATGTGCTTTGAATCCTTGCATCTAAGGGGTTTAAAACCTTAGCGGCCTTAGATGAGAAAAAGAAGTAAAGTTTTTCTTTTCTTTTCATGTGAGGACCTAATAGTGAGATAAAAGAGGACTGTATAGAAAAATGAAAAAATAAGAAATAAAAATTCATGGACCATACTATATCACCTACATGCTAGCTAACAAGGACATGAATGTACTAGATTTAGGTATGATAGAGGTATTGCAAGGTATATTTGAGGAATATATAAGAATGAAGAAGAATTCAATGGATCAAATTAGTGTCAAATTTTTTCCTAAAAGATCTCCCACACCCTATTAGGGAGTTTAATCATTTCTAAGCATTTTCCATGTCCTATGGGAAAGTTTGAGGAGGCTCCAATAGTTGAGAGTTTAATGAGTATTTATAACTTCTTTCCATGCAATCATGATTAGTTAGAGAACATATAGGGAAACTTGATGAGCTATGCAACAAATGAAGAGAATATAGGGTATTTTGACCTAGTCTTAAGCATCTCCAAGCATCTAGGATATATTGAAGGAGTCTTGGCTGATAGATAGGGTTGAGGATAGAAGGTTTATTTTTGGTTACATTGACATCATGTAGGACATCCATAGTCTTATTCTTGGTTATGTTGACATCACAAAAAATTATATAGGATGAAGTAGAATGTAGCTCTACCTTTGTCAGTTCCATGTTAAATTTTTATTATATATAGCTTGCTAGTGTAGGAATTCTAAGACAAACAATCATGGTAGGACCATTCTTAAAAGATTTGAAATAATAACCTAGTGAACCCATATACTCTTATGACTATATATACACAAATATAGATTAAACTTAGAATTCATTAACTTTAAGTTCTTTTTATTCTATATTACCTCAGTGAAAGTTTGAGAAAATCTACTCGCACTCAGAGGTGTTTCCTTGAAACCTCCAACAACACCATGTTCAACATCCAAAATCACATATTAAAATACCATTCGTAAAACAATGCTATTAACACATGTAATAAATTTATAATTGCTTACTAACTTTACATACCCCATTGATAGGTGTACTGCAAAAATAAGTAGATTGACTGGTGTACCTAGGGTCAACACTGTGAACCTGCAATTTTATTAAAATAATAAAACTAAATTAGTTAATTTTGCATTTCACAATCAAAATTTAATAAACTAAATTCAATGAACATGTTGAATTTTACCTGACTGTCAATACCATATGCATCATGTAGAATGTCAGCCACCCTCTCCATCCCTGTAGATGCATACAGATCAAGCTGCATAGAAGCATATGGATCCTACGTAGCACCCTCTTGAGGGCCGGTAGGGTCATGTAAACAAGTGGCTCCGCAAGATCGACACACATGGCCTCGAAGGCCACCACCTGAAGACTCCCTTGGATTGCACTGTACAATGGGGCTAGTGTGGTGGATGACACTCCGAGTCAAGGATGTGATCGCTTGCAAAGTCTCTACATCAACACTCTCCTTTGCAACTGCAGGCATCACAATCTACTCACGAGGCGGCCTAGTGAGAGGTCGTCTCCCCTATCGTGTAGGATCCGACTGTGCACCGGGCCTATCCTGTGTTGACCTCCCACCTCTCCCCCGAAACTCCCTCATATCAAAATAATTCGGGATTTGGTTCAATACAAACTCACAATATAATTTCCTAAGAAAATATTGGGGGACTTCACAGTTATTGCACGGTGGGTAATCAAAGACCATATACCATCTATCATAAAAATGGTTCCTAATCTCTTGGTGGTGGCACTAATGAATAGGAAACCTCTTTGCATTGAGGGTGAGATTTTGATTTGTTATAGGGTCAGTGAATAGAGAGCACAAATTGCCTTTAGTAATCTTTAAATCTTTTACTTGTTTATATGATAATTTGTCTGCATAATATGCCCTCGATGTTTGCCTCCTATTTTTCCATCCAGATATTTGTTAGATAATTGCATCTACATTTTTTAACAAATACTTCAATGAATCTGCTAGATGTATTCTTTCTGTGGTTGAAGAATTTTGATCACTCAACCTACTAATAAGATCCTCAACTTCTTTTCTATTGTTTTCAATTTCACTCCTCAAATTTTCTTGAGTGCCAAGAGGGTATTGAGAGAATGGTGGGGGAGGTTGATTTTGTTATTGAGGCTGATTTTGTTGAGGCTGATTTGGTTGAGGATTTTCCTCCTCTTGTTGAGGATTTCCTACAAGTTAAAAAAAAAAAAACATTCATTTCTAAACTAAAACAAACAAAATCAATTTAAAACTAACAAATTCAAAACAAATACCAAACAATACTTACCTCTTGCATCTCTTTGTCATTGTGGTGCCATATTTGTGAAGAAATCCAATTGCTGTTAATGAATTTTGAAGAAATCACCTCTCCAAGAACACGAACGCGTATAACAGGATTTTTGGCCGCAGGCGGAGCTAAAACACAGAAAAAATGAAATTTGAAATGATATTTGGATTCACTTTTTTTTTCTTTTAAAAAGCCATAACGCGAACGTGTTATGCTTGTTTTTTTCTTGTTTGGCCACAAAAGTGCGACCATCTTGGTGCACTTACCCTACACAGAATTACATGTATTACAACATAGCATATATGTATATTGTATATAATAAGATATGTTTTCTTAATATCTAAAATATATTATTATATATTTTATAACCTAACTAGCCCACTCTTTATAAATATTTCAGTATGTTCATATCTATATTATACATATAATATTACATATATATTATTTATATAATACTAATTTTATTTTCATTACTGTTGTATAATGTATGGCCTATGAAGAATGTAGTACTTCAATTATTATAATAAAAGGGTCACTAGTTTGATATCATGTTGGCATAGTGGATGAAGGTTATCTCTCACTTCTTGCTCATCTTTTGATGGTTTCAAATTTATTTGTTAGAATTAGCTAATTCATGAATGCATCTTTCTTTCTTAATGATACCTCATTACTTATGCTTCTCTCTTTATCTAGGCCCATCTTAAAGTGGTTCATTTATAAGGTGATGCTCCTTCATGGTGCCACTTGTGATGGTCCTCAATACTTAGGATTGATATTCCTTTATAGTGTTAGGTGTACCACAAAGATGCATTTCATCCACAACATCATTTTTGATATGTTCTTATGTGCACTTGAACAACATTTGGATAATCATTTAGTTAAATGTTCTTATGTGCATAATATGTTCATATGTTCAAATGTTCTTAAGTGCACATAATAACATATTATGCACATACAACATTTGGTTAAATGTTCTTATGTGCACTTGAACAACATTTGGATAATCATTTGGTTAAATGTTGCGACATAAGATTTTAGATTATCATGTAATTTAAATGTGTATTTTCCACATTGTTTAATTTAGGAGATCACTATAGGACATGATAGCTTACATGTTTTAATTATACATAATTGATGTAAGAGAGGGGGGGTTTAGACACAAACCCTCTCATACATACATTAAAAAAAAACAAAAACTAATGTGCAAAAATCCACAACAAGATTATAGCTTTTATATTCAATTTCTTGATGAGGGCCACATCGCCCCAAACCCACAAAAATCACAACAGATACCAACACATAAGATGCAAGATAGAAAAATGAATCACTTTCAATTATTTTCAGAAAATGAAATTGTAGATTCAAATTTTATATGCTATAGCCTCATGGGCTTGTATCATTACAAAAAAATCAACTATGAAAAGAAAAACTACTATTCAAAGCCACAATCTACACTATCAGGGCCATTTTCTACAACCCCCACTTAGCCCTTTTTATTTTCCTCAATAACTGCCCTAGAATGTTCTAGAAAGTTTAAATTTCCCCTTTTGTTTGGTGCCAAAAGTCCTGTTATTTGATTTCTAGCCTAGGAAATTTTCTTTTATGAAATTCAATTTTTAGATGAACAACTTCACGGGGCCATAACTTTTGATCTGAGTGTCCCTATTATTGCATATCGTTGGAAATCTCTTGATGAGTTCTACAATTTCATAAACACCATAGGTCGGTTTGGCCACTTTTTGAGCTATTTTGGGGAATCTAAAGTTTTATATTTGAATTTGAAGCCACATTGGAGAAATTTCCCAGGATGAAAACTTTAATTTCTACCAAACCGTGCAGGGTATTGAGGTGATTCTTTCACAGCTAGAAATTTTTTTCAGCTTTTCTCCTTGGGGTAAATTTTCATGTCCATACGAGCACATTTTGGCAGACTTACTAAAAATAGTAAGTTCCCATTTTTTGCTATTTTTGACACCTGACAGTCTTATACCCCTTCAGTGCCATCATGTGACTCAAAAAAACTAAGGAAAATAAAGAAAACATTTTTTTTGGGTGATGCAAGATTGTCTTGTACCGCTGGATGCTCCTACATCATTTCTTCAACATAGTTTTTCAATTTTTTTGAAATGCATGCAAAACCCTTTGAAAATATGATTACAACAAATAAATCAGTCTCATGGACTGATGTACAATAATATTAATGAGTCCCAAACTGATCTATGATAGGAAATTAATAAAATATTGGAATTTTAGAGATGTTGGAGTTGTTTGTGAGTTTCTTGGGAGTTTTCATTGATGTCAAACCCTTATATGAATAGAGTATTGGAATGTTGTTGGTGTTGATAATGCCAACCCCTAGCATTGGAGTTGTTGGAAGTGTTGGTATTAATGTCAACACACTATCTTGGTTTTGTCATTGATGTCCTACTTCAATATAGTTGTAGAGGTTGTTAGTCTGACTTATGGTTGATGAGATTGTTGCAGTTGGAAAGTGTTGCAGATGTTGTATATGTGTTGCAAATATCTTAGTAATGCTGCTAATGGAATTTTTTCACTTGGTTTCCAAGTGCTTTTGAGGAAATTTAAATAAAAGAAAGTTCAATATGAAAAATTAGTATTTTGTGTTTTTCTCTACATTTCTTCATGGTTGAAGATGTGAACATGTAGTTTAGATGTGATGATCATAGGTATTTAGAGGTGTCATATCCATAGTTTTAGGTTTTGAATAATTCTATAGTGGAAGATGTGTTTGACAGTATGTCTATCTAGTGAAATAAGGTGTCTGGGAGAAATGAGATTGCTCCATATTTCTTCGTAGTAAAGTTTATGGTGTTGTGGATTTGGGGACATGATTATAATGTTTGCATCTACCTTTCCTTGAAGTTTTAGGTGTTGAGCTTTTCTGCAAGCTTTTCTGATGTGTTGGATGTATGTGCTAGTACATTTGGTTGCGCATAATGAAGGTGTTCTTGAGTCTCAAGTGGTTGCATAGTAGCTGTACAAAATATTATGATGATTTTGGAATCTTATGAGATGCATGAATATCATGGAGTGTTTATGTGTGGTCTGCAAGATGTTTCCCAACATTAAGAGGTGTGTTTGGAGTCACTTGTTGGTGTTAGTGTAGGTTTGGCCAACCTGGAATGATAGTGCTAATTGTTGAGGATAATTTTTGATTGAGGAAGTGTTGAGAAGCATGTTTGTGTATATTTGGGTCCCAATTAAGTAGTGGTGTGATTTGGATTCACTTCATTATATTGTGGAGGTGTTTGGTTCTAACCTATTTGATGTTGCATGGTAGAGGTGTATACATTTCCTTATGGCTAACCTAATTGAGATTGTTTTAGGTTGTGGAGGGTACAAATGAAAAAGTAATTGTTTTATGAAGTGTTTGTGAAGTGTGTGTGATGCAAAAGATGTGAAAGTGATCAAATGTGTAGTTCTGAGTGTGAGCCTTAATGCTTATGGATTCCTAATGTAGTGAGCAAAAGGTGTCTACATTTCAGTTTGTTTGATAAGTTGTTTGTGCTCAATGTAATTGTACCATCAAAATATGAGAGATGCATTGTTAGTAGTTAAAATTGGCAGTGATCCACCCCTTCTTCTTTCTTCTTTCTTTTGGATAGTGAATCCTTTGGCAGTGAACCACTGATAGTGAGCCTTTCTTTATCTTTCTATGTAGTGAGCCTTATTATATTTGGTTTTAAAATTCATACATTAGTGGGCTAATCCTCATTGTGGTTTTTTCATTCTTGGTTTTCCCACATAAATCCTGTGTTCTAATGTTTTTATATTACTTCTCTACATGTTTACATTTTGTTAATGCATGTTAAGGGTTTAATGGTCAATAAGGGTTTAAGAACTAATGTAGATCTAATTGTTAAGGAGGGTTTTTGGTTTTTAAAAGTATACAAATAATTCATCCCCCCTCTCAGTTGTCTTGTGCATCTAACACAAACTACATTAAAAACAACTCTTTCTCTTCACATACAAACTCAACTCACAACCTATAGTGACAATCTTCAACCTATAGTTGTTCTTGTCTTGCACAATGATCTCAAAACTTCAAATTGATGTCTTCGAACCCTCATACTTGCAAAAAAATGGATTCCAAAATCCCTTTGAGAAAAATCTACGCCTCTCTCCTTCCACTCCCCCATTTTGGCCTGCAATAATGAATCCCCTCCTTATTGTTGTGCCTTTCTTTTTACCTTTTTCATCCAAAATGTAACTATCCAAAAAAGAAAATCCTCTAACTCTGAAGAACTCCCAAAAATAAAGAAATAAATTATTAAATAGGCATTTACAAGCTTACAAACACTCCTAGGAAAGATTATGCCAATAATATATGCATTATGGCTTTTCCACTCCACATGTGTAGTGAACCGAATAGAAAAAGATTTGACAACTCAACCTAGGTGCCAAACCTTCAACTTGCTATAAAATAGGAGTTTTAAATGAGTTCAACAAGTTGGTAACTCCAAAATATCATGCCCAAGAAGGTATATTTGATAATTTTTCCTTGAAAATGCCACAAAAATGAGTCCAAATCACCATAGAACTGCAACATAACAACTTGGCCAAATATTTATCAAATATTTTAGGCCACTTATTTAAAAAAATGTTCACCTACAATATTGATAGACCAAACTAAAGCAAAAAATAAAATTATTATTTTTTTAATTGATGCAAGATTGTCAGTCAATCATGGATGCTCCTGCATCAGACACCCAAGGTAGAAAAATTTTGTGAGCTTGGTCTTACAAAATGGAGTTGAATGGTAGGGCCATCCTTTTAGGTTGTAAAAAACCTTCAAAAAAATCTATTATAGAATTTGGTACTGCCAATGAGTTCTTTCTCATCTTCTAGCACCTAGCTAGAACAATCTTCCTTCTCTAGCAACTCTACTCTTCACTTAACCTCTTGAATGTGGAATCAATTCCACCATAAACTGACCACCTCCTCCAAGTGTATATCACACTCTCCTATGATCTTGTGGGATTCAACCCACCAAAGTCTGGACACCTCCACCAAATTGTAGTTGCACTAAACTTTGTAATACCACACAAACACTTCTCTGCATACCATACATCACTAGAAAAATCTTTCTGAACTAATCCATCCATAACTTGAAAATCATAATCATTCTCAAATTTAATAAAATATAATTTAATATTCTCTTTTTCTACAACCTCATCACACTCACATCCTTCTTTAGAATATTATATAGAAAAATTGAAATTTACCTTTGGTTCCATTCACTACTACAACTTCAACCTTTTCTTCAACATGATATGACATTGGTTTTTTGGCTTTATAAAGAAATAATGATGCTAAAAATTGGTCTTCCACATTCAAAATAGTGTTAGAATAATAATCCTAAGATTCATCATCCATATTCTTTAACAAATAATCAGGCTCTCTAACCAAGGGATCTTCATCTTCAATACTTTCAAACAAAGAATCATTGGAAAACTCCTCTTTTAACTTCACCTCTTGTTCCTCAATTTCAAGCTTCTCAAATTGATTCATTGCTACAACAACTTTATCCATTTCTACATTCTTATCCTCATCAAAGGGTATGTGCAGGATCATGATGGGCCAAAAAGTAGCGATATGATGGGTATGTGAAGGGTGTGTGGCTGAAAACTATTTTTTTACCCAAAATTGATGAAACGAAGATGGTTTTTAAAGAAGATTCTCATATTTACAACAATATAAATTATTCTTTACTTTGAATTTGATAAATAATTATTCTTCATTTTCTATTTAAATTACGAATAAAGTCATGATTGATAGGCTAATTGAAAAACATCTATAGCTTTCAAATAGTATCACATTTTTTGAATCCAAAACATGTGTCACATTCTATGCCTCACATCCTATAGGATTAAAAGAAAAAAAATGAATTTCATGAAGTTTTGACCAAGTTAAGGTGGTCAGACATATAGGTTTTTATATTTTTTAAAAGTTGTAATAAAAAATTACAATTAATTATTTATTTGAAAAAATTTATAAAAAAATATGAATCACATCTAGACACGAGTCCTCTATTTATATCTAAAATCTAATAAAAAAATATTATCATTTTATTGTGGTTAGGTGGTCAGACATACACCTACTATTTATTTTTTCCCTGAAATTTAAGTACTATTGCATTGAAATTTCAAATTTTCACCAAATAGATTTAAAAAAAATAAAAAACCTAGTAGTTTAGAAACTACATTCAATTTTCTATAGAATCTATTCTTACATATTTTTTAAATAATATAGATAACTTATTCAAATTTTTATGTCAAGTTGCCTAACTATGATTTTTCTGAATTTTTTGCCACTTAAGGGCCCATTTTTTCCATGTTGATCTTGCACATACCCCAAAACATATATTAAAATCTGATTTTGCCTCATTGCCTTCTGCTACAAATTTCATTGTTGCAATTATTTCTTCATTATCACTCATCATATCATTCAAACAAAAATCAGATTTTCTTCTAACCCCATCAAAACTTGATATTCCTCTCTTCCTTACTTTTGCTTGACAAAATTTTCAACATTGTCATATCTTTCCATCGCATTTGTATCATTCACATGCAAACCAAAATAATCAATGAACTCACAAAATGCAAGCTTTACCTTTTCTTTAACTATTACAACTTGGTTTTCCTCTTCTTCAATGCCCTAATTTGATATCAAATCTTTTGTTTCTACTGTAGCCTCTTTAATCTCTTTCTTCATGCCTTCCTCAAAGCATACTTCTATAAGATTTTCTCCTTCTTGTTCACCTGCATGTACACAACTATGACAAAATTTTTACCTTTCTTCTTTAGATTTTTGTCAAAAACTTGACACACACTCTTAATCTTCAACCTATCAAGTATCAAATTCCTCACAATTGATGATCTGTCTACACACTCTAATCCTCTATCTTCATTCTCCACTTGCAAGACATGGTACAAATTGACTCACATCAATGCTTCTACCTAGGTGCACACTCAAGAACTCTTGATTTGATACCGTTGATGTAAGAGAGGGAGGGGAAGTTTAGACATAAACTCTCTCATACAAACATTCAACAAAAACAAAAACTAATGTGCAAAAATATGCAACAAGATTATAGCTTCTATATTCAACTTCTTCAATGTAGTTTTTCCAAACTTTAGAAATATATTCAAAACCCTCCGAAAATATGATTACAACAAATAAATCAGTCTCATGGACTTATGTGCATAAATAAAAACAAGTCTCAAACTAATCTATGACAGGAAATTAACAAACTACATTAAAAATAATTCTTTCCCTTCACATACAAACACAACCCACAACTTATAGTGGTAATCTTCAACCTACAATTGTTTAGGCCATCTTGCAAAATGATCTCAAAAATTCAAATCACTATCTTCAAACCCTCATATCTAAAAAAAATGGCTTCCAACAACCCTTAGGTAAAAAGCTACATCTTTCTCCTTCAACTCCCCCATTCTAGCCTAGAATAATGAATCCCCTCCTTATTGTCATGCCTTCCTTTTTTCCTTTTCATCCAAAACATAACACCAAAATAATGTAACACCTCCAACATGAAAAAATCCCCAAAATCAAAAAATAAAATATTAAATATGCACTTACAAGCTCCAAAACACTCCCAAGAAATTATATTAGGCCAAGAATAGATGAATTATGACTTTTCCACTCCACCCGAATAGTGAATTGAATAGAAAAATATTTTCCAACTCAACTTGGGTGCCCAACCTTCAACTTTCTATAAAATAGGAGTTTTAAGTGATTTGACCAATTTGGTAACTCCAAAATCTCACACCCAAGAAGGAATATTTGACAAATTTTCCTTGAAAATGCCATAAAAATGAGTCCAAATCACCATAAATCTACAACATAGCAACTTGGCCAAATGTTTATCAAATATTTTAGGCCTTATTACAAAAATTTATTCACCTACAATATTTAAAGACCAAACTAAAGTAAAAATTAAAATTAAATATTTTTTGATTGATGCAAGATTGTTAGTCAACCATGGATGCTTCTGTATCAATGACCAATTCAATTATACAATTATATAGATTGTTGACTCTTTTAATATTAGATTTTATATATTCATACATATATATTCTAAAATTTCCATTTTCTACTTTGCCTCTGTCTAGTTTTTCAATAGTTACCAAATAAAATAAATTCAGAAGAAAATAAAGAACTTCCTATAGTCAGACGGGAAAGGAAAGAGGAAAAAACACTCAGTTGGGTGGGATTGGTGTTGCATGGGGAAAGACCAAGGAGGTTTGGGGATTAAGGATTTGGAAAAACAAGGAATAGTCATATATGAAAATTATTTGAAAAATAATCCTATTAAACTATTTATGATTTAAAAATGTTCATCTATCAAATAAGAATCTATTATTTCTTTCATAGATATCTAGAACAACTTTAACTTATCATCTTTGTCAACTATCTAATGTGATATTCTTTTTCCTAAAGGTATGTGCAGGATCATCATGAAAAAAACATGCCCTTAACTGGTGATGAAATTTAGAAAAAATAGAGTTAGGAAACTTGATGTAAAATTTTGAATAAGGTATCTATATTATTTCAAAATTATGTAAGAATAGAATTTCTAGAAAATTGAATGTAGTTTCTAAACTACTAGGTTTATTTAAAAAAATCTATTTGGTGAAAATTTGAAATTTCAATGCAGTAGTACTTAAATTTTAGGAAAAAAATAAGAGTAGGTGTTTGTCTGACCACCCTAACCACAATAAAATGATAATTTTTTTTATAAGATTTTAGATATAAGTAGAGGACTCATGTCCCAATGTGATGCATATTTTTTTGTAATTTTTTTCTATGTAAATAATTAATTATGAATTTTTTTATTATAACTTTCAAAAAATATAAAAACTCGTATGTCTAACCACTTTAACTTGGTCAAAACTTCATGAAATTCATTTTTTTTTCAATCCTATAGTATGAAAAACATATAATGTGACACATGTTTCATATTCAAAACATGTGATACTGTTTGAAAGTTATAGATATTTTTCAATCAGCCTATCAATCAGGGCTTTAGTAGTAATTCAAAGAGAAAATGAATAATAATTATTTATTAAATTCAAAGTAAAGCATAATTTATATTGGTGGAAAGTTAAGAATCTCCTTTAAAAGCCCTTTTTGTTTCATCAATTTTGGGTAAAAAAAAATCACCAGCCACATACACTACACATACCCATCATATCGCCACTTTTTGGCCCGTCATGATCCTACACATACCCCTAATATATATTTTCTCATGAAATTTATCCTAATTCCTTATTTTATTCTTAGAAGAAAACATTATGTTATAATTTGAAATATTGAATTCTCAAAAAATTACCATAATTTTTCCTCCCATGTATTTTCAACTTCATGGTTGATTTAGTGGCTACCAATGGAACAAAAATTAATAATCAAACACATAATATTATTTTTATTCACTATATGTTATCTCATTAAAAAGAAAAGTAGGAGATGATTCTTATTTTTTTAGATTTATTGATTGCATCTTGTTGAGCATGTTTTGCACACACGCCCTGCCGTAGGCAGGGACCCCCTCTTTTTTCTCTCGATAGGCTGCTTTGCTCCTGTCTTGTTTTGCGTGACCCATTTTCCAAGTCCAAATTGGTCATGTGCCTTCAAACAATCAAATCCCCTTGATCAAATTCACCTACTTGGGGTATTCAAATCCGTGGAGAAATAAAGTCCCTCGTCCCTTTTCTGCCTTTTGTCTTTTTCCTACTGACTTGGTCCCTAATCGCTCGATTCACTTTTTTCTACATTTTTGACTTTGGGGACAAATTTCTAGTGGATTTGGGATGTTTTGTGGTGCCTAAGTGAACTTCCAAGGTTTCGTCAATGTTTCGTTAAGTTTCAGCACTTTCCTTCCAGAACTCCATCTTTCTTTGGCTGTTTTGAAACATCTGTGGACCCCCGACAGTCTGCTTTCTACATTTTTGACGTTGGTGAGAAATTTTTGATGGATTTGGGATGTTTTTGTGGTGCCTAAGTGAACCGCCAAGGTTTTGTCAACGTTTCATTAAGTTTCGGTGGTTTCAGAACTTTCCTTCTAAAACTCCATCCCTCTTTAGCTATTTTGAAACATCCGTGGACCCCCGACGGTCCGCTTTCTACATTTTTGACTTTGGGGACAAATTTTTTATGGATTTGGGATGGTTTTGTGGTGCCTAAGTGAACTGCCAAGGTTTCGTCAATGTTTCATTAAGTTTTGGTGGTTTCAGAACTTTGCTTTTGGAACTTCGTCCCTCTTTGGTTGTTTTGAAACATCCGTGGACTCTCGATGGTCCGTTTTCTACAATTTTGACTTTGGTGACAAATTTATAATGGATTTGGGATGTTTTTGTGGTGCCTAAGTGAACTTCCAAGGTTTCATCAATGTTTCATTAAGTTTCAGTGGTTTTAAAACTATCCTTCCGGAACTTCGTCCCTCTTTGGCTGTTTTGAAACATTTGTGGACCCTCGACGGTCCACTTTCTAGATTTTGAACTTTGGTGACAAATTTTTGATGGATTTGGGATGATTTTGTGGTGCCCATGTGAATTGCCAAGGTTTCATCAATGTTTTGTTAAGTTTCGTTGGTTTCAAAACTTTCCTTCAAGAACTCCATCTCTCTTTGGCTATTTTAAAACATCTATGGATTCCCGATAGTATAATTTCTACATTTTTGACTTTCAGGACAAATTTATGATGGATTTGGGATATTTTTCTGGTGCCTAAGTGAACTTCCAAGGTTTCATCAACATTTCATTAAGTTACGGTGGTTTCAGAACTTTCCTTCCAGAACTCCATCTCTCTTTGGTTGTTTTGAACATCCGTGGAGCCTCGGTGACCTGGCCTCTGGAACTTGGCCCCTTCTTGGCCATTTCTAGGACTCCGTCCCTCCATGGCTATTTTCGAGACTCCGTCCCTCCATGGTCATTTTCGGGACTCCATCCCTCTGTGGCCATTTTTGGGATCCCGTCCCTCCATTGCCATTCAGGACTTTCCTTTCAGGCCACCGTGTGCTCGTTGCCTTTTCAAAAGGGCGGTGACCCTTCGGCTTTCCCCTTCCAAGTTTCCATTTTTTTCAAATGAATTCAATATTAAGGAAGTTTTTTTGGGCACTCTTCTTTCCCCTTTTCCCATGCGCTATAATTGAAAAATCTTGGTTTTGCTAAGTTTTGTGAGGTTCGGGAACATCCCTTCTGGTTTGCTGTCCCCTGTTCATTGCCCACCCCCTTGGGCCTGCATTAATGTTTATGGTCCAAATGAGCTCCAAATATGAATATTATGATATTTTGATGATGCATGGATGGATCTAACAAGGATTTTGCAAGATTTGACTAAGGTTTTCCTTGATTTGTATATGAAAGCACTTACGACACTTCATGTATGTAGGATTCAAGAATCCTACCGCGGGTCTGTCAAGGAGACCCATTGAGAAAGATGAACAAGGAATGTGTATAGCTCCTATCACCATTCATTTCATGTTTGCCTCTCCCCCTAGCACCCACTAATAGGTTCAGCGTTAGAAGAAGGCCTGTGCCAAGGAAGTCAATGACAAAAATGCAAGGGGGTGGCCTTGAAGAAGGCATGAGGGAGCTGTCCACCCGAATCAAGGGAAACTAATCCATTGATGCCAATCGTTGATGAGATCGTTTGATCTAAGGAAGAACACTGCAAACACATCAAGTAAGAATGAAACTTTTAGGCAGTTTCAACTACAATAAGAGGGCAATCAGCTAAATGACAAAATTGCTACAACACTTGAGCACTAGATGACAAAATAGGGAAAAGACAAAGATGTATTTTAAAATTGTTGGATAATGGGGGGTAGGTGAAACCCTAATGTAAATCAAATCTGGGCCACTGATTGTGAATTAATCCTAGCCATTCATTTGGGCTTTGGAAAACTATAAATAGGGGCTTGCCCCTTATTTGTAAAGGTTGGAGAGCTATTGTAAAAAATATTTGCAGCAATAGAAGATAGCATTGGATGATTTTATGGATGTTCTCTCTGATTTTTCTCATCTTGCATGCATGGTTCTACCTTCTATGTTAGTTTTAGTATTAGTTTCTTGAATGACTGTCATGATGGTGTTGCTATTATAGTATTTGATGATTTTCCAGCCCATACTTTTATCACTTGTTGATGACATGTTGTTGTGCAAAGTTAGCCTGGGCTTCTTTATGTCATTGCTGCAACCTAGTTCAATTGCATGCTCATGATGTGTATGTGTAATTTGAAAATCAACAGACCTTAAAAGATTGCACTAGTTTTGTGTAGCTATAGGTTTCTCTTGGTCAAGCAAAACTCAGTTTAGGAAGCCTGTCTACTTTAACAACCACCATTGTTACTATTCATTTGTAGCTTGGGATTAGAATAACTTTCTTAACCCTTCTCCTTTTGTTGTTTCTTTTAATCCTTGGTTAGAGTAGGATCCAAAGCATCACCATGAAGCTAAATTAGATGAACTTGATGAGTTTTAGCTTGCTTTTTTGAGTGGGCAGCCACTGTTCATTCACTTCCAACACTTTAAAACTGCATTTGCAGGCCCAACTTCCCACACTTTGTAACTCATCCGTAAGACCGCTTTGTGATTCTAACAAATCACATCAAACAACTGAGATATTCCAAGCACTGTCAAGAGCTGACATTAGAGACCCTGGGATAGTGTTTTGCAATCTGATTGTGGAAGATTGTCTTTCAAGAGAGCTAGTGCACCTACGCACTGCCTATGTTGATAAGTGCATAAAAAACACATGAACAAAACTGGCGCTGGTAGGAGGCCATGAGATGTTGAGGCTACAAAGCTAAAATTTGGAACTTTGAAAAGAGTAATTTGAAAGAAGAAATATGAGATAAGGAGATTTCTTTTAATGCTAAAAAAATGGAAAATTCTGAAGGAAAAAAAAAGTTGAGTTGAAATAGAGTAGAATGTATGGATTGACATCACTTAACTACATGCAGATTTAAATAGAAGACTGAAGAAGCCATTGCAGAAATTTGTGTTGGTAGATAGATGTAGGATTCATTGCACTCGTAGGCATAATGAATTTGCATGTCTCACTTTTCTGAGGAGGATTGAAAGGGTATTGCAAGGAGAAATTCCCTTTTGGGAAATATACCAATCTTTAGGTCTTGCAGACCCAGAGGAAGAATTGACAACCATGGTGGCCAAAGTGTTCAACGATCTGATCCAGGAACATTCGAGCAGCAAGGATGAACCAAGATTGGAGGAAGTACTAATGGAAATTTAGTGTAGATTTCACAATGCACCCCACTCTGAATTCACTTGCTCATCATGCACAAACATTATAACTCAAGCCAAGGGTTGTTCAGACAAGTTGGAGCAGCCAACTCTCAAGGAGGATGAGTCACCCCATGAGGCCAAAGAGCTGTCAACATCTGGAGGAAAAAAAAAGTAAGGATGAACCAATAAATTTGATACAAGTTGATGTTGGAGCAGCAAACATTGAAGTTGAAAACCAAAAGGAAGGAGCAGATTTCACTAGGACAGCTCAAGGTGCCTTGGTGAAAATATGATTGAACCTAATTTAGAAGGCCTTCCCTCCAACAATAAAAGGAATTCCTCCACTCTAGAAGAAGAGAAATTGGTAGGTGACGATGAACCAATGAAGTTTGCAGCTGTGGATGTTAGGACAACCAACTCAAATGCTAAAAATTAGAAAGAGGAAAGGGATGACAACCTTGTAAAAATAGAAAATGATGATGAAGACATAAGGGAAATCAAATTGGAAGACTTCTCCTTTGTCAATGATAGCGATCGAGAATATGAAAATGAAAGTTTGGAGGAGTGGGAGCAACCACTCGCCACAACTATCTACCATCAAGCTTCTTTTTCAAGTGATGATGAGGACCCAATAGTGGAAAGATATGACCAACTCGTCTCCATATTAGCAAAGGATTGGTTAGAACTAAGATGTCAAGTGGACTTGGAGGTGTTGTTGCTACCAAATTGGTGTAGACTTCATGATTCATCACACTCGGAGTTCACATGTGGACTGTGTAAAGAGGCTATCAAACAAGTTAGAGGACAAGTGGAGTAGCCAAACACCTGACCTCCTCTACTTGTTGCTCGGATCGAAGTAGAAGACCAAGAGCTAGAGCAAAGTGACAACTCAGTTGAAGGTGGTCCTCAAAAGGATGTTGGGACAACAATATAGTCTCATACTTCTAAGTGATGAATTAGATCAAACAAGAATGTTGTCCACCAATCATCAAGAATTTCCTCTCGAAGAGCATTTGCACACCATGAATGATAGGCTTTATGCCGAGACCTTGGAGGGAAATTGTGCAGTAGAATTTGGTCTCCTTGATGAGGTGCCATCAATTGATGACTTATTTCCATTGGGAGCTGCATTGTAGAGGTATGCTCATGCCAAGGGAGAGCACATCCCAAAAGATGGTAGTGATGAATACATACTCCTTGAGCCCCTGAACAGTGATGCACTAGAGTTTCCAGATTGGGAGAGGAGCTCCTTCTCCATTTACAATGATAGTGAGCAAGAGGAAATGAGTGAACGTCATGATGAGATGCATGAACAACAAAGGGAAGAAGACAAAGGTGGGGGTGTTTTGATGGCTTACAACAAGTATGAAAGAATTGACCAACTACAAGATGCAACTAGAAGTCCTTCCGCCATGACCATTGTTGATCCTCCTTCATATTTAGATGGTTGCAATAGGACAAATTCGTGCATGTCATTGTCCCACAATGTTGAATACCACATAAATAAGGAAAAAACTTGGGAAAGGAGGTGGGACAACATACTGTCATTTGAGGACAGCAACTAAGTGGATCCCAAGTTTGTAGATGGTTAATGTGGAGAAGTATTTCTTTTTGAAGAACTGCCAACCAGGGCTGTAGGTCCCATTGGTAGATTGGAAGAACTGTTTGCTGCCCCATCCTCCTAGCCTTATGCAACCTTAATGTACAAAGTGCTACACCCTCCACTGTGCCTGCTTGAGGCTACCGATGCAACGATCAACGATGTTGTTCTTACTCTCGACTGTCCAACATTGCCACCTCCATGTGATGACATCTAGGTTCTATCCTTCCTTGCCCCAATTATTTCTCATAACTGCACTTATTATTTTGATTATGGGAATGAGGGAAAACATACATGTTTATGGATTAACCGTGGGTTCAACGAGCCTCCTCAATTGATGATTTTTCATGATGACATGATTGAACTTGAGTGCTGCAATGTTGAACTTCCTTTTTCTAAATATAAAGATAATTTTGCATGGTTAAGAATGAAAACAATCTCTTGTTTGCTTGTGCATGCATTACGAAATCCAATGAATGTTAATGTTAGCCACCTTGCTAGAACATAGTGCTTTGTAAATATCTTTGTACATAACCCATTTTGAATAGTATAGGTTTCCTGTAAATACATCGCTTTCCCGCTTTCCTTAGATTAGTTGGTTTTATGTAGGTTACTTGCTTTGTAGGTTTTTTTCTTTATTTTTGCTACTGTTTTGCTCGGGGTCCCTCTGCTTTTAGCTAGGCACATCTGTGCGCACAACAACCATACTTATCACCTGGGGTTGTTCTACATATTTCTTTTTCAAACTCTAATCAAGTCTTCAAAGTGGATGGTGAAGGTCTTCTATTAGTGTTAAGTGAGTTGTTCGTTTTGTTTGACTCTGGCATATTCTGAAATCTTATAGCTCTTACACATCTTAAGAATCTGACAGTCACTATAGGGCCTTTTGTGAAGTCTAGTTAAGTGAAAAATCTAAAATTTTGTTCCAACGCCACTATGATTCTTAGCCCTGAGTGTGAGCTTCAATGCTTGTGGGTTGAAATAAAAGAGTTGAAAAGAGAAAAGAAAGAAAGAAAGAAAACATTGAAAATTAAAAGAAAGAGAAAATTCAACTTTTTAGGGGTATCCGAGCAACTCTACCGTGGCTATGGATGCCTGACCGACAGTAGAGCAATGTTCAGGAGAATCACAACGACAACCTCATCGAGCTATGGACGCCTGACTAGCAGTGAGGCAATGTCCTAGATGCTTTTGGAGTTAGAATAAACTACGTAGCTTGACTTGATGGAGCTTGGGTTCCTATAGCAACTGAAGGATGGGAATTAATGCAATTGCACACACTTGGATTTTCAACATACTAAAGGTTGGGTTGGCTAGTGGTTTTGATCCTTTAGTTGGGAATCTGGTTTGTTTGCCCTAGTGTGAAGGTCGGAACCAGAGATTCTAGGTTCGTGATTCCAATTTGTCATACAAATGCTCTAGAGCATTTCCCCAGTGAGTTGCCATTTGTTGTGCATGTTTTGCACACACGCCCTGCCATAGGCAGGGACCCCCTCTTTTCACTCCCAATAGGTTGCTTTGCTCCTATCTTGTTTTATGTGCCCCATTTTTCAAGCCCAAATTGGTCATGTGCCTTCAAACGATCAAATCCCCTTGACCAAATTCACCTACTTGGGGTATTCAAATTCAGGGAGAAATAAAGTGCCCCATCCCTTTTCTGCCATTTGTCTTGTTCCTGCCAACTTGGTCCCTAATCACTCAATTCACTTTTTTCTACATTTTTGACTCTAGGGACAACTTTTTGGTGGATTTGGGATGTTTTTGTGGTGCCTAAGTGAAATGCCAAGGTTTCGTCAACATTTTGTTAAGTTTTAGTGGTTTCAGAACTTTCCTTTCAGAAATCTGTCCCTATTTGGCTATTTTGAAACATCTGTGGACCCCCGACAGTCTGCTTTCTACATTTTTGACTTTGGGGACAACTTTCTGGTGGATTTGAGATTTTTTGTGGTGCCTAAGTGAACTACCAAGGTTTCATCAATGTTTCGTTAAGTTTCGGTGGTTTCAGAACTTTCCTTCCAGAACTCCATCCCTCTTTGGCTGTTTTGAAACATTCGTGGACCCCTGACAGTTCACTTTCTACATTTTTGACTTTGGTGAAAATTTTCTGATGGATTTGGGATGTTTTGTGGTGCCTAAGTGAACTACCAAGGTTTCATCAATGTTTCATTAAGTTCAGTGGTTTCAGAATTTCTTTTCGAAACTCCGTCCCTCTTTGGCTGTTTTGAAACATCTTTGGACCCTCGATGGTCCTCTTTCTACATTTTGAATTTGAGCACAAATTTCTGATGGATTTGGGATGTTTTTGTGGTTCCTAAGTGAATTGTTAAGGTTTCGTTAAATTTTAGAATTTCTTTCTGGAACTCTGTCCCTCTTTGGCTGTTTTGAAACATCTGTGGACCCCTGATGGTCCACTTTCTACATTTTGACTTTGGGGACGAATTTTTGATGGATTTGGGATGTTTTTGTGGTTCCTAAGTGAATTGTTAAGGATTCGTCAATGTTTCGTTAAGTTTTGGTGGTTTCAAAACTTTCTTTCAGGATCTTCGTCTCTCTTTGGTTGTTTTGAAACATTTGTGGACCCCTGACAATCCACTTTCTACATTTTTTGACTTTGGTGACAAATCTCTAATGGATTTGGGATGTTTTTGTGGTGCCTAAGTGAATTGCCAAGGTTTTTTCAACATTTTGTTAAGTTTTGGTGGTTTCAAAACTTTCCTTCGAGAACTCCATCCCTCTTTGGCTATTTTGAAACATCCGTGGACCCCCGATGGTTTGCTTTCTATATTTTTGACTTTGGTGACAAATTTCTGATGGATTTGGGGTGTTTTTGTGGTGCCTAAGTGAATTACCAAGGTTTCGTCAACATTTTGTTAAGTTTCGGTGGTTTCAGAACTTTCCTTCAGGAACTCCATCCCTCTTTGGCTATTTTAAAACATTTGTGGACCCCCAATGGTCTGCTTTCTACATTTTTGACTTTGGAGACAAATTTGTGATGGGTTTGGGATGTTTTTGTGGTGCCTAAGTGAATTGCCAAGGTTTTGTCAACGTTTTGTTAAGTTTTGGTGATTTCAGAACTTTCCTTCCAGAATTTCATCCCTCTTTGGCTGTTTTGAACATTCGTGGAGCACCGACAACCCGGCCTTCGAAACTCGGCCCCTCCATGGCCATTTCTAAGACTTCGTCCCTCCGTGGCCGTTTTGAACATCCGTGGAGCCCCAGCGACCCGATCTTTAGAACCCAGCCCCTCTGTGGCCATTTCTAGGATGCTGTCCCTCCGTGGGCATTTTGAACATCTGTGGAGCCCTGGGAACCCGACCTCCAAAACCTAGCCCCTTTGTGGCGATTTTCAGGACTCCGTCCCTCTATGGCCATTTTTGGGACCCTACCCCTCTATCGCCGTCCAGTACTTTCCTTCCAAGCCACCGTATGCTGATTGCCTTTTGAAAAGGGCGGTGAACCTCTGACTTTCCCCTTCCAAGCTTCCAGGTTTTTCAAATCAGTGCAATCTTAAGGAAGTTTTGTTGGGCACTCTTCCTTCCCCTTTTCCCATGTGCTATAATTAAAAAATCTTGGTTTTGCTAAGTTTTGTGAGGTCTGGGAACTTCCCTTCTGGTTGGATGTCCCTTGTTCGCTACCCACCCCCTTGGGCCCGCATTAATGTTTATGGTCCAAATGAGCTCCAAATATGAATATTATGATCTTTTGATGATGCATGGATGGATCTAACAAGGATTTTGCAAGATTTGACTAATGTTTTCCTTGATTTTTGTATGAAATCCTTTATGACACTTCATGTATGCAGGATTCAAGAAGCCTACTGCGGGTCTGTCGAGGAGACCTATTGAGAAAGTTGAATAAGGAATGCACATAGCTCCTGTCACCATTCATTTCATGTTTAGCTCTCCCCCTAGCACCCACCAATAGGGTTAGCATTAGAAGAAGGCATGTGCCAAGGAATTCAATGACAAAAATGCAAGGGGGTGGCCTTGAAGAAGGCATGAGGGAGTTGTCTGCTCAAATCAGGGGCAACCAATCCATTGATTCCAATCGTTGATGGGCTTGTTTGATCCAAGGAAGAATACTGCAAACACATCAAGTAAGAAGGAAAATTTTAGGTAGTTTTAGCTACAGTAAGAGGGCAATCAACTAAATGATGAAATTCCTATAGCACCTGAGCACTAGATGACAAAATAGGGAAAAGACAAAGATGTATTTTAAAATTATTGGTTAATTGGGGGTAGGTGAAACCCTAATTTAAATCAAATCTGTGCCACTCATTGTGAATTAATCCTAGCCATTCATTTGGGCTTTGAAAAACTATAAATAGGGGGATCCCCTCATTTGTCAAGGTTGGAGAGATGTTGTAAAAAGAAATTGCAGCAATAGAAGATAGCATTACATGATTTTATGAATGTTCTCTTTGATTTTGTTCATCTTGCATGCATGGTTCTACCTTCTATGTTAGTTTTAGTATTAGTTTCTTGAATTTGTATCATGATGGTGTTGCTATTATAGTATTTAATGAGCTTCCAGACCATACTTTTAGGACTTGTTGATGACAAGTTGCTGTGCAAAGTTAGCCTGGGCTTCTTTATGTCATTGTTGCAACCTAGTTCAATTGCATGTTCATGATGTGTATGTGTAATTTGAAAATCAGTAGACCTTAGAAGATTGCACTGGTTTTGTGTAGCTGTAGGTTTCTCTTGGTCAAACAAAACTTAGTTTAGGAAGCCCGTCTACTGTAGCAGCCACTATTATTACTATTCATTTGTAGCTTAGGATTAGAATAGCTTTCTTAAACCTTCTCTTTTTGCTGTTTCTTTTAATCCTTGGTTAGAGTAGGATCAAAAACATCACCATGAAGCTAAATCAGATGAATTTGATGAGTTTTAGCTTTCTATTTTGAGTGGGTAGCCACTGTTCATTCACTTCCAACACTTTAAAACTGCATTTGCAGGCCCAACTTCCCACACTTTGTAACTCATCCGTAAGACCGCCTTGTGATTCTAGAAAATCACATCAAACAACTGAGATATTCCAAGCACTGTCAAGACCTAACATTAGAGATGTTGGGATAGTGCTCTGCAATATGATTGTGGAAGATTGTCTTTCAAGAGAGCTAGTGCACCTACGCACTGCCTGTGTTAAGAAGTGCATAAAAAACACATCAACACTTCCCTTAAGATATATATATGAACTAAGTTAATCACACATATGGTTTTGAATATAGTTAATAAATGTGAGATCCACTTTAATTTTATATCCATTTATATATTAGGAGGCTTCTTAGAATTCAACACTAGTCTTATATGTTAAATTTTTTTGTTGCTATTCTAAATTTTTTATTTACATTTTTTTTCTTTTAATATTATAATTAATTAATAATAATAATAATAATACTTGCGAATTTTAAAATTAAAATATCAATACAAAATTTTACATTAATAATAGATAAAAGGGTAAATTATCATATAGATTTAAGTATGATTAATACATGCATCATAGTTAAATTTGTTTGGATAAGTTTATATATAGTTAGAATATTATATGTTCATTGGAATTGAGGAACAATACTATAATAAATTAAGAATTTTTTTATAAAAAATATAAAGGATATGTTACACTATAAAACTCCCTTATAGCAATATACATTATATGTTTTATAAAAAAATTCATATAGAGAATTGAAATTGCGATAGCTATCAAGAGACTCTATAATCTATTTAATTAAATGGACATCTTATTGCACATGCTAGGATGGAAAATTCTAATTATGTTATCTATATAGAGATTTTTATGTAAATAGTTAATAATGGTAGGGATGTTTTTAAGACCTCATGGAAGATACAAGCCATGCTCTAAGCTAAAGATACGAGAGATATACTAATGTACCTATTAAAATATAATCTTGCATAACTTGGATATAAATATCATAAATGAGTCGTGCATGTGAGCTCTTGTATTAAAAATCATCTCGATGCAATATTGTCCTTACATATGCACATAAATGATTCAATTTGAAAATTGACATGAAACAAACAATTGTGAGATGATTAGAATGCATTGATAATCTCTTAAAGGAAGTTACACAGAGATTAATTTCTACACTATTAAGATATTAAATCACTCAATTTTTGTTTGGATGCTCATAAAGGTAATTAATTATAGAATATACACGAATTTTACTAGATTTGAGCAACATAGTGGCCATACTTCTCTAGCTCATTTAGTACTTTATGGATATAAATAGGGTATTGGACTTATGTTGAGATAATAAAGGTTAGATGCAAATTAAACTCAATTTTTTGTCTCAATAGTAGAATGAAAATTAATATAAGGGCCTACATAATGATATCTTCTATGTTTTCGTACACCATCTCTTTTTTCTCAATGTTTTGATTAATGGATATTGTTATTTCATGTCAATAACAACACAAAGAAATGTTTATTTATGCAAGAAACTTAAATCATTACAATGTCCTCAAAACTAGTTTAGTCTTTTGAATGGAAAAGATATTGACCACACTTTTTCCTCCACCTTAAGCTAGTTTGAAGCATAAATTACACACTATTATTAGATTCATATGATAAATGAAAGATATTTGACCTATCATGTTAATGAAGGGTTCAATTCCTATGTAAGCTACTAAGTGGGCATGGGTTAGTTATTCACTTTTCATTGTTATTTCATCAACCATCTAAATGTACACCTCATGGTTGATCATGATAATTGGAGCTACAATTAGTGTACATAAGACCATTTTAACATATTCTACTAGTAGTTTGAAAGAACCCATAAGATAAACATTACCACTTAGTTTGAAATGCTTGGAGAATTTAGAACACATAATAAAGGGAATTTGAGAAAGATTTTGTAACTTGGAAGGTCATTTTCGAAATTTGTAAGTATAATGTCTCAGTATCCCTAAACAAAGGGACACAAAGAATTCCATAATTTAGTTATGAAAGAAATTTGAGATGCAACTATCTGAAGTGGTTTCCTTGGACACTCATCACATTGATGTTTATTTTGTTGACCTAGTGAGAAAACATGTACATTGACTAGGGTTCCTAGTTGTATATATCATAAGAGGCCAAATTATCTATGGATTGTTTGCATTATAAAAGCACCTGGAAATGTTATTTAGGGGATTCTAATTAAATTATTATTATTTTAATCTTATAACTAAATGGATTCAACTTTGAATTCATAATTTTCTATAATACCAATATCTTGTTTGTCATATCTTAGTTCACATTTAATATATATGTATCTATACTATATATGTGTATATACATATTAAAAAATTTCATAAAAATCTTGATGAATATATTATGCTTAGAAATATGTCTTATTGTATGATTAAATTTTCTATCAGTATATAACTTTTGAATAATAAATATTTTGAAATAGGACTACTATAGAAAATAAAAATATCCCTTGATAAATTTAAGAAATTATGACCCAAATTTTCATATATATGACATAATTTACATTTTTCTCAAACAATAAAATTTCTAACTCAAAAATAATTTTATTTTGAGATTAAAAAAATTATCAATACCAATAAATTAAACATTTTTTATTTTTTAAAATTGATCAAAATTTAAAATTAACAATATGAAAAATATTTGAGAGGTGGGACTTCTTGTGGGCGGGGGGGTCTCACCCGCAGGGGACAAATTTTGCCCCAGCTTGCCCTAGGTACCCAAAATATAGGCCGCTGGACCAGATAGTAAGGACACCCCTGTTGTATTAAAAAAACAATATGAAAAATAACTAAATGATGACATAACCACTAAAAAAGATTCCCATACATTCATCTCCACCTCAGAATAAAATCTTTAAACATCATATCAGATACTGAAAAGAGAGTCCACTCAATGAAAACTTGGCGATTTGCGTTTCTGATCGACTTATTCTTAATGTTTTCGTCATCCATTGACTTAAACTTGCACACATAAAATCATTCTATCAAACTTATTCTTGGGAATCTGATTCTAAATGCTTGCTGGACAAGAAAGTTATCAGCTCAGATTACCATTCCAAAAAGAACAACGCCCATGTCGATCTTCATTCATATTATTTGGCTTCATTATTGAAAAGGCGATGCCATCAACTTTGGTAAACAGAAGAATATGTTGTCATGGAACAAAGAATTCCACAACTATTCCATCAACTTTGACAAACAGAAGAATTCCACAACTATGCCATCAACTTTGACAAACAGAAGAATTCCAGAAGTGTGCCATCACCTTTGATAAGCAGAAAGAATTCCACTTTATCTTAAATGTATTCCTCTTATCTTATGCCCATTATAAATGGGCATTCGTTTCACTTCATCCATACTCCATTTTTTGTTGGTACATTCCCTTTCTTGCATGATTTTATAGGTGTCAACTGCTTGAAATTTAATGCAGTAAAACATGCTCTTACGCCAAGAATGATTTGCCTCCACAGATACAGTGAAATAAGCTAGTTATTTGTGGGGGGATCATCTTGGCAAAGAACCTGTTTTGCTTATCACAGAAGATCTCACATGAGGAGAGCTTTGCTTGTTTGAAGGTTACATCTTATCGGAGATAGTCAAAATTATAATTATAAGATAGTTTTTTGATAGTTGGGAGAAAGGTTATTAAAATAGTTAGTTTTTTGATAGTTGGGAGAAAGGTTATTAAAATAGTAGATAATTCTTTTTAAAATAGGAGAAATTTTTTTTATAGGAAGAGGGCTTATTTGTATGAATCTGATTTATTGAAGGATATATCTCATCGAAAATAGTTAAAATTATACGATAATTTTGTATTTTATTCTGAAAAATATGTAAATAATATTAATTAATTATTTGGTTAAAAGTTGTCAAAAATCTTACATGAATAGCGGATTATTTATTTGAGTTTAATAAATATTGAAGATTATAGCTCATTCCTTGTGTGTGAAGTGGAATGTAGTTGGTCACATTGAAATTGGTCACATTGAAAATAGTCAAAATTATATGATAGTTTTGCATTTTAGTCTTGAAAAATATTTAAATAATATTAATTAATTTTTTGATAAAAAGTTGTCAAAAATCTTGTATGAAGAGGGGATTCTTTATTTGAGATTGATAAATATTGAAGATTATATCTCATTCCTTGTGGGTGAAGTGGAATGTAGTTGGTCATTTCATGATACTCAATAAACCCTAGTAATATCTAGAGAAAATTAGATGAATTTGTCAATTGAAATCCTATTTTAATCTTTCTTTGAAATGTATTTTTTCCATATATATATATATATATATAATTTTTTTTTTTAAATAATACAATATTTATTAAGAAAATAAATTATTATATTAAGAATAGTCAATGTAAAAAATAATCTTAATTATTATTTTAATATTTAAAATAGAAATAATATATAAATCATGAAAATATAAATTTACTTTCAAAATGACTTTTTGATTATGATTGACAACCTATATATATATATATAAGTGTGAAATTTAACTTTATTTATAATTTTATGTTTTTTTTATATTAAATATTATGTTAATTATATAGATGATTTAAAATAGAAATTAGAAGTATTTATTGTTTAAATAGAATACAAATGTTGTGCATATATATAAAATTAAGTTTTATTATGTTTTAGTTTAGAGTTTTGTCTTTTGCATGACACAACTTAAGAAAGAGTGTTTAATGATAGATAGTCCAATCTAGAAGTATCTTATAGTAATATTAGATTATATGTCAAGTGAAAGTAAAAATAATACTATCTTCATTTAATTAATATAAAATTATCTTTGTAGGGTTACAAAAGACTAATAGGAAGCTTAACTCACCACACATTTGATTCCTCGTGCCTTGCCAACTATGTTTTACAATAACAAATCTCAATCCTACAATGTTGGTCCAAGTCCTACACATAGATATGATTCAACCCCTTATATTTTCTTCCTAATATCTAATCATAGACCTATATTTGTAGGTGCCTTCAATGCTTTCACTTTAGACTATATCTCATGATTTCTAAATGCATTTTATAGACAAAAAAAAATGGTTTATTCACCTCTGGAGCAATAATTGTCATCTATTTGCTTTTTACTCTTGATTGAATAACCTTTGTTTAAATTCTTGGGTAACAATTCCATAATTCTCTCTACACGCCAAGAATTTGTATGATTTACACAATAATACCAAATATTCCCAATAAAAATACCTACCTATGAAATTATGAATAATTACCACCTCAAGAAAATAAATAATTTTAGTTACAACTTGGATAGAAGTTTAACTATCATGATAGGAAGAAGAATAGTTGTCCAAAATATAATGACCAAAGTCTTAATTCCACCCAATAGAAAATTAAAATGTATATCCCCATTAAGAATGTAAAATATTATAAAAAAGAATAAGGTTGTTAATAATTATGAACAAAAAAGAACATGTCTTGACCTAGATAAAAGACATGTTATGTGTCTATACGAGTCAATATTATTATGAGTCATCACTCCCATATATCATTTTTCCCTTAATATTGAAGATATTTTACATGTTATAGAAGTCATTGTTATTGTTGAAATCGTACCAAATATTACCAAAGATGATCTAGTTACTATTAAAATTATTTATTGTTGATGTCACACAAGCTCATTCTTGAAAATTAACTTATACAAATGTTGTTTAAGTGATCCATAGGATGGTGCTACCAAAGATACAACTATATTATATTTTATTGGTCAATTCAACTGGAACATTCTTAGACCCCATGGATCATCTAAATCATGTCGTTTATTCCTCAAATATACATAAAAATCTAACAATTTTT
This sequence comes from Sequoia sempervirens, assembly GCA_007258455.2. Classification (NCBI taxonomy): domain Eukaryota; kingdom Viridiplantae; phylum Streptophyta; class Pinopsida; order Cupressales; family Cupressaceae; genus Sequoia; species Sequoia sempervirens. Next base: position 826,445,627 of record VDFB02271358.1, on the reverse strand, counting down.
TGTCATCTATACTATTTTGAGTGATACAAGATTTCTCACAAACCTAGATGCTCCTCCATCATACATGCTAGATAAAAATATTTTGAATATTTCTCACAAAGAAATGTTGAGTGGTAGAGTCTCTCTTTCAAAATTTGTATACAAGTTGTAACTAAAATAATAAAAAATTACTACACTAAAATTTATTTTATAATAATTTTCACCCATTTGAGCATTCCTTTTCAGTGTGTCTTTTAGTATTTTTTTAACCTATAGTTTATTCTTATCCCTTTTCCTTGTACTATGTCCATGTTTTATCTCCTCTCCCATGTATTTCATAGACCTCAATTAAACCTCATTTATCCTTCCCATGTGATAGTTATCCTCACCTACCCATCATTTAATGTTTGTAGCTTCTCAGGCTATATGTGTTTATTTCTCATTTAACCCATTTTACCTCTCTTTTATTGCATCCCATGTATCCTCTTTGTGTGCAATCACATCCCTTGTTCTTTAGCCTTCCCTAGTTACCTTTCTTGAGATTTTTGGGCAACTAGAATTAGAAAACAAGTGTGCCACAATTTTTTTAGGAATATTTCCCAAATTTTTATGGTTGATAGATGTGCGAACCCCAATCCTAATACCTACAAAACAAAGAGAATAAACACATTAAGTTAGTTATTGCAAGCATGAACAACGATTCCCCATGAAATCCATTTACAAACTTCAAATTAGGAAAGAAAATAATTCAACACAATAAAACAAGAAAATGTAGATTCGATCCTAATTAGAATAGAAAACACATGATCCCATGGGGGAATTGGTGCCAATTTGATGTGAAAATTGGCCCTTTCCAAATTCATAAGATGCAAACTTGATATGTTGATGATGATTGATCCACTTTGTTAGTGAAGGATGAAAGCTCCAAGCCAAAATCTGCAAAAACCTAGGTAAGAACTCAATGGTGATGGATAAAAATGGCTAAATATTTTAGCATAATAACTTTGCATAATTTGTGGATGATCAAATGAGGATATGCACTCTTTATTTATAAAATGCCAACATGGATGAATGTCTAAATTTGAGCAATGTGGGACTAACATTCATCCAATGGCATGATGCCACTTGTCAATCTATGAGTGGATGGAGGATGTGCAAGATTTGGGGAATGTGCCAATAAATGCATATTTTTGAATTTCAAATTTGTTGAAATGACTTGCAAGAGGGAAGGGAAAATGCAATAAATGCCACTTGGCTAAAGGAAAAGGACATGTAAGATGGAGTTATTGCCTTGTTGGATGTACATGTTGACTTGGAATTTTTGAATTCAAATTTAGAGAATATTCCAAAAGATGCCTTATGAGGAAAATAGAGATTTAATAAATGAATTAAATCTATTTTAATGTGCAACTTGCAAAATATAGAGGATGGGACATGATTTAGAATTAAATTAATCAAGGGTTAATTAATTTAATAGGAGATTAGATGATGTGACCTATTTGACTCAAATTTAGGGATTTCTTTAAATCAAATAAGAGAGTAATATGATAAGAGATTAATTAAATAGAGATTTTGATTTATTTAATTAAAATAGATGGTGTTAAATCAAATTAAATATGGTTTTAATTTATTTAATTTAATGGATAGAATTTAGAGATTTAATCAAACAAAATTAATTATTTAATTAAATAGGGATAATTAGATTAGATTGATTGATTTAATTAACAAAAGAGATTGAATTAATTAGATAAAATGATTTATTTAATTGAGGAACATTGATGAATTTAATCAGATAAGGGGATTTGATTAAATGGTTAGATCGAGGGAGGATTTAGGATGAAATGATGTTAGTAGTCGGGATCAGATGCACAATGTCAATCGGTATGTTTTACGTGTCTATATTTTTCCCTCTTTGAAGCAAAGCACTCGTTGCGTTGGTTCAAAGAATAAACGATCTCGATCAAAGCCGATTTTTTTTTATATTTAAAAAATTTCCCCATTGCTTCCTGGTGGGAGTAAACACGCCATTATATTGCCCCCTCAAGAGATTGGACAAAAATTTTAATTTTTGGGTGATCTCACGAAAAAAGAGGACAAAGTGCCCGAAAGGTCCGAAAAGGCTCCAAGAGGCCAAAAACATGTCTAAACACAATAAAACGATGTAAAACAAGCCTCGACTAGACAAAAATAGGTTCAGGGGTCCACAACCCTAGCAGGACAACTAATCAAGGTGAAAAAACCCTAATTTTTAAGCTTAAAAGAGGCCCGAGGGGTCACTTTCAAGTCATTTTCACACACCTCCGCTAGCAACCTTGAGATTTGAGCTCTGACCTCCTGATGGTATGGCACAACAATAGCTTCCCCTGCACATTTCTGATCGAGTTTAGACGTACCAGCGGCCACCTGGCATCGGGGCACCGGTAAGTGACCCTTACTTGAGCTTCGTTTTTCATTTTTAGCTTGCATTTAATGCTTTAAAAGGTCGGTTCGTCTATAGCGGCACCATATAGTGCTGCTCAGCAATCAAACTGGGCCTTGCAGTGCAATATTGTGCCACAACAGTGCAGTTCAAAGTTTAAGAACTTCGACGCTGAGCCCGGGGCTAGCGGGGGGATTTTAAATGTGCAGCGCGGCGGTCCCAATTCTGCTCAAAGTGTGTCATTGGATGAGAAAGTGCACTGCGGTGGTGTGATTTTGCTCTTTTAAGCCCTAGCATTGGAGTTTGATTAGAAATCAAATTGCGACGCCATCACAGGTTGCACCACTAGAAAGGTTTTTTGAACGTCTGGCAAAGAATTTTTCAAAATTTTTAACATGGTGGCCTTCCTTGATGCAGGACGTGGTGAGGGAGCTCTACTCCCGAGAGCACAGGTTGTGGGATTTGTCTGGCTTTTTTTGGGACCTGAGCGATAGGGATTAGGATCAACTCCAGATTACGGTGTTATGGTACATTGCCTACGTAGCACCCATCCGCACTCACTTAGGGATGCTATCAGCACTAGCTGAGAGATGGTACAATGAGACATCTTCATTTCATCTTCCCACTGGCAAGGCCACCATCATCTTAGAGGACATTTGGCGTATTTTGCGATTGCCGATTCACGGTCGAAGGGTCATTTTTGACATGGACGAGGGGCGCGAGGCCTGCCACAGAGTCCTTGCCACAGAGGACATCATTTTCTGTGAGGGACAGATAGAGCTTGAGCGGCATAGGATCTTGGCACCTCCCTACCGCTGGGTGATTGCATCCATCATTTCGGGTCTCGTTGCCCCTAGCAGACAAGGGTGATACTTCAGTCCCAGCTGGGGATATTGCTGGGAGTGGATGGTTCGAGACAGGTTGGTTCATTTTGCTTGGGGGCCAGTTCTTCTAGCTTCATTATACAGAGATCTCCATGAGTACGTCTACATGGATGGCAGAGCACTCAGAGCAGGGGTGACTCTTCTTCACGTTTGGGCATGGGAACACATTGCTGTGCTACATCCACGCGTTGTTTCTATTTCGATGTTTCTAGATGATCCGCTTGTGTGGCGATATAGAGGCAGTGTGTCCTTTACACACACCGGTGAGCACAAGATCCCCTATTGGAGGAGGGTCTTAGACGAGATGCAGGTTTTCACCTGGTGAGCATACCTTGGTTGGCCCGAATGGGCCGACGATGCTGATCAGACTTTTTATTGCTGCTAGGACCGTTTTATGCAGGGGCAAGAGCACACCATGATTGAGAGGTACTTGCCCGAGTGCGTGCAACATCAGTTCAGTGAGCCGAAAGATTGCCCCAATGATGATTACGTAGCGATCTTCACCCGCTCCATGTCACAGGTTTCATGGGGGCGGTACATTCCTACTTCGGAGGCGGTGGATAGTTTTAGGAAGTTAGTGGCTCGACCGTGGGCCTATGATCAGGGACTCACCGATCCAGGTATGACATAGGCCTACAAGGATTGGTTCCAACCTCCGCTTTGGTTGACTATTCTAGGAGCAGTCCCAGATCTACGAAGAGTCAGAGGCAAAGGGGGAGGATGAGGATGAAGGGTTGATGTTCAACAGGACCAGCTAGTTGTGCCTCCAGTCCATCCAGATCAGGCAGATGTGCAAATGCAGGACCAACAGCAGGTGCCACCAGGTGTACCACCACGAGGCAAGGATCAACCTTAGGTATAGCCAACAACGCAGCCGACAAGACAGGTGGATGCTCAGGATGCACTGATTACGTAGTTACAGGCTCAGGTCCAGGCCATGACAACCCAGAAAGATCAGGTGAGGGTTGAGAGAGAGTAGCTCAGGGCTGAGAGGGATCAGGCCGTATAGCAGAGACAGGCTCGTGAGCTACAAGTGGCCACAGAGCTAGGCTAGAGACAGTAGCTACAGAGCATGGTAGCTTCCTCCTCCCAAGGTACAGTGTCAGTTCGATCATGTAGGGATGTCGTCTGAGAGGCTGAGTACTATCGGAGGTACTATCATGAGGCCATACCTAGAGGAGGATGGGTCCCAGAGTACTCAAAGTAGACCAGCCATAGACCAGTAGAGGGTCACGGTGACAGAAGTGAGGGCAGCATGCATGGGGAAAAAGCTTGATCGAGATGCCACGATACTTTTTGTGCCTTATGGGCTCATTTTTGATAGCCTGATGGGCCTTTTGTACTGATTGACATACATGTACAGTGATCCGATTTATTCCATGTACTATGACAGTTGTGTTATTGATGATATATATATATATGACCAGATGATGATTTTGATATGATGCGACATGTAATCTTTATTTATGCATGTATGATTTTACTTCTATATGTTGTGCAATGATGCTTTTATGGATGCATTTATTTCTGATGCTATATGCATTATGATTATGACTAACCGATTATTATGTTAACCTATGATATGCAACTGTGATATGTAATGATGTTGTCTATATGATGATCTATTTTATGTTGATGCAAATGACGATGTGATATGTGATGTGGAATGTAATATGCAAAATGATATGGTATATACGTGAAATTTTATGTGAATTATGCTTATATATGATCAGATTATGGATGGATGTATGTTTTGTATGTGATGGATTATTTTCTATTTATGTTGATGTGAAATAATTTATGCAATGAATGATTTATGATGCTATTTATGAGATGATGTGATGGTCGTGATATGATGCAAATGAGATGGATTTTTAAAATGCTTAGAATAACAAATTTTTATTATCCTAAACATATTAAATGGTTATGTAATATATGTGATGCAAATAATATGATGTACTATATGCAATGATATGATAATGTTTTATGCAAAAAGGACTTAATGCATGAGATGGCTTTATGATGTATGCGATGGATTTATCAATGATGCTTATGTACCTATTATGTATGATTATGTAATAGGTGGTAATGTTAAAATGGTTATGAAATTCTTATACAAATTTTATGCAATGATTTATGTGATAGATGCAATGTTATGTAATGTAATGGAAATAGATGTGCTTATCTATAAAGAATGCTTATGATAACATGTTTATATCATAATAGAAATGCAATGCATATGTTTCCTATATGATATTTTTATGCAATATGCTAATTTGTTGTGGATGCAGGATCGATGACGATGATGATGGTGATGATCAACTGTCATATTACCTTGTTAGTGCGATAAGCAAGAAGGGATGAAAGAGAAAAATTGATTTCAATAAGACACAAGATGATGAAAATGCAAACGATGATGATGATGATTACTTGCCAAGGAATTGGGATTTTCAAAGGGCCGATTTCCTTATGTTTGATAACACATGTGGTACAATGCATCAAGGTATAGAAAACTAGAATGGAATTATACTTAGTGTGATGGATTTTGACTTGACAAGCAAATAGAAGTATCCTTGTTCACACCTGACATACATAAACCTTGCTAGGATGCACTTTAGAAGTTTCAAACACCTTGAACCAAAATATAGAAAGGTAAACCTATCAATGCAGTAGTCAACAAGTTGTCCAAAGCCTCCTCCATACATACCTAACAAAGCAAGTATTCACCAAGGTTATATTACAAGAATGTCCAACAAGAATAGCAGACAAAAAGATGATGATTGTTGCCCCATTCCTATTTTTCTAAATCCTCTGTGGGATATCATCGAGAAGTCCTTGGAATGAGTGCAATAAGATAAGTCAAAAGATAAAGACAAAGTACACAAACAAGTTGATTCTTTTCAATACTGCTAACCAAAGGAAGATTGCTTTGAAAAATACGAGCCGAAACTATTGCCAAAAGATAATGCCCATTGTAGGAAGGATTCATCCTAGGACATGTTAGTGGATGGTGGCACGTCATTTCATTTATCTAAAGCATTTCTAAAAGATGATTGATGTGGGACTGATTTTGGATGATGAGTTACTGACACAAAGAGTTGACCAACTTGTTTATGCACTAACTTAGACCTAAGACTTGACATTTTGAGTTTTCACTTTCGACCTGCTAAACTTATTTCTGATTATCTTACCAAAGATTGAGGATGACAATCATTTATTATGAGTGATGCTATTGTGGGTGCAAGCGAGATGAGATGGACGGATTTTTTCAAATATTTGGATGTTTTTGACGTTTTGTAATGTTTTGAGGCTATTTTTTGGTATTTTCTTGGTTTTTAAATGTTTTGATTTTTGATTTTCCAATGTTTTGGGGTTTTCCAAGATTTTGACCAAGAGACTAACATAAAGACCTATCCTAGGGGCCTCAAGGGTTGATCAACAGATTAGCCTTTCCTACGTTATATACGTAGAGACCACGTAGTTCGACTGACGAGTTGACCGATTTATAGATGAAGATATACATGATGAGATGTTAGTTTATTTTGACAAAATCCTATAGGACTACCCTAAATGTCTCGGGGGATGATCAAATATGAACCTTTCCTATGTGCAAGCTCAGAGATGATGTAGTTCGACAAGACGACCCTGTTTTGGAATTTTGATGATTTTTTAAATGTTTTTGGATTTTCTGATTTGAGGATCTTATGGACATACACGAATCCGATCTGATAAGAACATGCCCCTAGCGTGATGCAATAGACTACTATGATAAAGGAATGACAAACTGACCTTGAGGATGAGTCGAGTAGTACTAGGAGGGATCATGATATGAAAGCAGGACCAAGCTATGGTGCGGATGCGGGTGGATGAGTGATGGATACAGATTCAGATGAGATGGATGATGGAAGCATGATGGATGCAGAACAAGCCATAAAGATCCTATGGATGGAAAGTGCTTATTTACGCAAGGCGCCTGTTTGCCAGGTTTTCACCAAGGTACATGTCCAAAGTGCCACCGAAGTGGTTTTCACTAGAGGATGATTTTTCTCTTTACTATTTTTGATCCTTTTTCCAAATTTTTTTAGATTTTTGGGTTTTTTGATTTTTTTTGTTGTTACCAAGACGCCTGTTTGCCAGGTTTTCACCAAAGTAACCATTTTTTCAGGAAATTTTGTGATTTTTTGGATTTTTGGTTCTATACCTTGAAAGATTTAGGTATAATTTTTTTTGAGATGAGCGTTATTCATGGGCTCCTGCAGAGGTTCCCCTTCGGGTGTTGATAGCTGATATGTCCCTGATTTGTAACTTGCTATGATGATGAATGGTCCCAGCCAATTGGGTTCAAAATTTGCTTTGCTGCTTGGGCTTGGGACATTCTTCTGATTCTCCTTTAATACCAGTTCTCTGACTTGGAAAGTCCTGCTTTTGATTTTCTTATTGTAGCTCCTTTTGAGTCTATTCTGATAGACTTGAAAATGATTCAAAGCATCTATACATCATTCATACAATAGCTCCAACTCATTTAGTCTTGATACCCAGTACTCTTCATCTGTGATGACGTTTTGTAGTGATATCCTGAGTGATGGGATCTCGATCTTAATGGGGAGTACTACTTCTAATCTGTAGACTAGGGGGAATGGGGTGGCCCCGGTGGGTGTGCAGATGTTGGTTTGGTAGGCCTAAAGGGCAGGATTAAGCTACAAATGCTAGTCATGACCTGCATCATTGACTGTCTTCTTGAGGATTTTTAGAATTGCTTTGTTTGTAGCTTCTGCTTGGCCATTGCCTTTGGGATAGTATGGGGTGGAGAAACGATGTTGGATTTTGAATTTGTCACATAAGTCACGGACCTCCTAATTTTTGAATGGTGTTCCATTATTTGAGATAATGGATTGTGGAAAACCATATCGGCAAATGAGATAGTTCAGGATGAACTTTGAAATCTTCTCCCCAGTTATATACGTCATGGGTATGGCTTCCACCCATTTAGTAAAGTACTCCATTACTGTTATGATAAATTTATGGCTGTTAGATGAAGTGGGTGTGATTTTTCCAATGAGATCAAGTCCCCACTGCAAAAAGGGCCATGGTGTGACGATAGGATGAAGCTCTTGAGCTAGAGCATGGATGAGGTCCCCATGCTGCTGACATTGTAGACACTTCCTAGCATGATCATGTGCTTCTCTTTCCATTGTGGGCCAATAATACCCCATCCTCAACAGTTTCTTAGCTATGGTCATTCCATTGAGTGTGACCCATAGATACTGTTATGTACTTCAGTTAGAGCAGTTAATGCCTCCTCAACATTTAAGCATCGTAGTAGGGTTCCTTCTATGCTCCTACGATATAGGGTATCTCCTAGGATGACAAATCTAGATGCCTTTTTGATAAAGGTTCATTTTAGGTTTGAGGGTAGGTTGGCTGGTATGACTCCTATACGAAGGTATGTGTAAATGTCATGATACCAAGGATCACCAGGACCAATGATTTCACACACATATTCTAATTCTGGTACCTTGAATGCAGGCACGAGAAGCTACTCAATCAGGAATTCATATTTTGGAATGTTGTGGGGGATATCGAGCAAGGATCCAATTGTTGCCATGGCGTCTGCTGCTCTTTTGTTAGTTTTAGGGATCTATTCAAATGTTATTTCGATGAAGGATTCTTTGAGAGTCTCCACCAATTTCTTGTATGGAGTGAGCTTGTCATCCTTGGTCTGATATTCATTGTTTACTTGATTTATGATCAATTGGGAGTCTCTGTATACTTTCAGAGCTATAATGTTCCATTGCACTGCTATTCTGAGACCTATGGTCAAAGCCTCATATTCTGCAATGTTATTGGTGCAGGGAAATCCCAGTTTGTAGGATCTTGGTATGAAATCCCCTTGTGGGGTGATGAAGAAGACACTAGCTCCTGATCCATGCTGCGTATATGAGCCATCAAAGTACAATTTCTAGTGGTCAGCTACGTTGAGATTAAAAATGGATTCATCTAGAAACTCTGAGATGAGAGGGTTCTCTGAATAGATTGGTGCTTTTGCCAATTGATCTGTGATGACTTGGCCCTTGATTTCTTTCCACTCTACATACTCAATGTTGTATTCTAACAGTATCATCACCCATTTTTCCATTGTTCCTGTGAGCATTGCCTTTGATAGTAGATACTTGAGAGGATCGATTTTGGCAATGAGTTTTATTTTATGTGCCAACATGTAATGTCTGAATTTTTGTGATGCAAACACTACTGCTAGGCATGCTTTCTCAATGAATGGATAGTTTAGCTCATGCCTGACCATTTTTCTCTTGATGTATTAGATAGCCCTTTCAATTCCATTTTCATCATGCTGAGCTAGGAGAGCTCCAAGGGTTGCTGTTGTTGCTGACACGTATAGAATTAATGGTTTTCTTGGGATTGGTGGCATTAAGATTGGTGGTGTCAGTAGATATTCTTTTATTTTTTTGAATGACTCTTCACACTTGGTATCCGATTTGTACGCTACTCCCTTGTTGAGTAGGTGAGAGTATGGGTTATGTTTGTCTGCTAGTTGTGCTATGAATCTTTGAATGGATTGGAGTCTACCTTGGAGACCCCTTAGTTGCTTTAATGTTTTTGGTGCCTCCATCTCGAGGATTGCTTTTACCTTTGCTGGATCTACCTCGATACCCCTCATTGACACTATATATCCTAGGAGCTTTCCTGATTGTATGCTGAAGATGCACTTATTTGGGTTTAATCTGACCTTGTACTCCTCCAGTCTGTCAAAGATGGCACTTAGGGTTGCTATGTGATCTTTTCTTTTTCTAGATTTAGCTAGAATTTCGTCAACATAGTCTTCGACCATCTTATGAATCATGTTGTGGAATATCAATGTCATGGCCCTTTGATATGTTGCTCCTGCATTCTTTAAGCCGAATGGAATCATGTTCCAACAGTATGTCCCCCATGGACAAGTGAAAGTTGTTTTATGTTGGTCCTCTTTAGCTATCATGATCTGATTGTATCCTGAGAATCTGTCCATTAATGACAACATTTCATGTCCCACTGTCATGTCTACTATCATGTCGATGTTCGAAAGTGGGAAGTCATCTTTTGGACATGCCTTATTCAGGTCTCTGAAGTCTGTGCACATTCTGATATTCCCATCGGGTTTTGAAACAGGTACCAAGTTTGACACCCATTTTGGATAATCTATTGGTAGGATGAATCATGCATCTAATAGTTTCTTTAGCTCCATTTTGACTAATAATGTGATCTGAGGGTGCATTTTTCAAAGCTTTTGTTTAACAGGCTTTGCTTCTGGATAAACTACTAAGTGGTGAACCACAATCTCTGGATCAAGCCCTAGCATGTCAGCATAACTCCATGCCAAGTTTATCTCTCTTTCCCTTAGGAAGGTTGCTAGGAGCTCTTGCTCCTCTAATAGTAGTGATTCCACATAGAATGTGATGTGTGGGGTTACTTTTGTTCCTAGGTTGACCAGATTGCATTTTTCTACCAAAGCTGCTGACTTTTCCTAATGAATAGCTCTTAAAGGAAGATTGAATCCCCCATCCTTGGGTGCCTTGGAGAGGTTTTCACCATTGGATGCATCCTTTCTTTTTACTTTTTTTTTGGTCAGAGAGCGCCACAATGTGGTTTTCTCTCAAGGACTTAGATATGATTCTTAATTTTTCACTTTTGCAACTGAGGGATTCAATCGTTTCCCCATAATAGGCATGTGTGTCTAGCTCGATTAGGAACCCTGCTTTGTGATCCCCATTTGGAATGTTATCCCATAGTCCCATGAATTTTGAGAGCACCTCATCGTTTTCAAATGTATCAAGAACTGGTGGTCCTTGTTGGTCGTAGTCGATGAGTTGGGGATATACTAAGTGGATCTCATGATTTTGGTGGTAAGATTCAAAAGATAGGGTGCTAATCATGCAGAGGTTGGTATCCTCAAATAGCCTAGGTAAGTTAGTCAGGTGATCCTCGTTATCACTACTACTATAGATGTTGGTTATATCAAATGTAAAGTTATCTATGACTCTACTTGTAGACACTGGTAATCGTAGTTTTGCTGGGGTTGGCTGAGGAGGATTGTTAACCATTCTAACTGGAGGACTTCGGCCTCATATGGTTATACTCAGAGGGGTACATCCAAGGCCAAGATTTGTTATCGGTCGCATCTATGGCATGATAGGTATTATGAGCCCATTGTCGTTTTGTCCAAGTATTTGGTTTCTGTCGTAGCCCATTGCAAGCATCATTTGCAGACCCTTGCTTCTGTCATCCATTGGTAATTCTAGTGTTGGTCTTTCATCTTGATACAACATATGAGATGGATCTGCCTCAATAACTTCTCGTCCAAGATCTCCCCAACTTGTGAAGGTGGGATAGTTTTCAGGAGACGTTTGGGATGTGGAGGCTTCATTTATTTGCAGACATCCCCGTGATCTAGGAGATTGT